>JAAGEH010000041.1:22955658-22998537 GCA_011751065.1 Lasiurus cinereus | reverse complement strand
CCTTTAGCTTTTTCTTATCTGTGAAGCTCTTTATCTGCCCTTCAATTATGAATGTTAGCTTTGCTGGATAGATTATTCTTGGTTGTAGGTTCTTGCTATTCATCACGTTGAATATTTTTTGCCACTCCCGTCTGGCCTGCATCGTTTCTGTTGAGAAATCAGCTGACAGTCGTATGGGTGCTCCCTTGTAGGTAATAAACTGTTTTTCTCTTGCTGCTTTTAATATTCTCTCTTTCTCTTTTGCTCTTGGCATTTTAATTATGATGTGTCTTGGTGTAGTCCTCTTTGGATTCCTTTTCTTTGGGGTTCTGTGTGCTTCCTGGACTTGTAAGTCTATTTCTTTTACCAGATGTGGGAAGTTTTCAGTCATTATTTATTTAAATAGGTTTTCAGTATCTTGCTCTCTCTCTTCTTCTGGCACCCCCACAATTCTGATGTTGGTACGCTGAAAGCTGTCCCAGAGTCTCCTTACATTATGTTCACATTTTTGGATTCTTTTCTCTTCTTGCTTTTCCAGTTGAATGTTGTCTGCTTCTTTATATTTCAAATTTTTTACTTGATTCTTGCCTTTCTCTAGTCTGCTGTTAGGACTCTGTATAATATTTTTTATTTCAGTCAGTGTATGTTTAATTTCTATTTTGTCCTTTATCATCTTTAGTAGGACCTTTTCCATCTCTAGTTGGATCTTTTGCATCTCTAGTTGGTCCTTTTTCATCTCCTCTTGGGTCTCACTAAATTTATCGAATTTTTCTAGCATATTCTTGAAAAACCTTACAAGCGTGGTTTTGAACTCTATATCCAGTCGTTTTTTTCCTCCATTTCTTTTGTTTGTAATCCCTTCCCTTGTTTCAGCATTTTCACTATGTCGGGGAAACTTCTGTGTTTGATTCAGCCTTATGATACCAGATGCAAAACCAAAGAAGCCTCTGCTGAGCTTGGGAGGGGTCGAGTCTCAGAGCTTAAGGGACCGCCTTGCCTTCCAGTGGGCCCCGCCCTCCACGGCCCCTGAGTCTCACGTGACTGGGTAATCACTGGAGCGGTCCTTGTGCGCGTGCGCACCCACAGTGCCACTAACCGCTGCCTTTCCAGCTCCCCTGAGCACTAGGACCACACGAGTCTAGGTCCACAGGGTTTCGCCCGAAACAGGGGCTTAGTGGACTCAGAAGTGGCACAGTTCGGAGGATCTGTCTCCCGCCCACTCGCGAAAGCCAGCGGCACAATCAGCAATCTGTCCTGCGTGCAGCACCGTCCGCGTGCGAGACCAGACCTGATCTTCTGCAACTCCCCTAAATTTCCGTGCACCTCTCCCTTTTCACAGTCTAAACTCCCCCCGTATGAGTTTCGCTGGATCTGGGGTTTAGTGTCATAAAATAAGGGGTTCAATGCCGTTGGGGGTCTCCGTTTCCCTCCCGCCAGAGAAAGCCAGCCAGGTACTCCGGCACCCGCTCTCTCAGCGCCCGCATCTCAGTACCTCAGCTTTTTGCAGCTCCTCTGGGTCTCCATGAGCCCCTCTCTTTCCTTCTAGCTGTAGAACTTCCACTCAGCCAGCTTTCCTGTGGTTCTGGATGAAGTCCGTTCTGTCTTTTAGTTGTAGTTTTGAAATTGTTGTGCGAGGCAGCAGTGTAGGTGTTTACCTATGCTGCCATCTTGGATTCCTCCCAAAAGCTTTTTATTTTGATGTAGTCCCATTTGTTTATTTTTTTCTTTAGCTTCCATTGCCCTTGGAGCAGTATCAGTGAAGAAGTTCTTTCGGCATATGTCTGAGATTGTGCTGCCTGTGGATTCCTCTAATATTTTTATGGTTTCCCTTCTAATGTTTAAGTCCTGTATCCATTTTGAGTTTATTTTTGTATTTGGTGTAAGTTGGTGGTCGAGTTTCATTTTTTTTTTGCATGTATCTGTCCAATTTTCCCACCACCATTTGTTAAAGAGGCTATCTTGACTCCATTGAATGTTCATGCCTCCTTTGTCAAATATTAGTTGAGCATAGTGGTTTGGGTGGATATCTGGATTCTCTATTCTATTCCATTGGTGTTTATGTCTGTTCTTGTGCCAGTACCAGGCTGCTTTGAGAACAGTTGCTTTGTAATATATCTTGAAACCTGGTATTGAGATCCCACCTACTTTATTCTTTTTTCTCAGAATTGCTGTGGCTATTTGTGGTCTTTTTTTTGTTCCAGATGAATCTATGAAGAATTCTTTCTAGGTCTGTGAAGTATGTCGTTGGTATTTTAATGGGTAGTGCATTGAATCTATAGATTGCTTTGGGTAGTATGGACATTTTAATGATGTTGATTCTCCCAATCCATGACCATGGTATGCTCTTCCATCTGTTAACATCTTCCTCTATCTCTTTTTTCAGTGTCCTGTAGTTTTCTACATATAGGTCTTTTACCTCTTTAGTTAGGTTTATTCCTAGGTATCTTAATTTTTTTGGTGCGATGGTAAATGGGATCGCTTTTTGAGTCTCTCTTTCTGTAATTTCACTATTAGTCTACAGAAATGCCACAGATTTCTTGGCATTAACTTTGTATGCTGCTCCATTGCCGAATTCATTTATTAAGTCAATTACTTTTGGGATGGAGTCCTTCGTGTTTTTTATATACAGTATCATGTCATCTGCAAATAAGGACAGCTTTACTTCTTCTTTTCCAATTTGGATGCCTTTTATTTCTTCTTCCTGTCTAATTGCAATGGCTAATACTTCCAGTACTATGTCAAACAGGAGAGGTGATAGTGGGCATCCCTGTCTTGTTCCTGTTCTTAGGGGACATGGTTTTAGTTTTTGCCCATTGAGTATGATGTTAGCTGTGGATTTATCATATATGGCTTTCATGATGTTGAGGTATGGTCCTTCTGTTGCCACTTAGCTGAGAATTTTTATCAAGAAAGAGTGTTGGATTTTGATATCACTATGTGATTTTTTTCTCTCAATTTTTTTTATGTGATGTATCACGTTCATTGATTTGCTGATATTGTACCATCCCTGCATTCCTGGGATGAATCCTACTCAGTCATGGTGTATGATCTTTCTGATGTACTGCTGGATCTGATTTGCTAGGATTTTGGCATCTATGTTGATGAGAGATATTGGCCTATAATCTCTTTCATTGTGTTGTCTTTATCTGGTTTTGGTATTAGGGTGATGCTGGCTTCATAGAAGGTGTTTGGAAGTGTTCCTTCTTCTTGAATGTTTTTGAATAGTCTCTGGCTGCTTTTAAGATTCTTACTTTGTTGTCGGTGTTTGCCAATTTAATTATAATGTGCCTTGGTGTCGGTTTGTTGGGGTTCATTTTGCTTGGGACTCTGTGAGATTCTTGGATTTGTGTGGTTTTTTTCTTCCTTATATTGGGGAAATTTCCTGTCATTATTTCTTCAAACACGTTCTCTAATCCTTGTTCAGTTTCCACTCTTTCTGGAACCCCAATTATGTGGATGTTGTTTTGTTTCACGTTATCCCAAAGTTCCCTTAGGCTCTCTTCTTGCTTTTAACTTTTTTTTTCTAGAAGCTGCTGTACTTGGGTATTTTTTCCTTCTGTGTCTTCTAGCTCACTGGTGCGGTCCTCTGCTTCTTCTAGTCTACTTTTGATGCTTTCTATTGAGTTCTTTATAGCAGTGATGTCATTTTTAATTTCTTCTTTATTATTCTGCACCTCCTCTAGGTTCTTCTGCATTTCTTCTTGCTGCTTCTTCATCTCCTTTTGGGTCTTCTTCATTTCCTCTTGGCTCTTACTCAGATTGTCGATTTTGTCTTCCATTCTTTTCATCCACCTTATGATCATTTCTCTGAACTCTTTCTCTGGCAGGCTTATTTCTGCTTCTATTTCGTTTACTTCCTTTTCTGGTGAAACCTGTCTTTCTGTCTCATGTGGGCTGTTTTTTTTCTGCCCATGATCTTACTTTCCGTGGTGTCTGGTTATGTAGTTCTCTCTCCTACATTGATTGTAAGGCACAAACTACAACACGACCAGGTACAGCACATAAGGCACTGAGTAGAAATATATTCAGGATGTTAATAATCACAAATAAGGTGATCCCCAATAAAAGACAAATTAGGGGTAAATAGAGAAAGAAGAAGAGGAAAATGAGGGAAAAAAAAAGAAAGAAATGCCAAAATCAAATTGGGAGAGGGAGAAAAATAAATAAATAAATAAATAAATAAATAAATAAATAAACAAAAAAATAAAATAAGAAAACAAAAAGGAGAAGAAGGAGAAGAAAAGAGGAGGAGAACAAAGTCAGAGTGCAAAGAAAGAGGATAAGAGTGAAAAGGGGAACAAAATATAGGTGTCAGGAGAAAACACCAATAAAACAGTCACTAATCACAACACATGTTGGCAACCAGTACCTGGAGATTAATGAAAACTACAAATAACAACTGGTATGGAAGGAGGTGAGGGAAAAGAGAGGTAAAAAACAAAACAAGTCAAAACAAACAAAAACCAAAATAAAACAAGTAGAATAAGCTAAAACAATCTCACCAAAAAAGTAGAAAAAATCGATATAATCACCGTTCAGGCAAACAGCAACAAAAGGTCATAGAGAAAAACAAGTTTTTGCATAGTGAAGTCAAGAAGAGAAAGGTTTGTATGGGCTTGGAGTAGGGGATTTGAAATTAGATATATAAGTGGAGTGAAATTTTAACCAGGTAAAGAGAAAGAATAGGGAGAATCTAAAGTTGGAAAAGGGAAAGAGAAAACAAGACAATAAAATGGGGAAAGTTTGGAGGAAAGTGTTGGCATAAAGGTAGAGTTGAGATATAGTAAAATTATGCTAAAGGAAAGATAAAAATAGAATGTAGAACTCTAATCCCTAAGTAAAATAAAGGGAAAACAAAATGACACTTGTTTTTTTTCCCAAATGGCAAAATAATATTAGTACTAATACTAGTTGAAAACAAAAATGTAATAATTAAAAAGGTGAAATCAATTGAGGAGGAAAGAAAAAAATTATATTTTAATTAAAATATGCAAAAATGGAAAAATATAAAATAAAATAAAAAATTTTATAAAAAGGAAAAGAAAAAAAGAAAAAAAATAGAATGGTCATTCATTTCCGCTATTGTTCTGCTTGGCACTTCTGTTTCCCAGGTGGGAGGGTATTGCAGTTCCCTGTGTTCCACTGCTGGTTGTGTTTTAATCTATTTATTCTTTAGTGGTTATGGGATAGTCAATTTGTGCATCATCCACTGGGTGGCAGTGTTTAGGAATTGACCTCTGAGACTAAGCACAGGATCTCTCTAGGCTGTGCTCAGATCCTGTTACTCTGTGGTTCTCAAAACCCATTTGTGGGGATTTTGCAGCTGGGACACTGAAATAACTCCCAGGCTGTCCCTCTGTCTCAGATCAAAAGGAGTCGTTTTCCAGAGCTCCCCTCTGTCAACAACTCTGAGAGTTTGCCTCCACACTTAGGGATCATGCACTGCCCCATCTCCGTGGACCTCTCCAGAGGCAGCTTTCCCGCAGCCCAGTTCCCACACTGTGCACGTCTATGTTGTGTGGGATGGGAGACCTTTCCGTGTGCTCTGTGGATCTCTGATTCCAGTCTTGTGTCTGTGCCAATTGAAGAGCGATGTTCTGGGTCCCCGGGTCCCCAGCTGCTCCGTGGGTGCCGCAGCCGCAGGTTTCAGACTGCTGCAGACATCCATCTCCCTCTGCAAGATGGCGCGGTCTCTGCGTTCGAGCTGGTGGCTCTGGGAGACAAAATCCCTGTGGCAGTGGGGCTGCCTGGCCAGGAGAGCCCCGTCCAGCAGTCCCCCACCTTCTCCTGGAGGATAACTGACTCTTAACTTGCCAACAAACACTCCCAGTGCGACTCTCAGCCATACTCTCTCCCATTGCCCAACGACAAAGCTCCAGACGCGTCTGTCTACTCTGCCGCCATTTCGGATTCCCCTTATCTATCTTTCTTTCTGAACTTAATTTAATTTGGCATTTAATTTAATAAAGTTAAAAAACCCTCGCATGATAAAATATGTGATCAGTAGATTGGAGATTTCTCCATATTATCATATAGCCAAATGTCTGTGAATCTAAAGTCTTTTGTGTTTTTATCCACCAGTAGTATAAAAACAGAAAATTTGAAAACCAGTTCTATTAATTTTCTATAGCTGTTACAACAAATCACTCTAAATTTTGGTGGGTTATAACAACCATTTATTCTCATCCAGTTCTGGAGGTCAAAGTGAAATTAGGCTTCACTTTAGTTGGAGGCTCAAATGAAAAATCTGATTTTTTTCCTTCCTCAGTTTTAAGAGCTGACTTCCTTGTGTTCTCTGCCTGTGGCCTTTTTCTCCATTTTTAAAGCCAGCTACAAGTGTAGCATGGTCAGGTCTCTTTCTGTTTCTTTGTTACATCACTTTTTCTTCTTTTGTCTTTTTAATCAAATCTCCCTGGCCCTCTCTTCTAAGGACACATGTGATTGCATTTAGAGCCCACCTGGATGATCCAGGATAATTTCCACATCTCAGGGCCCTTAAATTGATCACATCTACAAAGTCACTTTTTTTGATATAAGGTAATATTCACAGCTACCACAAATTGGGACCTGGATATTTTTAGGAATTGTTACTGAGCTCATCATACTAGTTACATGAAAAATAGTGAAACTGCATCTCTAATGTTGAAGACAAAAATTAAGGAATGTTTATTGAGTCATCTCTGTACCAAATATTCACAGTAGTTACCTGAGCAGAACTTACAAGGAAAGAAATAGAGAGGAATCCAAGATGGCGGCATAGGTAAACACCTACACTGCTGCCTTGCACAACAATTTCAAAACTACAACTAAAAGACAGAACGGACATCATCCAGAACCACAGGAAAGCTGGCTGAGTGGAAGTTCTACAACTAGAGGGAAAGAGAGGGGCTCACGGAGACCCAGAGGAGCTGCAAAAAGCTGAGGTACAGAGACACACACGCTGAGAGAGCGGGTGCCCCAGTACCTGGCTGGCTTTCTCGGGCGGGAGGGAAACAGAGACTCTCAAAGGCATTGAACCCCTTATCCTACGACACTAAACCCCATATCCAGCTGAAACTCATACGGGGGGAGTTTGGATTGTGAAAAGGGAGAAGTGCACGGAAATTTAGGGGAGTCGCAAAAGATCAAAGGCCTGGTGGCACGCACGGCATTGCACACAGGACAGATTGCTGATTGTGCCGCTGGCTTTCACGAGTGGGCGGGAGACAGACCCTCCCAACTGTGCCACTTCTGACTCCACTAAGCCCCTGTTTCAGGTGAAACCCTTGGGACCTAGACTTGTGTAGTCCTGGTGCTCAGGGGAGCTAGAAAGGCAGCGGTTAGAGGCACTGCGGGCTGGTGCACAAGGACTGCTCCAGCGATTACCCAGTCACATGAGACTCAGGGACCGTGGAGGGCGGGGCCGACTGGAAGGCAAGGCGGTCCCTTAAGCCCTGAGACTCCACCCCTCCCAAGCTCAACAGAGGCTTCTGCGGCTTTGCATGTCTGGTATCATAAGGCTGAATCCAACACAGAAGTTTCCCCGGCATAGTGAAAATGCCGAGACAAGGGAAGGGATTACAAACAAAAGAAATGGAGGAAAAAAAAAAGACTGGATATAGAGTTCAAAACCACGCTTATAAGGTTTTTCAAGAATATGCTAGAAAAGTTGGATAAATTTAGTGAGACCCCAGAGGAGATGAAAAAGCCCCAACTAGAGATGCAAAAGATCCAACTAGAGATGGAAAAGGTCCAACTAGAGATGAAAAAGGACCAACTAGAAATTAAACATACACTGACTGAAATAAAAAAAATATTATACAGAGTCCTAACAGCAGACTAGAGGATGGCAAGAATCAAGTCAAAAATTTGAAATATAAAGAAGCAGAAAACATTCAACTGGAAAAGCAAGAAGAGAAAAGAATCCAAAAATGTGAAGATAATGTAAGGAGCCTCTGGGACAGCTTCAAGCTTACCAACATCAGAATTGTGGGGGTGCCAGAAGAAGAGAGAGAACAAGATACTGAAAACCTATTTAAAGAAATAATGACTGAAAACTTCCCACATCTGGTAAAAGAAATAGACTTTCAACTCCAGGAAGCACACAGAACCCCAAATAAAAGGAATCCAAAGAGGACCACACCAAGACACATCATAATTAAAATGCCAAGAGCAAAAGAGAAAGAGAGAATATTAAAAGCAGCAAGAGAAAAACAGTTTATTACCTACAAGGGAGCACCCATACGACTGTCAGCTGATATCTCAACAGAAACGATGCAGGCCAGACGGGAGTGGCAAAAAATATTCAACGTGATGAATAGCAAGAACCTACAACCAAGAATAATCTATCCAGCAAAGCTATCATTCAGAATTGAAGGGCAGATAAAAGCTTCACAGAGAAAAGAAAAGCTAAAGGAGTTCATCAACTCCAAACCAGTATTATATGAAATGCTGAAAGGTACTCTTTTAGAAGAGGAAGAAGAAAAAGGTAAAAGCCAAAAAATTATGAACAACAAATACATATCTATCAACAAGTGAATCTAAAAATTAAGTGAATTAAAAATTTGATCAACAGAATAAACTGGTGAATATAATAGAATCAGGAGCACAGAAAGGGAGTAGACTGATAATTCTCAGGAGGACAAAAATCATAAAGCATCAAGCAGACTGTGAAATTACAGCAGAAAGATTAAAGTTAGGTGAGGTAGATAAGTGATCAATCAAAGGACATGTATGCATGCATATAAGCATAACCAATGATCACAGACACTGGGGGGTTGTTGTATGCCTGGGAGGGATGGGGGGCAATGGGGAGATATGTATAAAAATTAATTAAAAAAAGAAAAAAAAGTAAAGAAATAGGATCCCAAATTGTACAATAATTAGTAACTGGGGATCATTTTCTACTGTGGCTCTTAGATATTTTTTAAATGCTGATTTGGAATTAGCTGTACCCAGAGATTACATTTCATAGTCAGAATCTAAATGCATTTTGTTTTATAAGTATAGTGTCTGGATCTGCTTTATTTAGCAGAAAATTCATTGCTGATACCTCTAAAATGAAACTCATTTATACATGTGGGGCTATGAATTATGATTTTCCCCTTATAAGATATTTGTAAGTCAGAAAGGCAAAATCACTGCTGTCTCTCTTCCCCCACTCCTTTAGGAGGAGATAGTGAATCTCATTCTTTGGCGTGAGAAAACCTATCTCATGCTTAAGCAAACTGGTGCACATATCCCACATGAAACTGGATGCTCCCAAATTTCATACACATCTAAGAAGATAAAGCCTAAATTGAATACTAATGAGTAATGAACATTGAAAACAAAATTGTCTGTTGGAAATGTGCTCATGAGTTATGAGAATAACATCTAAGTCTTCTCTCCCCACCTCTTTTTGAAAAGAGCTGTCCAAGAGGTTGGTTAAGTGAGCCTTGGGATCCTAATGTATTTCCCCAGGATTACTGCAGACTCCTGAGCAAATAATTTGTTCTGTATTGCTGATTTCTTAAGAAATAAAATTACTCACCCTTAAAAAAAGCCTTTTCAGGGTAATTTCTGCCTTTCACCCCCATCTTTTGGCTGTTTGACTCTTACAGGGCTAATGCAATAATTCCTTGGCATTTTTCTCTTGATGCTGCTGACAGAGTGAACTTTTCCTTGGGCCTGTGGTGCCTGGCTGATAGGTGAACTGTAACTACTTTCACATTTTTATTCATTACAGGAACCGAAGTGGGAATGCCTCAGTGTCTCCCGTGGCTTCTGTTGACTCTGAGTTGATCCGGACCTGATCTCATCAAAGTTAATGGCTTATGATCGTTCACACTATTACTGTTAATGGGGTTGAGCAAGCTTTATCCCTTGCAGATATGGCGCTTCTTTGGGACTTACCATAGAGCAGTTTGGGGAGGTGGGTGATCGAGATTGGTAGGAATTTGGAGCACTTAACAAAGATAGTTTGCAAAATGAATACTGTGAACATCAGCTGCAAATTGCTGTTATTGGTCAAGCATGTGATGATAAAAAGAGCAATGATGTTTAAGAATATGTTTAAGCCCTAACTGGTTTGGCTCACTGGATAAAGCATTGGTCCACGGACTGAAGGGTCCCAGGTTCAATTCCGGTCTAGGGCATGTAACTTGGTTGTAGGCACATCCCCAATGGGGGATGTGCAAGAGGCAGCAGATCGATGTTTCTCTCTCATAGATGTTTCTAACACTCTATCTCTTTGCCTTCATCTCTGTAAAAAATCAATAAAATATATTTAAAAATATATTTAAAATATGTGCTGATGTTAACAAAAGAAAAGGTAGACTTTAGACTGTAATATAAATGATATTTTTAGGGGGTTAATCCTCACCTGAGGATATTTTTCCATTGATTTTTAGGGATAGTTGAGGAGAGAGGAAAAGACAGAGAGAAATATCAATGTGAGAGTAACACATCAATTGATTGTTGCCTCCTGCATGTACTCAGACCAGGGCCCAAGCTGAGGAGGAGCCTACAACCAAGGAATCAAACCCTTTGGTCTACAGGCTGATGCTCTATCCACTGAGCTAAATGAGCTAGGGCAAGGGATTTTTTTTTTTTTTTTAGTAAAGGATCTGGCAAAGCTGTCCATTTGGTTCTTTCTGTGAGGCCCCTGCCCCCTCCCAGAAGAACAGAAGAGTTTAATACACAAGACTTAATTCTGTTTGGCTTAATTTACTTCTATTATCCATTCTTCTCATATAGCCAGTGAAGTCACAGAGTTTTGTCAAGGCTGATGGAGTTAACCTCAGACTGAAGCAGGATAGGGCTGGGATAAGGCTGAGTCCTGGGGCAAGGATAGGCACATTTAGTGTGAGGAACAAAAGTGGGACTGGAAGCTAAGTAAGGTCTCATGTGATATGAATATTGCAGAAAATATCACAATGGTATATCAACCTTGGTAAAGAAGGAAATCCTGCCATATGTGACATGGGTGAACCTTGAGGACATTATCCTAAGTGAGGTAGGTTAGATAGAAAAAGACAAAAGCTAAAAAAGAAAAATAACACTGTATGATAACATATAGGGGGAAATCTAAAAATGTCAAACTCATAAAAACAGAGTAGAAGGTAGTTAGCAGGGTCTGGCAGTGAGGAAATTGAGGAGATTTTTTTTAAGGGTACAAATTTATAACTAGTTGGTAAATACATTCTGAATATTTAATGCACAGTATAGTGATTCTAGTCAACAAGCCTATATTATAGATTTCAAGGTTGCTAAGAGACTAGACCTTAATTTTTCTTACTGCATAAAAGAAATGATAATTGTATGAGATGATAAAGGTGTTAGCTAATAGTATGGTGGTAATCATTCACAATATATAGTCATTTCAAACCAACACATGGTGTAGCTTAAATGTACACAATGCTATTTGTCAATTATATTGCAATAGAAGGAAAGTTGCCATCTCTCTATTGCACATGCATTTAAAGATTATTGCAACAGGTAATTACAAACAGGAGTTCTATAAAAACAAACACTAATCTAGAGGTATTTGTTTTTGATTTATTTAGGTTGGGGTGGGCAGGGTGTGTTATTATAGTGAATGACATATAAATTGAGAGGTTAAGAGTAGAAGAGCCAGGGGAGAAGCCTGTGAATGCAATAATGTGTTGAAGTAAAAATCCCAAGGAAGTTCATAAAAGAAAGGGAGTGTGCACTCAGATGAGATTGTTGAAGCAGAAAGGGACTAGATCCTGTAGGTCTTAAAAAGCTTAAGTTGTGTTTTGAGAGCCAGAAGCCACTGATGTGTTTTAAGCAGGTGACTGACATTACCTAACCACTTTCTTTCTTTTTTAAAAAAATATATTTTATTGATTTTTCACAGAGAGGAAGGGAGAGGGATAGAAAGTCAGAAACATCAATGAGAGAGACATTGATCAGCTGCCTCCTGCATGCTCCCTACTGGAGATGTGCCCACAAGCAAGGTACATGCCCCGACCGGAATCGAACCTGGGACCTTTCAATCCACAGGCCGACACTCTATCCACTGAGCCAAACCAGTCTCAGCTACTTAACCACTTTCATTGTTATGTGGAGACTGTATTGTAGGGGCTGAGCATGGCAGAAGGGAGACCATTTAGGAAGTTATCCCAGAAGTCCAGGAGAGATATGGTGGTGGTGGTTTGGACTGGTGGGGGAATGGGTGGGTGGTAGTAAAGATGAAGCAAAGTGAATGATTAAAAAATTATTTTAGGAGATAAATGATTAGGACTTTGTGGCTGAATGGAGGGAGTAGAGAATTTCCAACTAACTTCAAGCCTTGAACAATAGAGTACCATTACTGTGATAAGGTCAGTAGTGGAGGAAACTGATTTGGAAGGCGAGTGGATGGAAGTACCAGTATTTGAGAGTGAGGATTCAGGAATTTTGTTTTTTACAATTTAGCTTTAATAAGTTGTGACATATCCACGTAGCAATGCTATATTAGTCAAGGTTCTCCAGAGAAACAGAACCAATCAGAGATTAGATATAGATACAGATAATATAGATATAGATATAGATATGTAAAGAGATTTATTATAGGATTTAGCTCCTGTGATTATGGAAGTCCAGAAGCCCCACAGTTTGCCATCTGCAAGCTGGAGAACAGAAAAACAGTGGTATTTTAGTCTGAGTCCAGAGGCCTGAGAACTGAGGGGCTGTTGGTATAAATTATGATCTGAATTTGAATGCCAGGGAATCGGGAACTCTAATGGCTGATGGCAAAAGAAGATGGATGTCTTGGCTCAAGGATACAGAGAAAATTGGCCTTTCCTCACCCTTTTATTCTATCTGGGCCCTCTCTAGATTGGATGCTGCCCACCCACATTGGGGAGGGTCATCTGCTTTATTGAGTTCACCAATTCAAATGCTAAGCTATTTCAGAAACACCCTCATAAATAACACACACAGAAATAATATTTTAACAGCTATCTGGGCATCCCTTAGCCCAGTCAAATTGACACATAACATTAATCATTATAGATGCCAAATATGTAGTTGGACAGGGAAGTCTGGAGCTTAGAGGAAAGGTTTGAGAGGGAGAATAAGTTAGGAAGTGATTAGCACATAAATGAAATTTGAAGCAAGAGATAAATTAAAATCATCAAAGGAGAGGGAGCTGGTAGAGAAGTGGAATAAAGGAGAAGGCATAGACAGCAAGATAATAAGGAAGTTGCTTGAATAGTAGGAAGCAAATCAGGAGACCAAAGTGCTATGGAAGCTGAAAGGAAAGTACAGGGAGGAGGATAGAGTGGTCAACTTCGTTGAATGTTGCTGGGACCTCAAATATGGTAATACCTTGAAGTGTGTAGTGGAGTTTGCAACAGGAGATCACTGATGAGTTTGAAGAAGAGCATTTCAATAAAGTAGTGGGTGTAAAAGCCAGATTGGAGCGAGCCTAGGCAGAAATGGGAGGTGAAGAAGAGGAAAAAATGTATGTAAACAACTTTTTCAAGAAATTGTCCTGTGAGAACAAAGTTTGGTATGAGGTGAAGGAGACTATTTTTAAGAGAGCCTTATAAAGGTAATTTGAGTGACAATGGGATAATTCTTGTAGGATAACTTTTGAGAATATTAATTTTGAATTCCATAGATTCCACGAGAGGTTATATGGCACAGAGTTGCGAAGTTTGGGTTGTGGAGCAGGCTGCCTGGGTTCAAATCTTGGCTCTTGTCCTCAGTGGCTGTGTGACAACAATGAGTGAGTTATTTAACCAGGCTGTACCTTACTTATACCATTTATGAAGTAGGATAATGATAATGGTACCTGTCTCATGAGGTTAAATGGGTCAATATTTGCAAAGTCTTTGGAACAGAGCCTGGCAGATAGTACACTATATGTTTGCTAAATATATGTAAAAGCAACATGCTACAAATAGTTATAAGTAGACTTTCTGAGACATTACATACATACATTTTTAAAGCCTTTAGCAAGACCAAATTGTTTTTCACAAACATCACCATCTCATATGTTGATGGGCAGTGAAAAAGAAGGTTAGTTTCTGGATATCTTCATTAACGTATTTTAAATTCACTGCATTTTGCAAGGCAAAAACAGATAGTTCATTATTATTTAACTAACTGCATTTGATTGATGAATAGTTAGACTGAATATTTTTTGAAAGCTTGCTGCAATTTGAGTTTTTCTTTAAGTGAATTGTCTATTTTTGTTCACTGTTTTTCCCCCCTATTGGAGTGTTTTGTTTTTCCATATTATCTTTAAAGAACTATTAAAACACCTCTCATAAAACTTGCAACCTTTTGTTGTTTGCCTGTTAAGTGGTGGTTTGGGGGCCAAAAAGGTCTTCAGTTGTCATCAAACATAGGTACTTTTCTATATATTTTTCTCTTCATTCAGAAATGAGATATTCATCTATTTTTCTTTTGAATTTTTATGCTTTGATTTTCTGAATTTTATTTATAATCTAGGTAGAATTTATTTTAGTGTGTAGGATAAAGCAGGCATACAATTTTATTTTTGCACAGATATTTAAGCAGTTCTAACAACATTATTTAATGAGTAATCTATTCTCTTATGGGTTAGACATAAACTCTGTATCAAATGTAATCATCTCTATATATTTTGATTTATTTCCACTCTTTCTGGTCTTTCCATTATTTTTTCCTGTTGTTCCAATGATCTGTTCCCCTAATTGCTATTTTAGTGCAGTGCTCTCAGTTGTATGACTTTGAAATGGAAAATTTAAAATCAATATAAGAATAATATAATTTTGTGTTTGACTCTGTAAAATCAATTAAATCTTTTCTTTTTCAAAATTGATGGCATGTTTCTGCCTGGTCTTTTTCTTTTCTTTCTTTCTTTCTTTTTTTGAAAATTAGTATCTTTTAAAGTTGTACCTAAATATTCTATAGGATTGTAATAACATTTGCAATCTCCTTATGAAATAAACTTAGGGTTTTTAAGCCTCCCATGGCATGATTTCTGTGTTTATCAGGCCCTTACATGAGAGCAGGATCTGGGAATGTCAGAGGAGAACATTCCCATGATTAGGTTGCTAACCAGTTGGCTTTTGAGTTAATAAAAATTGAGATTATCCAGGTGGGCTGGACTCAACCAGATGTGCCCTTAACAGGACATGGGCCCTTCCTGAAAGATTTAAAGTTTAAGGGGGAGTTCCATATGAGGGATATTCTCCACTGCTGGCTTTGAAGATGGAGGGACCATGTGGCAAGGGCCAGGATGGCCTTTTGGAACTGACAGCACCCCTGACCAACAGCCAGAAAAGAGCTAAATTCTGCAGTCCACCTACATGAGCCTGGAAGGATGACTCTGAGATCCAGATTAAGATACATCCTTCTAACACCTTGATTTTGGCCTTGTGAGAGCCCAAGCTGAAAACCCAGCCATGTCATATCTAGACTTCTGACCTACATATAACAGTTTGTTAATGGTTATCATTTTAAGCTGCTTTGTGGTAATTTGTTACACAGCAAAGTAAATCTAATGACCATTTACTAATGTCTTCATTTTCATAAATCTCAGTAAAGTGAGGTTTATGAGTTCAAATATTTATTGGTAAATCTTTTCCTAAGTGTATCTGGTGAGGGCTTTTACTTAGAGACCATAATCATCCAGTAAGTATCAGCAGAAAAAGGGTTGTTTATTGAATTAAAAAAAAAAAGACTGAATTGGTCTCAGAATCTCTGGAAAAGTTGGAGAACCAGACTGAGATGCGAGATATGCAGGAACAAAGCAGCCAGATGGTAACGGCAAGACCACACCACAGGTCTGTTCTAGAGAAGCATGCTGCAGATGTGTCCCTGTCATCGACACCTCTGACTCATCTTGGATGCCTGCAACCCTGCCACAGACGCTTCGGAGGAACACAAGTCCTCAGCCACCGAGATTGCCAGAAGATCTGACTTTCCTGTGCACCTGCTGCCTCATGTAGCTACTCTCCTCACCTAGGTTTCACTTAGTGGTTCTGCTTAGTGGAGACCAGGCCACATATCCAAGTCGACCTGCAACAGAGGCTGGAGCATATAGTTTTAAGGCTTCTAGCCTCAATAATACAGGAAGGCAAACTAGAAAGAGTTAGAAATGAGTGCTGATGAGAAGGTTTACAACATTTGTCATTCTACACAGTTCACATCTTGTTGCTATTGTGGATGGTTATTTACTCTTAAATTTTAAAAGTAATTGCTACAATAAAGGACTGCTACTAAATATTATAAAATTATCTTATGATCTTGCATGTTGCCAAATTACTAATAGTTGTTGTAAATTTTTAATTCATTCTTGTGATTTCAAATCATAATATTGGCCAGTTACCATGGTTTAGTTAAATAACACCAGGCCCCCAACAACACAGATCAAATTTCAGTGACCATGAGATAGTAACTGTAATTGCAAAAAGTATACATTTCCTGCCAGCTCTTCAGTTCACAAATCGTTCCCTTGTAACAGATGCAGATTATGATCTGTGGCCAGTCGCATCACTTCTTTCACAGTCTATGGGTGACTTCTCACTGTGCACCTATTAGTTCACACACAGATAGCAGAGCATATAGTTGTACCATCTCCTCATGAAAAACCCATGTGACGTTTTATGGAAATGAATAATTGAAAAAGGGAAGTGGCTCTCTTTCATCAACAAAGATGGAAGTGCACAAAGAAACAAAAAATGATAACACTGGAAGTAAAGTTTGAATCCAACATAAATGGAATTAGAGAAAAAATAACTGACCATGGGAAGGCAGACACTGCTGCTGTTCCAGTGATTCTGGATGTGCAACCAGACTAAGTTAGTGAAGGTCAACTTACTGACATGGATGAGTTGTTATGGACAGGATGGAGATGTCCTTGAGGAGGTGACACAGAATAACAATTTCACATTAAAAGAACATTCAGAGTTGTTTTTTTTTTTATGAAATTGAAAGTTCAAAAAAAAAAAAAGGAAAAAGAAAGTGCAAAAGATGAAATGTTGGAAGATGATCCAAATTCAGAAAAGAACATAATTTACCAAAATATAGAGAAGATTCTTGCCCTGTATAGTAAGTTATACCATGAGAAGCACAGTTGAAACTTGATAAGGTTATTTACAAAGAAATAACACTTTGCCTAATGTTTTAAATTACAATGTATCAAAAAAATATTGGTTTTATTATTTTTTATTTCCTTATAAATTTCTAACTGATAGCAACTGAGTTTTTAGTGTCTTGATGAAAGTGTTTATTTTATTTTAATTTTTTAATGTAATAAATCTTTATTGTTCAGATTATTACAATTGTTCATCTTTTTCTCTCCATAGCTCCCTTCCACCCGGTTCCCACCCGACTCTCTGCCCTTACTCCCCACCACTGTGTCCTCATCCATAGGTATACGATTTTTGTCTAGTCTCTTCCAGTACCCCCACACCTTTTTCCCTCTGAGAATCGTCAGTCCACTCTCTTTCTATGCCCTTGATTCTATTATATTCACCAATTTATTCTGTTTATCAGATTTTTTTATTCACTTGATTTTTAGATTCACTTGTTTATAGATATGTATTTGTTGTTCATAATTTTTATCTTTACCTTTTTCTTATTCTTCCTCTTCTTAAAGAATACCTTTAAGCATTTCACATAATACTGGTTTGGTGGTGATGAACTCCTTTAGCTTTTTCTTATCTGTGAAGCTCTTTATCTGCCCTTCAATTCTGAATAATAGCTTTGCTGGGTAGAGTCATCTTGGTTGTAGGTTCTTGCTATTCATCACTTTGAATATTTCTTGCTACTCCCATATGGCCTGCATAGTTTCTGTTGATAAATCAGCTGACAGTCGTATTGGTGCTCCTTTATAGGTGATTAACTGTTTTTCTCTTGCTGCTTTTAATACTCTTTCTTTGTCTCTTGCTCTTGGTATTTTAATTATGATGTGTCTTGGTGTGGTTCTCTTTAGATTTCTTTTGTTTGAGGTTCTGTGCTTCCTGGACTTGTAAATCTATTTCTTTCACCAGGTGTGGGAAGTTTTCTGTCATTAATTCTACAAGTAGCTTTTTAGTATCTTGCTCTCTTTCTTCTTCTGGCACCCCCATAATTTGGATGTTAGTACGCTTGAAGTTGTCCCAGAGGCTCCTTACACTATCTTCATATTTTTTCTTTTTTCTTTTCCCATTGAGTGTTTTTTGGTTCTTTGTATTTCAAATCTTTGACTTGATTCTTGTGATCTTCTAGTCTGCTGTTAAGTCTCTGTATAATATGTTTTATTTCAGTCAGTGTATGCTGAATATCTAGTTGGTCCTTTTTTATATCCTCGAGGGACTCACTAAATTTATCAACCTTTTCTAGAAAATTCTTGAAAAACGTTATAAATCGTGGTTTTGAACTCTATATCCAGTCATTTGCTTTCCTCCATTTCTTTCATTTGTGATCTGTTTCTTTGTCTCTGCATTTTGTCTGCTTTCCTGAGTTGATAGAGTAGCTTTGTGTGCTAGGTGTCTTATAGAACCCAGTGGCTCAGCCTCTCCAGTTACCTGAGGTGGACACTCTTGGTTCACTCCTTTGTGGGCTGTGTGCATAGTCTTGTAATTAAGCCTTGGATGTTGTTGGTATCACTGGGAGGAATTGATCTCCAGGCCAATTGGCTGTGAGAATTAGCTGTCTGTGTTGGAAGAACTTTTGTACTGGAGACACCCTTATGGGAGAAGACTTGCAAAAGCCTCTGTGCTCAGCTTGGATGGGTTGGAGCCTCCAGGAGGAGCAGACAGCATTGGTTTTCCATCAACCCTGCCCTAATAGGCCCTTGTGTCACAGTGTCCCATGGTAATCACTGCAAGCACCTCTGAGAGAAAGCTGCCCACAAGTTCTGCCCACTGCCAGATAGTGCAGTTTCTCCTCGAATGAGTCTGAGTCCCCAGAGTTTGCCCAGAAGTGGTATTCAATGCAGTCAGGAGCTTTTGTCTCCCTCTCGCTTGAGAAAGCCAGCTGTGTACTGAGTTGCCAGTCCTCTCCACACATGCGTGCTTCTGTACCTCTGCCTTCTACAGTTATGCTGAGTCTCAGTATGCTTTTCTCTTTTCTGATAGTCCAGTTTCACCTCGTATGAGTCTGGGTCCCCAGAATCTCACCAAGATTTGGAGTTCAGAGTAATAGGGAGCTTATGTCTCCCTCCCACTTGAGAAAGCCAGCTGTGCACTCAGTTGCCAGTCCTCTCCATGTGTACGTCTTAGTACTCTGCCTCCTGCAGCTCCTCTGAGTCTCAGTGTGCTTTTCTCTTTCCTTCTTGTTGTAGAATTTCCACTTAGCCAGCCTTTCTGTGATTCTGGATGATATCTGTTTTGTCTTTTAGTTGTAGTTTTAAAATTGTTGTGAGAGGCAGCAGTTTAGGTGTTTACCTATGCCACCATCTTGGTGTTTACCTATGCCACCATCTTGGTTGCTCCCTTGATGAAAGTTTTTAAAGGTCCTGGAACAAAGATCTCTTTGTACAGTTTCAGCTTGTATAGTCCTCACTTAAAGAATGACTAGGCTAGATATAGAATCTTGAGACACAATAATATATTCTGCAAAGTTTGCACTGTTATATTCTGGAATTCAGTATTGGGAGGAGATATTCAAAGCTATTCTCATGTTCTTTCCTTTTATGGATTTTAATTTTTACAATTTATATTTAGATATGTTTTGTAGGAGTGTTTGTGAGCTTCAAGAAGATTGCTCTTCATTTGTCTCAGGGCCTGTCCTTACATCCAAGTTTGACTGTTCAAGTTAAGGATGGATATTTGTGTTCATATACTGCTAGGATCTTTGATCTTCCTGTGAAATGTGGATGCTGAATCAGAAAGGACAGTGTGAGTTTCCCTCACCTTAGACTGAATCCTCTTCAATGTACAACACTGATTTAAGAATGTTACAGTAAAAATCTTTCTGGATATATGTCAATTTCAGTAAGCTCCTTAGAAGCACTCAGGATTAAATTACTATGATCAAGCTACTGTTTTCTCTAGAAATTCACAACTCATTCTTAAAATTTTCTGTTGTTCTACTGAAACCTTTAGTATTTAAAGCAAACATAGGAGGAACCTATTATTTATAACATTTTTATTCAGTATTTTAGTGCATAACTTCACCATAGGAAGAAAAGGTTGACATTAGGAAGTTCTGCATCTGATAGTATAAGTAGGGGCTGAGTATTCTGTCCAATTCCCTCAATTGTGGACTTTACTTGGTCTAGACTGTGTCAGTATTGAAAAAAAATAAACAGGACAAAAAAGGAAGCAAAAGTGTGAGAAAGTATATTTAATTTTTGTTGACTGCTTTCACATGGTCTGTACTTAAATTGTTATTATAAGTTATAGGAATCTCATAACCAGAGCATCTAAACATGATAAGAAATGGCTCATTAGCACAATAATGGCTGCTGAAAAATTTATCATGTTGGCTTTGATTGAAAAAAAAATTCTCTCTAAGCATAGATCACTGGATTCGTGCATTATTAAAACTGGCTGAACTAGCATACAGATTCTTAAGTGCCTGATAAGAGTGGGAGGGACCATGAATTGATTTGGACTTTTAACCTAGAGCAATACTTGTACATAATTTAGATCCTGTCAGAAGATACTCAGAGTTCTAACAAATATTGACTCTTTGGCAAAGATCAAGTGGGGACCCACACTTCTTTTACTTTATTTTTCTCCTTCCTTGATTTTCTCTACTGCTTGGAATAGTTTTTCATTTCTACCTTACCTCTGGCATTGTTTTGTTTATTTTAATACTAGACGTCTGGTGCAAGAAGTGCATGCACTCAGGGTGAGTGGTCCCTCAGCTCGGCTTATGCTCTCTCACAGTTCAGGAGTCCTCAGGGGATGTCCAATTGATGGCTTAGGACTGCTCCCTATAGGCAGTATGACATCCTTAGTGCTGCAGTGGAGTTGGGAGAGGCTCTCACCACCATCGCGCTCACCAACCATGAGACTGGCTTCTGTTTGAGCAGCCCTTTCCTTGTGGGAGTGCACTGACCACCAGGGGAAGCTCCTTTGTTGATTATCTGCCCCCTGGTGGTCAGTGCACATCATAGCGACCAGTCATTCTGCCATTTTGGTTGATTTACATATTAACCTTTTATTACATAGGATCTTTTCCTCCCCCCAAAAATAATTTAAAGGGTATCAAAATTGCCAACTACAATCTATAAAAGCTGTACCAATTTCCATCCCTACTAGTGACAATGAGAGTGTCAGTGTGTAATTTTTTTCCTTTTAATAAATTTTTTTATTAATGTATTACATGCGTACATATATTCCTATTACCTTCCTCCACTCCCATGCATGCCCTAACCCCCCAGTGTCTTGTGTCCATTGATTATGCTTATATGCATGCATACAAATCCTTTGGTTGATCTCTTATCTACCACACCTCTCCCTAACCTTCCCACTGTAATTTTACAGTCTGTTTGATCCTTTACTGCAACTGTATTTATTTTTTTGTTCATCAGTTTATAATGTTCTTTGTTATCCATAAATGAGTGAGATCATGTGGTATTTTTCTTTCATTGACTGGTTTGTTTCACTTAGCATAATGCTCTCCAGTTCCATCCAGGTTGCTGCAAATGGTAAGAATTCCTTCTTTTTTATGGAAGCATAGAGTTCCATTGTGTAGATGTACCATAGTTTTCTGATCCAGTCATCTGCTAACGGGCACATAGGCTGTTTCCAAATCTTAGCTATTGTAAATTGTGCTGCTATGAACATAGGGCTGCATAAATACTTTCTGATTGGTGTTTCTAGTTTCTAAGGATATATTCCTAGGAGTGGGATTACTGTGTCAAATGGGAGTTCCATTTTTAGTTTTTTGAGGAAACGCCATACTGTTCTCAACAGTGGCTGCACCAGTCTGCATTCCCACCAGCAGTGCACGAGGATCCTTTTTCTCTGCATCCTCGCCAACACTTGTCGTTTGTTGATTTCTTGATGATTGCCATTCTGACAGGTGTGAGATGGTAATGCATTGTCGTTTTGATTTGCATCTCTCAGATAACTAGTGATTTTGAGCATGTTTTCATGTGTCTCTTGGCCTTCCTTCTGTCTTCTTTCAAAAAGGTTCTATTTAGGTCCATTGCCCATTTTTTTATTGGATCATTTATCTTCCTTTTATAAAGTTGTATAAATTGCCTGTAGATGTTGGAGATTAAACCTTTATCAGAGATTACATTTGCAAATATGTTCTCCCATATAGTGGGCTTTCTTGTTTTGTTGATGATTTTTTTTTTTTTTGCTGTGAAAAAGCTTTTTATTTTGATGAAGTCCCATTTGTTTATTTTCTCTTTAGCTTCTATTGCCCTTGGAGCAGTATCAGTAAAGAAGTTCTTTCAGCATATGTCTGAGATTTTGTTGCCTGTGGATTCCTCTAGTATTTTTATGGTTTTCTATCTTATGTTTAAGTCCTTTATCCATTTTGAGTTTATTTTTGTGTATGATGTAAGTTGGTGGTCTAGTTTCATTTTTTTTTTGCATGTATGTATCCAATTTTCCCAACACCATTTACTGAAGAGACTGTCTTGACTCCATTTTATGTTCATGCCACCTTTGTCAAATATTAATTGAGCAATATTGGTTTCTGTCAATATCTGGATTTTCTATTCTATTCCATTGGTGTATATGTCTGTTCTTGTGACAGTACCAGGCTGTTTTGAGAACAGTGGCTTTGTAATACAGTTTGAAATCTGGTATTGAGATCCCACCTACTTTATTCTTCTTTCTCAGGATTGCTGTGAATATTTGCTGTCTTTTTTTTTAATTGCAGAGGAATCTTTGGAGAGTTCTTTCTAGGTCTGTGAAATATGCCATTGGTATTTTAATGGGTAGTGCATTGAATCTATAGATTGCTTTGGGTAGTATGGACATTTTAATGATTGATTCTCCAACCCATGAGTGTGGTATCCTCTTCCATCTGTTTCCATCTTTCTCTATATCTTTTTTCAGTGTCCTGTAGTTTTCTGTGTATAGGTCTTTTACCTCCTTAGTTAATTTTATTCCTAGGTATCTTAATTTTTTTGGTGCACTGGTAAATGGAATTGCTTTTTAAGTCTCTCTTTCTGTAAGTTCACAAATGCCATAGACTTCTTGGCATTAATTTTGTATCCTGTTTCATTTCTGAATTCATTTATTAAATCTATTAGTTTTTTTATGGAATTATTATTATTATTTTTTATGTACAGCATCATGTCATCTGCAAATAAGGACAGCTTTACTTCTTCTTTTCCAATTTGGATGCCTTTTATTTCTTCTTCTTGTCTAATTGCAATGGCTAATACTTCCAATACTATGTTGAACAGGAGTGGTGAGAGTGGGCATCCTTCTCTCATTCCTGTTCTTATGGGAAATGGTTTTAATTTTTGCCTATTGAGTATGATGTTAGTTGTGTGTTTATCATATATGGCTTTTATTATGTTGAGGTATGATTCTTTTCCCACCTTGCTGAGAGTTTTTATCAAGAAAGGGTGTTGGATTTTGTCAAATGCTTTTTCTGCATCAATTGATATGACTATGTGATTTTTATCTCTCAATTTGTTTATGTGATGTATCACGTTTATTGATTTATAAATATTGTACCATCCTTGCATTCCTGGGATAAATTCTACTTGTCATGGTGTATGATCTCTCTAATGTACTGCTGGACCCAATTTGCTAGAATTTTCTTGAGGATTTTGGTATCTATGTTTATGAGAGATATTGGCCTATAATTCTCTTTCATTGTGTTGTCTTTATCTGGTTTTTTATAAGGGTGATCCTGGCTTCATAGAAGATGCTTGGAAGTGTTCCTTCCTCTTGGAATTTTTTGCAGTAATCTGAGGAGGATAGGTTTTAATTCTTCCTTGAATATTTGATAAAACTCCCCTGTGTAGCCATCTGGCCCCAGGCTTTTATTTGATGGAAACTTTTTGATGACTGCTTCAATTTCTTCCACAGTTTTAGGCCTTTTGAGATGTTCAGATTCTTCCTGATTGAGTTTTGGAAGGTTATATTTTTCTAGGGTTATGTCCATTTCCTCCAGGTTATCCAGTTTGTTGAAATAGGGTTGTTCATAGTATTTTTTACCTATTCTTTGTATTTCAGTGAGGTCTATTGTTATTTCACCTCTTTCATTTCTGATTTTGTTTATTTGGATCCTCTCTCTTTGCTTCTTGGTGTGGCTGGCTAGAGGTTCATCAGTCTTGTTTTTCCTTTCAAAGAGCCAGCTCCTGCTTTTGTTGACCTTTGGAATTGTTTCTTTGGTCTCTATGTCATTTATCTCTACTCTGATCTTGATTATTTTTTTCCTTCTGCTTACACTGGGCTTTTGTCATTGCTCTCTTTCTAGCTCTTTGAGTTGTCAGGTTAGGTAATTTTTTACCATTGTTTCTTGTTTTTTTTGCAGTAGGCTTGTAGAGCTATGAACTTCCCTTTCAAGACTGCTTTTGCTGTGACCCATAAATTTTGGAATGTTGTTGTAACGGAGCGAGTCCCCACAAGATAGACCACAAGGACTAATTGAATTCAAACAGGCATAAATTTATTACAGATTCAAATCTGGGCTCAAACCTTAGCTGACGCAGCAACCTGGCAAATGCCTGGTAAGAGCCCTGATGGAGGGGCAGTCCCTCTTTTATATTCCTCCCTGGCCTGTTCTGGTTGGCTCCTATTGTGGGCTTGACAATCTTTGATTGGTTCATGGGACACAAAAGACTAGCTAACCCAGGATGTTCTGGGTTGGGTTGCCTGTCTTACTTAGCCTGCTGGACTCAGGATGTTGCAGTTTTGGGCGGTTTGGTCTGGCCAAAAGATAAGAGGAAATGTTGCGAGCCTAGCTGTAGCAGAGAGAGTGTTGCAAGCTTATCTATAGGGGATTCCTTGGATGTTAGCTGAATGTTTCTACATTAACTATTTATCTCCGGGTTGCTTGCACAGCCGCAAACTGCCACAGTTGTGTTTTCATTGTCATTTGTTGCCATGATGTTTTTTATTTCTTCTTTGATCTCTCTGGTAACCTAGTCATTATTTAATAGCATGCTGTGTAGTCTCCATGTGTTTCATTTCTTTGGATATTTTTTTATTGTATTTGATTTTCAGTTTGATGTCATTGTAATCTGAGAAGATGCTTGCTATGATTTCTATCTTCTTGAATTTGAAGAGACTTTGCCTATGACCCAACATATGGTCTATCTTTGAAAATGACCCATATGCACTTGAGAAGAAAGTGACTTTGGGGTGAAATTTTCTGAAGATGTCAATTAATTCTATCTGGTCTAGTGAGTCATTTATGATTGTTGTTTTTTTGCTGATTTTTTGTTTAGAGGATTTGTCCAGTGGTGATAGTAGGGTATTAAAGTATCCTACTATGATGTATTGCTGTCAATCTCTTCTAGATATCCTTCAGGAGTTTTTGTTATGTATTTAGGTGCTCCTGTATTGGGTGCGTATATGTTTACTAGAGTTATTTTGTCTTTTGGATTTCTCCCTTTAGTATTTTAAAGTGGCCTTCCTTATCTCTTGTTATGTCCTTCACTTTGAGATCTAATTTGTCAGATATAAGTATTTCTACTCCAGCTTTTTTTTTCATTTCTATTCTCCTGAAAATCTCTTTTCCATTCTTTTACCCTCAGTCTGTGTGCATCTTTTTTTCTGAGGTGGATTTCTTGTAGACAGAAAATATATGAGTCATGTTTTGTTATCCAATCCATTACCTTTTGTCTTTTGATTGGAGCATTTAATCCATTTACCTTTAAAAGTACTATTTATAGCTGAGACTGGTTTGGCTCAGTGGATAGAACGTCGGCCTGTGGACTGAAAGGTCCCAGGTTCGATTCCGGTTGGGGACATGTGTCTTGCTTCTGGGCACAACTCCAGTGGGAAACATGCAGGAGGCGGTTGATCGATATCTCTCATCTATGTTTCTGACTTTCTATCCCTCTCCCTTCCTCTCTGTAAAAAATCAATAAAATATATTTTAAAAAAGTACTATTTATAAGTACTTATTTGTCGCCATTTTATTCTTTACCCCTGAGTTCCTTCTTTGCTTTCTATTTCTCTTCTTTCTTTCTTTTTTTTTCAGAAACCCCTTTAGCACTTCTTGCATTGCTAGTTTGGTGGTAATACATTCCCTTAGTCCATTTTTGTTTGTGAAGCTCCTGATTTCAGCTTCAATTTTGATTGAAAGCCCTGCTGGGTTCAGTATTCTTGGATTCAGACCCTTCCTTTGCATGAGTTTGTATATTTCATTCCATTTTCTTCTGGCCTGATGAGTTTCTGTTGAAAAATCAGTTGCTAGTCTGATGGGATTCCTTTGTAGGTAACTTTCTATCTCTCTCTGCCCGCTTTCAAGATTCTTACTTGGCGCTGTTGTTTGCCAATTTAATTATAATGTGCTTTTGTCATGATCTTTTGGGGTTCATTTTGCTTGGGATTCTGTGAGCTTCTTGGATTTGTGTGTTTTTTTTCTTACCTATATCAGGAAGTTTTCTGTTATTATTTCTTCAAACAGGTTTTCTATTCCTTGCTCAGTTTCCTTTTTTTCGGGAATCCCTATTATGCAGATGTTATTTTGTTTCGTGTTGTCCCAAAGTTCCCTTAGGCTCTCCTCCTGCTTTATAATTTTTTTTCTAGAAGCTGCTGTACTTGGGAATTTTTTTTCTACCTTGTCTTCTAGCTCTCTCATGTGCTCCTCTGCTTCTTCTAGTCTACTTTTGATGCTTTCTATTGAGTTTTTTACAGCAGCGATGTCATTTTTTATTTCTTCTTGGTTCTTCTTCATTTCTTCTTGGTTCTTACTCATATTGTCGAATTTGTCTTCCATTCTTTTCAGACAACTTATGACCATTTCTCTGGATTCTTTCTCTGGCAGGTTGCTTGCCTCCATTTAGTTTACTTCCTTTTCTGGTAATGCCTGTTTTTCTTTCATATTTGGGCAGTTTCTTTGTCTCCCCATGATCTCTTCTTTGGGTGTCTGGTTATATATTTTTCTCTCTTTTACATTGATTTAAAGGCACAAAAAACCAACACAATCGGGTACAATGCTCCAGGCATTGAACAGAAATATATTAATGATATTAACAGCCATAAATAAAGGCGACCACCAGAAAAAGACAAATTGGGGGATAGGAGAGAAAGAAAAACAGAGAAAAGAGGAAAGAGAAAAGAGAATAAGAGAAAAAAAAAAACAGTGCCAAAATGAAATTAGCAGAAGGGAGAAAAAAGGAAAAAGATAAAATAAGAAGAAAAAAAAGTAAAAGAGAAAAGAAAGAGAAGGGGAACAAATTATTGGGGAGAAAACTGCAATAGAACAGCCACTAATCCCAACAAATGCCAGCAATAAGTACCTGGAGATTAGTACAAACTACAAACAACAACTAATATCAAGGGAGGTGAGGGAAAACAGAGGTAAAAAACAAACAAAAACAAAGCAAACAAATACAGAATAATACAATAAGAATTAGCCAAACAATTTTAGAAAAAAGTATAAAAAATCAATATAATCAATGTTCAAGCAAAGAACAACAAAAGGACAGTGAAGGCAGAGAAGAGAGAGGTGTGTATAGACTTGGAGCAGGGGATTGGAAATTAGATATATAAGTGGGATGAAATTTCAACATGGGGTAAAAAGAAAGAATAGGGAAAATCTAAAATAGGAAAAGCATAAGAGAAACAGGACAACAAAATGGGAAAAGTTAGGAAGAGAGTGCAGGCATAAAGATAGAGTTGAGATCGAGTAAAATGATGCTAAAGGAAAGATGAAAATAGAATGTAGAACTCTAATCCCAAAGTAAAATAAAGAGAAAATAAATTGACAGTTTTTTCAAAAAGGTAAAACAATAATGGTAATAATACTGATTAAAAGTAAAAATGTAATAATTAAAAGATGAAATCAAGTGAGAAAAAATAAAAAATTAGTTTCTTAAGTAAAAGATGAAAAAATAAAAAAATAAAACGTAAAAAATAGAATGTACAGTAGTGAAGATCATTCACTTCCTCTATTATTGTGTTTGGATGTTTGTTTTCCATTCTGGACATTATTGAAATTCCCTGCATTCCACTGGTGCTCAGTGTTCTAAGTCAGTCATAGTTGTTAAGCAGGCGATGTATGTCTTAATCTCTTTATTTTTTTTGTGATTACACTAAAGTCAATTTGTCAATCAACTCCTAGGTGGTAGTGTTTCTGTATTAACTTCCAAGACTATAGTCCTCTCTAGCCTGTGCTTAGATCCTGCTTTCCCTGTGGCATTCAATACTGGTTTGTGGGAGTGGGCTGCCCCAGAGCTGGTTCTCTAAAGGTCATTCCTCACTCCTATCCCCAGGTTCCAGAAAAACAACTGTCTTCTGCAGTCTCCCAGGGTATCCCCAACTGGGTGATCCTATGTATTGGGCTTAGCAATCAGAAGCAAGGATCTGAAGAGCAAAGAGGGCAAGTCTGCCCAGTGCCCCTTTCTACCTCCTGTTCAAGCAGCTGGTACATTAATAAGTCCCAGGCTGTCCTTCTATGGATTGATTTCTAGAGATCCCCTCTGTTAGAGGCTCTGAGGACCCCCTTCCACATTCACAGATCATACCAGGCCCAACAGCCATGGATGTATCCAGGAGCAGACTTCCCCCTGTCCTCCAGCTCCCATAGTGTGCATGCTTCTTTGTCCTGCAGGGACCAGAGATCTCAACTTATCCCTGGTGAAATTTGATTTTTCCATGGTAGAGTGTAGAGCTCCTCCAAATTCGTGTGTTTGTGCCAACTGGGGACCAGTGTTCTGTGGTTTTCAGCTGCTCGGTAGGTGCCGCACTTGTAGATTCTCAGGCTTCCAGGCTTCCAATAACATCCACTCTCCCCTTTAAGATGGTGTGATCTCGCATCCAAGCTGGTGGCTCTGGGAGGGGACCCAGCAGCAGTAGGGGGTGCCAGGTCAGGAAAGCCCCGTCCAGCAGTCCCCCATCTTTTCCTGGAGTATAACTGTTCCTTAACTCACCAACAAACACTCCCAGTGCGACCCTCAGCTGTTCTCTCTCTCTGCTCAGGGACAAAGCACGGGACACGTCTGTCTATTCTACCACAATTTTTTTTCCAATCAGAAGTGTGTAATTTTTATTTTAACATTTAGGAACTTTCTAGGCAAAAGAATGATATATTTTATTAATTTACATATTACTTGTGCTTATTTGTAAGACTGAATATTTTCCCATTTGTTTTTATATACTTTTTTTCTTTTCTTTTTTTTTTGAAAATGGTCTGTTTGTGACCTTTTGGCATTTATCTACCAGGAAAAAATCAGATTATTAAAAAAAAAGACTTAAATAAATTAGTTGAACTAGAGATATTAGATGCTATTCAAAATACTGAAAAACAATGGTGTTACATCCACAGGGTATAGAAGGTATGGAGAAGGTTGTAAACTAAAGAATATTACCATATCAGGATGACTTTCATGTGGAAAAGCCAGAAGAAGGTCATTTCCAGACATCAAAAGGCTTAGAAAATAGAATATCAGTGCTTTAAAAAAATAATCAAAATTTTAGTTCCACTGAAATAATTAGGAAAATGCACAACTAATTTTTAATGTCTGGTATGTTATAGCTTTTAAATATTCTACATATAATAATTCTTTAAGAGTTACAAATTCCTGGAAGGAGCAATAGATAATTAAAAGGAAAGAATACATTTATATATGCGGAAATGTAGCAGTTTTATTTCATAAAAATATATAAACAAACTAAATATTTAATAATAGGGGTCTTGGTTTTGTAAAGTGGAATGGTATAGCACAACAGACATTTTAAGTAATGACACATGTCAGGCACTGTGCTAATTGTTTTACATTCATTATCTTCTTTAGTTGCAACACCTTTATGAGGTCGGTACATATATTAATTCTATTATACAGATAGTGTCTCCAAGGCTTAGAGAAGTTAATTTGCTCAATGCCATGTAGCTAGGACTCAAACTAAAGTCTACCTGACTCCAGTGTCCTCATTCATATCCATTATGGCCTACTCTAGATGCAAAGATATATAGATGGCTACCTGGATGTGTCATCATGGAAATGTTTTCTACAATTTATACTTATCACTTTCGAATTTAGGAAAAGTAATTAAAGGGAATTTAATATAGGGAATTTATATACATGGGTTGGAGTAACTGCAAGAGCAAAACAGAGAAAAGGAACTGGAGCAGAAAAAACAAATCAAGTCAATGCCCAAAAAACAAGAAGCAGCTAGCATTACTGGCTAGAATCCATGTGTCTACACATACTGCTTTAGTGTTAGCCATTGGTTCCAAATTTGCTGAAAGTTTCTGGGAACTCTGTGTTTTTTTTTTCAAATAGGCCTGGAATCTCCATCAATGCTGTCATCATGGCTGTGCTGTAGATACTGCTTTTGCTGCCAAAGATGTTATTAATAACTGGAGACAAATTCACTTCTCCCTCTTTTTCCTTTCATTATCTCACATTGACTTTCATTGACAGAATGTAATTGGAGACCAGTTGACTAGTGAGTTAAGAATATATAGCTTTCAAGCTTCACAATTTCTATCCTATCTAGTAGAGCAAAGAAGGTGGGATAGGGGCTGACAGCAAAGACACAAATTACTGACACTGTCCACTTTCTTGGCTCTACAGTATCCATTATTATCCTACTACTCATATTTAATTTCCATACAAGGCTCTGCTTCTATGTGATCTAATGTATACATTTCTTTTATAAAGAATGATACTATTTCTTCATCTAAATAATTGAATAATTATTCCTGAATATTCTAGTTGTTGCAAGTTAAATGATAAAGTTACCTTTCACAAATCTTATTTGAATAAAGAAGTGAGGGAGAAGAGTAGAGTAAAATTGGTCAAAATGCACAAATATATCTCCTTAAAAAACAAGAAAGAAAAATATTTATAGTTGCTATGGTCTTCATTTCTGTAACTTGTCATAAGGCTGTTTTGATATTTATAAATTTCTTCTTTTACTAACCTTTCATTTTCATTGCTCTGAGCTAGCCTCTCTTTGGGTTACGATTCTAAACTTTCATTCCTGAAGTATCTGAATCACTAATAATTTTCTTTCTTGGGTTATTGTATTCTTTTAGCCTCTATTATTGTAAAGCAAATAATAAGAGAAGAATTAGGAAATCACAAAGGTTTCCAAAAGTCTTCCTTGTTCTAACTGTGTGATGGAAATATAATTTCCTTTTGATAATTAACTACCCTTTTTGTCATTTGATCTTGCGACATGACAAGTCTGAAATATCTAGCTGACAGTCTCAACTTTCTGTGAATTATTTGTTGAGTCCTTAAGTGAACCTATTTCTCTCCTGGGAATGAAGGCCTTAAAAAATATCATAAATCAATATTATGGGGAAATGGCAAAAATTCTGTAAGTGGATTGATTATAAGGGTTAATAGAAGAGCCATTACCAATTCTACCATTTGGTTCCATGATCCATCTTTTATGGCCAGCATCATATACAAAGTGAGGCAAAAGTAGGTTTATAGTTATTTCTGTGGGAAATAATACAATAATTAACAAATGATAATACAAGAATAAACTGTTTGGTGTACTCACAACTGTACATCTACTTTTGCCCCACCTTGTATTGGTGATCAGTTCAAAGCATATGCCACACCTTGAAGGACAATACCCCTCCCTGTCAGGTCATATAATTGACTCATTAGTAGGCCACTCTACTTTATTTCACATCAGCTGCTTCTGGATGGAGGGACACCCAGGTATAATAGTGGATTTTCTGGATGTGAGCCCATTGTTATGCTATTTTGATGTAAAATGAGCTCCTTAGTAAAAAGCAATGTTGTGTAAGATACCATGATAGTGAATAAGGGATTGTATTAATTTCATTGTGCTATCAAAACAAAAACATACATGGGATAACAAAATTTATTCTCTTAAAGTTTTGGAGGCCAGAAGTCTGAAATCAAGGTTCCATTGGAGCCACACCTTTTCCAAAGGCTCTCTCTCAAGAAAAACATCCTTTCCTTGCCTCTTTCAGTTTCTGATGGCCCTGGACTTGTGGCAGTATAACTTCAATCTTCAAACTCCGATGACTCTACTTCTTATCTTTGTATCCCTCTCTTCTTATAAGGACATCAATCACTTAATTTAGTATCTGCCTTAAGACCAGGATAATTTCATTGACAGATCCTTAACTAATTAAAATGGCAAAGACCATATTTCCAAATAAAATCACTTTATGAAGTTCTGTGTAGGTATGAATTTGGGGGGTTGAAGAGAGAGACACTGTTCAACCCACTACATTAAGCAACCCATTGTGAATGAGACCTGATGTAAAGGATTCATTGTCATCAATCCACCTCTAGGTGTCTGGCTGATACCATGTAGAAGGATCCACACTGTCTTCTACTATTAGTAGGTAGAGCATTCATCAGTGGTAGTAACTTAAAGAGCCTTACTGAGGGGGTGTCCACCTTTTTGGACCCTGATTGCTTATTATGGTATTTACTTTGTATATTAAATAAATACTGTGATGGCAGGATTTGGGACTGATTGTCATCTACAGAATGAGCAATCTTGTCCTGCTAATTATTGAAAGCCTCCTCTGTAGTGGATGCTCTTTAGTGAGTATTAATATGAGACCCAGATTTCCTTTTGTTCTTGCTTATTCTGAGCCAGACATTTACATGTCTCTTCCTAAGACCATCTTATTACCACTCAGGCTATCTTTTATCTTCCCAATCTTTGACTACTGTTAAACTAGAGGGATTCACTATGAATCAGTGAAGATCTGAACATCAGGCTTTTTCTCTGTCCATGTATAGAGGACAACCAGATAGACTTATTGAAGATCTACCCAGTGGATGATTTGCCTTCCACATTGTGTTTTCAGGACTTTCATACAATAGCAGCCCACTTCCAGTATGTAGACAAGACTAAAGATTTTCCTTCCTCAGTCATTTGGTTATATAGAACAATCTATAAGGCAGTATTTGTTTGTTGAGAGGGAAACAAGAATTCAGCAAGAGAAGATTTTGAGAGAATTTTATCTGTGCTACCTGACTTGTTCAATTTCAGTCTCATTTCTATTTGATGATGGAATATTGCTGTGTATGGTCAATTTCACAAACTTGTGAAAAAGGAAGCACTAAATGTATTATGTGTAGATTTAACTCTAGACCATGTAGTATCTTTTGGTCAGACACTCATCTGTAACAGGGTTCACTAGCAAGTTAGGCACTGCTCTTTCAAGGGGCAGTTATATGCACAAAAGAACATGGCTTTACTCCCAAATCCTAGGGATTTTTGCTCTGATTCTCTAATTGGGGACTTCCAGAATCTTTATAAAGTGATCCTAATTTTCCACAGAATCTTTAAGCATTGTTGAATCTTCTGGGTCATAGGTTCTAGTGTAGGCAGAATAATTATCTCCCAAAGATGTTTGCTTCCTAATCCCTAAAACCTATGAAGATGCTGCCTTCCATAGCCAAAGGGAATTAAGTAAGCAGATGGAATAAAGGTTACTAATTAGTTGATCTAAGGGATTATCCTGGATCTTCTGGGTAGGCTCAATGTAATCACAAGGGTCCTTAAATGCAGAAGCAGGAAAGTCAGTATCAGAGGATGTGAAAGACTGAACTGACCATTGCTGGTCTCTGTGGTGTTTTGTGGGATGTCGAAAAGACTGAGGTCCCTGGGTATTACATTACAATAGAAAAGTGAAAAGTTAGCTTAACCTAGAGGTAAGGCAGGGGAAGTATGCTATTCCTGTCATATACAGCGAACTAATATAAGTAATAAAGTATTGCTATGATGATTAGCTCTAGAAAATAGACCACATATCTTTCAGCAGCTAAATTGGAATTCTCATTTTATTACATTTATGTCATTCTCCAAGAGTCATCTATCTTTTGTACAGGTCAAACAGGGTGGGGGTAAGAAAGGAGGTAGTGATAATCACAAAACATAGCTTTTCAAAACAATTAATATATATATATGTATATATATATTTCTTTATTTTATTTATTTTTTAATTAAATCTTTATTATTCAGATCATTACATTTGTTTCTCTTTTTTCCCCTCCATAGCTTCCCTCCACCCAGCTCCCACCCTTCCCTCTACCCTTACCTCCCTCCCGTTGACCTCATCCATAGGTGCACGACCTTTGTCCAGTCTCTCCCTGTACACCCCTCGCCCCTTTCCCCCTGAAAACTATCAGTCCACTCCCTTTCTGTGCTCCTGATTCTATTATATTCACCAGTTTATTCTGTTGATCAAATCTTCAATTTCCTTAATTTTCAGATTCACTTGTTGATAGATACATATTTGTTGTTCATAATTTTTTATCTTTTACCTTTTTCTTCTTCCTCTTCTAAAAGAGTACCTTTAAGCATTTCATATAATACTGGTTTGGAGTTGATGAACTCCTTTAGCTTTTTCTTATCTGTGAAGCTCTTTATCCTTCAATTCTGAATGATAGCTTTGCTGGATAGAGTATTCTTGGTTGTAGGTTCTTGCTATTCATCACGTTGAATATTTCTTGCCACTCCCATCTGGCCTGCATCGTTTCTGTTGAGAAATGAGCTGACAGTCGTATGGGTGCTCCCTTGTAGGTAATGAACTGTTTTTCCCTTGCTTCTTTTAACATTCTCTCTTTGTCTTTTGCTCTTGGTATTTTAATTATGATGTGTCTCGGTGTAGTTTTCTTTGGATTCCTTTTATATGGGATTTTGTGTGCTTCCTGGACTTGTAAGTCTATTTCTTTTACCAGATGTGGGAAGTTTTCAGTCATTATTTCTTCAAATAGGTTTTCAGTATCTTGCTCTCTCACTTCTTCTGGCACCCCCATAATTCTGATTTTGGTACGCTTGAAGCTGTCCCAGAGGCTCCTTACATTATCTTCACATTTTTGGATTCTTTTCTCTTCTTGCTTTTCCAGTTGAGTATTTTCTGCTTCTTTATATTTCAAATTTTTGACTTGATTCTTGTCTTCCTCGAGTCTGCTGTTAGGTCTCTGTACAATATTTTTTTAATTCAGTTAGTGTATGTTTAAATTTTAGTTGGTTCTTTTCCATCTCTAGTTGGGTCTCTTTCATCTCCTCTTGGGTCTCGCTAAATTTATCCATCTTTTCTAGTATATTCTTGAAAAACCTTATAAGCATGGTTTTGAACTCTATATCCAGACGTTTGTTTTCCTCTATTTCTTTTGTTTGTGATCCCTTCTCTTAATTTGGCATTTTCACTATGCCAGGAGAACTTCTATGTTGGATTCAGCCTTATGATACCAGACTTGCAAAACCACAGAAGCCTCTCTATTGAGCTTGGGATGGGTGGAATCTCAGGGTTTAAGGGATCGCCTTGCCTTCCAGTCAGCCCTGCCCTCCACGGCCCCTGAGACTCACGTGACTGGGTAATTGCTGAAGCAGTCCCTTGTGCACGCACGAACACTCTTGCTGTGCCTCTAGACTGCTGCTTTTCCAGCTCCCCTGTGCTCCGGGACCATATGAATCTGGGTCCCCAGGGTTTCGCCCAAAACTGGGGTTTAGCGAAGTTAGAAGTGGCGCAGTTGGGAGGGTCTGTCTCCTGCCCACTCGCGAAAACCAGCAGCACAATCAGCAGCTGGTCCTCTGTGCGCAATGCCATGCCCGTCACCAGACTTCTGATCTCTTGCAACTCCCCTAAATTTCTATGCACTTCTCCCTTTTTACAGTCCAAACTCTTCCTGTATGAGTTTCAGTTTGACCTCAGCTTTTTGCAGTTTTCAGGGTTTCTGTGAGCCCATCTCTTTCCTTCTAGTTGTAGAATTTCCACTTAGCCAGCTTTCGTGTGGTTCTGGATGATGCCCGTTCTGTCTTTTAGTTGTAGTTTTGAAGTTGTTGTGCAAGGCAGCAGTGTAGGTGTTTACCTATGCCACCATCTTGGATTCTTTCTTAAAATATATTTTTTATTGATTTCAGAAAGGAAGGCAGAGAGAGAGAGAGAGAGAGAGAGAGAGACATCAATGACGAGAGAGAATCATTGACAGGCTGCCTCCTGCACTTTCCACACTGGGGATGGAGCTTGCAACCCTAGCATGTGCCCTGACCTACTGGTTCATAGGTTGATGCTCAACCACTGAGGTATGCTGGTTGGGCAACCTTTCAAGTCTTTTGTGGTGGCACTTATTCCTGCAATTCCTCCGTAGATGTAAAATTGCATTTGGTTTATTGTTCTTATAGGCATACCTAGATGCAGGCCTTACCATTGGTCCTCTTTACGGTCATCATTCCATTGATCAGGAAGCCAGTGGAAGATTTTTGTCATTTTTTCAATATGACTGTTGCAATCACACAATCAAGAGCTAGGAAAATAAACCTAGGGTCTATAGGATGGCTTACAGACCCAATGAGCCCACAGTAAGCCCATATTTTTTTCATTTGACTTCTACAAACTCCTGCTAGGTCAGGCAGACAATAGAAATGCTTTACATATCTAGAAATCTAGATAAACTCAGAGCTTGTGTCTAGTTCCAGATGATTAGGTTATTTCCCCTTTTCCTCTGTATAGTCACTGTGGTAAATTTACACAGAGGGGGGGGGGGTTTGCAGAAAAGTCACTTAATATATTTTGTAACATTGTAGCAGGGCCCTTTCTCATCATGGCCTTTCTCCAACTTCATTCAGGGAGCTCTGGGTCTCTGAAGGGGCTTAGGACTGAGAACAGGTTAAGAGGCCATGGCTCTTCAAAGTTTCTCTTCAGACCTAGACTGTATAATACGTAAATAGATTCTTATATATTTAATTCCTAAAAAAAAATAGAATGAACAATTAGCCATCCACAAAAATTTCTGTGTGACAAAGAATTATGATCATCATCCTCTCCTTGTTACTCATTAGGATCATTAGACTTGCTTTATCTATGTCAGTTAAGCACTCCCACCTGGATCCATTGAAATCAGGGGAGTCCAGTATAATAAGAACATTATGCACTATTGTTCCTCATGTATTAATGACAGCTCCCACAGAACTTTTCAAGGATATTAGAGATCTCCTCAACAAAGCAGATCTCTAGGTTACTAATGCATTGCTTAATGCCCTAGAGAAGAGAGTACCATGTTGACTTTATTGGATAACATGGATGTGGAAGAAGATATAGCATTTCCAAAACATTGAAATTAGGTCATTGTGGAGGTTAGATTTTGGTCAGTTTTTACAGAAAATTCTTGTAACTACTACAACAAAATGACAATGACTGAGAATAGGAAGAAAAAAGAAGGGGTAACACTCAGAAATCAGAGGCAACCACTGTCCCTGATGGAACCTTAAGCTCCTGAACCTGCTGCTGTCCTGCTTGAGACGCGGTGGTTGGGTCAGAGGCCACCTGAGACTAAGAAGTGCCTCCTTCACCACTGATGAGGTATGTCATTAATAGGATGCCTACTCTTCTAGAGTATAAAGAGATTATGCCTTGGACAATCAGGGAAAGCTTCACTAAAATGGAGATGCTTGGACTGCTTCAGAAGGATGAATAAGCTTTTTTTTTTTTTTTTTCAGGTAGCAAAACATTTACAAGAGCCAGTTTCCCTCCATAAGCTACAAGCAACTTTTTGAAATGTTGAGGAGGGTGTTTATCAAATTATGGTCCACAGACCTCCTATTTTAGTGTTGGGGCATCCCAAAAGAGTTGAAATAAATTAGAATTTCCCCAGTAGGAGCTGGGAATCTTATGTTTTAACACACACACTAAGTTATTCTTATATAAAATAAAGTTTGAGTCAACTAAAATTTTAGAAACTTTAGCAATTATTCATTCAACTAATTATGGCTGAAGAGGAATAGAAAAACTGCAAGAAAGTTTTTCCACCCACATATGCATTTGATTTTGGCTTAATATATCTGTATATGTATAGATAGCACGTGTTCAGCAGCAGAGGATACACAGTAAGCTTATTGTGTGTATTTTTTATTGGAGTGTGCTTATGCATATGCAAGTATGTGGGCCATTTTCTGTTGAATTTTAAAAATAATGATAAAATGCTCTCTATGATTTTGGGAGATAAAATCATCAAGGAATTCTGTGAAACATAGAGACAGAGCTTCTTTAAAAAGTTTTTCTTACTATTTTATTCTATGTGTGAAGGAAACATGTCCAGAATGAGAAACAAATGGTTTATCATTAAAGGAAGGTACATATAATTATATCATCTTCTTGCATTTTCCTTCTAAACCTCATTTTCAAGTTGAAGTAAGGAGAAATATGAGTTGCTTATTATTCTCAGAAGTTAGGAAATTTTTCTTTGAAATCTCAGGACAAAAAGAAATGTAATTTCATTAACATAACTATGTTCAAGTTATTGAACAAGAAATAGCAGAAAAGGAGAAACTTTGTACATGGGTAATTTTAATTGACGAACAAAATTTAATGCTGAATGAGAAAGGCCTAGTGACAACCTGCAACGAGTAAAAAGATGACACAAATTTGGAGTGTGCTGAGTTTTCACTGGATTGAGTAAAATGGAATTTCATAACATATCTGGATCTTCCATATGCCTGAGAGAGGAATAGATTCTGTCTTTAAAGGTCATGTCTTCAGAAAGCACAAGTTTGTGCTGTATTTTCATTTTATTTAGAGTGGGAACATTATTTTTCACTTTGATCTATTTATTTAAATTTAAATTTCCATTAAGTACAAGATTTTAAATGAACAATTTGTACAAGGGTTTTCCAGTTTAAATATTAGTTTACCTGTAAAGTGCACTGATTTACTTCATCTCTCCCTGTCAGTTTTTAAAAGCATGATTATAATTGCAAATTCTAGAGCATCAGTTGTCTAAATGATGAGATTGTCATTATAGATGAAAAGAGAGAAAACCTAAGACATTTAGAAAATAAAGCCTATTTATTGTTCTGTCTCACTTTGCTTTTTTCAGAGGTACTGAGAAATTTGGTGCAGATCAAAGGAAATTAAAAATACCTACTGATAATAACAGATAATTTAAAGTTTCAGAAAGAAAAATTATAAATTACACAAGTAAGAGAAAGAATTGAATTAAAACCAAAATGCTTGTTAAAAAGAGTAAGAGAGAGCCCTCATCAGTGTTCTAAGTGGTTAGAGCACTAGCCCATGCACTGAAAGGTCCCAGGTTTGATTTCTAGACATGGGCACATATATGGTTGCAAGATCCATCACCAGCCCAGAATGGGCACATGCGGGAGGCAACCAACTGATGTGTCTCTCTCACAAGAATCTCTCTCTCTCTCTCTCTCTCTCTCTCTCTCTCTCTCTCTCTCCCCTCTCTTTCACTCTCTCTAAAAATCAATGGGGAAAAATATCATCAGGTGAGGATTAACAACAAAAATAGAGTAGCAGAGAAACAGGTGATCAAGGAGATCTCACTCTTTGATGAGAACCACAAGATGGTTTTGCTAAGGTCAGTCATTTTTTTCCCCCTCATGGGAGGATAGGTTCATTGATTTTAGAGAGAGATGAAAGGAAAAAGGGAGAAACATCGTTGTGAGAGAATATCCATTGGTTGCCTCCTATATGTACACCAAACAGGAATCAAACCCACAACCTAGGTATGTGCCCGGCCAGGAGTCAAAGCCACAGTATTTTTGGTGTACAAGATGACACTCTAATCAACTGAGCCACCTAGTCAGGGCTAAGGTCAATATTATTGATGAGACACCAGTTTAGCTGTTGGTTCTTAGGGAGCATAGCACCTTGACATTTTGGGGGGCTGCAGTTGGCTTCTTAGGTAACATACCAGCACATAGCACTTGTGTGATGCTGTGTAAATCACAGAGAGGCACATCAAATATGTTTTGGGCTAGCATTTCAGTTGGGGCTGGCATTTCTGCCTGTGACACCTTCTTTGTCAGAAGGAAAGGTAAGGCTGTCTGACATATGGATTCTTGATCAAATTTAGAAACTTTTGGACTTTTAAAATTATGTTCTTATTGATATTTTAGAGAGAGAGAGGAAGGGAGAGAGAAAGAGAGAAACATCAATGTGAGAGAAATAGTAATTGATTGGCTGCCTCCTGCACACCCACTACTGGGGGTTGTGCCCACAACCCTGGGCATGTGCTCTGTCCAGGAATGGAACCAGCAATGTTTTGCTGCATGGGACAACACTCAACCAGTTGAGCCACACTGGCCAGGTCTCTAATTTTTCATGATTTTGAGGAGGAAATCCTGTCTACTCTAAACCAGTTTATGGTAGAAGATTAGGGATTCAGTGAGAATTAAAAATATTAAATAAAAGCATTGGTCTGTTCTAAGTTGTTGCCAGTTGAGACAAAATTGTATGAAAAATGGACAAATAAGGTATGCATATAGAAATTCCTATGAGAATGAAATGACTTAATATATACAAAGACACTAGATCTAGACCTGGAAAATAGTAAGCACTTGCAATTATTGTTCAAATATACAATTAGGTAGATAGTTTTGTATGGGTCAAAGAACCAATCATGATACATATAGTTTTGTATCAGTAGAGAGAATTTGAACAAATGGTACCCAATATAAAATTTTGATGTATTTAGGAGCACTGAGTCAGATTTGAAGTATTATAATTTTTCATAATTCTTGGAGAAAAGCCTTCAGCATGGCATTAGTTTGCTTCTGGGAGATAGAAAGCTTTGAAAGAAAGAGCATGTCTTTGATATCAGACAGATGTGAGTTAAAAATCTCAGTTCTGCCATGTATAAGCTGGATGACCTTGGCTAAAATGTTTAGATTCTCTCAATCTCAGATTTTTAATCTATAAAATGTAGGGTGTGATGAGCATGAATTGGGCAAACTTTGCATGAGTGCAGGTACACAGTACGTGTTTAACATGTGTACATGTCCTCTGGTTCTCATTCTCTTGATATAATCTATTGTTTAAGACTAAAATTTGTGAAGGAAAAATTGCTTATCAATGTATACATCAATTCAGACTAACCTGATGCTAAGGTAATATTTAATTTTCCAAGTATAGTTTCTTTTATGTTCCTGTTATCAATCCTCTTTTTAAGATCAGCTTTAACTAAGTATTATTATGCTTTAGAATTCCTTAAAACCAGTCTTTAATAGTCATAGATTTTGGGCTTTGTCCAGTATAATTGGTTTTCAAAATGTAATTCTCTGTCAAGGATAATAAATTATCACATCTGAACCTTTTTTTCCTTTGGTTAAAAGTTGAAAGACTGCAATTATTTTGTTTTAGTAAAAAAGCAATTATATGTGCTTCTGTGTCCCTGATTTTTGTAGACTCTGCTGAAAAAACTTCTGGTTCTCTATGCTTTTGAAAAATGAACTACAGAAAGAGGTCTAGACAGAAGCCAACTTTCTCTCAGCCCTTTGTGAAATTTAAACAAGGAGACTATTAAACTGAGGTGGTTCTAATGTCTTTTTTACAGCTTACCTATGCAAACCCAAACCTAAGGACCACTAATCATAAACAGTCAGCCAGTTTTCCCAAATAAAGTAACCTCTTAAGCTATAGATAATCAAATGATTTCCACTCTAAGAGTTCTCTAAGAGTCTTCCTCTAGCTGCTGTTGGTAGAGTGCTTCTAACAACTTCCAGTTTAAGGATTGCCTGATTAGAATTGACTTTTTACTCAGATAAACTCTTAAAAATGTTAAGTTGCCTCAGTTTATCTTTTAAGACCTTTTACCAAACTTTTAGATTATGCACCCTATCAGTAAAACAAACAAACACACATCCCCCTCCCCCCAAAACAACAACAAACACCCTGGGCCTTCATCTTTTGTGTACATTTATTTATACATTCTGTATGGATATTAGCATGGACTATAGTACATATTATAAAATGTACCCTAAATAGAAATAAAAATGATGGACAGAAAAGTGAAATAAATTTTGAAAACTATGTTGGTAATCATGATATTTTCTGATTAGTACAATTTTCTATTTTTACAACACAATCTGCATATAGGGTGACTGTTATCAGAAATGACTGAGAGTGTAAATTTGTATTCCAGTCTACTTAAGACTATTGACTGAACTGAGCTGGCTTTTTGTCAAACCTGTTTAGATTGTCATTGTTTTAGTTAGTATAGTACTTGAAGAAGGAAACATCAACTCTGTTGTTTCCTTGTTAGTTGTACATACTTGCATGTTTAGAATGCTATTTGGTTTTCTTTGCAGAAATCTCTTTTTTTTATTAATTTTTTATACATATCTCCCCATTGCCCTCCCTCTCTCCCAGGCATACCCCAATGCCCCCAGTGTCTATGTTCATTGGTTATGATTATATGCATAGATACAAGTCCTTTGATTGATCTCTTATCTACCTCACCTAACTTTAATCTTCCTGCTGTAATTTCACAGTCTGTTTGAAGCTTTACTGTCTCTGTATCTATCCTTTTGTTCATCAGTTTATAATGTTTTTTATTATCCCCCAATGAGTGCGATCATGTGATGCTTCTCCTTCATTGACTGGCTTATTTCACTAAGCATAAGGCTCTCCAGTTCCAACCAGGTTGCTACAAATGGTAAGAATTCCTTCTTTTTAATGGCAGCATAGAATTCCATTGTGTAGATGTACCACTGTTTTCTGATCCACTCATCTGCTGACGGGCACCTAGGCTGTTTCCAAATTGTGGCTATTGTAAATTGTGCTGCTATGAACATAGGGGTGCATAAATCCTTTCTGATTGGTGTTTGTAATTTCTTAGGCTAAATTCCTAAGAGTGGTATTACAGGGTCAAATGGGAGATCCATTTTTAGTTTTTTGAGGAAACTCCATACTGTTCTCCACAGTGGCTGCACCAGTCTGCATTCCCACCAAGAGTGCACAAGGGTTCCTTTTTCTCCGCATCCTCGCCAACACTTGTCGTTTGTTGATTTGTTGATGATTGCCATTCTGACAGGTGTAAGATGGTATCGCATTGTCGTTTTGATTTGCATCTCTCGGATGATTAATGACTTTGAACATGTTTTCATGTGTCTCTTGGCCTTCCTTCTGTCGTCTTTTGAAAAGGTTCTATTTAGGTCC
>JAAGEH010000041.1:22945264-22955648 GCA_011751065.1 Lasiurus cinereus | reverse complement strand
GCATTGAATCTATAGATTGCTCTGGGTAGTATGGATATTTTAATGATGTTGATTCTCCCAATCCATGAGCATGGTATGCTCTTCCATCGGTTAACATCTTCCTCAATCTCTTTTTTCAGTGTCCTGTAGTTTTCTACATATAGGTCTTTTACCTCTTTAGTTAGGTTTATTCCTAAGTATCTTAATTTTTTTGTTGTGCTGGTTAATGGGATTGCTTTTTTAGTCTCTCTGTAATTTCACTATTAGTGTATAGAAATGCCACAGACTTCTTAGCATTAATTTTGCATCCTGCTACATTGCCAAATTCAATAATTAAGTCAATTAGTTTTGGAATGGAGTTCTTTGGGTTTTTTTATGTAGAATATCATGTCATCTGCAAATAAGGACAGCTTTACTTCTTCTTTTCCAATTTGGATGCCTTTTATTTTTTCTTCTTGTCTATTTGCAATGGCTAATACTTCCAGTACTATGTCGAACAGGAGAGGTGAGAGTGGGCATCCCTGTCTTGTTCCTGTTCTTAGGGGAAATGGTTTTAGTTTTTGCCCATTGATTATGATGTTAGCTGTGGGTTTATCATATATGGCTTTTATGATGTTGAGGTATGATCCTTCTATTCCCACTTTGCTGAGAGTTTTTATCAAGAAAGGGTGTTGGATTTTGTCAAATGCTTTTTCTGCATCAATTGATATAACTATGTGATTTTTATCTCTCAATTTGTTTATGTGATGTATCACGTTTATTGGTTTGCGGATATTGAACCATCCCTGCATTCCTGGGATGAATACTGCTTGGTCATAGTGTATGATCTTTCTGATGTACTGCTGGATCCGATTTGCTAGAATTTTGTTGAGGATTTAGGCATCTATGTTCATGAGAGATATTGGCCTATAATTCTCTTTCATTGTGTTGTCTTTATCCGGTTTTGGTATTAGGGTGATGCTGGCTTCATAGAAGGTGTTTGGTAGTATTCCTTGTTCTTGAATGTTTTTGAATAGTCTGAGGAGGATAGGTTTTAATTCTTCCTTGAATGTTTGGTAAAACTCCCCTGTGTAGCCATCTGGACCCGGGCTTTTATTTGCTGGAAGCTTTTTGATTACTGCTTCAATTTCTTCCATAGTTATTGGACTATTGAGATGTTTGGCTTCCTCCTCATTGAGTTTTGGGAGGTTATATTTTTCTAGGAAAATGTCCATTTCTTGTAGGTTGTCCAATTTGTTGGAATAGAGTTGTTCATAGTATTTTTTAACAATCCTTTGTATTTCCACAAGGTCTGTTGTTATTTCTCCTCTTTCATTTCTGATTTTGTTTATTTGGGTCTTCTCTCTTTGCTTCTTGGTGAGCCTGGCAAGGGGTCCATCAATCTTGTTTATCCTTTCAAAGAACCAGCTCTTTGTTTTGTTGATCTTTTGAATTGTTTCTTTGGTCTCCAAGTTGTTTATCTCCGCTCTGATCTTCACTATTTCCTTCCTTCTGAGTACACTGGGTTTTTCTTGTTGCTCACGTTCTAGCTCTTTGAGTTGTAGGTTTAGGTGATTTATTACCATTGTTTCCTGTTTTTTGCAGTAGGCTTGTAGGGCTATGAACTTCCCTCTCAAGACTGCTTTCACTGTGTCCCATAAATTTTGTCTGGTTGTGTTGTCATTGTCATTTGTTGCCATGATGTTTTTTATTTCTTCCTTGATCTCTCTGGTTACCCAGTCTTTGTTTAAAAGCATGCTATTTAGTCTCCATGTGTTTGATTTCTTTCTATTGTTTTTATTATAGTTGATTTCCAGTTTTATGCCACTGTCATCTGAGAAAATGCTTGATATGATTTCTATCTTCTTGAATTTTAAGAGACTTTTCTTATGACCCAACATATGATCTATCTTTGAAAATGACCCATGTGCACTGGAGAAGAATGTATATTCTGTGGCTTTGGGGTGAAATGTTCTGAAGATGTCAATTAATTCCATCTGGTCTAGTGAGTCATTTAGGATTGATGTTTCTTTGCTGATTTTTTGTTTAGAGGATTTGTCCAATGGTGACAGTGGGGTATTAAAGTCTCCTACTATGATTGTATTGCTGTCAATCTCTCCCTTAATATCCTCCAAGAGTTTTTTTATGTATTTAGGTGCTCCTATATTGGGTGCATATATGCTTACCAGAGTTATTTCTTCTTCTTGGATTGTTCCCTTTAGTATTATGAAGTGGCCTTCTTTATCTCTTGTTATGTCCTTCACTTTGAGATCTAATTTGTCAGATATAAGTATTGCAACCCCAGCTTTTTTTTCATTTCCATTTGCCTGAAATACCATCTTCCATCCCTTCACCCTCAATCTGTGTGCATCTCTTTTCCTGAGGTGGGTTTCTTGCAGACAGCAGATATATGGATCATGTTTTCTTATCCAATCGGTTACCCTATGTCTTTTGATTGGAGCATTTAATCCGTTTACATTTAAAGTTATTATTGATAAGTACTTACCTGTTGCCATTTTTAGTCCTTACCCCCGAGTTCCTTCTTCGCTTCCTCTTTCTTTTTATTACAGCAGACCTTTTAACATTTCTTGCATTGCTGGTTTGGTGGTAATATATTCCCTTAGTCCTTTTTTGTCTGTGAAGCTTTTCATTTCACCTTCAATTTTGATTGAGAGTCTTGCAGGATACAGTATTCTTGGATTCAGACCCTTCCTTTGCATGACTTTGTATATTTCATCCCATTCTCTTCTGGCCTGACGAGTTTCTGTTGAGAAGTCAGTAGCTAGTCTTATGGGGGTTCCTTTGTAGGTAACTTTCTGTTTCTCTCTGGCTGCTTTTAAGATTCTTACTTTGTCGTCGGTGTTTGCCAATTTAATTATAATGTGCCTCGGTGTAGGTTTGTTGGGGTTCATTTTGCTTGGCACTCTGTGAGCTTCTTGGATTTGTGTGGGTTTTTTCTTTTCTATATTGGGGAAATTTTCTGTCATTATTTCTTCAAACACGTTCTCTAATCCTTGTTCAGTTTCCACTCTTTCTGGGACCCCAATTATGCGGATGTTATTTGTTTCATGTTATCCCAAAGTTCCCTTAGACTCTCCTCTTGCTTTTTAACTTTTTTTTCTAGAAGCTGCTGTACTTGGGTATTTTTTCCTACCGTGTCTTCTAGCTCACTTATGCGGTCCTCTGCTTCTTCTAGTCTACTTTTGATGCTTTCTATTGTGTTCTTTATAGCAGTAATGTCATTATTCATTTCTTCTTGTTTATTCTGCACCTCCTCTAGTTTCTTCTGCGTTTCTTCTTCATGCTTCTTCACCTCCTCTAGGTTCTTCTTCATTTTCTCTTGGCTCTTACTCATATTGTCAAATTTGTCTTCCATTCTTTTCAACCACATTATGATAAATTCTCTGAACTCTTTCTTTGGTAGGCTTATTTGTGGTTCTATTTCGTTACTTCCTTTTCTGGTGAAACCTGCCTTTCTGTCTTTTGTGGGCTGTTTCTTTTTCTGCCCATGGTCTTTCTTCTCTGGGTGTCTGGTTATGTAGTGCTCTCTCCTACGTTGATTGAAAGGCACAAACTACAACACGAGCAGGTACAGCACACAAGGCACTTTCCGTGTGCTCTGTGGATCTCTGATTCCGCCGCGTGTCTGGGCCGATTGGAGTGCGGAGTTCTGGGTCCCCTGGTTCCTGGCTACTCGATGGGTGCCTAGCCGAAGGCTTCAGACCACCGCAGACATCCACCTCCCACTGCAAGATGGCTCGGGCTCCACGTTCATGCTGGTGGCTCTGGCGGACAAAAACCCCGTGGCAGTGGGGCTGCCTGGCTGGTAGAGCCCCTTCCAGCAGTTCCCCGCCTTCCCCTGGAGGACAACTGACTCCTAGTTTGCCAACAAACACTCTCAATGCAACTCTCAGCTGCTCTCTCTCCCTCTGCCCAGCGACAAAGCTTCAGACGCGTCCGTCTACTCCGCCGCCATTTTCTCCTCCTCCACAAGACATAAGTATTAATATGAAAATTTAAAATGTCATGGAGAAGAAACTGGAGCTATAAGAACTTAAGTTGTCTAAGAACAGAGGGGAAGAAGGGGCTCAATTTTCACCTAGACCTGAGCTTGTCTCCATTATCTAATGTAGCCCTTCTTAATTTTTGATATTTTGCATGCTTCTATCTATAAATATTGTCACAAACTCTTTGAACAAAGGATATTAAATATTTTTCAAGCTGTTCTTGATAACCCAGTGTTGTCATAGGAATCATAGACTCTCGGGGACTCTGAAGTATGAAGGATATTTGTCCTTCAGCCCCATCTGTAGTGTCTTTTTGAGTTCTTGTGTCCTTTTTTATTAGTTTTTCATCTTCTGATCATCAACAGGCTTTCAGTTGTCACTTTAATCCTTTCTCCCTGACTGCCTCTCTCAAGCTAGTTACTACTCTCCATTTCTAATTCTCAAAATCTAACATCCCGATGACTGGAAAACCAAACAAACAAATCTACTAGAACTTTGTCTAAAGTCAGTGTTTTTTAGGAACAGTGTGAGGATATGATGAGTATGGGCTGTGAGGCAATTATCTCAGCTGGTCACAGAGATTTTTTGATTCTTCGTTTTCTTGATTATGTGCTATAATCAAATTGAGACCCCTGGATAAGTGAGCTGCAGAAAACAGGCCTTTTCACTTTTATCTTAGGTATGTTTTAGAAATATGCCAGTAACCTAATTTTTTCTTAGTCTTTTCTTTCATTTCAGCTTGCTAAACTTGTCTCTTTCTACTCTTTTTTATTATTATTAATGTGTTACATGTATACATATCTTCCCATTGCCCCCTCCCCTCCCAGGCATACCCCAAACCCCCAGTGTCCTGCGCTCATTGGCCATGCATACAAGTCCTTCGGTTGATCTCCTATCAACCCCACCTCCCCCTAATCTTCCCACTGTAATTTGACAGTCTTTCTGATGCTCTACTGTCTCTGCATCTATCCCTCCATTCATCAATTTATAATGTTCTTCATTATTCACAAATGAGTGAGATCATGTGGTACTTCTCCTTCACTGACTAGCTTATTTCACTTAGCATAAGGCTCTCCAGTTCCATCCAGGTTGCTACAAATAGAAAGAATTCCTTCTTTTTTATGGCAGCATAGAATTCCATTGTGTAGATGTACCATAGTTTTTTGATCCAGTCATCTATCTGCTGATGGGCACCTAGGCTGTTTCCAAATTGTAGCTATTGTAAATTGTGCTGCTATGAACATAGGGGTGCATAATCCTTTCTGATTGATGTTTCTAATTTCTTAGGATATATTTCTAAGAGTGGGATTGCTGAATCAAATGGGAGTTTCATTTTTAGTTTTTTGAGGAAACTCCATACTGTTCTCCACAGTGGCTGCACCAGTCTGCATTCCTATCAACAGTGCACATGTATATATGTATACATATATTCCCATTGCCGGCCCCCATCTTCGCCAGCACTTGTCATTTGTTGATTTCTTGATCATTGCCATTCTGACAGGTGTGAGATGGTATCGAATTGTTGTTTTGATTTGCATCTCTCGGATAATTAGTGACTTTGAACATGTTTTCATGTGTTTCTTGGCCTTCCCTTCTGTCGTCTTTTGAAAAGGTTCTATTTAGGTCCATTGCCCATTTTTTATTGGATCATTTATCTTTCTTTTATTAAGTTGTATAAGTTGGCTGTAGATTTTGGAGATTAAACCTTTATCAGTGATAACATTTGCAAATATGTTCTCCTATACAGTGGGCTTTCTTATTGTTTTGTTGATGGTTTCTTTTGCTGTGCAAAAGCTTTTTATTTTGATGTAGTCCCATTTGTGTTGGAAACCTCACTAAATGGATGTAAACAGGAAGCCAGAAGGCTGGTCAACCTTAACTGCTCTGAAAGGTGAGAGCTAATCACTCACTGTTTAGTTGAAACATTTGTTGGTTTGAAGCAACCTCTATCTGTTTGTTTCATGTTAATTTCTGTTTTGTTATTTCCTGCCTAAAGGCTAGGGGTGTGTCCCAAAGCCTTAATAAAAGGGAGAAAAAGGCCAGAGCAAGTGGCAGTCCTTTCCACTAGAAGAAGGCTCCCGCCTGGCCCCCCAATATCGCCAAATTAATGCTTTCTAGTCTCTCATTTCGTTTGCGTGCGGCCTCCTTCAGAACCTGAACCCTGAACTGGGAACCCTGAACCACGCGGGACGTGGAAAGAGGTTCCCACATCTGGCGCCCATCAGGGGCTGCGGAAAGAGGTGCTCACATCTGGCGTCTGGAGGAGAAGGTATTATTCGCCTAAGAGCGAAGGAAGGAAAATTCACCAAGGAAAATGGTGAGGGAAGATTCACCTAGGAAAAGGTGAGGGGAATTCAATGTACGCAAAGCCCATGGTTTAACTACAGAATCGCGATCTGTAAGTAGGGTGGGAACGTCTTTTGCAGCCAGGCTAATGGGGAAGAATTCGGTTATAAATATAAAGTAAACTTTATTATAGACTTTTAGTTTGCATGCTTAAATAATGTGGTTTCTTGTTCAAATTAAAATCTTAGTTTGCATTTGGAATCTGAAATCTGTAATGAGTGAAACTCCACTGCTGAAACTGCCTCTGGTGTGGAGAAATTCAAAGGTGGCAGGAGAGGGCAAGGCTCTCTGCTCTCCTGCAATGAGATTACTGAAGGTTTCATTTAAAAATTATAAGAGAAATCGCAGGGAAATGCTAATCTTGGCCAAATTAGGTGCTAGTTATTACTTCAGAAAGCGAAAAAGAAAAAAAAATTTAAGATCTGTCTTTATCTTTTAAGTATGAGAAGAAATTCAGCCAGATGTTACTGATGCTTTCCCCTGAAGTAAGCAGGATGTGGAGGAAGAGAGACACTGTGGCAATCCAGTATGAAAGTCCACTCTCCCAGTGTACTAATCTAAAGTCTCCTTTCTCGCCATGAAAAAGTTTTAAAAATTTAGAGATATGTCTGGAATTTCTGTACTCTTGAGGAGAGAAGCCCGGCTTAAAAAAGAAATGTGCGCAATTGTCCACCTTTTTGGACATATTAGACAGGGTTTTAAGCTGGAATCTCTCCGCAAAAGCTGCAGAAAAAGAAAAACCAGAACTGGTCTTTATTTTTTAAGAAAAATGGCGTAAAGGAACCAAAAGGAGATGATTTTGTGTTATTAATCAAGGTTTTCAGCTAAATGCAAATTAAATTGGGAGAAAATAAAATTTCTCTAATAATTAGGAATTCAAAATACATTGTTGATTGGTCTAATAAAAAAGGATTAATTCTGTGATTCCCAACTGACAGTTTAAAAATATAATTGATATCTTAAGATAATTATAAAAATATTATAATCTTTAAATCATATATGAATATATATTTGATGGTTTTTTTCCATGTTAAAATTTCAAGGCTTTAACAGAGATGATTCTTGTAAAGCTCCATGGGCCCAGAGTAATATAAGAAATTTGTTCTCTCTTTTTAAAGGACATCTTAAATTTAACCGATCTAATATACTTGAAATTTCATGGAAAGCTTTATCAAATAAGAATTAATAACTATATTTTAAATGTTGTAAAGGTTTTGGCCTCTAAGAAGGAAACAAGGTAGCACTCTAGGGAGAGGCATAAACACTCAGCCTCTGAGAGATCCAGTCTCTCGGTGTCCTAGATGTCAGAGAGGTAACCATTGGGCAAGACAGTGTAAATCAAAATTTCATAGAAATGGGCAGCTTCTAAATCAAGATACAGAGTATGGTCAACCACCGGGAAACAGCCAGAGGGTGCCCCCCAGCCCCGTTATTAATAGGGGAAACCTGCCCTGCAAAGCCCACAGTGGATTACCTCATCTGAGCAACTCCAGGAAGCGCAGGCCTGGATCTTAGCAGCACCATAACGGTCACTTTGACTCCTGATATTGCTCTGCAAGCTATTCCTACAGGAATTTGGGGTCCTGTGTACAGACACCTAAGAACGTACTTCTTGCAATGCCAACAGTTACCAGCTATACGGTAATATTACCTGGGGCACATGGGGAAGTATTTTTGACTTATATTCCTGACCCTTCATGGGTAAGAACCCTTAGGTGTACTGATTCCCCTGTTTCTTGTAGTCTCTAAGAAGGGCAAAATTAAGTAAATATTTCTTAAAATTCCAACATTAGAATTTAAAATGACAAAAAGCCCAAAGCCACCTGTATTCTTAAGCTAGAGGCGGGGCAACATTTGTGGCTTGTGAATCAGACATAAACATTTACTAAATTTCTTTTGCTTTAAAATTGAGATGCCTACTTTAATTAATAAATTAGCTTTTTAAATAAAAATCAAAGTTTTCAGCTAAATAAAGAGCCAATATTTTTGTAAGCAATTTGATTAAATATTCTAATAAAGTAACTAAGACCTTCTCTATACAAAAAAGAAATTGATAGTCAGTTTAAAATTGAATTGCCATGGCCTAGAACAAAAGAATTTCCTTACATAATATTATTCTACAATGTCATTATAATTTTTTTGACAAATATTCCAAACAAACTTACAATCTAATTTTCTGAATATTTGGTAGCAATTTAAAAATAAATAAATAAATAAATAAATAACATAACATAACATAACATAACATAACATAACATAACAGGAATTAAGACAGTGAGAAGGCACTTGAGCATTCTATATTGGCTTTTTTTGCTCTTTTTGCCAAGAAGGACCCTCCCATAGCTGTCGCCTGAGCTTTCTGTTCATGCTGAGGTTGAAGCCTCGTGTTGGCTGGTACCATGAATCTGTCTCTCACTCAGTGGTGTGAGCTGGGCCCTTCCTGGAGAAGAAACCTGGGTTCCCCAAGATTATGTGATCAGTGCTGGGACCCTGCCAGCAGGTGAGGGGATCCCAAGGCAGGTACTGGGCGTGAAGGCCACAAGGGCATTGGCTACCAAGGAGACGGAACTGAACCTCACATCAACCTGCTTGGCCCCGGAGGATGGCTGGTTAGCCAGAGACGGGCAACTGGAACTTATACGTTACACCGACCACTGCCTAAGCCAGAAACTGGGCCTTATGCCGCCCTGCTTTCCAATGACGGGTAAGGTGGGTTGGTACCGTATGCTAGTTCCTGACCTAAGACAGGCACAGTCGCAGAGGGGCCATCAGGATAAAACTTGGGGATCAACACAGGTTGATCCTCACCCCCCAACATTGCAGAGGCTTGAACCTTCGCCCCTTCTGAGGGAGGTCTCCTGCCCCATGGCTGTTTCACTTCCCATGCCCAGCTTCCATCGGGATCCAGATGACAAGACAGAGACTTGGCCCAGCTCCGTTCAGGACACAAATGACAGATGAAGATTTGGTGCAGCTCAGATCGGGACCCAGCAACAGACAGACTTGGCTGACAGCTGCCCTATATTCTAAATCCCACTTAACACCAGGAATGCTCAGGGCCTACTCAAGAATGCAAATAATCCTTTCCACTAATATTTACAGGATAAAACTAAGATTGTTGTTAGAATATTAAATTTAATAACAAAATAGTAGTTAAATTTTCAAATTAATTTAATTGGTTAATTGAAATAGGTGAATATTCAAGAAAATTTAATTGTACTGGAAAACAGTTGTTCCTAAAGTATTAACTTAAATTTCTATTGGTAGTTCATTGCATGGTAAAATTACTCAACATGCAATAAACATAAAGCAGTCATATTTGCATTATAAAAATTTTCCAAAAGCATCATAGTTACATAAAAAAGGGGGGATAGTACAGTAACATTATGTAAGGAAAAAGCATCCTGTAAGCAAATTACATCTAGAAAAATTTTTTTACTTAACAGCAAGACACCCATGAAAAACATACATAGTATTAAAATAAGCCAAAGGAAAATCATTTGGGCAAAAATAAAAAGGATCCAAAGTCAAATTTATAGAAAAATTCCTTTACTAACTTTTGGTCGAGAATGTTTATATATTTTCAGAAAAACAGCTCCAAGACCATGTGAATTCCTACAACAGAGAATGCTCCAGCTATGAAGATGAGAGGAGAAGCAGTCCAGAGATGGAAGATGCTGACGACACCTTGCCATCCTAACAATCAGCAGCTGTGCATCGATGCAGATTGCCCAGGACCAAACCAGAGAGGGTCGGACCTGCATTGCCACCATTTGTCCACCATCCAGAACTGAAATATCATTGCTAATACGTACATTCAAAAAACTGTTGGACATTGAAACTGGGACTCAAAGGACTGTTGGTCCAGAAAGAAAGATACTATAGACTTATTCATTTACCTCTTAGCATAGCCATTGTTGCTTGTCTTATTTTTTGTTCTTAATATTTATTTCTAGTCTGTAGGTGCAAGATTTTTTAGAGGGAAAGAAAACGGGGGAGATGTTGGAAACCAAATATTGTTCTCATTAAATGGATGTAAACAGGAAGCCAGAAGGCTGGTCAACCTTAACTGC
>JAAGEH010000041.1:22917800-22935264 GCA_011751065.1 Lasiurus cinereus | reverse complement strand
TATATATATATATATATATATATATATATATATATATATATTGCAATAATCTGATTACTTTATACATATTATTATACAACCTGATTTTTAAAATAGACAATATAATATTGGCTATTCTTCCCTGCCAAGATATAAAGAGTTACATATTATTTGTAACTTTCAAATAGTACTCTACAGTATGGTGGATCCATAATGCATTTAATTCTACTTTTTTTCTATTTGAGCATTGCATTTTGTCCTAATATTTGGCTATTTAAAATAATTCTATCACATATGTAGGTGTGTATGTATCTCTGATTTCACTTAATTGAAATTTACTTATATATGAGGGAGAAACATCAAATAAAGATTTTTCTTGGACTATAATCAGGACAGATTTAAAAAGCAAATTTGCCTGTGTCTCTGAAACAGAATCTATACCCCTGCTGGGTAAGCTGAACAACTGAAACCATCAAATAAAGCTTTTTATCCTTACGTGAACTGGCAGAGTTACCAGAAAAGGCAATCACAATGATTGTGACTTTCCTAAGAAACCTTGTGAATCAGATATGGAGCATGAACAATGTATTTATATCTGTTGGCTATGAATGTCCTTTCACTTTCACCATCACTTCAGTTAACTCAGCCAGGTCTACACCACTACCTGTGTTGTGGTTTCTCAGTCTCCTCTTTCAGTTATCTCTTGCTCCCAGTGACACTGAGCTGACTATGAGGACTTCAGTACCTTTTCAATGTACCATTATTAAGGGGATATTGTTTTCAGATAATAACTGTTCAGTAACATTTAAGCCTTTTGGTATCGGAAAGTAGAGAAGTAAGAAGTACAAAGGCACCCTAGCTGGTTTGACTCAGTGGATAGAGCATTGGCCTGCTGATTGAAGGGTCCTGGGTTTGATTCTGGTCAAAGGCACATACCCAGGTTGTGGGCTCGATCCTAAGTGAAGGGTATACAGGAGGCAGCAAATTAAAGATTCTCTGTCACCATTGATGTTTCTATGTCTCTCTCCCTCTCCTTTCTTCTTTAAAATCAATAAAACGCACACACACACACACACACACACACACACACACACACACACACATATATATATATATATATATATATATTTAAAAAAGAAGTACAGAGACAACAACAGAAATGATGGAACTTCATATTCAGTATTTCAGTTGGACTAGAACTAAGCAGAGATCAGGTAGCTTGACTAATCTTAGATAACAAGGCGTGTGTGTTTTTTTTTTAGTTTTTATTTTTTTATTTTTTTATTTTTATGAATTGAGTTCCTTACCTGGAAGTGTTGATCCAGGCAATAACATATATTATTGTCCAGACTCTGAATTGACTGGTCAATAATTAATCAAGCATACATTTGTTTTAGGATTTCAATCAGTGAGTTTATACTAGTTTCACTTCTAAAGTTTGAGGCATTTTATTTGCTATCTGGGTGGTAATCAGGGATATAGATCAGTGTATACATTTTTTACATTGACTTTTTATTCAGAATAGAAGTCCTTTTATCATATGGAGAAATAAAAAACCTCAGATCCCTTCTATTGGATCAATATGCTGGGCTATTAAAGAAAGATAATAACAGGGGTGGGTTGTGGGTGAGTAGTAGTGGTTCTTCAATTGTGTATGCTAACTATGGAAGGGTCAGCTGATTACACAGAAGAATATTCCTGGTGGTATACATAGAACATAAATATATTGTTTTTGTAACAGGTCACTGCCAATTAGTCTCTGGACTTAATTAGTCTTACTGTGAAAGACAAATACCTTTGATGAAATTAAATAGATCATGTACTGATTTATAAATAACTTCTTGGTAAAATAACTGGACTATAACTATTCTTATCCCTGTTGTTTTTTTTCAATTCCTTTGAAGTTTTGGGAAATAGCAATCTGAGCAGTTAATTGTCGGGGACTAAATTCCAATTAAGATGTGTCAAGGTTAATAATATTTCTGCGCCGAATATGTAAGGGAATATGTTGATTCATTTGGAGGTAAAGTGCTGTACTACTTGGATTTCTGTGTATGGCTATCAGATTCTTACTAGAGAAATTTGGAGATGGATGACTAATCTGGCCATTGAAAAGTTGGCAGCCACTTTGGGAAAAGTGAATTAGGGAATTCAGTTTCTAAATGAACAATGACAATAGAGAGAGCAGTAGAAAATGCTGGGGGATGAGAATTGTAACCCTCTATTTTGAATCAATAGAAAGGAAAGTGAGGTGGTAAGAGAAGAAAACAAAGTCCTCTGCTTTAACTATTCATTTTAATTTAAAATTCAATGGGTAAAACGGTCTATAATCCACTCTTGTGGCAGCTCTTGATTTCTTCTTTCTTTTTCTTTTTAGTGAGCCATACAGTTTGCCCTTCAGAAGGAATAGACAACTAGGTTATAGGATCCTGGGCAGTGTTTACATCAGGAAACAACAATCCACAGTTGTATGACCTATAGTTTAAGAGCAGGATTTGTGGTTAAAAGTACTTGAAGTGGTCCCTTTAAGGCAGACTTTTATATCTTATTCAATACATTCTCCTTATTTGGTATCGTACAGAAGTATATCTGGGGATACTTGGAAGGCAGCTTACACCTCTTGGGTGTATAACAGTAATATTAATTTTGTTAGAATCACAAAAGGTCAGAATTGAGCAAAGTAAAATCTTTCAGAGGTTGAGTCAATCTGATCATATAGGTATATTTGTATAATAATTACATACAGTGAGAGTTTAAAGGAATTTTATAATATAAATCAGTTTCTTTAGGGTAGGGTTAGAAATTTAGTTTAAGAGGGATTAAATTCTTAAACATTTTGGCAATTTTATTTAAAAATTATCACAGTAAAATCAACTTCTTTTCTTGCAATGTATAGTTCTAGGAATTTCAATATATATATAGATTCATGTAACCAACCACCACAATCCAAATGCAGAACAATCCACCACTCAAAAAAATTCCTCCAATGCTATCTTTTTATAGTCACATCCTTGACCCACTTTAACCTCTGGAAACCACTGGAGTTCTGTCTTATTTTGAAAATGTCATATAAATGAGGTCATATATTATATAACCTTTAAAAGTGCTTTGTTTAACTTAGCATATGCCCTTGAGATTCATCAAAGTTGTGTGTATTAATAGTCCATCCCTTTTTATTGCTGAGTAGAATTCCATGATGAATGCCTCAAAGTTTGTTTATCCATTCACCTGTTAAAGGACAGTTGGATTCTGTCCAGCTTTGGACAATTATGTATGGAGTTGCTATAAAATTTATGTGCAGGTTTTTGTGTTATTGGAAACTGGAGGAAAGGTAATTATTATTATAAAGTGACAAATAACTTGGCTGAATTGTGTTCTGCAAAAAAGTAGAACTTGCAAATGATGAACTTGGATATTTAGCTGAAGAAATTTTGTAAGTAGTGTTAAAGAGATGGCCTAGTTTCTCCTTGCTATTTGCAGTTAAAATGCCAGAGGAGAGATATAAATTGAAGAAGAAATTGTTCAACCAAAAGAAACTAGAACTTTAAGATTTGGAAAATAATTAGGTTGTCCAAATTGCAGTAGTTAAAAAAGCTTGTTTTAGAGACAAACATCAGGAGTGTGGTAGAAAACCATTTATTAGAGATTACACATGTGACATGGATGAAATCATGTGACTCCTGGATTCAACCATCCCAGCAGAAGCCCAGAATAGAGATTTGCTTATTCAGGAATGATCTGTGGAGAATCCTGTTTTCTGATGGCTTGAATCTATCTAGATTGCAGTGGCGACTAATAAGGGTTTTGAGAAGTTCTTACCAGCAGAAATGGTGCCAGTTTAGACTGTAAGGAACAGAGACAGGAAGAAATGGAGAAAGGCTTCTGGATTTCTGGGATTCTGCAGGTCAAGCCAATAGAGCTGTTTGGCTGTAACTTGCATTATTCTTCAAGAAAAGGAAGGAATAGTCCTGAAGATGATTTGGAGGCCACTAGAGTGGCTCTTGCCACCATGGGTGCACAGGGCACAGACCTTGGAGGCGAGGCCACCTCCTTAGTTTCAAAAAAGGGGGTCATCTTCTCAGTTTAAACCAGCGGTTCTCCACCTGTGGGTCATGACCCCTTTAGGGGTCGAATGACCCTTTCTTTCACAGGGGTCGCCTAAGACTATTGGAAAACACCTGTTTCCCATGGTCTTAGGAACCAACACACTGCTCCTTGGTGTAGCAAAATATAGCAATGTAGTTTACTGTTGTTATATTAAGACTGTTACCCATACTACACCACGATTCAAGACAAATTTTCATTTATTTGTAATTAGAAATAAATATTTCACAATATATAATTACATATTGTTTTTGTGATTAATCACTATGCTTTAATTATGTTCAGTTTGTAACAGTGAAAATACATCCTGCATATCAGATATTTACATTACAGTTCATAACAGTAGCAAAATTACAGTTATGAAGTAGCAACGGAAATAATTTTATGGTTGGGGGTCACCACCACATGAGGAACTGTATTAAAGGGTCGCAGCATTAGGAAGGTTGAGAACCACTGGTTTAAATAGACCAAGAAGCCACGGCCCAGGGCTGAGGGAGCAGGGCTGTCATGCTTTTGCTCTGAGAAGTCGGTAGGCCTAAGAGACAGATCATTTGATTAAAGAAAATTATTCTCAAGCCTTCAAAGCTAATGAGAATGATCCTTCTAAGTTTTGGACTTGCTTAGGACCTGTGATCCATTTCTTTTCTCTTATTTCTCCCCTTTGGAATGAGAATGTCTATTCTACACTTGTCCCACCATTGGATATCAGATCATTTGTTTTCGGTTTTATAGGTTTACAGCTGTAGGGCAATGTTGCCTCAAAATGAATTGTACCTTAAATCTCACTCATAATTAGTTAGATAAGATTTTTGACTTAGAGCTGATGCCAGTATAGATTAAAACTTTTGAGGCTCTTGGAATAGGTGGAATGCATTTTGCATGTGCGAAAGACATGAATTTTGGAGGGCCAAAAGGTGAAATGTTATGGGCTGATTTATGCTCCCAATCTATATATTGAAGTCCCAATCCTCAGTACCTTAGAATGTAACTGTATTTGAAGGTAAGGTCTTTAAAGAGGTAATAATGACATCAATAGGGTGGGACTAAACCCATATGACTGGTATTCATTCAATGGGAGAAAACCTGGGTACAGACAGCTATAGAGGAAAGACCATGTGAAGATGGAGGAAGAAGACGACCATCAACAAACCATGAAGAGAGGTTGCTAAAGAAAACAACTTTGCTGATACCTTTGTTGTGGGATGACTTCCACAACCAGTTGCAAATGACCATGGAGGCTGCTAAATTGGTAATAAGGAAGCAAGGATTTATTGAGCTGGCCAGCGACAGCTACATGCAGGTGGAGTCCACACACTCAGGACTGCGCTGTCTCAGAGGTATGCAGACCCTTTTAAAGATCCAAACCATATTTTTTCCCCCCTTGTTCTAAATCTGCAAAGGGCCCAGGGGGTGGGGGTGGGGGGGTTGGTGAGTTTCAGTGGGCCGCAATGGTTCCTGTTGACTACTCCTTATCTCCCAACCATCCCCTGCTAGACGTTGTAATGTGGACCTATCTTGTGAAAGCAAATTGTAAAACTGAGCAGAGTTAATCATTTCTAAAGGTCGTCTTCAGTCTCAACTCCTGGAGCCACTGAGTCAACAGGAATCAATCTCTTATGGTTCTGGTCCTCAGTCACAGGAGAATAAACTTTGTGATGTGGGATGGATTTATGTGAGCTTCCAGGTCAAACAGCAGTTTTTACCTGAGATGAAGGCTCTTAAGCTCCTATTTCACCTTGATCTTATACTTCTAACCTCTAGAACTATGAGAAAATAAATTCTGTTGTTTAAGCTGCCCAGACTGTTGTATTTTGCTATGGCAATCCTGGAAAACAAATACAATTAAGTTGGCAAATGGTTGGCAAATTGTGGCTCACGAGCCACATGCGGCTCTCGAGCAGCCGTTTGCCGCTCTGTTAACTAATGAGTTTGCCGACCACTGTTCTAAGGTAAGTATGCCTGGTGAGTCAGTTGTTGTTGTTGTTGTTGTTTTAATTTAGCCATTCCAGTAGACATGTTGTAGTACTTCATCAAAATTTTAATTTGTATTTTCCTAATGGCTAATGATGTTGAACAACTTTCAATGTGTTTTATCTTTACATCCTTATTGGTATAGGGTTCAATTTCTTTACTAATTTTCTTTTTTTAAAAATTAAATCTTTATTATTCAGATTATTACATTTGTTTCTCTTTTTTCCCCTCCATAGCACCCCTCCACCCAGCTCCCACCCCTCCCTCTGCCTTAGCTCCCTCCCATTGATCTCATCCATAGGTGTATGATTTTTGTCCAGTCTCTCCCTGTACACCCTTCACCCCTTCCCCCCTGAGAATTATAAGTCCACTCCCTTTCTGTGCTCCTGATTCTATTATATTCACCAGTTTATTCTGTTGATCAAATTTTTAATTCACTTAATATTTAGATTCACTTTTGATAGATATGTATTGGTTGTTCATAATTTTTTGGCTTTTACCTTTTTCTTCTTCCTCTTCTAAAAGAGTACCTTTCAGCATTTCATATAATACTGGTTTAGAATTGATGAACTCCTTTAGCTTTTTCTTCTCTGTGAAGCTCTTTATCTGCCCTTCAATTCTGAATGACAGCTTTGCTGGATAGATTATTCTTGGTTGTAGGTTCTTGCTATTCATCACGTTGAATATTTCTTGCCACTCCCATCTGGCCTGCATCGTTTCTGTTGAGAAATCAGCTGACAGTCGTATGGGTGCTCCCTTGTAGGTAATAAACTGTTTTTCTCTTGCTGCTTTTAATATTATCTCTTTCTCTTTTGCTCTTGGTATTTTAATTATGATGTGTCTTGGTGTAGTCCTCTTTGGATTCCTTTTATATGGGGTTCTGTGTGCTTCCTGGACTTGTAAGTCTATTTCTTTTACCAGATGTGGGAAGTTTTCAGTCATTATTTCTTTAAATAGGTTTTCAGTATCTTGCTCTCTCTCTTCTTCTGGCACCCCCATAATTCTGATGTTGGTACTCTTAAAGCTGTCCCAGAGTCTCCTTACATTATGTTCACATTTTTGGATTCTTTTCTCTTCTTGCTTTTCCAGTTGAATGTTGTCTGCTTCTTTATATTTCAAATTTTTTACTTGATTCTTGCCTTTCTCTAGTCTGCTGTTAGGACTCTGTATAATATTTTTTATTTCAGTCAGTGTATGTTTAATTTCTAGTTGATTCTTTTTCATTCCTCTTGGGTCTCACTAAATTTATCTAATTTTTCTAGCATATTCTTGAAAAACCTTATAAGCGTGGTTTTGAACTCTATATCCAGTCATTTTTTTTCCTCCATTTCTTTTGTTTGTGATCCCTTCCCTTGTCTCAGCATTTTCACTATGCCGGGGAAACTTCTGTGTTGGATTCAGCCTTATCATACCAGACGCAAAACCTAAGAAGCCTATGTTGAGCTTGGGAGGGGTGGAGTCTCAGGGCTTAAGGGACCGCCTTGCCTTCCAGTCGGCCCCGCCCTCCATGGCCCCTGAGTCTCACGTGACTGGGTAATTGCTGGAGCGGTCCTTGTGCACCAGCCCGCAGTGCCTCTAACTGCTGCCTTTCCAGCTCCCCTGCGCACCAGGACCACACGAGTCTAGGTCCCCAGGGTTTCGCCCGAAACAGGGGCTTAGTGGACTCAGAAGTGGCACAGTTGGGAGGGTCTGTCTCCCGCCCACTCGCGAAAGCCAGCGGCACAATCAGCAATCTGTCCTGCGCGCAGCACCGTCTGCGTGTGAGACCAGACCTGATCTTCTGCGACTCCCCTAAATTTCCGTGCACCTCTCCCTTTTCACAGTCCAAACTCCCCCCGTATGAGTTTCGCTGGATCTGGGGTTTAGTGTCATAAAATAAGGGGTTCAATGCCGTTGGGAGTCTCCATTTCCCTCCCGCCAGAGAAAGCCAGCCAGGTTCTCCGGCACCCGCTCTCTCAGCGGCCTGTCTCAGTACCTCGGCTTTTTGCAGCTCCTCTGGGTCTCCGTGAGCCCCTCTCTTTCCTTCTAGTTGTAGAACTTCCACTCTGCCAGCTTTCCTGTGGTTCTGGATGATGTCCGTTCTGTCTTTTAGTTGTAGTTTTGAAATTGTTGTGCGAGGTAGCAGTGTAGGTGTTTACCTATGCCGCCATCTTGGATTCTCTCTTACTCCTCTTTGCTAATTTTCAAATTGAGTTGTCTATTTTTATATTGTGTTTTGAGAATTACTCATATATTCAGATCACAAATGTTTTGTCAGATATGTAATTTGGAAATATTTTCTTCCAGTCTATAACTTGTTTTCATCCTATTAACAGGGTGTTTTGAAGCACAAAAGTTTTTATTTTTTTTAATATTAAAAATATTTTTTATTGATTTCAGAGAGGAAGGGAGGGGAAGAGAGAAATAGAAATATCAATGATGAGAGAGAATCATTGATCAGCTTCCTCCTGCATGCGAGCTCACAACCATAATGAACTTAGGACCCTTCAGTCTATAAGTCAATGCTCTGTCCACTAAACAAAACCGGTTATAGCCAAAAGTTTTTATTTTTTATGAAGACCAACTTATCAACTTTGTCTTTTACGGATTGTGTTTTTTGGTATCATGGAAGAATACTTTGCCTAACCCTAGGTCAAAATATTTTTTTCTAAAAGTTTATAACTTTCTATCTTATTTTAGATCTATGACCTAATTTGAGCCAATATTTGTGCAAAGTGTGTGAGCACACACAGACCTTCTTCTACTTATTCAATGAGAGACTAATCTGGGTGCAGCTGTAAAAGAATTTTGCAGATGTAATTAAAGTTCCTCATCAATTGATTTTGAGTTATTAAAAAGAGAGGATATTGTCGCTGGGCTTGAACTCCAGAATGCATACAGGAAAGAAAACTGTAGAATCTTTTTGCATTTGGTACCCCTCAAAATCACTTTGCATTGCTGATTTGCTGATTTACCTTGTTGGTGTGAAGCAGCAGCTGCTTCTGCAATTGCTGTCCCTCCCTCCTGGCTTTCTTAAGTTTCTCTAACTTCTGGGCTAGGTGTGTGTATTTAGCTCTGGTTTTCACAGGCTACTAAGGTCAGAGGCAAGAAGAATGAATACTGATTTCTGCCCATCCTATTAGGGTTCCCATTCATTCTCACTGGGTTCTGGATTGTATGTGATTATTCTTTCCTATCTGTGAAATTTAGGGTTGCTTATTCAGCCACACAGTTACACAAAACAATTTCTCATTCAGTTTTTTTGTATGAACCATGACTAATAGTTATCTTTTTTTTTTCTGTTATATTGGTTCCATACTTTGGTGAAAATTAGAATCACAGTTGATCTGTAGGACAAAACCCTTTCTCCCTTTGGGTAAAATGAGTGGCTAAAAGCCATCAAATAGGACAGTTTGCCTTGAGCAGACTGACAGAATGATCAGGGAAGGCAATTTCAGTTATTGATGGGTTTTCTAAGAAACCTTATCATTTCAGCTTAAATACATAAATGAAGCACTCAAATCTTTGTAATGGCTACTGATTTCCTTCCATGAGCACCTTTGCCTTAGGCCATATTTCTAGTGTTTCCTTTGTTATATTTTCTTAATATTATTACATGAAATAGCATTTGAAAAACATCTTTTCCAATATAATAATATCAAAGTGCTTTTACATGTATATAGGTTAAAAAGAAACATGAAAGTAAATATACCAGAATGTTGGTAGTGGGCATAACTGAGTGTTTATATTATGGTTAAACTTTTTTGTGTTTTCGATTATTGGTTGGGACTTTCTACATTTTCTCCAATGAACCTGGTATTTGTGTCCCCCTAAATCTATATACAATATTGAAGCCCTAATCCCCAATGTGACTATATTTGGAGATGGGACCTCTAAAGAAGTAATTAAGATTAAATAAGGTCAAAAGGGGAGAACCCTGGCCTGATAGGATCAGTAGTATTCTGATAAGAGACACAGGGGAATTTGCTCTCCTCTTTCCCCCATATCAGGACAGAATGAGAAGGTGGCTGTCTACAAGATACCACAGAACCCTCACCAAAAAGTGAACCCTAGAGATATTGATTCTGGACTTTCTAGACTCCAGAACTATAAGAAAATAAATTTCTGTTGTTTAAGCTACCCAGTTTACAGTGTTGTTATGGCAGCTCAAACATATGAGGACATGAAATTATTTTGTAACAAGTATAAAAACAATAATACTACAGTTATTTTAAGAAAAATAAAGAAAGCCTGGTTTAAAAGGCAATAAAAACCAAAAGTGCTAGATCTTTTGACAATTATGTAAGTTTCCAGGCTTGCTAATTATATCTTGAATTCCTCAAATGAAACATACACAATAAATGCTAAGTAGAGATGCTGAGAAATATGTTATGTGGAGAAGACTTGTGTTTCTTGGATAGAACTATACAATTTATTTTTGTTGGAGGAGTAAAATTTAGATAAGTAATTGTACATCTGGCTAGAGTCCAGCTACAAAAATTTTACATGACCCCACAGTCTCTGCTTTCTCCCCAACACACACACACACACACACACACACACACACACACTCACACACTTACTTGTTTTTTAAAGTTCCACACCTGCTTGATATTACAACATAACATATTGTAAAACTAAACCTCTATCTCATCAAGAACCTATGCTAAATTATACTAAAATTTAATCAATAATGTCACAGCTTTCCAATCTATTGGGTTTTATATCTGATTACAGTACTTGTCAAATGACATTTTTGACATTAGATGATTTTGACAAATGCCCTTCTCTTTCCTCAGCTACTATAATCTTTTCTATTTTCCAGTGCTGGCCCTCATTTGATTTTGAGGGAGAAAAGACTTACAGACATGTTGACATACTCTAAGCAAAGCAGATGGTTAGTGGCAAGTTGGAAGGTGTGTGCTCTTATTTCATTTTCTGAGGAGAATTTTGTCCTTTATGCCTCTGAATGTGTTTCTGTAGATTTCCATTTCAATGTTTTAAAGACTCTTTCTAGAATTTCATATTCTTATTCTCTCTCTCTGTCCCTCTCTTTCTTGCTCTCCTCATTCTTCTTCTCCCTCCTGAAACTCATTTGGATATTATAGTGAACAATGACCAACATTTTTATTTTTATTTTTGAGAAGAAATTTGGTAATTTACATGAGGTAAAATCACATTTTTGATCCAAAGTACTGTTCATTATGTAGGAAGCATTTGTAGGAGATATATTAAAATAATTCACTTTGTCACTTATCTGGAATGTAGATAATCACTGTATTATTTACAGAGTTTCATGCTGTTCTACCTCAAAAACACTCTAGGGTTTGCTATATTTCCCATGGTGGTTGGACTACAGGACATTATTGAGATCAAATGCTGCTGAATTTCTAGAATAGATGAAGTATGGTGACCAAACCTTTAACTTGAGGTAACCATATAATTAATTCCATTAGGTAGCATAATAATAAAGTTGGGATTTGATGTTATTTGATGTTATTTTGGTTCTTCTTCTGATTTAGTCTTTTAAAATAACCCCAATTTATTTTAGGTCAATATTGAAACTTTTTACATCTCTTCCTCCTTTCCCTTCTCTCACCAGAAAAGTATCTGGATTTTAAGGAGAGTGGAGAAAGGATGTATAGGAGCTTAGGTGTCTGGGACAGAGAACCTCTGAGTTGTGTGCAGGATCCCTTAGGCTGCCACCTTCACAGCAGAGGCAAGTCTGTCCTTGTTCCTCTTTTGAGGTGTTTCAGAGTTCCACTGTTACCATCTGGTCTTTGCAGGTATTACTTGTTCTATGTAGGACACCAGCTACCGAATAAAGCTCATTGTTCTCACTTACGTCTTAATACGGAAGCATCTTTGCCCAACTCACACTGCCCTCTCAGCACTTTGTGTCACTGCACTGGGGCATATGGAAACTTCTGGATAAATTGCAGGCTACTTAAAAACCATGGGGAATCAGTATGTTGTCTCAGCGATCTAAGTCAGCCCCGTTATTTTTACCTATGCATTGAGATGGGGCAATAAACTGCAAACAGTGCCTCCGCTGAAGTCTTGAAGCCATCTCAAACTCTACCCAGATAAGTGAGCCACTGTTCCTGATTTCCCGATACTTATTTCAGTGTTTGGCTCATAACCCTCTCTAGCCTCTTAAGAATAAACATCATGATGCTGAGACTGGTTTGGCTCAGTGGATAGAGTGTCGGCCTGAGGACTGAAAGGTCCCAGGTTCGATTCTTGTAAAGGGCATGTACCTTAGTGGTGGGCACATCCTTAGTGGGGGGCGTGCAGGAGGCTGCTGATTGATGTCTCTCTCTCAACGATGTTTCTAACTCTCTATCCCTCTCCCTTCCTCTCTGTAAAAAGTTAATTATATATATAAAGAATAAACATCATGAGAGTTTGTAGTTGATCACAATTCTCTGCCATTTTCCTTCCTCCTTTCTATGTCTCCTGGTCTGGAAGTCTGGGCTAGCACCCTTTCATTAGAGCAAATGCTCTTCCTTGCAACATATCTTGAGTTTAAAAATAATCTTATTCTATGTGTCAAAATTGAAACCTACTTTATTTTTCTTCAGACTCCTACTGTGATAATCATAATCTTCGTGGGGCTTCTGGCATAACAAGGGGAATGTTACAGATCAGGAAAAGTCAAAGAAAAGCAACTTAATATGTCTATAAAAATATGATTTTTCCTTCAGTAATTTAGTCAGTTATCCTACTAATATTTATTGATTTCTTGTCATGAGTTAGATATTAGGAGTGTAGGAATAAAAGTGTGTATGGGGTGAGATGAGTGAAATCTAGAGGGCTAGAGAAATGGAAATACTTTCTGAGAGTAGCTTTTACCTTGACTCTTAGATTTCTTTCTTTGTTTAAAAAAATTGTTTACTAGAGGCCCCAGTGAGGGTCTCTCAGCCTGGCCTGCAGGATAGGGCTAAAACATCCCCCAAGGGGTCCTGGATTGTGAGAGGGCATGGGCCATGCCCAGGGACCCCATTGGTGCATGATTGAGGGCCAGAGAGAGACACAGGAGGTTGGCCAGCCAGAGAGGGACCAGGGGTATCCGGTCCATCTCCCTTGTCTCTATTGGTCAGACCCCAGCAGCAAGCTAACTTACCGGTTGGGGTGTCTACCCCCTGGTGGTCAGTGTACATCATAGCAAATGGTTGAGTGACCTTAAGATATCATTATTACACTTTGATTGGTTGAACGGTCAACCAGACACTTAGCATATTAGGTTTTTATTATATAGGATAGTATTACAGATTACCCCCAATACTCTCCTCTCTTCCTCCCCCCACCTCCCCCACTGCCCTCTTTCTTTCTATTGATGGATTCTATTGGGAAACCCACTGGCAAGGTCAGTAAAACAATAGCCCAAATCTACAGTTTTTGTAATGATGGGAAAATCTCCGTATGGGCAAAGGGATTTGGACAGCTGATCCTTGTCCCTCTTGGGGAATTTCTCTCCATGAAGTTGATTTCAGGGAGTTGCTAACTTTTCTTTCCCCATTCTGGACAAGTGTATGCATAAATGCTTCCCTGATTTTTTTCTGAACAGTTGAGAAGACCATGGTTTAATGTTTAATGACATCTTTATTTAGGTCATAGAAAAAAAAATGAGAGATTCAAAATAGAAAGTAAGATACAAATAAAAAAGTCCTGCCTTTCTGATGTACTTGAATCTTGACTCATTCTCACCATATCCCTGGAAGGATGTTGTCTTGCCTAGCTAATGAAGCATTCATCTTATATAAAAACTGCTATTTGAAATTTTATCCTTGCTATTTGGCTTCTGTAAATGTTTGCTTGCTTAAATAATAAGGAAAATGAAACTATTCTCACTTTAGAGAGGCCATTAAACCTCCCCTGGACAAAATTACAATGCTGGCACCAAGCCAGTCCTTTGGTTAAGATCTCAAGGCCTCAGCACATAGAGGCCCTTTAAGAACTTGCAAAGGGGCAGGAAACATCCCATATTTTGGAGACAAAGAAGGTAAAAACATATAAATAGGGAAATTTTCTGCATGTTGGGGCCCAAAATTTGAGAAACATTTTCCTCTGGATCCACGCTAATAAGTGTAACTCCAAACTCTTGGAACACTGTTTGATTATTCTGGTTCCTTGTAACACTACAAGGTGCCATTCTACCTGACTCTCAGCCCTCCACAGCAGGTAAGCAGCCACTCTTTCTTTCCTGCATGGCAGTGCCTTCAAACCTGCCTAGATTTCATGAAGTACCAGGCCAAGATGGCAACAGCAAGACACTTATTAAAGAAATAGAAGTTTCAGAGAACACAAGATGGCGGCATAGGTAAACACCTACACTGCTGCCTCACACAACAACTTCAAAACAATAACTAAAAGACAGAACGGACATCATCCAGAACCACAGGAAGGCTGGCTGAGTGGAAATTCTACAACTAGAAGGAAAGATAGGGGCTCAAAGAGATCCAGAGGAGCTGCAAAAAGCTGAGGGATGCAGATGCGCATGTGGAGAGAGTGGGTGCCAGAGAACCTGGCTGGCTTTCTCTGGTGGAAGGGAGAAGTAGACTCTCAAAGGCATTGAACCTTTTTTCCTATGACACTAAACCCCAGATCCAGCCGAAACTCATACGGGGAGTTTGGACTGTGAAAAGGGAGAAGTGCAAGGAAATTTAGGGGAGTCGCAAAAGACCAGAAGTCTGGTGGCGCTTATGGCACTGTGCACAGAGGACCGACTGCTGATTGTGCCGCTGGCTTTCACGAGTGGGCAGGAGACAGACACTCCCAACTGCATCACTTCTAACTCCACTGAACCCCAATTTTGGGTGAAACTCTGGAGACCCAGGCTCATATGGTCCCAGAGCAAAGGGGCGCCCGAGAGGCAGCAGTCTAGAGGCACCGCAAGAGCACGCACACACGCACAGGGACTGCTCCAGCGATTACCCAGTCATGTGAGACTCGGGGGCTGTGAAGGGCAGGGCCAATGGAAGGCAAGGCAGTCCATTAAGCCCTGAGACTCCATCCATCCCAAGCTCAACAGAGAGCCTTTAGCAGTTTTGCAAGTCTGGTATCATGAGGCTGAATCCAACATAGAAGTTCTCCAGGCATAGTGAAAATGCTGAGATAAGTGAAGGGTTCACAAACAAAAGAAATGGAGGAAAACAAATGACTAGATATAGAGTTCAAAACCATGCTTATAAGGTTTTTCAAGAATATCCTAGAAAAGTTGGATAAAGTTAGCAAGAACCAAGAGGAGATGAAAAAAAAGAACAACTAGAGATGCAAAAGATCCAACTAGAGATGGAAAAGGACCAACTAGAGATGTTAAAGGACCAAATAGAAATTAAACATACACTGACTGAAATAAAAAAAAATATTATACAGAGACTAGAGAAAGGCAAGAATCAAGTAAAAAATTTGAAATATAAAGAAGCAGAAAACACTCAACTGGAAAAGCAAGAAGAGAAAAGAATCCAAAAATGTGAAGATAATGTAAGGAGCCTCTGGGACAGCTTCAAGCGTATCAACATCAGAATTATGGGGGTGCCAGAAGAAGAGTAAGAGCAAGATACTGAAAACCTATTTAAAAAAATAATGACTGAAAACTTCCCACATCTGTTAAAAGAAATAGACTTACAAGTCCAGGAAGCACACAGAACCCCATATAAAAGGAATCCAAAGAGGTCTACACCAATACACATCATAATTAAAATACCAAGAGCAAAAGACCAAGAGAGAATATTAAAAGCAGCAAGAGAAAAACAGTTCATTACCTACAAGGGAGCACCCATATGACAGTCAGCTGATTTCTCAACAGAAACAATGCAGGCCAGACGGGAGTGGCAAAAAATATTCAACGTGATGAATAGCAAGAACCTACAACCAAGAATAATCTATTCAGCAAAGCTATCATTCAGAATTGAAGGACAGAAAAAGAGCTTCACAGATAAGAAAAAGCTAAAGGAGTTCATCAACTCCAAACCAGTATTATGTGAAATGCTGAAAGGTACTCTTTTAGAAGTGGAAGAAGAAAATGGTAAAAGATAAAATATTATGAACAGCAAGTACATATCTATCAAAAAGTGAATCTAAAAATTAAATGAATTAAAAATGTGATCAACAGAATAAACTGGTGAATATAATAGAATCAGGAGCACAGAAAGGGAGTGGACTGATAATTATCAGGGAGAAAGGGGTGAGGGATGTACAGGGAGAAATTGGAAAAAAATCATACACCTATGGATGAGGTCAACGGGAGGGAGGTAATGGTAGAGAGAAGGTTGGGAGCTGGTTGGAGGGGAGCTATGGAGGGGAAAAAAGAGAAACAAATGTAATAATCTGAATAATAAATATTTAATTAAAAAAAAAGAAATAGAAGTTACATTTCCTTTCATCCCAGGTGTGCTCTACAGATTTTTGGTTTTCTGCCCCAGGCTTGTTTTCTTTTAGAGTCATTGATACTCTTTCAAGGGAATTCCCAATTACCTGTGGGAGTGTTAGCTTATATGGTTTCTAAGAAAAAATCATATGAAAATCATGAGAATTCAACTTTTTTTTTGGTGTGTGTGTGTGTGTTTATTTATTTATTTATTTATTTATTTTTTATTAATATTTTATACATATCTCCCCATTGCCCCCCTCCCTCCCAGGGATAACCCAACCCCCCAGTGTCTATGTTCATTTGTTATGCTTATATGCATGCCTACAAGTCCTTTGATTGATCTCTTATCTACCTAACCTAACTTTAATCTTCCTGATGTAATTTCACAGTCTGTTTGAAGATTTACTGCCTATGTATCTATCATTTTGTTCATCAGTTTATAATGTTCTTTATTATCCACAAATGAGTGAGATCATGTGATGCTTCTCCTTCATTGACTGGCTTATTTCACTAAGCATAAGGCTCTCCAGTTCCAACCAGGTTGCTGCAAATGGTAAGAATTCCTTCTTTTTAATGGCAGCATAGAATTCCATTGTGTAGATGTACCACTGTTTTCTGATCCACTCATCTGCTGACGGGCACCTAGGCTGTTTCCAAATTGTAGCTATTGTAAATTGTGCTGCTGTGAACATAGGGGTGCATAAATCCTTTCTGATTGGTGTTTGTAATTTCTTAGGCTAAATTCCTAAGAGTGGTATTACAGGGTCAAATGGGAGATCCATTTTTAGTTTTTTGAGGAAACTCCATACTGTTCTCCACAGTGGCTGCACCAGTCTGCATTCCCACCAACAGTGCACAAGGGTTCCTTTTTCTCCGCATCCTCGCCAACACTTGTCGTTTGTTGATTTGTTGATGATTGCCATTCTGACAGGTGTAAGATGGTATCGCATTGTCGTTTTGATTTGCATCTCTCGGATGATTAATGACTTTGAACATGTTTTCATGTGTCTCTTGGCCTTCCTTCTGTCGTCTTTTGAAAAGGTTCTATTTAGGTCC
>JAAGEH010000041.1:22805621-22917790 GCA_011751065.1 Lasiurus cinereus | reverse complement strand
GCATTGAATCTATAGATTGCTCTGGGTAGTATGGATATTTTAATGATGTTGATTCTCCCAATCCATGAGCATGGTATGCTCTTCCATCGGTTAACATCTTCCTCAATCTCTTTTTTCAGTGTCCTGTAGTTTTCTACATATAGGTCTTTTACCTCTTTAGTTAGGTTTATTCCTAGGTATCTTAATTTTTTTGTTGTGCTGGTTAATGGGATTGCTTTTTTAGTCTCTCTGTAATTTCACTATTAGTGTATAGAAATGCCACAGACTTCTTAGCATTAATTTTGCATCCTGCTACATTGCCAAATTCAATAATTAAGTCAATTAGTTTTGGAATGGAGTTCTTTGGGTTTTTTTATGTACAATATCATGTCATCTGCAAATAAGGACAGCTTTACTTCTTCTTTTCCAATTTGGATGCCTTTTATTTCTTCTTGTTGTCTAATTGCAATGTCTAATACTTCCAGTACTATGTCGAACAGGAAAGGTGAGAGTGGGCATCCCTGTCTTGTTCCTGTTCTTAGGGGAAATGGTTTTAGTTTTTGCCCATTGATTATGATGTTAGCTGTGGGTTTATCATATATGGCTTTTATGATGTTGAGGTATGATCCTTCTATTCCCACTTCGCTGAGAGTTTTTATCAAGAAAGGATGTTGGATTTTGTCAAATGCTTTTTCTGCATCAATTGATATAACTATGTGATTTTTATCTCTCAATTTGTTTATGTGATGTATCACGTTTATTGGTTTGCGGATATTGAACCATCCCTGCATTCCTGGGATGAATACTGCTTGGTCATAGTGTATGATCTTTCTGATGTACTGCTGGATCCGATTTGCTAGAATTTTGTTGAGGATTTAGGCATCTATGTTCATGAGAGATATTGGCCTATAATTCTCTTTCATTGTGTTGTCTTTATCTGGTTTTGGTATTAGGGTGATGCTGGCTTCATAGAAGGTGTTTGGAAGTGTTCCTTCTTCTTGAATGTTTTTGAATAGTCTAAGGAGGATAGGTTTTAATTCTTCCTTTGATGTTTGGCAAAACTCTCCTGTGTAGCCATCTGGTCCCGGGCTTTTATTTACTGTAAGTTTTTGATTACTGCTTCAATTTTTTCCATAGTGATTGGACTATTGAGATGTTTAGATTCCTCCTCATAGAGTTTTGGAAGGTTATATTTTTCTAGGAAAATGTCCATTTCTTGCAGGTTGTCCAGTTTGTTGGAATAGAGTTGTTCATAGCATTTTTTAACAATCCTTTGTATTTCCACAGGGTCTGTTGTTATTTCTCCTCTTTCATTTCTGATTTTGTTTATTTGGGTCTTCTCTCTTTGCTTCTTGGTGAGCCTGGCTAGAGGTCCATCAATCTTGTTTATCCGTTGAAAGAACCAGTTCTTTGTTTTGTTGATCTTTTAAATTGTTTCTTTGATCTCCAAGTTTTTTATCTCCACTCTGATCTTTACTATTTCCTTCCTTCTGGGTACACTGGGCTTTTCTTGTTACTCTCATTCTATCTCTTTGAGTTGTAGCGTTAGGTAATTTATTACCATTGTTTCTTGTTTTTTGCAGTAGGCTTGTAGGGCTATGAACTTCCCTCTCAAGACTGCTTTCACTGTGTCCCATAAATTTTGTCTGGTTGTGTTGTCATTGTCATTTGTTGCCATGATGTTTTTTATTTCTTCCTTGATCTCTCTGGTTACCCAGTCGTTGTTTAATAGCATTCTGTTTAGTCTCCATGCGTTTGACTTCTTTCTATTGTTTTATTATAGTTGATTTCCAGTTTTATGCCACTGTGGTCTGAGAAAATGCTTGATATGATTTCTATCTTCTTGAATTTGAAGAGACTTTTCTTATGACTCAACATATGATCTATCTTTGAAAATGACTCATGTGCACTGGAGAAGAATGTATATTCTGTGGCTTTGGGGTGAAATGTTCTGAAGATGTCAATTAATTCCATCTGGTCTAGTGAGTCATTTAGGATTGATGTTTCTTTGCTGATTTTTTGTTTAGAGGATTTGTCCAATGGTGACAGTGGGGTATTAAAGTCTCCTACTACAATTGTATTACTGTCAATCTCTCCCTTAATATCCTCCAAGAATTTTTTTACGTATTTAGGTGCTCCTATATTGGGTGCATATATGTTTACCAGAGTTATTTCTTCTTTTTGGATTGTTCCCTTTAGTATTATGAAGTGGCCTTCTTTATCTCTTATTATGTCCTTCACTTTAAGATCTAATTTGTCAGATATAAGTATTGCAACCCCAGCTTTTTTTTCATTTCCATTTGCCTGAAATACCATGTTCCATCCCTTCACCCTCAATCTGTGTGCATCTCTTTTCCTGAGGTGGGTTTCTTGCAGACAGCAGATATATGGATCATGTTTTCTTATCCAATCGGTTACCCTATGTCTTTTGATTGGAGCATGTAATCCGTTTACATTTAAAGTTATTATTGATAAGTTCTTATCTTTTGCCATTTTTAGTCTTTACCCCCGAGTGCCTTCTTTGCTTCCTCTTTTTATTTATTACAGCAGACCCTTCAACATTTCTTGCATTGCTGGTTTGGTGGTAATATATTCCCTGAGTCCTTTTTTGTCTGTGAAGCTTCTGATTTCACCTTCAATTTTGATTGAGAGTCTTGCAGGTATAGTATTCTTGGATTCAGGCTTTTTCTTTGCATGATTTTATATATTTCATTCCAATCCTTCTGTCCTGATAAGTTTCTGTTAAGAAATCAGTAGCTAGTCTTATGGGGGTTCCTTTGTAGGTAATTTTATGTTCCTCCTCTCTGGCTGCTTTTAAGATTCTTACTTTGTCATTGGTGTTTGCCAATTTATTTATAATGTGCCTTGATGTAGGTTTGTTGGGGTTCATTTTGCTTGGGACTCTGTGAGCTTCTTGGAGTTGTGTGGGTTTTTTTTTTCTATATTGGGGAAATTTTCTGTCATTATTTCTTCAAACACGTTCTCTAATCCTTGTTCAGTTTCCACTTTTTCTGGAACCCCAATTATTTGGATGTTGTTTTGTTTTATTTTATCCCAAATTTCCCTCAGGCTCTCCTCTTGCTTTTTAACTTTTTTTTCTAGAAGCTGCTGTACTTATATATTTTTTCCTTCCATGTCTTCTAGCTCACTGATGCGGTCCTCTGCTTCTTCTAGTCTACTTTTGATGCTTTCTATTGAGTTCTTTATAGCAATGATGTCATGTTTCATTTCTTCTTGATTATTCTGCATTTCTTTTAGGTTCTTCCACATTTCTTCCTGCTTCTTTTGCATTTCTTCTTGCTGTTTCTGCATTTCTTCTTGCTTCTTCTTCATTTCCTCTTGGTTCTTCTTCATTTCCTCTTGGCTCTTACTCACAATGTCGAACTTGTCTTTCATTCTTTTCATCTACCTTACGATCATTTCTCTCAACTCTTTCTCTGGCAGGCTTATTTCTGCTTCTATTTTGTTTACTTCCTTTTCTGGTGATACCTGCCTATCTGTTGTATGTGGGTTGTTTCTTCTTCTTCTGCCCATGGTTTTTCTTCTCCAGGTGTCTGGTTATGTAGTTCTCTCTCCTACGTTGATTCAAAGTTACAAACTACAACACAACTCGGTACAGCACACAAGGCACTGTACCGAAATGTATTCACGATGTTAATAATCACCAATAAGGTGACCACCTATGAAAGACAAATTAGGGGTAAGAGGAGAAAGAGGAAGAGGAAATTGAGGGAAAAAGAAAGAAGTGCCAAAATCAAATTGGGAGAGGGAGAAAAAAAAATGAACTAAAAATAAAATAAAATTAAATTAAAAAAAAGAAAAAGAAGAAAAAGAAAAGTGAAAGCGAAGCAAAGTCAGAGAGAAAAGAAAACGGATAAGAGAGAAAAGGGGAACAAAATATAGATGTCAGGAGAAAACTCCAATAGAACAGCCACTAATCCCAATAAAGGCCAGCAACCAGTACCTAGAGATTAATACAAACTGCAGATAACAACTGGTATCTAGGGAGGTGATGGAAAAGAGAGGTAGAAAACAAAGCAATCAAAAAGCAAAATAAAATAAGTAGAATATGCTAAAACAATCTCACAAAAAAGTTTAAAAAATCGATATAATCACTGTTCAGGCCAATAGTAACAAAAGGACATAGAGAAAAAACAATTTTTTGGCTAGTGAGGACAAGAGGAGAGAGGTTTGTATGGACTTGTAGTAGGGGATTTGAAATTAGATATATAAGTGGGGTGAAATTTTAACCAGGTAAAGAGAAAGAATAGGGGGAAACTAAAGTTGGAAAAGGGAAAGAGAAACAATACAACAAAATGGGCAAAGTTAGGAGGAAAGTGTTGGCATAAAGGTAGAGTTTAGTTGAAGTAAAATTATGCTAAAGGAAAGATGAAAATAGAATGTCCAAAAAGGTAAAATACTAGTAGTAATTAATAATACTAGTTGAAAACAAAAATGTAATAATCAAAAAAGGTAAATCAATTGAGGCGGAAAGAAAAAAATCCTCTTTTAATTAAAATATGTAAAAATGTAAAATAAAAAAAATAAAAAAAAAATAGAGTGGTCATTCATTTCCACTATTATTCTGCGTGGCACTCCTGTTTCCTAGTAGGGAAGGTATTGCAGTTCCCTGTGTTGCACTGTTGACATTTTAATCTCTTTATTCTTTTGTGGTTATGCGAGAGTCAATTTGTGCATCATCCACTGGGTGGCAGTGTTTCGAAATTGATCTCTGAGACAAAGCACAGGACCTCTCTAGGCTGTGCTCAGATCCTGCTACTCTTTGGTTCTCAAAGCCAGTTTGTGGGGATTTTGCATCCGGGACACTATAATAACTCTCAGGCTGTTCTTCTGCCTCAGGTAAAAAACGAGTCGTTTTCCAGAGCTCCCCTCTGTCAACAGCTCTGAGATTTTGCCTCCACACTTAGGGATCAGGCCCTCCAGAGGCAGCTTTCCCTCAGCCCGGCTCCCAAAGTGTGCTTGTCTCTGTTCTGAGGGGCAGGAGACCTCACTTTATCCCAGGCGAAATCTGATCTTTCTGTGTGCCTTATGGATCTCTGAATCCGCCGTGTGTCTGTGCTGATTGGAGAGCGGTGTTCTGGGTCTCCGGCTGCTGGTGGGTGTTTCAGCTGCTGCTTTCAGACCGCAGCAGACATCCACCTCCCTCTGCAAGATGGCGAGGTCTCCTCCTTCTCGCTGGGGGCTCCGGCCAACAAAAACCCCGTGGCAGTGGGGCTGCCTGGCCAGGAGAGCCCCGTCTCGCAGTTTCCCGCCTTCTCCTGGAGGATAACTGACTCTTAACTTGACAACAAACATTCCCAGTGCGACTCTCAGCTGCTCTCCCTCTGCCCAGCGACAAAGCTCCAGATGCCTCCGTCTATTCCACCGCCATTTTTCCCGAAGAATTCAACTTTTTTATAAAATACATGAAGAGTAGTAAAGGGGATTGCAGAATTTGCCTGTAACCATGTCTGAAAAATATTGTAGATATTCGATTAATTTCTATCTACTTTTTAAAAACAAGATATAATTAATCTGACATAAATCCAATCTTTTAAAGTGTATAAGTCAGTATTTTTAGATTGTTCAAATTGTTGCACAACCATCACTGCTGTCTAATTCCAGAGCATTTTGTTTAACCTCAAAGGAAGTCCATGCCTGGTGGCGTCCCTCTCCATTCCCCACTTTTGCCAAACCCTGTCAACCATTAGTTCACTTTCTATCTCAATGGATTTATTTGTCCTGCACATTTCAGATAAATGGATGTTGGAGAAGATCATCAGGAAGGCAAAACTGCTAGCTGATCTACCAGCTGGACCCAAGCAATCTGAGGTTCCTCATCTCCACCCTGTTCTTGGGATGTGTGTTCTGCTAGTCTTCCCCCTCTCTAGAAGCAGCTTTGAGGACAGAGCCTAGAGCAGTAATGTGTTATTGAGACCATCTGGACTGTATACATGACTGGACACAGTTAGGTCCCCTATACAAACTTTTAAGATTCTGGCAGTGGGTGCAGAGATCTACTTATCTAGTGGCACCCAAGACAAGCCTTGTAAATAAGTTTCCTTATTGAACCTACCACCTACAATCTGGAGTGGTCTGCTTCCTTTTGCCATCTCTCTTTGTTCTCTGTGTATGGAGGCCATTTTCAGATTTCAATCAGGAAGCTTGGGAGGTTGTAAACCAACAACAAAATCCTTTAATATGTGTTCTTTTGTGCTAGGCTTCTTTCACTTAGCATGTTTTCAAGTTTTATCATGGTGTAGTATGTTTTAGTGGTTTTTGGGTGCCGGAGAAATATTCCATTCATTTTTTAAAATTCACTCATTAACTCATGAACATTTGGGCTGTTTACTTGTTTGCTGTTACAAATATTGCTGCTATGAACATTTATGTGCAAGTTCTTGGGTGCACATTTGTTTTTAATTCATCTTGGGAATATATTAATACCTACAAGTGGAAGTCTTGGGTCATGTGCTAACTTTATGTTCAACTTTTGGAGGAATTGCCTATCTGTTTTCCAAAATGGCTCCACATTTTGCATTTCTTTTTAAAAAATATATATATTTTATTGATTTTTTACAGAGAGGAAGGGAGAGGGTTAGACAGTTAGAAACATAGATGAGAGAGAAACATCTATCAGCTGCCAATTGGGGATGCAACCAAGGTACATGCCCTTGAATATAATTGAACCTGGGACCTTTCAGTTCACAGGCAGACACTCTATCCACTGAGCCAAACCGGTTTCGACTTGCATTTCTTTTTTATTATTGCATCTTATTGGGTATAAGTGGTACCCTGTTGGGGTTTGATTTGCATTTTCTTTCAGGAATAAAATGTTGAGCTTTTCATGTGCTTATTGGCCATTCTTATATCGCTGTTGTAGAAATATCTACTCAGATTCTTTGCCAATTTTTAAATTGGATTATTTGTCTTTAAATTGTTAGGTTATAATAATTCTTTATATATTCTTATTACTAGCTTTTTATCAGATGTATGATTTGCAATGTTTCTCTCCTCTATGGGTTGTCTTTTCACTTTCTAGATAGTGTTCTTTGAAGTACAAAAGATCTTAGTTTTGATAAAGTTACATTTATCTATATTTTTTCCTTTCATTGCTTATGCTTTCAGTGTTATATCTAAGAAACCATTGTCTAATCTCAGGCACAAAGGTTTACATTTATGTTTTATACTGAGAGTTTTTTTTTTGTTGTTTGTTTGTTTAAGAAGAAGTGGGTTATTAGACAAAGAAAGTGAAGAAGCAATTTCCAAACAAAAGGAATGGAAGATGAAAAGTTACAGAGTTGTGAGAGGATTTGGTGATTTTTATAAGACACAGATCCCTGGGGCATAGCATACAATTTTCTCATGTAGTGTTTCATTTTTATACAAATTGGCACTTTTACTCCCTAACAGCAAAATGTATACACTTTTTTTTATGTATATACTCTTTAATCATGTATTTTAAGAGGCCTGGATGGACTGCTTTTTCTGAACACACACTGTTATATATTAGCTTAAGGTTGCCTGGGTGCTGGATAGTTTTACCATATATGTTCCCAATAATAACAAGGGAGAAAAAAACCTAGCGGAAGAGGTCATTTCATTTTTATTGATCAGCTGATATCTTAAGAATTTCATCAAGCAAAGTGACAACATACATAGCACTTGCGCTAAAAGCCTTAGCTGAGTGTACAAGAATGAATCGGTACAGTAAATATGACATTGTTTTCCTTTTCTTGGCCTGCTACATCAAGGTCATTGTTAAAAAACACAAGTTCTCCAGAGTACTAATCTTTAAACCTGGCTCCACATTAGAAACACCTGGAGAGATTTTAAAAAACACAGACCTAGTGAATCAGAATGCCATTTTTTTGGGTGTGTTTTGCTTTTCATTTAATGCATTCAGGGATTCTCATACCCAGCCAGGTTTGGGGACCAGCGCCCCAGAGGACATTTCCTTCCCCCACAGCTGTCCCACTATGTTGATGGCTTCCAGCCACATTAATCAATACAAATAAGAATAAATGAATATCATTTTCTAAAAATATACTATATTCTGACTGTGTCAGAAATATCTTCTTAATCAGTTAGTAAAGGGACAGGAGAAGGGAATTCAGCAAGTTTAATGAAGCAGCTGGGTTTTATTCACGTGAGTGATAGAGAATAGCCATGACCACAGTATTGTCTACAGAAACCAGTCTCAGAAATCCATAAATTTATGCTTACATTTAATGATCATCACTCAATAATGAAATCAGTCACAATGCTGCAACTATTGACAAGATTATCAAAATGTGCATGTGCTTTGACTCTGAGCATACCATTTTATTAAACTAGTGGCTCTGTGAACAAAATTTGTGCACGGCAGGGCGGGAGGGAGGAGGGTGTCCCTCAGCCCGGCCTGCATCCTCTTCAATCTGGGACCCCTGTGGGATCGGGCCTAAACCAGCAGTCGGACAACCTCCTCATAATCCAGGACTACTGGCTTCTAACCACTCACCTGACTGCCTGCCTGATCTCCCCTAACCATTCTGTGTGCTGGCCTGCTTGCCCCCAACTGCACCATCCCCTCAGCCTGATCACCCCTAACCTCCTCTGCCTCGGCCCTGCCACCATGGCTTTGTTCAGAAGGACATCTGGAAGGTCTCATGGTCTAATTAGCATAGTACCCTTTTATTAATATAGATAGGATATGATATATTGCCATAACTATAACTTATCTACCAGTATTACTTTATGAGAACACATACTTCAAGCAATAGGAAGTCTTCTAATATATTACATTGTATATGTTGTAAGTAGTAAGAAATACTATATTTGTAGCAATAATAAACACGCTATGACCTCCCTTCCAGATTTGGGAATGGTTCCCCAGTTCTTTGAATGTTTCCTGGCCCTTAATGTATTTTTTTTGTCATTCAATGTAACTCTATTTACTGTTTATTACACATAATTTGGGATCTTTAATTTCTAACCACCAAAGATTCAAAGGACTATTTTTTCCATGAAGTTTAACATTAACATTAGTGAATTTGTGTATTCATGTGTTTTTATTTTAAACATCTGAATTACTCACATTGTCATAGATCCTGAACTCATAAGCATGGACCATGCACAGGCTGGCAGCAAGCCAGGAAGCCACTCTGCACGTAAACTGATACTCTGCATAAGGAGAAAAGTCATAGCACAACATTTAATATCTAACCTGAGTCACCTCAGAATGTTATATATATTAACTTCTTAATTCATATAGTATTGGGAACTCAACTGCTTGGTTGGTGACAGAGTTGACCTGGTTGTGGGAGGATTATTCTTGAAATAATTAAGGAAAGGGGGCCTCAATCTTTCTTCTTGGTTGCTTGCTCCTCCCTAGCACCTCCATCTTTCTTCTTGTCCTCAGCTTCTTGGGTATCTTCTCCTGCACCTTTACCTTCTTCTTCCTTTTTTGCATCCTCAAATTCTTCCTTGGTACTTTCTTCCTCTTCCTCTCCTTCCTCTTTCCCAGCTTCTTCCTCCTCCTTCTCCTCCTCTTCAGCTTCTCCTTCAGAAGGGATTTCATTCTTAGCTTCCTCGGCTTTTGCATCTACCTCGATCTGTTCCTCCTGGGCATGGCTGATATATTAAGAAGGGAAGGAGTGAGCAGGCATCAAGTAGGAACTGGTCTATAAACTACTTTAGGCAGATAGGCCAAAGACCTGGGAACTCTGGGAGTAGCCGCTGGCTACGCTTCCCACGCTGGTGAAACTGAGCCGGTCCTCCTCACCTTCCAAGAGTTTCCTGTAAGCTGCAATGTCAGTGTCCCGTCCCAAGCCATCTTCACATGGAAGAGGTCCCAGTATTCTTTTCAATATCCTGCCATTTCACTCTTTGTAGTTCTCAACTCATTTTCTAATTTGTTGATTGTGTCCTGCATATCACTAACTTCTGCATTCTGCTTACCCTCCAGCTCTTGCAGCTACTTTCCCAGCACTTTGTTCATGCCCCGGCCTGCTTCTGTCTCCAGGGTCTTGGCCTTGATCAGTCAGCGGCTCTCATATACTCCTCCGTGGCAGCGCGCACCACATATGTGTTCTTGGCAGCGCTCTTGATCAGCATGGTGAAGCAGCTCTTGTACCATTCTTTGGCATTCTGCATGTTCTTGGCAGCCAGCTTCTCTTACTGGGCTCAGATGTCCTTGAGCATAGAGGAGAGGTCGGATCTCCATGGAGATCTGAGCATTCTGGATCTGTGCCTGCAGCTCCGGGATCTCCTCTTCTTGCACTTTCTGCAGAAAGGTGATTTCATCCATCAGGCTGTAGATGCACTTTTCCAGCTCAGCACCAGCGAGAGCCTTCTTATCTGCACCTTTGCGCGCCTCCATCAGCCAGCCCTCTGTGTCATCATGGTTCAGCACCTCTTCCTGGTAAGGCGCCTGCAGATTGCTTCCAGCCACTTCAGAGCCCCTGTGCTTTCTAACTGCCCATTTCCCTTTCCTCGCCAGGGAAGGGGCGAGGTGGGACGAGGCACAGGTATCTCATTTTCATTAAAATGTTCAACCCGGGCCTGCTCTACTGGTGTCTGCAGGTAGCCCTGGGGCAGACAGTGATCCCGGAGGCCCTGGCCACCCCTGTCTGCCTGGACCCGATCTCCGCTTGGACTCTGGGGGGTGTCAGGCGCTGTCTGAAGGGCTGCCCGTTTCCAATTGCTGCCTGGACACTGAGGGCTATGTAAGATGCTTTCCATGTTGCCTGCCTGGTACTGATGACCACCTGGACTCCGTGGAGGGTGTCAGGTGCTGCCTGCTGGAACTGCCAGGTCCCAATGCAGCCTGGACTCTGCGGGGAGTGGGGGGGTGGGGGGGGGAAGGGGGCATCAGGCCTGCCTGCCCCACCTGCATATGCAAATTTAGCTGCCATCTTTGTTGGGTTTATTTGCATCACTGTGGGCGTTGCAGAGGTATGGTCAATTAGTATCTTTCTCTTTTATTAGTGTAGATGGGCCTTCAGATATTTTCTGATAAATTTCCCTTCTCAATTGCTGGACAGAATCTCTAGTAGAAATCTCAGTCACTACTATGGGCATAAAAAGTCCAGTTCACATCCAGTTCAAACATTCTTCTCAGCTTGACCCAACCTGTCACCTTGGAACTTGAGGTGGTGGTGATGGTGGGGAACAGGCCTGGAGGAAAGTTTGGTTGGTTTTATTCTTATTATTTCTCCTTCTACCTTCTCCAAGGTAGGATATGGGGGAGCATAGAGGAGGTAAATGGTGTTGAAAACAACAATAACAACAAAGATGAAGAAAGGCTGTCCCCAAGGGAATAGCTTTCCCAAACCACAGGGCCACAAAGTAGGTGTGCAGACAGGTCTTTTGGGTCCTAATTCAGCACTTTTGTTTCTGTACCTGCCACTCACCACATCACTTGTACCTCTTCTTGATTACTTTGTTCTATAAATCTTTCTTTTCCCACGCTCCCTAACCTTTTCTTCTAGGTGTTGTCTCTTTGGCCTTTCCAGTTCCTTCCACAAGAAGGACCTGACTGATGAAGGTTGTTTTAGAGCAGTGGTTCTCAACCTTCCTAATGCCGCCACCCTTTAATACAGTTCCTCATGTTGTGGTGACCCCCAACCATAAAATTATTGTTACTTCATAACTGTAATTTTGCTACTATTATGAATCATAACGTAAGTATATGTTTTCCGATGGTCTTAGGCGACCCCTGTGAAAGTGTCGTTCGACCCCCAAAAGGGTCGTGACCCACAGGTTGAGAACCACTGTTTTAGAGGAACTCCTAGAGATATCAGAAATACACTTGTCAAACCAAGGCCTAGCAGGGTTTCACCACTCAAACATTTCCTCTTTGTCTGGTTCTAACTTTGGTTACCCTGAAATAATACTTCCTCACCTCTTGGAGAGAGAGGGAGGGAGAGGAAGGGAGGTAAAAAAAGAGAAAATAAGTGAATGCATGTGAATCAAAAAAATAAAAATAAAACAAAACAAATGATGCTATTACGTTTGGATATACATAGGGTAAAAAGAGCAGAGAGAGAGAAAGGGAGAGAGAGAGGAGAGAAAGAGAAGGAACTTTAGGTAAATGTGCAAATAGTGTAATGTTCTAGCTGTTTATTATATAATTTAAAAAGCATGAAGAAAATACAACACTTATGTACCAACTACCCAGGTTAACAAATATAGCATTTCCAGTGTAGACCCCAAAATCTTTATTTTAAATTTTGTGTTTTAAATATCAGAATAGTTCCAATTTTGGAAAGGCTAATGCTGTGTATTATATAACACTTCCAGTGAGGGCTGGGGCAATACCTCTAGTTCAATACATTCATATTTCTACAACCTAAATATAAAAGTTTTGAACCAAGACCAATCTAAAAAAAGAATTCTCAGGCATTCCTTTACAACTTGGCTATCTATCTTTGTTTTCTATATATTGTTTTGTATTTTACTCATTTGAGAGGCAAATTTTCACATGACAAGTGTTTTGGAAACTGGAAATGGCTTTCCTTTATCAGATCCAGTGCCCAAATGCAGGCTCCTTAATTTGTTTGTTTTGATTTCTTTCCCCCTACTTTTATTGAAATATAATTGCTATATAACATTATATTGGTTTCAGGTATACAGCACAATAATTTGATATATGTATATATTGTGAAATGACTACTACACTGAATTTAGTTAACACCTATTACCTCAGTTAAAGTGTTTTTCCTTGTATTGAAAACTTTTAAGGTTTACTCTTTTATCAACTTTCAAATATACAACACAGTATTGTTAACCAGTCACCATGCTGTACACACTTCCCTATGAATTATTTGTCAGTGGAAATTTGTATCTTTTGATCACCTTCACTCATTTCCCCCACTCTAGCCCCTCACCTCTGATGGCAGCAATCTGTTTCAATGAATTTAATTTTCTTCTCTGTCCGATTTATTTCACTTAGCATAGTGCCCTCAAGGTTTTTTTTAATTTTATGAGGCATATTTGTAGAAATTCTTCAGCTAACTTCCTCAGGGAACTTCACCATGAATGTTCCTCTTTCAAAGGAGATGTCTTCTTTGACCTCATTTAGCACACCCCCTTACCCCTGCTCTGCAGCTTTCTACCTACATAATGTGATTTGCTTATTTATAATGATTTCCAGGGGTTAAAATGGCAACATTCTTATTTAAGCAAGACTGGAAGTGGCTTATTTGTGGAGTCTGACATGTCAGCTGTTTTTTGTTTGGATGGTCAAAAAAGAGAATAAATATTTGGCTAAAATTAAAATTATTCAGATAATATTTAAAACCTCTCTTTTCCTCATAATTATTATATCATATTTATTGAGGTATAATTTATATATAATGAAACTTATCTATTAAAAACTAAATAGTTCTATGAATCAGCAAATGAATATCATGTCAATACCATCACCAAGAAATAGAAATGTCCAGTTTCTTAAAAAGTTTCTTCATGTCCCTGAATAATCAATTCCTTCCCTTACTCTCAGGGTCTGTTGAATACTTATTTTACTCTTTACCTATAGTTCTCATTTTCTAGAACAACATGTGAAGGGAAGTGTACACTGTACAGACTTGTGTCTGTCTTCTTTCACTTAACATGATGCTTTGGAGATTCATCCATGTTGATGATGTATCACAGTTTTTTTCTTTTGTGTGTGCGTGTGTGTGCTGAGAAGTGGTTTTGTGCTAGTATATTCATCCATTTATCAGTTGGTGAACTTTTGGAGCAATTATGAATAAAGATTCTATAAATATTGTGATCACAAAGAAAGTCTTAAAATATTTCTAATTATATTTATCTTCTATAATTGAAACTTAGTAGGATTGAGTGGAGGCCTGGGCCCACCAGGATGTGTGAAAAGCTTGGCTTATTCCATTGCCAGGGAAACCCAAACCTCCCTCCTGCTCACTGAACAGCTGCAGCCATCTTGGCTGGAGTTAATTTGCATATTCCCTCCTAATTGACTGGTGGGTGTGGCTGGTGGGTGTGGCTTGTGGTATAGCGGAGGTATGGTCGATTTGCATAAATTACTCTTTTTTTTCTTTTAATTAAATCTTTATTATTCAGATTATTACATTTGTTTCTTTTTTTTCCCACTCCATAGCTCCCCTCCACCCAACTCCCATCCTTCCCTCTGCCCTTACCTCCCTCTCATTGACCTCATCCATAGGTGTATGATTTTTGTCCATTCTCTTCCTGTACACCCCTCACCCCTTTCCCCCTAAGAATTATCAGACCACTCCCTTTCTGTGCTCCTGATTCTATTATATTCACCAGTTTATTCTGTTCATCAAATTTTTAATTCACTTAATTTTTAGATTCACTTGTTGATAGATATGTATTTGTTGTTCATAATTTTTTGGCTTTTACCTTTTTCTTCTTCCTCTTCTAAAAGAGTACCTTACAGCATTTCATATAATACTGGTTTGGAGATGATGAACTCCTTTAGCTTTTCCTATCTGTGAAGCTGTTTATCTGCCCTTCAATTCTGAATGATAGCTTTGCTGGGTAGAGTATTCTTGGTTGTAGGTTCTTGCTATTAATCACATTGAATATTTTTTGCAACTCATGTCTGGCCTGCATCGTTTCTGTTGAGAAATCAGCTGACAGTCGTAGGGGTGCTCAGTTGTAGGTAATGAACTCTTTTTCTCTTGCTGCTTTTAATATTCTCTCTTTGTCTTTTGCTCTTGGTATTTTAATTATGATGTGCCTTGGTGTGGTCCTCTTTGGATTCCTTTTATATGGGGTTCTGTGTGCTTCCTGGACTTGTAAGTCTATTTTTTACCAGATTTTGGAAGTTTTCAGTCATTATGTTTTTAAATAGGTTTTCAGTATTTTGCTCTCTCTCTTCTTCTGGCACCCCCACAATTCTGATGTTGGTACGCTTGAAGCTGTCCCAGAGGCTCCTTACATTATCTTCACATTTTTGGATTCTTTTCTCTTCTTACTTTTCCAATTGAGTGTTTTCTGATTCTTTATATTTCAAATTTTTGACTTAATTCTTGCCTTTCTCTAGTCTGCTGTTAGGACTCTGTATAATATTTTTTATTTCAGTCATTGTATGTTTAATTTCTAGTTGGTCCTTTTGCATCTCTGGTTGGACCTTTTCCATCTCTAGTTGGTCCTTTTCCATCTCTAGTTGGATCTTTTCCATCTCTAGTTGGTTCTTTTGCATCTCCTCTTGGGTCTTGCTAACTTTATCCAACTTTTCTAGGATATTCTTGAAAAACCTTATAAGCGTGGTTTTGAACTCTATATCCAGTCGTTTGTTTTCCTCCATTTCTTTTGTTTGTGATCCCTTCCCTTGTCTCAGCATTTTCACTATGCCGGGAGAACTTCTGTGTTGGATTCAGCCTTATGATACCAGACTTGCAAAACTGCAGAGGCCTCTCTGTTGAGCTTGGGATGGGTGGAGTCTCAGGGCTTAAGGGACCGCCTTGCCTTCCAGTCGGCCCCGCCCTCCACGGCCCCTGAGTCTCACGTGACTGGGTAATTGCTGGAGCGGTCCTTCTGCGCATGCACAGTGCCTCTAGACCGTTGCCTTTCTGGCTCCTCTACATTCCAGGACCACATGAGTGTGGGTCCCCAGGGTTTCACCCGAAACTGGGGCTTAGTGCAGTCAGAAGTGGCACAGTTGGGAGGGTCTGTCTCCCGCCCACTCTCGAAAGCCAATGGCACAATCAGCAGTCTGTCCTCTGCGCGCAGTGCTGTGCAAGCCACCAGATCTCTGATCTTTTGCAACTCCCCTAAATTTCAGTGCCCCTCTCCCTTTTCACAGTCGAAACTCCCCCCATATGAGTTTTGGCTGGATCTGGGGTTTAGTGTCATAGGATAAGGAGTTCAATGCCTTTGAGAGTCTCTGTTTCCCTCCTGCCATAGAAAGCCCACCAGGTACTCCATCACCCGCTCTCTCCACACCTGCATCTGTGTACCTCAGCTTTTTGCAGCTCCTCTGGGTCTCTGTGAGCCCCTTTCTTTCCCTCTAGTTGTAGAATTTCCACTCAGCCAGCTTTCCTGTGATTCTGGATGATGTCCGTTTTGTCTTTTAGTTGTAGTTTTGAAATTGTTGTGAGAGGCTGCAGTGTAGGTGTTTACCTATGCTGCCATATTGGATTCTCTCTGCATAAATTACTCTTTTATTAGGTAGAACTAGAGGCCCAATGTATGAAACTTCATGCACTGGAGTGGGGAATTCCTCAGCCTGGTCTCTCCCTTTCACAGTCTGGGAACCCTTAGGGGCAGGAAGTTACTTGGCAATTAGGGGAAGGCAATGCTTTCATCACACCTCTGCTGTTAATACTGCTGGCAGCACAAGCCTTGGCCAGTCCTGGTTACTTCAGCCTCAGATGGTCCTTGGTGGCTCGGGCCTGAGAGGACTGGCGGACTCTGGAGGCAGGTGCACAGAGCAGCCAGGCGTGTCCCAGTGAGGTTAAGGGGACTGGGCACAGCCATCTTCTGGCTGTGAATGCCACCATCTTTGAGGGCGTGGCAGTCAATTAGCATATTTTCTCCTTATTTATTCTCTTTTTATTAGATAGAATAAGATAAAATGAAAATTTAAAAAACAGGCATAGACAAAAATTAATATATATGTTTAATATAATAGTTATTTAAAACATTCAATTAAAATATAGTCTTCTAATAGCTAACTAAGAATGGTAGATAAATGTACACTAGGAATAGAAAACAGGAGTAAAATATGCAAGAATAGTGAAATTTCAAAAACTGTAAGACAGGGCTATATACAGGGCTATTCAAAATCATTGAAGAAATAGAAAACTTTCTAGGGAAATATAAATGAACAAAATTGAAGCAAAAGCATAAAATTTAAATTTGTAAATGGCATAGAGTGAAAAAATTGTCAGTATATGTATCCCCCATAAAAGCATTGGTCTAGTGACATAATGGACAATTTTTGGCAAATATTCAATGAATATTACTTAAGTATGTTTTAGGAGATTTCAGATTAAAATAACTAGTTCAACAAAACCATTTGTATCTTTCCTTTTTCCAATTTCAACAAAGATATTAAGGAAAAATGATAAAAATAAAGAAGATAGAAAACCTATGAGGATGAAGAGAATTGAAGAAAAGACAGTAGCAGAATGGAAGAGAAGTGTCATATTGTGTTTACAAGGTGGAATGAGGCTACAGAGAGGAAACTGGGCAGAGCAGAGGGAAGTTGAAATACAAATACTTGGTAAAAGAGGACAATAAAGAGGTGCTCAGTGATTCGCCCAGCAAAACTCAAGAAAGGCTCAGAGTCCTGCAAGAAGATTTAGTGCTGAATACTTATTGATTGGCTGAAAGCCCATAGAGCTGTGATTTTCAATCTTTTCAATCTCATGCCACACATAAACTAATTACTAACATTCTGAGGAAAGCCAAAAAAATATATTTTTTGCCAATCTGACAAAATAAATAGTTATAATTTTGATTCATGCACACCAGACAGCTATTGTGTTGGCTGTTGTCATTTTTTTCATTTGACAATCTAAGGGGAAAGAAGTCAGTACTCCTGACTAAATAGTCAGGTATAGCATGTTTTAAAAATTCTTGCAGTACATCAATGTCCCAAAGCACGCTGGTTGAAATTTGCTGCCATCGATTAATTAGAGTGGTTTCACATAGTAGCCACTCTAATTATCTGATTACCACTTTAAGACAACATATCTTGTTCTAAGGAGAAATAGAACCAGAGGCCCTCAGACTCAAGAACACTGCAAACAGCGAAGAATGAAAGATAGATGCTATACTAAAAGCAAAACAGGTGTACATTGGTGATTTCCCTTTCTTCTGCTCCCAACCCTTCCCTCTCAAACTCAGTCTCCAGAATGTACACAATGGGGATCAAAGCTGTCCTTTGCTCCTCTTGCAGGAGAGTGGGAGATTATCCTGTGGAGATACGGAATAGCCCCCAAGAAAAGGCCTTCTCAAAAGATCTGGAATGTTGCCTCATTGCATTATAGTGACCACCATTCAATAAGCTTGCCCCGTGCCCACTGCGTTTTTAATCAACTTTTAAAAAAATATATATTTTATTGATTTTTTACAGAAAGGTAGGGAGAGGGATAGAGAGTTAGAAACATGGATGAGAGACATCAATCAGCTGCCTCCTGCACACCTCTCACTGGGGATGTGCCTGCAACCAAGGTACATGCCCTTGACCAGAATTGAACCTGGGACCTTTCAGTTTGCAGGCCGATGCTCCATCCACTGAGCCAAACTGGTTTTGGCTTCAGTCAACTTTTTATTGACTCATTTATAGATGAAGAGAAAGCCAAATAATACCAGATATTTGAGGAGTGATTTTAATATTAAAGATAGAGAACAAAACAAAACAAAATAAAAAATCAATTAGGGAAAATGACCTTGGGGGAAATTAAAAACAAGTCAGGGAACACAAGAAAACTATGCTGCCCTCTCAAAATTTAAAATAGTTTTTAATATGTGCGGAGAGATAGAAGAAAAAGTTATATGGCAAAACACTGCATTCATGAGCAAATGGAAGATGTTATATAAAAAGGACCATTAGAACATAGGGAAGTCTTAGAAATTTCAAATAAAGCAACCACATCAATTTAAATGAATGTTTGAAAGACAAAATGAAGAACTATCTTAGAAATTAGAATACAAAGAAGTTTACAATAAAGTTGAAAAAATAACATTTGTGAATCAATCCCTAAAGTCCAACAGTTTAAGAAGAGACAGCTGAGAAAACAGAGAAGAAATGAGAAAAAACCCCAGCAGTGAAGGGTCCAAGTCTTCAAACAGTAAGGTCCTTTATGTTCAGTTCAATAAATGAAAAAAGCTCACCTTATGACCATGCCATTGGGACACTATTTATCTATCTATCTATCATCTATCTATCTATCTATCTATCTATCTATCTATCTATCTATCATCTATATATCATCTATTTATGTTTGTATGTATTGAAAGTATTACATACAGATGTCTCCCTTCTTCCCCTCATTGAACCCCTCCACCTCATTCCTGCCCTTTGGCCTTCACAGCAGTAAAGAGCAAAATCTTAGGCTTCTTCTGAAAAGAAAAAAATTCATCTATGAATAAATGGTGATCATTAGATGATCCTGGAATTCTACAAAATATAACCAGATGCTAGAAAATTGTTGAACATGTCAATATTTGAGTGAAAAGTATTTTTAGTTGCTAATTGTATATACCCATAGTATAACATGAGAGTACTGAAAAAGTTTCTCTTTCATGTATTCTTTTTCAGAAGCAATTGAATTTTATTTTAGCAAAGTAAAAGGGAAAAGCAAGAGGGAGGAAGACACAAGAGGAGTAATAAAGTCCTCAGACGACAACTGTGCACCAGACCTATAAAGAACTGAGTCATTCATGGGTCTGTTTTTAAGCATTTGGAAAAATTATTGATAGATCAATGGATATATTTTTATTTATTAGTTTGTTTGTTTTTGGTTAATCCTCACCTGAGGATATTTTCCTATTGATTTTTAGAGAGAGTAGAAGAGAAGAGGAGCAACAGAAATCTCTCTTGAACCTGGAACCAAGGTAGTTGCCCTTGACTGGAAACAAACCCAGGACTCTTCAGTCCATGGGCTGATGCTCTATCCACTGAGCCAAACCGACTGGGCTGGATATATTTTTAAAAGTTAGTAAAAAGCACAGAAAAAATTATATAAATAAAAAATTAGTTACTGATATTAGGAAAAATTGTATTAGGAGATAAACATGATCATAGACCATTCTGTCTCAGTGATAAATAACATGCATCATAAACTATTTATATAAACAATAAATTTTAATAGCATTATGTTGAGAGTTTAACAAAAAGGAAATTTGAAGGATGTGTAAAACATGATTCTTATAACTACAAGTTTATGAATAGTGTCCACATTTTGGTAAATCAAGAAACAACAGTATAAACAATTACTTAGAAATGTAGAGATAAAGAGAAAAAAACAGCTAAGGAAATAGAAATGGGACTAAGCAAAATGGTTGGTGAGAAGATTGCTTTATTTAATTCAGTGGTTCTCAACCTTCCTAATGCCGCGACCCTTAATACAGCTCCTCATGTGGTGGTGACCCCCAACCATAAAATTATTTCCATTGCTACTTCATAACTGTAATTTTGTTACTGTTATGAACTGTAATGTAAACATCTGATATGCAGGATGTATTTTCGTTGTTACAAATAGAACATAATTAAAGCATAGTGATTAATCACAAAAACAATATGTAATTATATATTGTGAAATATTTATTTCTAATTACAAATAAATGAAATTTTTTTGGTCTTGAATCATGGTGTAGCATGGGTAACAGTCTTCATATAACAACAGTAAACTACATTGCTACACTTTGCTACACCGAGGAGCAGTCTGTTGGTTCCTAAGACCATGGGAAATATGTGTTTTCTAATGGTCTTAGGCGACCCCTGTGAAAGGGTCATTCTATCCCCAAAGGGGTCGCGACCCACAGGTTGAGAACCGCTGATTTAATTAGAAGCCTTTTAGTAACTTTTTCCTATATTTTAATTTGCATTATGTGATAAAGATAAAAAATAACTTGAAAGAGGAAAATGAATAAAACATGTTTACAGCATTGAAGAAGGTAGAAACTTCCTAAGTCATTTTCTGAAGGTAACATTTCAGTTAAAAACTTAAAGATGATATGCAAAATAGAAAACTGCCCATAAATCTTAACTATAAATGTGAAAGTCCTAGTAAAATATTGAAAAATGAAATTCATAAAGTAATAATAAACAGTGAACAAGTTGACTTTAGTTAAGAAACAAGGAAAGATTAACATTATAAAAAAGGACAAAAGTATGCAGGTTTTTCTTAACAGACATTGATTACAATTATATATCATTGTTGCTTAAAAGGAAAATCTTGGTGTACTAGAAAAATAATATTTTATTGTAATGACAAGAATGTCTGAAAAAAAAGAATCTCTGAAATAATAACTCAACATCATCTTTAACAATAACACACTAGAAAAAGTATCTGAAATTAGTCAAAGACAACTATAATTATCTCTATTGTTCTGGACAATTTGCGCAAAACCATGAGGCAAAGAAAGACATAAATAGTGTAAATATTGGGAAGATAATAAATGGTTTTATCTGTTAACTAGTGTTCCAGTAAAGGGATTCATGCACGTTGAAAGGAAATTAATTAGAATAAATGTTTTAATATTGCTATTCATAGCTTGCTAATGAAAAGAAAATAGGATTCTACCAAATCTTTTATCTACCTACTCCAGGACTTCTGTGAAGATCAAATGAGATGAGGAAAGAGAAAACACTTTACAAATATTTGGTTAAACTGTAAAATGATTGCACCTGGTTATAAAGCAAGTTGGGTTCCTAGGTGAAAGAAACTCCAAATTGCTAGGGAGAGTTGTGACGTCATTACCCTGTGCCCGCAGCAACCATTTCTGGGCTGGCCTGGGCTGCTGTATTTTGCACCATGGGGTCTTGGTAGCATTGGCTTCGATTTGGTGGGGTGTTGCTCCAGGGTGGTGGTGGGGCCTGTGTCCCACTTGGGGGAAGCCGAGTGTTGGTTTGTTGGCGCCAGGTCTGTGGTGCCGTTTATTTTTAAATTAGAGGCCCAGTGCACAAAATTTGTGCATGGGAAGGGTGTGTCCTTCAGCCCAGCCTGCTCTCTCTCAAATCTGGGACCCCAGGTAGGATGGGGCCTAAACAGGCAGCTGGACATCCCTCTCACAATCCAGGACTGCTGGCTTCCAACTGTTCACCTTCCTGCCTTCTTGATTGCCCCTAACTGCTTCTGCCTGCCATCCTGATCACCCCCTAACCACTCCTCTGATTGATGCCTAACTGCTCCCCTGCCATCCTGTTTGTCCCTAACTGCCGTACTTTGTGGGCCCTACCACTAACTGCTCTCCCCTGCAGGCCTGGTCACCCCCAACTTCCCTCCTCTGCCAGCCTGATTACCCCTAACTGCCCTCCCCTGGAGGTTTAATCACCCCCAACTGCCCTCCCTTGCAGGCCTGGTACCTCCCAACTGCCCTCCCCTTGTAGGCCTGATTGCCCACAATTGCCCTCCCTTGCAGGCCTGATCTCTGCCAACTGCCCTCCCCTGCTGACCATCTTGTGGTGGTCATCTTGTGTCCACATGGGGACAGGATCTTTTTACCACATGGGGACAGTCATCTTGTGTGTTGGAGTGATGGTCAATCTGCATATTACTCTTTTATTAGATAGGATAGAGGCCTGCTGCTGGTTTGCCCTGAAGGGTGTCCTGGATCAGGGTGGGTGTTCCCTTGGAGCATGGAGTGGCCTGGGTGAGGTGGTGGATTGCAGGCCGGCTATGCTCCCCAGCAACCCAAGTGGAGGCCCTGGTATCCGGGATTTATTTATCTTCTACAATTGAAACTTTGTAGCCTGGAGCAGAGCCAAGCCTCCTGCTTACATAGCCATTGAAACTTTGTTGCCTTAAGTGGAGGCCTCTGACCCAGGCTTTGTGGGAAAGCTTGGCAACCCAAACCTTCCTCCTGCTCTTTCTGTGGCTGTAACCATCTTGGTTGGGTTAATTTGCATGCTCATTCTGATTGGCTAGTGGGCGTGGCTTGTGGGTGTAGTGGAGGTATGGTCAATTTGCACATTACTCTTTTATTAGGATGGTCAGTGTGTGTCATGGAAGCTCCAGAGAGCATCTGCTCTCTGGTGGTCAGTGAGCATCATAGCCACTGGTCGGAAGGATAGACATTTAGCCGTGTGTGTGTGTGTGTGTGTGTGTGTGTGTGTGTGTGTGTGTACTAGAGGCCTAATGTAAGAAATTCATGCAAGGGGCTCGGCCCTCGCAGCCCCTTGCAGCCCCGGTTTTGTTCAGAAGATCATCAAGAAGGATGTCCCGAAGGCTGTTTGGCTGTTCAGTCTAATTAGCATATTAGCTTTTTATTATATAGGATGATATGCTTATCTATCTGAAAAACATATGAAAATAAATTGAAAAGCTATTAGAGTTTCTAATAGAGTTTATAAAGATGATTTGATATAAAATAAAATACCAAAACTAATAACTTTTTACACCAATATAAACTAATTAGAAATTATAATGAATGTGAAATATCCTAATTATAAAAACAAAATAAAAAATACTTAAGGATAAACTTAAATATGGAGGAATTATTTATATTATTTTAAAAAATATCTTTACTGATTTCAGAGAGGAAGGGAAAGGGAGATAGAATCATAAATGATGAGAGAATCATTGATCTGCTACCTTCTGCACCCAATAACTCCAACCTTGACCTCCTGGTTCATAGACTCAATCACTGAGCAACCACGGCCAATCCATGGAGGAATTATTTAAAGAAATCTACCAATTTTTCCTGGAGGATCAAGTCTGTTTGTATATGACAACAAAAATAAGAAATAACAGTGACTTAAAACAGAAATTTGTAAATTTTTTGGCTTCAGTACCCTTTTGCCAGATGACCTCTGAGTATTCTAGAATAAAGGTAAAGCATATTGTCTTACTTTTCTAGAACTATTATAACAAATTATCATAAACTAGCCACTCAAAGCATCAGACATTTATTGTCTCACAGTTCTGGAGGCCTGTGGTCCGAAGTTAGGATTTCTGTAGGGCTCAATTCCTCTGAAGGCTGCAGGGGAGATTTTGTTACTTATCTCTTAGCTTCTGTTGGCTGTTGATGTTATTTGACTTGTGGCCTACCCTTCCAATCTCTGCCATGGTGGTCACCTTTTCTTCTTTCTCAGTGTGTCATTTTCATAAGTGCACTTGTGACAGTCTTTAGAGCATAACTAGATTATTGAAGGTAATCTCCTCATCTCAAGATTCTTAACCTAATTATATCTACAAAGATAATTTTTTTCCAAATAAGTAACATTTACAAATTTGGGAATTGGGACTTGATGTCTTTGGGTGGTGACTACACATAAACTCATCACACAACTAATACCAAATTTTTGAATTGGAACTGGATTCTTTGTCCATTGGAATTGAAGAATATGGGAACCTCTTTCCAAGTCCCCCGTGGTTCAGGGTTCCCGGTTCAGGGCTCGGGTTCTGAAGGAGGCCGCACGCAAACGAAAAGAGAGACTAGAAAATATTAATTTGGCGATATTGGGGAGCCAGGCAGGAGCCTTCCTCTAGTGGAAAGGACTACCACTTGCTCTGGCATTTTTCTCCCTTTTATTAAGGCTTTGGGACACACCCCTAGCTTTTAGGCAGGAAATTACAAAACAGAAATTAACATGAAACAAACAGGTAGAGGCTGCTTTAGCTAACAATGTTTTCAACTAAACAGTGAGTGATTAGCTCTGACCTTTTGGAGCAATTAAGGTTGACCAGCCTCTGGTTTCCTGTTTGCATCCATTTAGTTTGGTTTCCGACAGAAGAATGAATCCAAGGATAGAAAATGATATAGCAAAGATGGAGATTTATTGAAGAACAAGTACAGACTCCCATGTAGGGAGGGGGAAAAGGGTCCCACTGGGTTCCTTTTCCCAATGGCTTATAAAGGCTGCAGAACCTGGTGCCCTGAAATCCCCTTTGATTGTTCGCTATTCCCTTAAACTGGTTACCATAGTAACTCCTGGGCTCAAAGATTGAACCTCACATGAGGTTCTCCCCTCTCCTTCCTTATTGTTTTCCTATCCCCTTTGGGCTTTCTTCCTCTCCTCAAGGAAGGGCTTCCTTATCTTTATTTTGTAAATATAGACCTTTTGCTCTTCCCAGCTTCCTCATTCTATGGAAATATACCTATTGCTGCTTTCTTGTCTTATGGAAATGTAACTGCACCTAGCTTTCTTGTGTTATGGAAATGTACCTTCTGCAGCCCCTGTGCTTTTAACCATGGACCCCAATTCCAAAAAATCCCCAAGCCTGTCTATGTCTCATTAAAATTCCTATTTCACAACCTACTACACAAATGCACTAAGGGTAAATTGGGAATTACATAAAATTTTAAAGAAACTATAATATATCCAGAACATGCTGTGTTGGAAACCACCCATTGCCTTCACTAGCAGAGAGGTGTGGACAAGGAACCTGGAAGGCTGGTCAGCCTTGAAACTCTGAAAGGTCAGAGCCAACCACCAACTGTTTAGCTGAGACAATAGTAGCTAAAGCAACTTCCAACTTTTAGTTCTATGTAAATTTTTGCTGATTGGCTATTATTGGAATTGCCTGCCTAAAGGCTATGGGTATATCTCATAGTCTTAATAAAAGGGATAGCAAGTCCAGAATGGGTGAAGTTCTTCCTCTTGAGTTGAGCTCCTGCGTGGCCCCCAATATTTCCAAATAAATATTTTCTAGTCTCTTTCATTTACATGCGGCCTCCTCCAGAGTCTGAACCCTGTACCTAAACCCTGAACCCTACAACTCAGATACTCATAAATAAGTGTACTTCCATATCTCTATATAGATACACATTTTTTACTTTGTACTTTCTTCATCTAGTTGAATACTTGAATTCATATAGAGAAAAATAATATTAAAATTTTATACTATTCTATGAAAATCTAGCTCTCACTATGACATAAACCAATTCCTTACAATTAATTTTTCAAATACATCACCTATTGCCTCTGTTTTGTTGTTGTTGTTGTTGTTTGTTTGTTTTTGTTTTTTTGTCTGACCCCTGGCAAAGGCATAGTTTAGGATAATCTCTTTGTGTCAATATTCTGCATAGCAGAGAGTGGGTTTTTATCAAACATCTGATCTGCATCACCTTGATCTTGGACTTCCCAGACTCTAGTATTGGGATAAATAGAATGTTTTTTCTTTAAGCCAAGCAGTCTACAGTGCATCTGAACTAACTAATCCAGATGTCTGATAGGCACTTCACACTTAACTTGTCCCAACTGTACTTCCAACATCTAATTTCCTAAACCAGCTCTACTTGTAGTTTTGTCCAGCTCAGTACATGGCAACATCGATTTTCAGGATAAAAATAATGGAATTGTTATACACTCCTCCTTTATCTTTTCCCCATTTTATATCCAATTTGTCAGCAAGTCTTATAGGTTGTACATTCCTTATGTACAAGAATCTTATTCATTCTCATCTTCTCCACCTAAGACAAAGTCATCATCATTTTTAGCATGGCTAACGCAATAACTTCCTAATAGTTTTTCTTGCTTTCATACTTCCCCCTTTCTTTATTTTTAACCCAACAAAGAGTGTGATCTCAGAAAACATATAATGGCTTTAAGAAGGACTACTCTGTAATTTATCTCCCCAATTAAAACATATTTAAGAATGGAAGTAGAGCACTACCCAAAATCATGCCAGGAAAACCGTGCAAACTGATCCATTACTTCGTTACCCCTCTGACTTCATCTTATACTACTCTTCCTGTTGTTCATCCAGTGCCTGTCAGGCATGCTCTGCCATAGGGCCTTTGCACTTGTAGTCCATTCTTCCTAGAATGCTTTTTCCTGAAATATTCACAGATTGTTTTCTTATTTCCTTCAGGGCTTTAAAAAATATTATAATAGCCAAGATATAGACAAGTAGATAAAAAAGCTGTGGTACAATGGAATATTACTTGGCTTTAGAAAGGATTAAATCTTACCATTTGGGACAGCATGGATGGACCTAAAAGATATTATGCTAAGCAAAATAAGCCAGACAGAAAGAAACCAAATACCGTATGATTTCATTTACATGTGGAATCTAAAGAACCAAATAAATAAACAAACAAAATTGAAACAGACTTGAAGTTATAGACAACTGACAGATTGCTACCAGATGGGGCTAGGTGAAAAATGTGAAGGGATTAAGGAGTGCTAATTGGTAGTTATAAAATAGTCATGGGGATGTAAAGTACAGCATAAGGAATAGAGTCAATCATATTGCAATAACATGTTTGGTGCCAGGTGGGTACTTGAATTATTTGGAGGAACACTCTGTAAAGTATGTGATTGTTTAAATGCTATGCTGTACACCTGAAACTAATAAAAATAACATTGAATGCAAACTATAATTGAAACATAAAATAAAAAAAAATGCTTTATCAGTCAGAACTTTTCTAGCCTTTCTTTTCCTATTCAAGTGTTTTTCTTACTTCATTTCCTTGCCTTTTTCATTGTTTTTCTTATTGCCATTGAATGTATATATACATATATATATATATATATATTATTCATTTATCTTATTTATAGTCTGTCTTTCACTGTAGCCTCAAGAACAGGTGTTCTTAATCATTTCCTCCCTGGTTTACTCACTCTCGTATCTCTAGCACCAATAATAAACAAAATATTTGTTCAATGAATAAATGAATGGATTGAAGGAATCAAAATATTTTACTTATAAGTATGCAATATTGGAATATACTTACATGTTTCACAGTCAAAGATTAATTAAATTATAGTGCATTTATGCAGTGGATTGTTTGTGCCAATAAAAATCATAGCTTAAAAAAAATATTCCTTTACATGAATAAAGGCATTTACAAAGCAGTATGTATCTGCTATTGTTTGAATAAAGATGTGAGCAAGCAAATATGCATAGTGATAATTGTGATTATCACTGGGTTATGAGATTATAGCTAAATTGTATTTCCTTCTTTTGTGTGTCTGAATATTCCACTTTGACTCCTGTGTATAGGTAGGATTTGTCTAATGAAAAGAAAAAAATTGAATATTGCTATCCTTTTTGGTTAAATCTAGAGTTTTTTATTTATTTTTGTGTTATTTTGGATGTGATTTTTTTATCCTTTGGGCCATGATTTTAATGGGAAAACATAGTTTTTAAAACTTTGGTGTTGTCTGTGGATTTGTCATAGATGATCTTTCTTATTTTAAAACATGTTCCCTCTATAGTCACTTTGTGGAGAGGTTTTTTTTTTTTAATCATAAATTAATGTTGAAATTTGTTAAATGCTTTTTTGCCTTTATTGAGATGATCATATGATTTTTAGCCTTCATTTTTATTTTAAATTTAATTTTACTTTAAACATGTTTTATTGTTTATATTATTCAGGTATATTTTTACTCATGGAGTATAATTTACAAAGTAGAAATTTAGTAATATATGTCCTGACATCATTCAAAATATTGACCTATTATATACTTGAGTGTTTTAACATAGAGCCATCTTGAATTTTCTTTGAATGGGTATCTCAATGCAAGTTTTTATTCTCTCTAGATCAATATTTGGTTGTGACTTTTTAGTTATCCACCAAGCTGCATTGCTGTGCTCTTGAGAAGAAAGGCAGCATCTGTCAGTAAGTCCAGGGAACATGTGAAATCCAAGACCTTCCCTGATAGAAGCATGGGTTGACAGTAAATTAAACTGTGTGCCTCTCCTTTCACTTTTTAAAGCCCATAGGTCTGGAAAGGGTCCCTCTTTGACCATTTCTTATCTTCAAAGTTGTGTTTGTTTTTACCTGGATCCTATAGCTTACAAACAAACATGCAAAGTGTAGGGGGAGGGCAGGGAGGTGCCCAGGGAGGAAAGAGAAACTGGCTTGCTTAGGAAGGCCCTGTTTTCATTCCCTGGTGCTTGTTCTGCTCCAGAATACATCCCTGCTAGGCAGAGTACAGATGCAAAAGACAACTCTGTTTGATATTCCTAGGTTACAGAGGTGATTGGGGCTTCGGAGCAAGTGATAGGATATGCATATACGCTTCATATTATCTCTTGTATGAGGTCTCAGTGCCAACATTCTCCCTATCTCTGCCTTTTCTGGTGATTGCCCAGCTGCCTGATTCTCGAAGCCACTTGATTTTGGCAGGAGTGTGGGACTCCCCCTCAACCCGCCGCCCTCCCAAGGAATAAAAATAATGCTGCAGGGCTAGGGCTGCCACCAGTCACCACACCCCAGGGAAGCTCCTGTCTGTGATGTCGCATTCATTTCTGAACACTGGCATTGTACTTGGAAATTCCCAAACAAAATGCACAGAGAAACACTAGATGAATAACAATGAAACCAGAAGCATGCATTTCTGTGCAGGGCAGTTTCAGTTTACTTTTTTTTTTTAAAGACCACTTTGCCAAAAGTGGCTTAGGTTTCAAAACACGTTTCACCCTTAGTCAAATATAAAGGTCACTCTGAACAAAGGGGAGATTGTGTGTTGTTGGCGATCACAGATGAAGCTGGAAAGGCAGCCCCTTTCAAACAAAATGAGGTACTAAGCGGAAGATGAAGGCGGCGGAATTCTATAGAGCAGAGCTCAGCAACCAGGGAACTGGCATTTCTAGCCCTGACATAGACACAATAACCCATAGAGGAAAGCCTACCAGATGATAGTGACCCAAGTGCTGTATAAACAGATTTTCGACAGGCAGTTGGAGCCTCTTGGTATCTTTCATTTCTCCCCCTCCCTGCTACTTGATCCTTTGTCAGATTCAATACAGCCTTCAAGGACACTGGAAGCAGACGAAAGGGGAAAATGTCTGGGAAGGGAAGAGGGGAGAGGCAGAAAACAATTTCCTCTCCCAGCCTTTGTTAAAGGATAAAAGCGCACAACGTGTAAAAATCATTTACTCTCTATCCAGCAGAGCCAACATGTTTGACACTAGTTTGCTGAGAGCTTATAGAAAAACTGTGTTGACATTTTATTCACATAAGGGTTTTATATTAGATGAGGCTTCTTTGAGATGCTCTGTTGGATATGATCTGAATAGTCAAGCTTGGAGGGAAAATATGGCACACAGCCAGTTCTTAAATGTTCATATGAATCCCAAAATGGAAAGAAAAGATAAAATGGTAAGGATAAAAATATTTGATTACTCTCAGACAGACACATAATACATGTTTTTTATGTCAAATAGAAAATAAAAAGGTACACTTTGGGAAGGACATATAAATTTTCCAACTTTCCCCCTAACTTTAGGTAAGTAGGATCTGGCTATAATAACCAAAACACAGCAGAATGCCAGAGATTCTGTCCTTCTGCAGATGATATATCCTGAAATATTGTTTTATCATGGAAAGCACACACATATCTATATATATAAAAGGCTAAGAGACCATCTGATTGACTAACTGACCAGTACATAAGATGTGCACTGACAATTTAAAAATAAATGTTGACTCGAGCATGCATGACACATATAAAGCTCTTGCTGGTGTCAATTGCACATGTGTGTTTTGATCTGTCATTGTTGATCATGAGTTTGGTTGTTTTTGTTGACATTCTGAAGCTGAAAGAAAGTGTCATTGTCAACAGAATATGTCTGAAGACCAACTATTGGCACAACTTGACACTTCTATTATAAAGAAAGGGTGTATAACAACACTAAAATATCTCTTCTAGTTAATTCCTTTCAATGTTCATGAATCTGTGCATTGGGGCACTAGTGTTTTTAATAAACATATATATATATATATGTGTGTTGCAGTGAATTAGAAAATACAGATAAAAGAAAAAATACAAAAATTTCTAGCCGGACTTCTTAGAGATAAGGATGGTTCTATATTTTTATGTTATTTTATGCACATATGTATGCATAATTTATATATACAAATACCATAAAATGAAAATAATTATTATATTTTTGCTGTTTCACAATCTGTTTTGTGAAATATGTTGTAAGTGCTTTTTAAAATATATATTTTTATTGTTTTCAGAGAGGGAGAGAGAGAGGGAGATAAAAACATCAATGATGAGAGAAAATCATTGATTGGCTGCCTCCTGCATGTCCCCTCATTGGGGATAGAGCCCACAACATAGGCATGTACCATGACTGGGAATTGAACTGTGACCTCCTGGTTCATAAGTCGATGCTCAGCCACTGAGCCACACTGGTCAGTCTATAAATACATTCTTATGTCATGTATACACTAAATCCTTTTTAATTGTTGCATAGTATTCAATCAGATGAGTGGATCATAATATGAATAATAAATACTCTATTTTTAGATGCTTTAGTTGGTTTTTAAATTTTTGTCATTGTTAAAGTTACAATAAATATCCTTATTTTCATATGATAAATTACTAGAAGTGAATTACTGGGTAAAAAAATCATATTTAATTGCTGCTTATCTACATATTCTTAAGATTTAACAATTTATATATTTATTTCTATAATAATATATGCATACACATTGGATATCTGTCATCTATATATCTTACCTATCAACCTATCAATCTATCATCATCAATCTATCTAGAGATATATATTTTTATAGTGTGTTTATCTCCTTATTGCTGTTTCTATATCTATTGAAAACTTTATCTCCAATAGAAGAAAAACAATAACCAAGCTGCAAGAAATGCATATTCTAACAAAAATTAAATTTCAAAAATATATTGAGAAATCCTATGAATGTCAGAAATAAAACAGGTTATCAATGATAAAATATCATCAAATTAACAACAATAACAGAAAACATCATAGACACAACAGTATGGTGCTTACTAGAGGGAAATGGGGATGGTGGGAGGTAGAAGATGGAAGGAGAGTTGACTTGGGGTGGTAAACACACAATACACATGATATATTATAAAATAGTACACTTGAAACCTATCTAATTTTATAAACCAGTGTCACCCCATTAAATTCAATCCAAATTTTTTAAAAAGTGAAAAAAAGCTTATAAATTCAATTATAAAGCAAATCTCAATATATTACAAAACATAGAAATTGTACAGTCTGTATTTGTTGACATAGATGCAATAAAACATAAATGACAAAGAAATAAAAGTAGCATATTGAATATGGCACTCAATTAATAAGAAACAATACATTTTGATCAAAGGGGTTTAATTTCAGAAGTATAAATGCTTCAATGCTATAAACCATCTATATATATCAAAGCCTAAGCGACTGTCCGACCATTCAATAGTCCCACTGTCTGACCAGTAGCTATGACATGCACTGACCACCAGGGGCAGACACTCAATGTAGGAGCTGCTGAGCTGCAGTGACTTGGCAGTTGGGGATCTCCAGTGACTTACCTGGAACCAGAGAGGTGGGAGCCCAATTCAGGGGTGTATCACCGAGAACCACCCTCTTGCAATCTGGGATGTTGGAGAGCCGTTTTTTGGCTCGATTCCCACAGGCCATGCTGAGGGACCCCACTGGTGCATGAATCCATGTACTGGGCCTCTAGTTATTTTAATAAGTCAAGAGAAAAAGTCAACATTCCCTTCTGATTTTTTATATGGCTTTAGATAATCATAAGTGAAAGAATCCATTTATAATCTGCTGAATGATATAAATATTTTAAAAATCACATAATTTTATATTTACTAGTAAAAGTAAAACCCATGAGTTTTTCCATGGAAATCCAAAAAAAAAAATTGACCTAAATACACTATTCTTCAAAATTGTTGTGGGATTTAAGGTAAGGAATAATAGGCATATTATTGACAAAAAGAAAAAAGCATTGTTTGAAACTGTGACTATCTACCTTGAATATTTAAGAATTTCTGGACAAATATTAAAACCAATAAGTATGTTCAGGATGGTTTATACAGGGTGGGGCAAAAGTAGACTTACAGCTGGAATAAATATGAAAAATGAGAGAGACGTATTTTTATGTCTCCAGAGTGTGCATTGGGTGGATCAAAGTGTAAACACATGTGTAAAATGTCTTTTTTAATGCCATCTCATATTAATTAGAACTAATCTTATCTTTTTAAAATCTTCACCCCAGGATATGTTTCTTGATTTTAGAGGGAGAGGGAGAGAAATAAACATCATTGATTGGTTGCATTCCACATATGCCCCAACTGGTGATTGAGCCCACAGATGTTGGGTGTACTGAATGTCACTCCAGCCAAGTAAGGCATCAGGGCAGAGTGGAACTAATCTCACCTTGCTCTTGAAACTTCACTCCTGATGATGATATAAGAAATAAGTTTAGTAATTTAAAGAAGTTTGCCCTCTTCTAGTCTACTATATGTACTTCTTCTACCTCAGTCACTTTTTAGAAATATTCAATTAAAAATTAATCTTCTTATCAGGGTTGTTTATCTTCCTTCAAGAATCTTTCTTTTCCTTATCTTCTTGCTGAGAAGATATTTGCATACATAGGAAAGTTTACAGAACCTCACAGTTTAGAGAGGAGCTTTGAGACAGTTTAGTCACCTGTGGGTGTACTATATACTGTGATGGTTTGCACTGGTCCTTGATAGTCTAGTACCAGCACCTGTCGAGCAAGTACAGCTTGTCCCTCCTGATTCATTATCTCTCTCTCTCTCTCTCTCTCTCTCTCTCTCTCTCTCTCTCTCTCTCTCTCTCTTTCTCTCTCTCTCTTTCTCTCTCTCTCTCTCTCTCTCTTTCTCTCTCTCTCTTCCTCTCTCATTTCCATTTCTCTTTCTCCATTCTCTCACTATGATCTGCCCTCTCTTTCTGCCCATAGTACACTCCAGAAACATATAAGAACATCTCTCCTCAGATTTCATAATTTTTTCACACCAGCAGAGGATATTGTTTGTAATGTTATAAACTTATATACTAATGACTCCAGAAAGAATTTTAAGCCCGGATTTAGCTAAATTTTGCCACTAGGGAAAACTACATTGTCTAGACTCTGGGTTATCTGATTCTGATTCTATAAAAACTACTTTACAACTTTGCAAATGGAGGATAACTGATAGCAAGGTAAATTAATTCTTGTCTATGTACATGTAAATTCTGTTCTGTCTATTAACACTGTCTCAGATGAGCATCCTTTTTATATGCTAAATCTTCTTCACTATCTCTTTTCTTCAATTCATTCATCTTTACAGCCCTTTCCAATGAGAAATTTGCCTACATTTATACATTCATGTCAATATTCCAGATTTATATTTTTCTGTTCTTTGGATTCTCTTTGAACCAGTTTTAGCATCTACCTGATTTTTTATTAATTATGAGTGAAATAACTTTTTAACTTGTGTTATTTTATGTCTCTATGAGAATTATGATTTTTCTTTCATTGAAAATTATCTTTTAGCATCCTTCTTGTGTGTTCCAGTGCCGCCAGTGGTTCTCAACCTTTCTAACGCCGCTTACCCTTTAATACAGTTCCTCATGTTGTGGTGACCCCCAACCACAAAATTATTTTTGTTGCTACTTCATAACTGTAATTTTGCTACTGTTATGAATCGTAATGTAAATATCTGTGTTTTCCGATGGTCTTAGGCTCTACAGCAGCAGTTCTCAACCTGTGGGTCGTGACCCACAGGTTAAGAACCACTAGCAGGGACACCTAAGACCATCGGAAAACACAGATATTTACATTACGATTCTTAACAGTAGCAAAATTACAGTTATGAAGTAGCAACAAAAATAATTTTGTGGTTGGGGGTCACCACAACATGAGGAACTGTATTAAAGGGTAAGCGGCGTTAGAAGGGTTGAGAACCACTGCTAGCCTTTCTCCCCTGTCATCTCAGAACTGAGGTCCTGGCACAGTGAGAAACTGCACCGATGGGAATTGCAGGTAACTGAAATTGTCATGCAGAGGGAATGTGTAAAGGGATATTGTCCTGTCCCAGAAGGACTGTGGAGGTTTAGTGGGGAAGAATTCCTACCAGAGTTGAGGTTAGCATTGATTATGGAGAACAAGATGCAGAATTGAAATCCTTGACTTATTTTAATAGACTATTCTTCAGTGGTGAGGGGTTTCAGCTCAGGCATCCTCAGATGTGCTACTGTGGCATGTAAATTAGTTTGAGCTGAATGCAGTTGAGACCCTGTGATTGCAAGAGAAACTTCTATTTCTTTCTTAAAGAATTTAAATTGGGAGCCTTATCCATAAGAGTGATTACCACAAATAATTTTCTTATGAGATATTCATGTGGCAGGGCAAACTTTTAATTACTAAACATTTCTTCTTTTTATCATCTTGTGAGTAATCCTCCTAACCTCCAAAGCTCCAGGAACCTTACCATATTCCTTGAGTCAGGATGTCATATGACCCTATTTTATCTCTCTGCCTTTTACCTTTCAATGTATGTGAAGTCTCTGATTCTCTCATGTATGTGGGGTTACCATACATATGTATGTAATTAAATTTGGTCATTTTTTGTTCTGTTAATCTGTCTCATGTTGACATGATTTTTATACTAGCTAAAAGAACTAACAAGGGTAAAATTTTTCCCTTCCCCCACAGTAGGTGACTGAATTTGTATTGGATAAGGCCTCAAAATAAATATATTTTCCAACTACAGGTAGGTGACAGAAATCTTGTTGCAATGACAGCATGATGAACTGGTATAATGCAACTGAATGGGTACACCAATTTCTCCACCCTAGGATTAGCTGGTCTCCTCAAGACATTTTACCTGTTCTATAGCAATAAAACACATAATAAAATAGCTAATGTTTTATTGCCCAAAGGAAGTTGATCCTAATTTATGTCTAGCAGCATATCAAGATAGCTTCTAAGATGGAAGAAATCTCTGGCATTTACTGAACCAGAGTTGTTGACATGCAGGCTGTAGAGAAAAACTTAATCCTTTCTAATCACCTTAGAAAAACAACCCTTCTGCATCCGTTTGAGAGAAATAAATTAAAATCTCTCTGCTGTCAGACACTCATATTTTATTGCAGGAGGTTGTTTGCTACACAAAATGCTGAAAATAGGTGGGTACCAGTAGATATGCTCTGTGATGTGTTGAGGTTCCAGAAGATACAAGAATAAATCACAATGCATATCATGTAAAATATAGTGGTCACTACACCTGGAGTCATCATCAAGCCATTAGAAATCTAAACATTGGCAACATTGACATTTATGAAAGACAGAAGTACAAATTTTATGACTATTTTTTTTTACCACTCAAATACTAAAAATAAACAATGGTTTGGTTGTGGTTATATCCCTGTAAATCTGAGAGAGAATTTGGAGGTGATTTAAAATGATATAGGTTAGAAATGTATTTTGACAGATTGTGTATAGGGAATATTTTGGGATGACATTTATCCCCCTGGACCTAGCAGTACAGATGGTGAGGAAAAAATGAAATGACTTGTCAGATGACCTCCAGATAGATGTAGAACTGCTGGGTAGCTTTTGTGTATCCCCCAAAAATATGTGGATGTCCTAATCCCAGGTCACTATGGACATGACCTGATTGATACATGGGGTCTTTGAAGATATATTTAATTTAAGATGAGGTCATAGTAAATTAGAGAGGCCTTAATCTATAAGAAGAAGAAGATTTGGACACACAGACTCACAAGGATTGTACCATGCAATCTATATATAAAGTGAACAGACACATGATGTGAGAAGTAGAAATTGGACAAGCCAAGGGATGTGAACAATAGCCACCAACCACCAGAATCTAGGAGACACAACAAAGAATCATCCTCCAGAGACTTGAGAGAAATCATGGTCTTGCTGACACCTTGATTTTAGACTTCTAGCCTCCAGAACTGGAAGAAAATAAATTTCTGTTTGCTTAAGTCATCCAATCTGTGGTACTTTGTTATGGTAGCCCTAGGAAACAAATCCATTGGTATTGTTTGTTCTGTGACATGCAAATAATGTGAATACTTTCCAAGAAGTGAATCAAACTCTTTCACTAGGCATCTGTATCTGGGACATTCATGTTGTTGGAAATTACCTAAGGTTTTTATTCTCATTTTGGACATGAAAAATATTTTTTGCAATATGTGGAAAGAGGAAATACAGTAAATCTAGGTAGAGATGAAGAAGGTGGCTTCTTCAGAAAATGCAGTGATTTGCCATTTATGTGTCCTACCCTGGGTGGAAACTATTATTGTGTCCTAAGCAAAAGGGAATTGACACCACTGAGAAGGTGGCTTGTGGGGTCCAAGTAATAGTTCTGTATTTTTCTTTCTTTGTCCTGATGGTATTATCTGCTTTGACATATGCTAAATTCTCCTTGCAGTCATGGGTGATGTAAATTCACCATTTTCCATAGTGGCACTGTATTTCCCATAGGAATTCTGCTACATAGGATGATGCTGACTCTGATGGGTATCCATTTTTCAACTTCTAAATCTTTACCAGTTTTTATTCTCCTCCATTTGTCCACCATTGCTGAAGAAAGTATTTTGGTCTCATGTTGGTAATTAAGACATGATTGTGTCAGATTTGGGCTGATTTCATATTAAATTATCTTGGTCCATAAGAAGGAAGAATGGGCAAGCTTTGTTTAGTATGACTTCCCTTGCCCAGGAAAGGCAGCTGATAGCAGGTGAGCACTGGGGAGGGAACTACAGCTAGAGGAAGCTGAAGCAGGGAATTGCCTTTTTGTTGACAACTTCCTTTCCATGTTAGCTGCGGGAGCATTTAATGAACAGGACAGTACCCCATTTCTGTATAGTGAGTGGCATATCCTCACAATAATTCTGAGCATTCTCCCATGAGCTATTGTTTCTATTAACTATGAAAAATTGCTCTGCCAGGACAGGGTCCCTGTCCCATGTGCTATTTTTCATTTGCTCAGCTGAATCCTTCACAAAGTGAACTGTGGCAAGCATGCATCATCGGTGTTCCTCCACATGACCTTCCTCTGCTTCTTAGTTATGTTGTAATAAGTAGTAAGTATCAAGGATAGATCCTGATCTCATGTTGTTTTGAAACTAACTCTTCTTAAATGTGCTCATGTGACTTATGTTTTAAGTTATATATGAACTATGGATTTTATTTGTACTTTATCATTTTTCCCACTATTGTCCTTGTATTATTCCAGGATCTAATCCAAAACATCACTGTGCATGTAGATGTAAATGAGTCTGACCACCTAGAAAAGACCACCAAATATTTTCTCCCTTTCATTTCCCTATGGGAAGTCACTTGAACTTGATCTTCATGTAGATGTTTTTCTTCTGAATTAATTATGATTTGACCATTTCTTTTATCACTTTAGTACCTTTTATTTTTATAGAAAAATTTAAAATTTAAAGTCACTAAGTATGTATGGACCTTTTTATAGTTTCCAAGGATAATACAGATTATTTTCTGTTTTTATTTCCCTTTGTCTTTACTTTATATTTTGGGGCGAGTTAAACTTAGACCTCACATCATCATCTTCAATAAGATAAACTAAATTTGGCTCTCAAAAACCATTTTCATTTGTAAGCAAGTAATTAGTAATTTCATAATACATAAAATATATGGGGATCTCAAATAGAACCCTTAGGTAACATTTCTTTTCATATCCAAATGCACTGAATTCAACCTAACTGTCTTTCTGAGAGCCTATACACTACCACAAAGTCCATTCTGAAGATTGAAGTCCAAGTCCACTTTTGTTTCCTCAAATCTTCCAAGACCCTGTCTTCAAATGCATACACAGATTTTCTAATATTTGATCACAATTCAACTTTTTGTTTATTATGTTTGTATATTCATGGATCCTTCCAATCTAATACCAAATATCTTCCTCCCACACTCATGTGGTTAAGTCAAGGTAGTAAAGTCCTCATGAATGTAGTGATTCATGGAATTGGAGCAGCTATGTACTCTCCTATCTGTTGCCATTCATCATGCTTTTAGGTGGGCACCTAGCATATTCATTGATTTACTCACAAACCTCTGTATATGGTATATTTATTTTTAAATTCGGTGTGTGTCTTCTACCACATACATTTGTACAGAAGCCTAGCAAAACACATGGAGGTACAGAATTGTTATTTTTTGAGAGTTAGCTCCACTCTAGATGACCATACTGCCTGTCACCTTATTACTTTACTGTGATTATAAGCCTCTATGGGATTTAGAGTTAGCATTATCCTAATTTTCCATTTCTTTTTCTTTTCTGAGAAGATGCACTCTGACTTGCTACAGACATTTAGCCAATTTCTCTTTACATTAAAATCCATCAAATTACAAACACATTAAATTATCAAATCTATTTTTGCCTTCAGAAAGGACTGACGTGGTTTGCAGATGAGAATTAATATACAAATGAATCCTAGGGTATATCTTGAATAGGGGTATTGTCAGACAATTATCAATTAATTTTAAATAAACCTTTTAAATCTTCCCAGCCAAATGTGGGACAGACTGAGTTGTGTGGCTCTAGGACAAGGGCCATTTCCCTCCTCAAGCACCCAAGCAGTGCAGAGCTCTCCCTTCACATAGCCAAATCTTCATCTGCTTGGACCTGATGAATTATATTGGCTTCACCTTAACAACTCCCTGAGACCTTATCCCACCAGTGGGTAGCAGCTAGATTTGCTGTACCCTGGGACATTTATTGAGCGGCCTCAGACCCAGCACTGACACTGGGTTTGAACATTTTAAAAAATATATTGTATTCTTGATATTTGGCTCTGTTGACTAAAGAGTTTGCCAACCACTGGGTTAGGGCAATGAAAGCATTTTTAGGCAAAGATATTATTTATTGCCAACAGACTTTCAATAAAGGAAATATTATGTGGTGAAAAAAAAATAAAAAATATATAGTTATTATTGATTCCAGAGAAGAAGGGAAAGGGAAAGAGAAACATCAATGACGAGAGAGAATCATTGATTGGTTGCCTCTTGCATACTCCCCACTGGAGATAGAGCCTACAACTTTGGCATATGCCCTTGACTGGAATCGAACCTGGGACCCTTAAGTCCATAGGCCATTACTCTATCCACTGAGCCAACCAGCTAGGGCTGCGTTAGAACCTTTATCAATCTGCTGAATATCACTCACCTCTACCTGATGACTCACTATAAACTTACCTTATGCAACTTGAATACTACCAGAGGCTCAATCAATAACTGAACCTAACAGACTGCTGGCAGGCAGGATAGACAGAAGCAGATCATGGGGTGTCTGAGGACTTTTGCTGACCTGTCACTAGGCCCATTGCTGGTAACAGCTGGCCTTAGTGCACAGCTTTGCCCTTCCCGTGCACACCCATGCCCAGCAGAGGAAGCCACAAACTGTAGATCACTTTGTAGCTCCAAACAGGTTGCACAGGGCTAGTCACAGGAAGCATCTGACATTGACCTGCATGACAGTCAATGTCAGAAGCTCAGAAACAACACATGCAGTGGCTAGCTTCAGACTACACAAGAGTAGGTAACAATAAGTTCCACAAGAGGCATATCCAAAGGGAGATCTCAGCAGGCACCAGACCCTGCTGACACAAATTTGGCATCATGTGGTCATCACTCACACAGCAGTTCATATAGCATGATCAGAACTGAGCCTCACCTGGCCAGCGTGAGTCAGTGGTTGAGCATCAACCTATGGACCAGAAGGTCAATTCATGGTTAGGGCACATACCCTGTTTGCAGGCTCCATCTCCAGTGAGGGACATGCAGGAGAAAGCCAATCAATGATTCTCTCTCATCAGTGATGTTTCTCTCTTTCCCTCTCCCTTCATCAATGAAATCAATAAAAACATATTAAAGGTGGGAAAAAAGAATTGAGACTCACAGTCAGCCAGCCTAAAGGGTTGATCCCATGCGTGAACAGGTCAATGGCAATCAAGGTTCAATTACATCACCCACACAAGGGACATTTCTGGAGCACCCAGTGCAAGTGCCACTGAATCACACCTACTACATAACACCATCCTATCAAGACTGGGAGTCATAGCAGATCTACCTAATACAAAGACAAAGACATGAAGAGGCAACTAAAATGGGGAGACAAAGAAACATGTCCTACATAAAAGACAGGAGAAATCTCCAGAAAAAAAGCTAAATGAAATGGAAGCAACTTATCAGGTAAAGAGTACAGAAAAATGGTTAAAAGGATGTTGAAGGAACTTTTGAGAACCACAACAGCATAAAAAAGGACATGGAAACCATAACAAGAACCAGTCAGAAATAAAGAATATAATATCTGAAATGAAGAATACACAGGGAAGAGTAAACAGTAGGTTAGATGAAGCAGAGGATCAAATCAGTGATTTGGAAGACAAGGTAGATAAAAATCCCCAACCACTGCAGCAAAAGGAGAAAATAGTTTTTAAAAAATGAGGATTGTTTAAGGGATTTTTGAGATAGCGAGAAGTGTAACATCTGCATCTGAGGGGAATGAACAAAAAACTTTAATAAATAGAAACAGACTTATAGATAGAAAACAGTCTGACAGCTGTCAGAGGGGATACAGAGTTGTAGGGCTGGGTGAAAAAGGGGACGGGATTAAGGAAAAAAAGCCCCAAAAACTTATAGACACAGACATCAGTATGGTGATTATCAGAGGAAAAGGGGAGGTGGGTGGAGGTAGAAGAGGGTAGAAGGGGGATAAATGGCGATGGAAGGTGAACACACAGTACAATATACAGATGATGTGCTATAGACTTGTACACCCAAAACCTATATAATTTTCTTAACCAATGTCACCCCCATAAATTCAATAAAAAAAGAACAAAATGCACCTAACCAAACTTTGGTTAATTTTCACTCTCTTTCCTAGGCCTGTGGACTTTGATCCACCCTCCAGTGTAATAAACAAACAAACAAACAACAAAACTTGCCAGTGTCTCAGGATTGATTCAATTGGTGTTAGTGTAGTATCCAGCAACCATAATAGCATAAAACAGCAGTTCACAAAGTTGAAAATACACACACAAATGGCCTTTCCCCAAAGATCACATTACGTTTCCAAGGACACAAAAAACCCTGCGATATATTTAATATCTACCTTCAGGGATTTGCCAAAATCCTACCTTACTCTTTTCCAGATGGGCCAGGAGATTTAAACAGCAAGCCCTCCTGCTGGGACCCTGGGGTTGCCTTCTATTACTTGCTTTCTCCTTCAGGAGTAGAGTGGCACTTCTCACTCTTTTTGTCATGGATGTTCTGAAACTGTCCCCATCTCTCCTTTGGAAATCTTCTTAGAGAGTCTTTGAACATGGCTCATTGAATTCTTGTTTTAAAACAAGCTGCAGTTAGTAGAGCTAACCTATTCCTGGACATAGTATTTCCGAGCACCCCTCCCCCCTTGTTTCAGCAGGCACCTCCTTAGAAGGAATGAATCCTGTAAAAGTTAAAATCCTTATCTCAGAAACATAAACCAGTTCCTCCCCGCTCCCTGGTAGAAGTTTTTAAGAATCAGAATTGGCTGCAAAGAGTACTATCCAGAAACCACCCTTCGAAGTCCTCAAAATGTTTCCTCTTTGGAATGAACCAACAATGCAGATCAGAGGATGAAGGACAGAGGACTTTGTTGTGGATATTAAGAGTCTATAGACAAATTTCTACCACAATTCCAATTTTTTAGAGGGCTTGAGGGGAAAACACCCCTGTCTCAATTTAGCTCTCTTATAAATATTTTGAAAGGTAAAGTGGTAAGTATTGTAAAATGTAACTGAGGTAGATTAAAGAAGACTATAAAATTCTTTGCTACTCCTTCCCTTTAAGATGTGGAGTCAAATTTCCTCCCCTGGGATGTGGGCTGGCCTTAGTGACTTGACTGAGCAATAGACCATGGCAGGAATGCTGTTCTGGGGTTTCTGAGGCTGGGTTTGAAGAAACCTTACAGTTCTGTCCTGCCATCCTGGAGGCCAAGTATTCTGAGCGAAGGTCACTCTCTGAGACCACAGGCTGTGAGAAGCCAGAGGCAAGTGGAGAGGTCCTAAAAGATGAGACACCACATGGAGACAGAGTGGCCAAGAAGCGCTGAAACCAAAAACACATGAGTGAAAAAGTTAGGTTGAAAGAGCATCTTCCATGCCCAGTTGGCCCAATTAATGCCACATGGATCCGAGATGAACTCCAGCTGAGTCATTCATGAGTTTTCTGAACTGCAAAATTGTGACCCCTGCCCCCACCGCCCCCCCAAAAAAGGCTGTGTTAAACACTGCACATTTTGTGGTAGTTATCCATAGACAATAAACCAAAACAGTAATCAAGTCAAATATTTAAAAACAACAACCATGAGTAGATATTTAATGCCCTAAACCATAGTAAGTTAGCCAACTTTTACAAACCCATGCATATTTAAACCCTATCATCCAGATCACTAAGAATCAAAGCCCCATAATTAGCTCAAACCTACCCTGGAAACCTTGTCTTTCAAGAAGATCACAGATACCACTGCAATCCAGACCAGAGCAGGTGTGCTTCGCCAACATATTTGCTTTCCTGAACCAAACTCTCATTACATTTAGGCATCATCCAAGACTGCAGTGAATAGCTCCTAGTCAAGCTTGGCAAATTCCCAGAAATATTGGCCAAGCAGAATCAAATGCCAAAATTGCAGCCCAGCCATTATTTAGCATTTCTTAATCAAGTTCATTGCAGTCTATGTGCACTTAGGATATGGTTAGCGTGCTGTGCTGATATCACAAGCCTAAGGTAACTGCATGCCTTCCGCTATGAACATATATTGGTGGATAAAAACTTCTCTACTTCTTAATGAACATCAACAAGAAAATCTCTAAAAGAACAAAAAAGAGAAATTCTGAAAATGTTATCTAATTTAGAGCTCCCAATTTTATTGCATGATTCTTTCTATTGTTTGACATACATGTTTTTTTACAGCAGAGAGCAGTGCCAATTTTAAACACTCGAAAAGTATGAAACAATTAGCCTTCCATTTCCAACATGCAATTTTAGCTTTTACTATGCTTTAAAGAAGCACCCTCCTTCTTGTGACTTTTTGATGCCATTTCTCTACCGTCTTGGCCTGCTAGGAAAGAAACGCCCACTTGCTGGGCAAACAGGTCAAAGAAAGTAGATTGCTATTTTTTTGTTCCATGCTAAGAACAGAGAAAAATCCCAGGAAATAGCTAGGTCTCAAACCACCTATTATGTTCTGACAATTTATTTTAGTTATGACTTTGGGAAATTTAGAATTCTCTTTTCCCCTTTAACTTAGGTCTCTGCTGGGTAGACAGTCCACTCCTGCTTCAGCCTCCATCTCAACCTTCACACTCTTGCTATTGGGGATTTATATCAATTGGGAATTCATTCTGATCATCTCTTGACATTTGTAGGAAGGCTTTTTCTGTCTTCGGGTAAATAAGTGAAACATCAATTATATCAAAAAAATAATTATGAATAAAAGCGTAGACGTTTAAAATTCTAAACAGCAACAATGTATAACTTTTTGTAGTTATCTTCCTCTTTTGAGGCAAGGACAGCTTTTTTCCTAATTTGGGGATAATCCTTAAACCAATCGTAAATTGAGTCAGGAATCTACAGAGAAGTGAAGAGTATGTGGGTCTGGTAGAAATTTTTTTAGCAGCTTGATTTTGAAAATTGCATGAGTCAAATTAAATTTCTAAACTGGATACTGCCTTTGCTACTGTGGTGTCATTTGACTTCACAGTCATTGACAACATTATTTCTCTGTGGTGAACCCCTGTTTGAGACCACCATCTTTATGAGGCATAAAGTCTCAATGGTAACCTATAAGTGCCCACTGTGGGAGCAGTATCTCTGTCACTCATTAAAGTCTGAGGGATCATTTCTTTCCACTTGGCTTCATAACATTTGCTTGTACCATTCTCCTCACTCCACAGTCTTATAAAGATCCTCCCACTCACTTTGAACATCTCATCCTGGGCCCCTCACTGGGACTTACTAGTACATGTCCTTTCCACAAAGAGACAAAAAAAACAGCACTACCCAGTCTCAGAGCTTCACAGTGCTCCCTACCTCTGTTCTTGTTTTTAGATTTAGAATCTGTGCTTTTCTATGACAAACTCTAGATCCAGTGAATTGAATGTGATTACATTCTCAGGAATCACTCTCCTAGAGGATATGCTGTAAGGTACCCCATTATGTTTGTGAGGCCGAGTTGTTGGTTCTGACTTTGAAGTGGCTATTGGACTCAGAATTAATAAACTATAGCTGGTAATAATGTCATAGAAAATTATTTGGATACGGTCCAGAGGAGAAGTCATTTCACCAAACCTAAGTCTACATTTATCCTAATGAGGCCCCTGGGACTGGTTTGTTGATGCATACAGACTTCCTGGTCTTTATTACATCCCCTTGCACTGTAATTGTTTAGCAAGCATGTTGGGTCATCTTAAGGTTGCTTATTACATAATATTGTAGTAGCAAATTTCCTTGTCTTAACTCAGTGGTCGGCAAACTGTGGCTTGCGAGCCAAATGCGGCTCTTTGGCCCCTTGTGTGTGGCTCTTCCACAAAATACCACAGCCTGGGTGAGTATATTTTGAAGAAGTGGTGTTAGAAGTAGTTTCAGTTTAAAAAATTTGGCTCTCAAAATAAATTTCAATCGTACTGTTGATATTTGGCTTTGTTGACTAATGAGTTTGCCAACCACTGTCTTAACTCAGTGGTCTCTGGAGCAAAAATACAACCACTCTTTTAATACCTACAATTGGGGTTAGCAGTTGCCTACACAGTGCTAGTTTCAACCTATAAACTCAAAATCATATAATAATATTTGTACATAGAACTAATCAGTTCTACAATATTTTCTTGTTGGTTTAATGGGTATAAGAAACTATTATAGAGTTTTTAGGGTTGCCTAAGAGTATTATAAGAATATGGTATCTTTATGGAACAGTTGGGCAGAATGAGCAAAGAAGAGAGCCTAAAATATATTAAGTGCTCAACTAACATTAACTATAATCTCTCTCTCTATATATATAAAAGCCTAAGAGACTATCCGACTGTTCAACCAGTAGCTATGATGCACACTGACCACCAGGGGGCAGATACTCAATGCAGGAGCTGCCAAGCTGTGATTCTTGTTTGATGCACATGGAACCAGAGAGAAGAGAGCCCAATTCCAAGGTGTGTTACCCGAAAACTGACTTCTCACAATCCAGGGCCCCTTGAGGGATGTTGGAGAGCATGTTTCGGCCTGATCACTGCAAGCCAGGCCAAGGGACCCCACCAGTGCATGAATCCATGCACCCGTCCTCTAGTAATAATAATAACCTGCTACAATTATATTCTCTGATTGTTGCCAACAGTGGATATTAACATTTTCTTCCTTCCTTGTAGCCATTCATTTGAATTGTTAGTATGAAAATACTGAAATATAGTTCTAAACCGATCCAAACCCAGCAGATTCACATTCCACTAAACCCACACTATTCTTTTTTAGCAGTGGCTGTATGAAGAGTATATCAAAATCCTGGCAGAATACATAATGGTCTGAAGAAATGATTATCAAAAAAATATTTCTTTGTGGAATGCTATACAGACAATACCGAAGGAAAAAACCCTAAATGTCAGCCTGTATTTAGAGAGCTTAAGAACTCCCTTCTACTCCAGATACCCTAATGAATTTGCCAAAAGCAGTGATTGAGTATTAATTGAATTGAAGAAAAATAGTAGAGCTGCCAAATGAAATTTTGTGACATATTTGTGAATACATCTATGTTATCAAACTTTAATTCAAAAATATTTTATGGGTATGCTATTAAGTGGACTTCCTAGGTTAGAAATTTAAGATTTACTTAAACTTTAGATAATTGGGTATGGACTTCTATTAATGCCCTCCTCCCCCCCAATAATGTACTTATAAATAAAATGTTCTTCTAAAAAAATAACCTCTACATAAATAAAGTACATGCACATCATCTCATTTCCAACTTTGAAACCTTTGAAAAATGTTGTGTTTATAAGGCAAAACCATGAAAATATTATCTGACAAGACTTCGGCAAGCTCTCAGCTGTCAGGGCACTAAACACTGCTACAATGACATCTCTGAAGCAATTCGGAATTGGTGGCTCAAAAGGCAGGAAACCCTGGAACACGGTCCAAACTTGAAGCCGAGGATTGCTTCACAAGGTATGGCTTCTTAATGAGATTGTTCAACCTGAACTTTTATGAAAATTGTTCCAATTAATAGTCTGATATGATGGATATGGAATCGTAGTTATGCATTTCCATTCCGGTTCACTTTGTGCAAGAGCAATCATCCTTAAAGGCTCATAATTTCTTTTAATTGAATATTTCATTACCAGGCAAGGGTACAGAGAGCAGAACTAATTTTCCTTGCCTTTTAGTTAGCCCATTTGATTTGTGAGTAAGTGCTTATGATGTAGAGCTAAGAAGCAATCATTATTCCTGTCTCTAAAATTAAATTGCTGAACAATAGAGAGCAAATTATTTTATGTTCTATGCCTCAGTTTCCCTTTAGGCAAAGTGAGTTTTTGACAATGAAATTTCAAAAATAAAAAAAAGCAATGTTAATGTGAACAGGCTCTTTCCCACTTAAAGCCTAAATGTATTGTTATTTTTATTAAGAAAACCTATACACATTTCACTTCCTCTTATCTCATTTTCCAGTCCGGGGCTGGCTGCACTTCACTCAGTAAAGTTTAAGATGGTGGAAAAAACAGCCGATGAGGATTAGATAACTTTCAAATTAGTCCATCATGCACTTGACCATGCAAGCTTGGCCAAGTCATGGGGCTGCTTCAAGACTCATCTTCACATTGGTCCTTGTGTCCTATTTGCCCTCACCAGGCTTTGCGGAGAAGCAGTTTATTGTCTGTGCCTCACTAGAGAAGCATTCCATCCCTGATGATATGAAAGATTATGGAGTTCCTTAAAGAGAAATCAGAATTAACCCTGCCATGTGTTACTTCTGTGCTTACCCTAGTCAGTCACTATCAGGGTCCAGGCCTCCCCTGTCACCCAACATCATTCTGACCCTCATTCGAGTGCTGCTCCTTTACCTTCCCCAGTCTTCCTGTTCTGTGTTCCAAACTCCCCTCTTAATTCCCTCTGTAATCTGCTAGCTCTCCAATTCTCCTATCACACCATTGTTTACCATCTAACCATTCTCTCCTGATATATTCTTCTCCTTGCTCAGATCAAATGCATTGTGCTATTAGAATCTTTTCCTTTCTGACAATCATAATTCTCTTATATCTTTTCCCCTCTATTTTACTTTTTGAGGAAAACGTCAAACCTTGGATAAATGGTACTATATATCTTCTTCATGCCTACACCTAGGTGAATTGAACATGCTGGTTTAAATCACATGGTTAATGCTTCACCATACCTTAATCATCTCCAGTCTCAATTTGGCACCTAATATAGCCTCCAAATCCAAAACATATTTCTTACTCCTTCATTCAGCAGAAAACTTGCCTCAAATTTTATGGAGAAAGTGGTCTTAAGAAACAAACTCATATTTTCCCACCAGGAACCCTACAAACCTACCTAAATTAATTTCCATCTTCTCTTTGCCTCCTCCTCTCTTAAAGCAAATTATTCCTTTTTCTTCTCTGTTGAATCATTTAATTTACAACTTCCTTGTTGCTACATTTAATTGACATATTTCTGTCCTCAACTCTATCTCAGCATTTCCTTTTCTCTTCATGGGAATTCCGATGATGGTTTTATAATTGTTTCTTGGTCCCTTAATCTATTTTGGATATCCTTCCCCCACTGGTGTTTATGTTACCTGAGGCAGGAACATGTTTATCCTCATATTATTTCCTCCCGGGGGGCCTGGCTCATTTTCTGAGCATTACAATCATTCTATAAATATTCATTAAATAATGAATTAAATAATGAATAAAGAAAAAAAGGTTTACTTAAAGTTAATTAAGGGACAAATAATATTATATAGGTCAAATCACTTTTGAAAATATTAAGGTGATAAAGCAAGGCATTTGTACACCATTTCTGTTCTTCAGTGAGTGATCAGCCTGAGACTATTCTCATCCTTCTATCATGCAAGCCACCTTTTTGGCCTCATTCATAAATCTTCACAAATCCTATCTCATGCAGGAAGTCTGCACAGACCAGGTTGGTCGGGAGCAAATTCTTATCTCCCCCTCATACTTATACCTAGCAACTAACTGTCTTTCCCACATGTCCAATTTTGCTTCCAAGATTTTTAAAAAAGTGATAATTATGTAGAAGAAAACAACAACACAAAGACCTTAATTAACTCTAAAGAATTAATGTTAATTTTTTTCATTTGTCTATATATGTTTTAATTTTCAGCATGGGGTTGGAATGACTTAAAGGCCCCATAATATTTTGGTACTTTTAGCATTATGTGAGATGCAGACTTAGCCCTGAGACAGGCCTAAATGTTTAATAACAGAGGACTTTCCTTCCTTGGTTAATAGGCTAATTTGAATAAGGTATCCTGCTTGTGGGGTCCTTCAGTTCACGTGGTTAAAATCCATTCATCATGGCTCCTTGCTCTTACAAGACAGCTTGTGTAATTGGTATATCACACAAAAGGTCCCTTGTGAACTAAAACCTCACTTTCTATCTATAATTCATTTTATGTTTTTGTACCTTTATTTTATCCATCTCAAATACCTCTGGAACTTTGGGAAATGATGGCTTAGTGCCTACAAACCGAATGCTCTCTCATGCCTCTCCACTTCATTTATCCCAGGCCTTCTTCCTGAGAGCTCTCAGCCTTTTTTCTTTTTCTTTAAGGAAATAATTATTCATTTTCAAGAATCAGGGCAAACTTTACCTCCTCTATGAGTAATTATTTAACCTCTCTAGAAAGGACTAAGTGCTCCTTCTTTGGAGGTATCATATCTTCAGGATATTCTTGTGAAATATCCATATCTATATTCATATTCATAACTCCAGGTGTGGCGCTGACATCCAATTCCATGTGAATTATACTCCTTAAAGTACACAGGACACAATCTTGTTGGCCAGTTTTGGTGATTATCTATATCACATTTTTATATTTCCTATCCATGCCCTATGTACTTCTTCACATTGGAGCCTTCAATCCTCAAGGCTACTTTGGTCTTTTCAGGACATACTTGATTATCTGTATGCTTTTTTCTTGCAGCCTCTATGTTTATTGCTTGTTCATTATCATTGGAAAAGCAACTAATTACTACTTGCCTCATGTTTAAGTATGGTAGAATTTCTACAGTGACCTCTGACCTCTCTACCCATTCCTGCTTCTGTCTCTCAGTTGGTTAACTATTTTGAGATAAAAGACAAATTATTAGGTATAGGTCCTCTCGAGCCTCAAGACTAATTCACAGCTTCCTTTTGCTCTGAATCATAAACATTACTCTAATGGGTAAAGCCTCCAAGATAAGAGTCAAGGCAAGATAAGAGTTAAAATGTGGCATGTATACTAATAAAGATGTTTCGTGCTTACTATAAATCTGTACAGCTCTTTAGTTCAGCTTAGTCTGCAGGGGTCCAGCTCTGTTTCTTGTTCTCACTGAAATGTCAACTGTAATTTAAAGCAGTCAGTCAAGATTTAAAATAGAGTAAAGCAATTCTACGTCTTAGGGTCAAAGTTTGGAAAACATTTATGCTTCATTGGAAATCACGTAGTGTCCCCTTATAAGTTCAGAAATCAATGTTTTCTTTTGGTCTCTACTTATTTGAACATTCATTAAATAACAGTTATTCTGCTGGGCACCAAATATTAAAAAAAAACTAAAGAGGACAAACATTTCCCTGAGATAATTTGCCTGTGGTTAGCATTGCCAGTTGGCTAGAGGGCAATGATAATAAAGCTCACATCACAAGTTTCACAGGAATATCCACCAGTAATTTTGCTCTGGTATAATGGCCTCAATAACATTTTTAACCCTGGAGAATTGATTTATGATTGTTAATCTATGATCTCAATAAACACTTAGAGGGGATACAAATATATGTGTGCAAAATCCATTAGAACTGATATAAAAACAACTTATGGTTTTACTTAACAATAGAACTTACTTTATCAATAGGCTAGGTGAACTTGACCAGTGTTAAGGCATTAAGCATAACTTTCATGTTGATTGTGCTCCAATCTCTGTCTCCCATTTCTGCTAATGACAGAATGACAGAAACTTATTTTTTATTCATTTTTTTGTTAGACATTTGTTGAGGAACAAAGGACAATGACTATACAGAATTTTCATTATATTACTTTTTTAAAAGGCCTACTTAAATTTCAAGGAGGGAAACAATTCTTTGGATGTGTTTAGCCTTCAATAGCCTCATTGTTAAGGTGGCAGTATCGACCTGACATCAGGATGGATTTTTTTTTTTTTTTTAGTGTTTCTTCATCACAGTATTCAGTAGGAAAACTTTGCAAGTGTCAGCTCTCAAAGAGATGACAGCCAGGCAGGTGGCCAGGGCCATGGGTAAAAAGAACTCTTTGCCTGGGTAAAAAGGATATTTATGAGGTGGTATGTAATGCCATGATCCACATGGGATTAAGGCCTTGAAAGATTACACAGACCTCAGGAGGTACTCTTCGGCCTACCTTAAAATATCCCTCTTTATGTAAGAAGGATCCTGGACTTTTTAAACAAGTTTTACCCACTAATGAATCAGTTTGCATTGAGATAGCAGGTATTTTCATCCCCTAACTTGTCAAACAGGAACAACTCAGACTTTTAAGGTCTTCATTTTCTAATTTTTTTTTTAAGTGTTGGGACTAGGTCACATAATATATCAGGACCTCTCAAATATTAAAGGCTGTGATTATCTGACACCGGTAGTTGTGAGAGTGACAGGGACATTTCGCTTCTGGAATAGCTCCATTATGAACCTGTTATATCAACAGGACACCAGCTTAGCTGCAGCAGAGTCCAAAAGACTCATGGGCTGGGTGGTTTCCTTGTAGATTTTGGTCAGCTATTCTCATACAAGAAATCACAGAAAAACCATCTCATCATGCTCGCAGTGGGAGAGCATTATTGTACTACCTAAATTAGGGCAAGGACTGAGCCACAGTGGGGACTGAACTGCCTCTTTAAAAGCTGCAGTCTCCCAAAGTCAGGGTAAAGGGCACCATCAAGGGAAACCCGCATCAAGGCTAATGAGGACCTGACTGAAAGCAGCCAGGGGACTACTTTAGAAAAACTGCCTTCCTGCTAGTGCACGAATCTAAATGTTACCATTCTCCAGGAAAATACTTTGCCCATGCCTCCTCAATGCTCTAAACACACTAACATAATTCTGAGGGAAGAACAAGAACAGGTGCCGGCTGGGTCAGTCCCAGCCTTCCTTATTCTTTCACCTTCATGGTGGGGCTCACTGCAGACCCACAGAGATCAGTTGCCTGTAGAAATGACCTTAGAAGGCCTGGTGTACTCTGAATAGCGTGGTGCGCCTGCAATTTTTGTTTGGTTGTTAGTTCAGTGATTCCACAGTAGACTGTAAGCTCCATGAGGCTAAAGGTCATGTTAGCATTTTTGTTTTTCCCACCATATTCACTCAGTGCCTAGCATAGCCCCTGAATCATCACTGGAACCCAGTAAATGTTTGTTGGGCTAATAAAAGGTCTTTCCAGATTATCAGAAAGTATTTGACTAGCCTAGGAGATAGGTCTTCTGTACATCATTCTGTTTTTGTTGTTGTTCATTGAACAAATATTGAGCACTATTACATGATACTGTGTATACATCGACAAACAAAAATGACTCAAAAATCTATCTCCTGCTTATATTCTAGTGATGAGAAACACTTCTTTTTAACAAATAAAAATGTTGTATATTTCAGGGGTATAATGTGATGTTTGATATTGTGAAGTGATTACTGCAATCAAGCTTGTTAACCACCCATGACTTCACATAATTACCCTTTTGTGATTGTGTGTGGTGAGAACACTTGAGTTTACTGTCTTAGCAAATTTCAAGAGTATAATACATTACTAACTATAGTCAGGATATCACACAGTGTGGGGTGAAAGTGGGCGTACAGTTGTGAGTTTATTCTTGTATTATTATTTATTAATTATTGTATTACTTTTTGTATGAAAGACTGTAAAACTACTTTGCCCCACCCAGTACATTAAATCTCCAGAACTTATAATCAAAAGTTTGTATCCTTTGATCAATATCTCCCCATCTCTCTCACTTCCCGAAAGCCCTGGTGACTACCATTCTACTTTCTGTTACTATGAGTTCAACTTTCTTTTATACTAGAGGCCCAGTGCATGAAATTTGTTCATGGGTCCCTAGGCCTAGCTGGCAATCAGGGCCGATCAGGGCCTTCTTGCTGTCAGCTAGGGCCTACCTTCCCTGGCTTCCAGCTGCTGGCTGCTAGCTGGGGCCTTCCTTCATTCTGCACCACCTCCTGGTGGTCAGCGCACATCATAGTGAGTGATTGAACTCCCGAGAGGACACTTTGCATATTAGCCTTTTATATATATACTAGAGGTCCAGTACACGAAATTTGTGCACAGGGGTGGGGTGTGTCCCTCAGCCCAGCCTGTACCCTCTCCAATCTGGGACATCTCCTACTTGGATTGGGCCTAAAAGGGCAGTCAGACATCCTTCTCACAATCCAGGACTGCTGGCTCCCAACTGCTCACCTGCCTGCCTTCCTGATTGCCCCTAACCACTTCTTTCTGCCAGCTTGAAAACTCCCTAACCACTCACCTTCCAGCCTGATGCCTAACTGCTCCCCTGCCAGCCTGTTTGCCCCTAACTGCCCTCCCCTTCAGGCCTGGTCACCCCTAATTGCCCTGTTCTGCAGGCCTGGTCACTGCTAACTGCCCTCCCCTGCAAGCCTAGTCCCTCCCAACTGCTTTCCTCTGGAGGCCTGGGTCTCCCCTACCCCTCAACATCTGCCCTTCCCTGTAGGCCCAGTTGCCTCCAACTCCCTTTCTCTACCAGCTGGGTCACCCCTAACTGCCCTTCCCTTTGGCTTGATTGCCCACAACTGCCCTTTCTTGCAGACCTGGTCCCTCCCAACTGCCGATCCCTGCTAACCATCTTGTGGCAACTATCTTGTGTCCACATGGGAGCAGCCATCTTGTGGGTTGGAGCGATGATCAATTTGCATATTATTATTTTATTAGATAGAATTAGATAGGATAGAGGCCTGATGCATGGGTGGGGGCCAGCTGAAGAGTGTCCTGGATCAGGGTGGGGGTTCCCTTGGGACATGGGGCAGCCTGGGTGAGGGGCCTGTGGTGGTTTGAAGGCCGGCCATGGCCCACCCCCCACCCCCTGGTGACCCAAGCAGAGGCCCTGGAATCTGGGATTTATTTATCTTCTATAATTGAAACTTTATAGCCTTAAGTGGAGGCCAAGGCAGGCCAGGGCTGTGGAAACTTGGTTTCCTCCATTGCCAGGGGCAACCCAAGCCTCCTGCTCTTTTTGTAGCTGCAGACATCTGGGTTGGGTTAATTTGCATATGTGCTCCTGATTGGCTAGTGGACGTGGCTTGTGGGTGTAGTGGAGGTATGGTCAATTTGCATATAACTCTTTTATTAGATAGGATTGAGATACAAGTGAGATCATGTAGTATTTGTCTTTTTGTGTTTAGTTTATTTCACTTAACATAATGTCCTCTGGGTTACTCACATTAACTAAAATGTCACAATTTCTTTCTTTTTAAAATCTGAATAATATTTGTATATATACCATTCATATGGAGAGACAATGTGTCATGCAAAGTATAAGAAGACTTTTCTGTAATGGACCAAATAATGCATATTTTTAACCTTTTGGATCACATGGTCTTTGTCACAACTACTCAACTCTGTCATTTTAGAGCAAAGGCAGTTGTAGATAATATATAAGTGAGTGAGTGTGTTCCAATAAAACTTTACAAAAATAGATGGCAGGCCAATTTTAGCCATGAGCTAAATAACAGTTATTATACCTTGTTCTAGGTACAAGATAGGGTATAGAAATTACCTGTTTGAAAATATGAAAGGTGCAACTAGGCACGCTCTTTCATTTTTATCACAGCTGTGAATAAATATCAGGTCCTTTACACGGCTTTCCTCAGGCCAGAGACATAGGACCTTCACAGATGTCAACAGGTCAATTAATCAGTCATGTATTGATTATTTAAAAGCGCCCAGTCTCCATCTTGTGTTACACTTTGGCAAAAAGACTCTGTATTACAGGTCTGAGAAACAAATTATATTTAGTGAAAATTTTATGTCCATTGTGAGAAAAACAAAGAATCTCCTAAAACATAAAAGAAATAAAAACTTTTAAGATCTGTCAAACATGTTTTACAGCTGTAAAGTTCAGTTTATAAAATTGTTTTTAAACACATTTTTTTTCTCTTGACATAAAGGGATATTATAAAACTTTAAAAGAAATTAGATATGGTATTTCTTAAATCTGAAATAAAAAAATATGTTAAAATAGTGGGATTTTAAACTCATGTAGACCTTGTAGAATTAACCTTGAACTTAACGTCCTAATAGTTAGACTTGATGTTATAGCATGCCAAGATATGTGATAAATAAGAAATTAAAAAATAAACCAAAAATATTCTGTTTTAAAGGATGATTTATTTATTTCCCTTTTATGGTCATCAACACAGGGAAAAGGGACAAATTAGGGAAAGACACTGGTGTTTTTATATGTCACTAGAGACCTGGTGCATGAAATTCGGCCTGTGCCCTCTTGCAGTCTGGGAGATCTTGGGGTATGTCCAACTGATGGCTAAGTGCTGCCATGGAGGTGAGAGAGACTTCTGCTACTGAGGCTGCACTCACTAGCCATGAGCCTGGCTCAGGGCTTCTAGCTGAGTGGTGCTTCCCCTGTGGGGACCCACTGACCACCAGGGGAAGCTCCTGCCCCCTTGTGGTCAGTGTGCATCATAGTGACCAATAGTTCTGCCTTTTGGTCGATTTGCATATTAACCTTTTATTATATAGGATTGCTGCTCCAGGTCACCAAATAGAGTTAGCAGCAATTTCTATTTATTTTGTAAAAGAAGAATTGGTACATTAAAAAATTAAGAAACAGAGAAATTATTTTATTTAAAATCATCTTTATTTTTTGATGTTACTGACACTTTCCAAGAGCTTCCCTGAGTACTTAGATTATGATTAAAAAATTAATTACTGCATAGCCTCCATGTGCATGAAATCATAACATCATCAGATTCTTTATAATCTACAACCTGAAAACTTTAATATAATAGTTCTTAATATTTGAAGGGAATCATATATAGTGAGTTCTCAATGCATTGATAGGTTCTACAACTTTCAGTGGAAAGACATATAAAGACATCAATATTACCACAGCTAATTGATACAAACAATAGTTAAATTCCTAGTATGTTTCATTATAATGAAACAACCTTGAATGAGAAAATGCTGTTTGAGAAACTGGTATATCCTTTTTGAGGATCTGATTAATATCTACAAATCCCTCCCTGGAAAATAAATATATATGGTATATTAGGAAATATTCTTAGTTGTAAGATATAGACACCAACCTTAAATAAATGACATCATTAGGTTCAATGTAGGAGGGCTTTTGAGATGAATCTTGAAAGAGGCTAATATTTCAACTAGAAGGACAAGCTAGTCATGAGCTAAGAATTTGCAGAAAAAGGTAAATACCATTGCAGTGAGTTATATAATCATATAATACATACAATACTTGATAATATACACGAGGAGGGTGTTATGGGCATTATCAGGACTGTGAGAATGGTTACAGACCATAGGAATTTTTGGCCAGGCGAAGGAGTGCAACCTTTATACTGTGAGGGGTCAGAAGCAGTGTAAGGTCAATAATAGTATGCGAGCAGAATATGGACCTGATCATTAGTGTATTAAAGATATTTACTCTGAAATGTTATACAGGATGGATTGAGGTTAGAGAATATAAGGCAGGAAGTCTTTCAAAGAGGGCACTGTAAACGTTCAACTTGAGAGTGACCAAAATCTAAGTCATGGCAATGTGACCAGGAAAGAGGAGATAAATTTGAATGCTATTGCGAATAAAATGGATTGCACTGAGTGATGGAGGAGGTAGTTTAGGTGAAATGCAGATTCAAATCCATGTGAATGGCTTTAAAGGTGCTATCTAATGAACCTGATTCCTGGGGGAAGTCTTCTAAATTTAGTTGAATTTGACGTGCCATAGATACCTAAAAACATTGGTGCCTAGTAAGTAGTAGAAAATGTAGACTGAAACTTCATATAAAGTGAAAGAGGTCAGGTGGGTAACATAAATAAGATTAAAGGGTGCAAATTCATAAAAATGCATATACCAGAAAATTTTTAAAAATCTTCACCCAAGGATATTTTTCTATTGATTTTTAGAAAGAGTGAAAGAGAGTGGGAAAGACAGATCAAAACATTGATGGAGAGAAACACATCAAATAGATGCCTCCTGCACCCACCCTGACCAAGGTTCAAGCCAGGGAAGAGCCTGCAATTGAGTATACTTCATTTTTTCAATTAAAAATAAAAAATACAATACAGTAATTATTTATTATATTTAATAATTTATTATTTCTTTGATTTGGAATACAAACTCTTAAATCTTTTAAAAATAAGATGAAGATATAATAGTCTTGCATTTTGAATTTCAATGTACAATAAACATTCAAATGTAATATATGAAGGGGGAAATGTTTAGTTTTATTCATTTTTATATGTAGAAAACAAATACAGGTATTTCTGAATACAGACAGTAATTTCTTACAGTTGTTTTTAATCTAGTATAATTCCATTTGAAACACTTGTGGAATTCTTATATTTTAATATCATTTTTGGTTTTCAGTTCTTTGTTTTTACTTTTATTAAAATATATTTTATTTGATTTTTTTACAGAGAGGAAGGGAGAGGGATAGAAAGTTAGAAACATCGATCAGCTGCCTCCTGCACGCTCTCTAGTGAAGATGGGCTCGCAACCAAGATACATGCCCTTGACCAGAATCGAACCTGGGACCCTTCAGTCTGCAGGCTGACGCTCTATCCACTTTCTGCTGTTGTTACTTTTTTGATTCCTCATTCATAGATGAAGGTTAATTGCAAAATATTAGGTTGTTAATATAAAATGTAAAGTCAGAAACTATACATATATTTTTAATTCCGTTCTCAACTACACAATTTTGGGAATGCAATGCTTTCATTCCTAGAAACCAATTTCAGGGTAGAGAGTTGAGATACTTATTATTCTAGCAATGCTTTCATTCCTAGAAACAAATTTCGGGGTAGGGAGCTGAGATAGTTATTATTTCTTGTCCAAGAACTTTCCAAAGCTAATTTTTTTTCTAGGAATAAGTGAAAGAAATAATCTATTTTTGTGTAAGGATCTGTGAACACCCATTCACAGAAATAGTTGGGGTTAAATTGACTGTAATGCCAACCCCAAAGTTCAAATCTGCTACAGCTTTGACCAGTAAATAATTTCATTTGAAACACTTGTGGAATTCTTATATTTTAATATCATTTTTGGTTTTCAGTTCTTTGTTTTCAGTTCTGGGTGCTTTCCATGGATGAAACAAGCAAGTAGATTTTTTTGGAAAAGTTTAAAAATTGTCCTTAGCTCCATGTCACCACTAAGCCAGATCCTTTCAAGCAGTAGAGTATTTAATTCATAAATCCAAGTACTGGGTTGTCTGAGATTCAAACAGTCTATGTAATAATGGCTACTTTGACAATGAGTTTCATTTTTAACTTTTAGCGTAAAGATCTCCCTGGTAAATGATTCAATGTTCTATGATCTAGTAATATGTTGCTACTTGCATTAAACTTGTGATAGGACCACTGTCTGTCATCTTGACTATAGTACTAATTTTAAATTTGTCCAACTTGAACATTTTCCTAACATACACAAAAAGTCATTTCCTGATGTTATTTCTATAATGTGCATTCTGCCCATAAATCCTTTGGTCACATCAAAATTCCTCTTGACAGCATGAAAAATATAGCTCACTGTGTGGTGATATTTATAGCTGTGCTTTCATCAGCTGCAATAGAATATGCCACAAAAGATTTAACTTTTTCATGCATTTTGTCCCATAAGTGCTTAGTCAAGTCTATGATATATTGAACTACAGTATTTTTGCAATTGATTATTTCTACTTAATGCACATAATTTTTGGTGCATTCTGAAGACACTTTTTTTTTTAATAAGCTCACCAATTGCAAAAGTTTTTAAAGTCTGTAAGATACCAACCCTCTAAAATATGATGAGATATGTTATATGTGTGTTGCAATATCTGGGGAATTTTTGTAAGTATTCTATATGTGGGGATGTGTGTGGAGAGAGATTAGCCAAAATTGTATATGGATATATTCATAACCCATGGTCACAGACTAGAGTCATGAATGCCTGAGGGTGAGTGGGAGTAATAACAGGGTGCAGAGGGTCAATGGGGAAATAAAAGGGAACATCTGTAATACTTTCAACAATAAAGATAAATAAAAATAATAGTATTCTGCAGATTTGAAGGAAGTATTCTATGTAAACTCATAGATCAAGTTTGCTAATGTTCAAGTTTCCCTGTGCCTAATGACTTCTGTCTGGTTCATCTATTGATATTAGAGTAATATGTTAAAATCTATAATTTCTACTTAGGTTTTGTCCATTTTCATTTAACATCTTATGTTTTGATGCCCTGCAATTAGGTACTAACATATAAATTTAAAAATGATGAATCAAGCATCTTTACAGTCCTCTGTTATTTTTTGTAATGCTCATCTAATTCTTTTAATATGCTTATACAGGTTTGTTTTGGTTGATATGCCCTATCTTTGACTTTCAACACTTCTGTGACTTTGTATATTAGATATATCCCTCATAAATGGTATATAGGGGGATAAATATAAAACCTGTTGCTTATTGCTTACACCAGGAATTGATGTTGCCATTTTACAATGATGAATTTCAGATTGTTCTCTCTCTTTTTACTTTTTATTTTGAAGTAATTTTAAAGTCACAGGAAAGTTGCAAGAATAGTAGTACAACATCTGCATACCTTCACTCAGATTCTACTGTTGTAAGCATTTGACCACATTTGCTTTATCATTCTCTCTCTGTTTTTGTCTGTCTAGCTTTCTCTATATTTTCTTTACCATTTAAGAATAAGTCCCATATGATTTTTAAATTGTTAAATGCATATTTTTCTAAAACAAGGATCCTCTTCTACATAATCAAAGAAAATCCATCAAAACCAGGATATTGACATGGGTACAGTACAATCACCTTACCCTCAAACTTCGCTCAAATTTCTTTCCACAATTCTAATAGTGTCATTTATAGGAAAACTCAAACAAACAACCCACCTCTCTTTTTTCTATTTTCTTTCTGGACCAGCATTAATCTGGGGTCTTGTATGGGATTTAGTTGTCAAGTCTCCTTAGTTTCCTTAATTTGGGGACAATTTTCAGTCCTTCCATAGCTAGCTTTCATGACTTAAAACTTTTAAAGTGTAAAGGCCAGTTAATTTAATTATATACTTGTGAAATATTTCCTTGTGATTCAATTCAGATTATGAAATTTTGGCAGAAATATTGAAGACTTGATATGCTGTTTAATGTGAAATTCATTTGTCCCCCTACCAAGGATATTCACTTTTACCACTTGGCTAAAATAGTATCTGCCAGATTTTATCACTCTAAGGTCAATTTAAATTATATTTTACTTATTAAATAAGTACCATTATTAATGCATATTTCTTGGAGAGATACTTTCAGATTATGACAATTTATTGTTCCTTATCAAACTTTTACCCACTGGTTTAGCATTTACTGATAAGTCTTTTTTTTAAAATTATATCTTTATTATTCAGATTATTACATTTGTTTCTCTTTTTTCCCCTCCATAGCACCCCTCCACCCAACTCCCACTCTTCCCTCTGCCCTTACCTCCCTCCCATTGACCTCATCCATAGGTGTAGTCTCTCCCTGTACACCCCTCCCCACTTTGCCCCTGAGAATTATCAGGCCACTCCCTTTCTGTGCTCCTATTTCTATTATATTCACCAGTTTATTCTGTTGATCAAATTTTTAATTCACTTAATTTTTAGATTCACTTGTTGATAGATATGTATTTGTTGTTCATAATTCTTTGTCTTTTACCTTTTTCTTCTTCCTCTTCTAAAGAGTGCCTTTCAGCATTTCATATAATACTGGTTTGGAGTTGATGAACTCCTTTAGCTTTTCCTTATCTGTGAAGCTCTTTATCTGCCCTTCAATTCTGAATGATAGCTTTGCTGGATAGAGTATTCTTGGTTGTAGGTTCTTGCTATTCATCACGTTGAATATTTTTTGCCACTCCCGTCTGGCCTGCATCGTTTCTATTGAGAAATCAGTTGACAGTGGTTTGGGTGCTCCCTTGCAGGTAATGAACTGTTTTTCTCTTGCTGCTTTTAATATTCTCTCTTGGTCTTTTGCTCTTGGTATTTTAATTATGATGTGTCTTGGTGTAGTCCTCTTTGGATTCCTTTTATGTGGGATTCTGTGTGCTTCCTGGACTTGTAAGTCTATTTCTTTCACCAGATGTGGGAAGTTTTCAGTCATTATTTCTTTAAATAGGTTTTCGTTATCTTGCTCTCTCTCTTCTTCTGGCCACCACGAGGCTTCAACCTCAGCATGAACAGAAAGCTCAGGCAACAACTGTGAGAGGGTCCCTCTTGGCAAAAAAAGCAAAAAAAGCCAATATAGAATGCTCAAGTGCCTTCTCACTGCCTTAATTCCTTTCATGTTATTTTTAAAATTGCTACCAAACATTCAAAGAAATAGATTGTAAGTTTGGGTATTTGTCAAAAAATTATAATGACATTGTAGAATAATATCATGTAAGGATATTTTTTGTTCTAGGCCATGGCAATTCAATTTCAAACTGGCTATCAATTTCTTTTTGTATAGACAAGGTCTTAGTTACTTTATTAGAATACTTAATCAAATTGCTTACAAAGACATTGGCTTTTTTAGCTGAAAACCTTGATTTTTATTTAAAAAGCTAATTTATTAATTAAAGTAGGTATCTTAATTTAAAAAGCAAAAGAAATTTAGTAAATGTTTATGTCTGATTCACAAGCCACAAATGTTGCCCCGCCTCTAGCTTAAGAATACAGGCAGCTACGGGCTTTTTGTAATTTTAAATTCTAATGTTGTAATATTAAGAAATATTTAGTTACTTAATTTTGCCCTTCTTAGAGACTACAAGAAACAGAGGAATCAGTACACCTAAGGATTCTTACCCATGAAGGGTCAGGAATATAAGTCAAAAATACTTCCCCATGTGCCCCAGGTAATATTACTGTACAGCTGATAACTGTTGGTATTGCAAGAAATATGTTCTTAGGCTTCTGTATCTTCCTCTTTACCATGCTCCCGGTGGCCTTCAGGCTGTTTGTTGTTCTGCTTGTCCTCCTCCTGCTCCTCATCTTCAATGGATTGCTTGGAGTCGCTGCTCTCTGTGACTGAGGTAGTTGATTGTCTGCAGCTGCATGGTGTGGCTCCAGATGCAAAGTCTTTATTAGTCTGACTAGTTTCTCTTTTGGATCCCTGTTGCAGTTTAATATTTCTAGCAGGAATCCACACGGGTTTGGAAACATTTTCTGGAAATATACAAGCATACCCTCTCCCAAAGATTAACAATGGATTGGGTCCCTTCCATAAACCAGATTCGGGATCTTTCCATTTAACTTTTATCCTGAATATTGAGGCTGGGGGCCATTTCCCGGCAGTTGATCTAAAGGCTGCCTATTTTTACGAAATTTTAATTTACACTGTCTTGCCCAATGCTTACCTCTCTGACATCTAGGACACCGGGAGATTGGATCTCTCAGAGGCTGTTTACGCCTCTCACTAGAGTGCTACCTTGTGTCCTTCTTAGAGGCCAACACTTTTACAACATTTAAAATATAGTTATTAATTCTTATTTGATAAAGTTTTCCATGCAATTTCAAATATATAGGTCAGTTAAATTTAAAAAGATTTCCTTTGAGAAAAAAGAACAAATTTATTGTATTACTCCAGGCCCATGGAGCTTTCCAAGAATCCTCTCTGTTAAAGCCTTGAAATTTTAACATGGAAAAAACCATCAAATATATATTCATCAATTTTTGTTTTAATAGTATAGCAGGAAGAATTGTAACAATCTCTCATATTACCCAAAATGGACAAACCTCTGTATTATTAATACTTTCAAACTGCCGTTGGAACTATAAAGAAATGCAGTGAGAGATATCTGTTTTTCTTTTTTTTAAATTAAATCTTCATTATTCAGATTATTACATTTGTCTCTCTTTTTTCTCCTCCATAGCTCCCCTCCACCCTGCTCCCACCCCTTCTTTTACCCTTACCTCCACCCCCTCCACTGATGAGTCCATAGGTGTATGATTTTTGTCCAGTCTCTCCCTGTACACCCCTACCCCCTTTGCCCCTGAGAATTATCAGTCCACTCCCTTTCTGTGCTCCTGATTCTATTATATTCACCAGTTTATTCTGTTCATCAAATTTTTAATTCACTTAATTTTTAGATTCACTTGTTGATAAATATGTATTTGTTGTTCATAATTTTTTGTCTTTTACCTTTTTCTTCTTCCTCTTCTAAAAGAATACCTTTCAGCATTTCATATAATACTGGTTTGGAGTTGATGAACTCCTTTAGCTTTTCCTATTTGTGAAGCTGTTTATCTGCCCTTCAATTCTTAATGATAGCTTTGCTGGATAGAGTATTCTTGGTTGTAGGTTCTTGCTATTCATCACATTGAATATTTTTTGCCACTCACGTCTGGCCTGCATCGTTGCTGTTGAGAAATCAGTTGACAGTTGTATGTGTGCTCCTTTGTAGGTAATGAACTGGCTTTCTCTTGCTGCTTTTAATAATTTCTCTTTGTCTTTTGCTCTTGGTATTTTAATTATGATGTGTCTTGGTGTAGTCCTCTTTGGATTCCTTTTATGTGGGATTCTGTGTGCTTCCTGGACTTGTAAGTCTATTTTTTTTTACCAGATGTGGGAAGTTTTCAGTCATTATTTCTTTAAATAGGTTTTCGGTATCTTGCTCTCTCTCTTCTTCTGGCACCCCCACAATTCTGATGTTGGTATGCTTGAAGCTGTCCTAGAGGCTCCTTAAATTATCTTCACATTTTTGGATTCTTTTCTCTTCTTGGTTTTCCAGTTGAGTGTTCTCTGCTTCTTTATATTTCAAATTTTTGACTTGATTCTTGCCTTTCTCTAGTCTGCTGTTAGGACTCTGTATAATATTTTTTATTTCAGTCAGTGTATGTTTAATTTCTAGTTGGTCCTTTTCCATCTCTAGTTGGATCTTTTGCATCTCTAGTTTGTCCTTTTTCATCCTCTCTTGGCTCTCGCTAACTTTATCCAACTTTTCTAGGGTGTTCTTGAAAAACCTTATAAGCATGGTTTTGAACTCTATATCCAGTTGTTTGTTTTCCTCCATTTCTTTTGTTTGTAATCCCTTCCCTTGTCTTGGCATTTTCACTATGCCAGGAGAACTTCTGTGTTGGATTCAGCCTTATGATATCAATCTTGCAAAACCGCAGAAGCCTCTCTGTTGAGTTTGGGATGGGTGGAGTCTCAGGCCTTAATGGACTGCCTTGCCTTCCAGTCGGCCCCGCCCTCCACGGCCCCTGAGTCTCACATGACTGGGTAATCGCTGGAGCGGTCCTTGTGCACGTGCACAGTGCCTCTAGACGGCTGCCTTTCTGGCTCCCCTGCGCTCCAGGACCACAGGAGTCTAGGTCCCCAGGGTTTCACCCAAAACAGGGGCTTAGTGAGTCAGAAGTGGCACAGTTGGGAGGGTCTGTCTCCCGCCCACTCACGAAAGCCAGTGGCACAATTAGCAGTCTGTCCTCTGCGCGGTGTCATATGCGCCATCAGGCCTCTGATCTTTTGCATCTGCCCTAAATTTCCATGCACTTCTCCCTTTTCACAGTGCGAACTCCCCCCGTATGAGTTTCGGCCGGACCTATGGTTTAGTGTCCTAGGATAAGGGGTTCAATGCCTTTGAGAGTCTCCGTTTCTCTTGTGCCAGAGAAACCAGCCAGGTACTCTGGCACCCGCTCTTTCCATGCGCAAGTCTCTGTACCTCAGCTTTTTGCAGCTCCTCTGGGTCTCTTTGAGCCCCGCTCTTTTCCTCTAGTTGTAGACTTTCTACTCAGCCAGTTTACCTGTGCTTCTGGATGATGTTCGTTTTGTCTTTTAGTTGTAGTTTTGAAATTGTTGTGCAAGGCAGCAGTGTAGGTATTTACCTATGCCGCCATCTTGGATTCTCCCTCTCCCCCTCCCCCGATAAGTCTTCTTTTTGATTTATTATATAATTGAAATATGGAGAATAGGAAACAAATTTGAACAATAAGGTTCCAAATAAATTTCTTAATGTTCTTTTTAGAAAATGGATGGGTCAAATTTATTATCTAGGATATGGCTTTACCTGGTGGGCTACAGGCTTCTGGAGCCACTTCCGGTATTTCTTAACTATGCTCTACCTAAAATCTACTGAATTGGAATGGGTGTTGAGGTGGGGAATGGGAATCTTCATTTTTAACAGTGTCCCAGGTGGTTCCTAAATATAGAGAAAGACTCTAATGGGGGAGTTAAGAGACTGTGAGTGTAGGATTTGCAATTGTGGGCAAATGATACAGAAGTTGCATTCATGTCATAGATTATAAATATTACATCGGACACATCATTGAGACAGGATGGATTTGTTCAGTTTAGAATGTTCACATTCTGCCCTCAAATGGATGAATGTGCAACAAACCATTTAAGCAGAAGGCTGTTCTGCTCTTCATAATCCAACAAGTGAAGTACAGAAAAGATATCTTTGTAGCTCTAAGGTCTCCATCCACAGTCTTAACTTGTTGTTTTGCTTAGTGATTATCAAAGCACATAGCTCTTCAGGCCTATCTAGTTTATTGCAAGTCTCCTATCTCCACCTTCTTATTTCCTCTGTTTTCCAGCAGCAAAAACACTATTATCCAGTGAGTTGCTAGGTTCTTTGTCTCTTGAAAGCCTCTGCTGCTATGAATCATGAAAGAAAATTCTCTCCGTGTAGAACACCTTTTTAGTGCTGTTTTACCTTGGAAAATTTATCTGAACCACAGTCCCAGACCTGTTACTTCTGACCACATTTATTATAGTCACTTATATGAATTGGCATCCCATGAACTTTTCACAATTATAGCCCTATTTCAAATCTTCCGCAAGTGCCATAACTTTGGCCAAGTGGATTTATTAAGTGCTCTTTAATCAGTTCAAACCTAAATCTTGTGAGTAAAATGCAGTCTAGGTTTCTTCGGTTTATAGTAATGCCTTTCTCCACCCAGGCTGTTCTGTAATTCAACCATAGGGTATTTTATTGCAAAGAAATTACCTACCAAAAAAAAAATCAGTTTTTCCTGGTTTTAGATAGATTGATGAAGTGTTTTGTTTGTTTGTTTGTTTTAGGTACTATTTACTTGACAGACACACAGCTTAAGCTTATTTTTTACTGGAAGGCCATTTTTTTTTAATTCTGCATAGAAATACTGTCATCTTAAATCAAAATATATAAAGGATGGAAGTATAAGAAAAATCTCCTTAGAATACAAAGATAGACTTTTGAACATAGAAAATACAATGCCATTTCTTAAGTTTTAATCAAAGAATAGAATAATAAAACAGCTAAGTTAGTTTGGTTGAAAAATATTTTTGTTGCTCTGTCACACAGAGGTGGCCAGTTCAATTTCTAGTCATGGCACATGCCCGGGTTGTGGGCTCAATCCTTAGAGGAGTAGAGGGAATGCAGGAAGCAGCTGATTGATATTTCACTCTCACATTGATGTTTCTCTCTCTCCCTTTCCTTAAAAAAACACACACAATAAAAATATTTAAAAAAATGTTTGCACTGATCTGAATGTTGATTAATTCATGAATGGGTTATCTTGAACAGTTTATATACTTGCTGCTGTTTACCAAAAGCTTACTTTGCATACATATGCTATGTCATTTTGACACAGCTAATTTTATTGATGGAAGACTCACTAATATAGAAACAGTCACACCAATCTAACTCTAAAATTATGCATCCTTTTATTCTGTCCTCCTACTTATTATGTCTCCCATTACATCAGGTAAAGAAATGATGGTCCTTGGTAAAACCAAAAATTGGCATAAATCTCAACCTATTAGGTTAAAGTGACAGAAAATTAAAGATTTTTAAATTTTTAACAAAAATGTTTTTGCTTTATTTTCCTTTTCACCAAAGATGATTCTTGACAAATGAAATATTTTCCATTTCTTGCAGAGGAGATTATGATGAGGAAATTGCATTTCTTAGGACTCCGAAGCTTAAAAACTCTGTGCTTTGAGTTATATTGGCAAACTCTGTGCTTATTGGTTTCTTACCATTTTGATGAATAAGAGCAATACTCGCAAAACCAAATAAGTAGAGTAGGAAGGTCTTAATTATTTTGTTTTTATTTATTTATTTTGTTTTTATTGTATATTGTTCTATTATTTTGATGCAGTGGTAATTTGTAAATCTTAGTTATATATATATTACCAGACATATGTATGCTTACTACATATGTGTGCATCAGGATACCCATAGATACCTGTTTTCCTTCTTTCCTCTCCACTCCTCTCTCCCTGTACCTCTCTTTTGGTCAGTCAATTTCCCTTTTATTTACTTTCACTCTGTCTTTACTCTGCAATTATATTTCCAGTTTTATTACTCAATACTTAGAAATCAATACCCACCTATATACAGTGTGTATTGTGCCACTCCAACCACCTCCACCTCTTTTCAAGATGCATATATATTAAACCACTTTGTCAGGCCTTGGCACTAAAAGACAGTTATATTTTCAATTTTCAAAAAGTCCTTATTCATTTGACAATTTCTTAATTACATCAGACCTTTTCAAGATAAACTAAAAAAAGAAAATAAAATCACCTTTTCATTTTGAGGATTGAAGGTCTTTCAAAAAACATACTTTTGTATTACTGATAAAGAAGCTATAATATGAAAGAAAAACAATTTTCTAGTTATTCATTCTTGTATTTTATTTTTATAATGTTTCCTTTCAGTTTATAAAAGAATTTCAATATCCTATTTGAAATTATGGATAAGTGTATTGAATAAAATAAAAATTTACCTGCCATTTCATGAAAGAGAAAATTACTTATTTAAGGTTTATTTCCTCTTTGTAGTTAGTTTCCAGTTACCCCTCAGAGTTGTTAGCCAAAAAATTAAGTTGTTCCTCCTTATTGCCTTTTCTCAATCCAACTGGATTATGTCTCCTATTAGATGTTATCATAATTCTCTGTGCTTCTTATTTATAGCAGATAAACATATTAGATATAATGTATTATTTATTACATATCTCTACCCGAGACACAGATTCTAAGTTGTTTGCTGTGGTAGCCCAGCAATAAACAAAAGGAACAAATAAATATAAGCATATAAAATTTTGGACCATACTGTATTAGTTTTATAGTATGTTTAAAAGTAATGAAGCAGAATTTTTGGACTAGGCAGGAAGTCCCAGGTTCTTTGTCTACCAGAGTTGAAGAATGAATCCACAGACAAAAGGTGTTATAGCAAAGGTGGAAATTTATTAAAGAACAAGTACAGACTCCCATGTGGGGAGGGGGAAAGAGTCTCACTGAGTCCCTGTTTCCATGGCTTATAAAGGCTGCAGATTTTGGTGCCTTGATATCCCCTCTGATTGGTCACTATTTCCTTGGACTGGTTGCTGTAGTAACTTCTGAGCTCAAAGGTCAGCCTCACCTGTCCCATCCTTCCTTATTCTTTTCCTATTCCCTTTGGACTTTCTTCTCTTTTTGAATGGGGAGATTCCTTCTCTTTATTTTGTAAATATAGGCCCTTTGCTGTTACCAGCTCCCTCATTCTATGGAAATGTATCTGTTACAGCTTTTCAGCTCCCTATTCTATGGAGATATACACTCTGCAGCTCTGCAGCCCTGTGTTCTTCTGTAGTCCTCTTCATTACTAAAATTTTCTAAACCTGTCTTTCTCACCCCTAAAATTCCTATTTTGGTAACATATTATGAACAATTTCCTATGTAATTAAATATTTTCTGAAACTATATGCCATCTATATATCTATTTATATAAATATAAGTATATATTGATGTGGATATTTTCTATTTTATGTTATCAAATAAGGTAATTTTTCTTGATGAGTCCAATCTATATTTAGAAAGACTTAACATGTATGTTTACCAATATTTCCCCCAGTATTTTATGGATTGGTTGTTTATATATAACCTTTAACTCTCTTAGTAGTGTTTTCTTTATTTATTTATTGTTATGAAAATGTAGGAGAATCTATAATAAAAGTGTAATATGCCAATTGACTGAAAGGCCACACAATGGAATGGCCAACTGATGACCATGCTATAACATCCACTGGCACCAGGCTAGCCAAGGCATGTGCAATGCAATTGGTTGGGGGACCCCATCATCATCCCATGATCGCCCTGTAGAGGGAGGCCCAGGCCACCTATTAGCAGACTGTAGTGGGTGGGTGTGGCCTCCCTCTTTAGGGGCAACCCATTGAGGAGCCCTGGCCAGGTGGGCAGGGCCTACCTCTTTGGAGCCCCATGATTGATCGCCCTTCAGAGGGAGGCTCACACTACCTGGCCAGCCGTTCTATGGCAGATGGGTAGGTCTCCCTCTGTGGGGCAATCAATTGTGGGGTTCCCAGACTGTGAGAGGGTACAGGCCAGGCTGAGGGACCCCCCTTTCAGTACTCGAATATACCAGGCCTCTAGTATATTATAATGAACCCTCAAGTACATTATAACCAGATTCATAATTATAAATTCGTGGCCAATCATATTTTATTTATGACTTTACCAACTCCTTTCCTCTTGATTATTCTGAGGTGAATCACAGACATCATCTTTTTCATTTGCAATAGTTCTTATGTATCTATGAAAGATAAGAGCTTTTAAAAATAATATAACTGCAATACTACTGTCACATCTAAAACAATGAACAGTTATTCCTTATAGTACTATTATTTAATGTAATGAATGCAATAGATGTTGCTACCATTTTTCCTTTGGATTTCTAGTATCCATTTCATTACCAATAATTTATCTTTTGCCATGTAGTCTTATCTTTCTCTTGAAAAAATCTCAGCAGAAGGAACTGCTTTTCTTTGTCTTTCTGTCTGGACTGGGGCTTCAGACTATAATAATTCCTTGCCTTTTGTCTGATGATTCCTGCTGTCTTTCAGGGTGTCCCAATTATGCTCTATTTAAATAATTACCTGTCTAGATTTAGTGGGACATATGCAGGTGACAAGGGGTCAGCAATAATGGCCTATCTCCTGGTACTTCAATGTCTAGGCAGTTGAGCTGAACCAGAACACATGAACACACAAGACAGAATTAGTATGCAATCACACAAGGTTTATTTACCTATTCCTGGTGGGTCCTAAGCTCCAGCAAAGGCCACCCAGTGATGCACACCGAAAGATGGACAACGGAGACAGAGACAGACAGGCAGCCACAGTTGGTTCAGGCTCTCACAGCAGAGCAGCCAGGGGCTCGTCTCACTGAGCAACCTGGAGTCCTCCTGTACCAGGCAGGAGATGTTGACTGAAGAAGGTCCGGTGCTTATATAGCCATAGTAAACAACGTATGTTTTATTGGTGTGGGCCAGACCTTATACTAGGAGAGGGTGATTACACTTTAAGGGCTCAGCGTTTATATCAAGATAGTGGGGTGTTCACTATGTTTATAACATTTTGGAAGTTACAGAGTATTGCACACAGCAAGCATTTCACACAATAATCACTTCACACATTAGAGGGGTTTCCTTATGACCATAACATTATAATAGAGGGGCAGTTTTCTATTAACCTGGGGACTTTTAGCGTCTTTTGAATCTGGTAAAAGGTGTTATCTACTTGTTTTACTGCAGTTGAATTTTCGTGTGTGTGTGTGTGTGTGTGTGTGTGTGTGCTGTAGTGACATTGGTTCACAAAATCATTCAGGTTTTAAGTGTACAATTCAACAAAACATCATCTACACACCAAGCCCATTTCCAAAAGCAAAATCTCTTTCCCTTTTGTTACCATTAGCCACCTTTCCCTCTGGCTATCACTACATTATTGTTTGTGTCTATGTGATATATACATATGTTGAGTCATTCCCTCTTCTAACAAGGTCAACATTCTTCTCAATGCTCAACCTAACAAGCTAGGGAGGTTCAATTGGGATCTTCTAGTTTCCTTGACATCTTCCTTTAAACACCTTAGTTTTCCCAAGAGGAGGAAATACAGATTGTACCTCACTGATTTTCTTCATTAGTTTCATCTGTAATTTAATATATGTTCTTCAGAGTTTTCCAAACATGTGGCTACATTCTTCCTTTACTTCCATATCAGATGTAAACTTTCCCATCTTAATATTCTGCTGACTATTTTAATAGTATCTTGAATCTCTAAAACCACATGGAAGCTATAGGGAAGCATTTTATGCACTTTCTTGGATGAAAAGACCATAAAGATTATTTCTGTAGAGGTCAAAGGCTAATAAGTATCCAACAATTCCAGAAGAAGCCTTTATCATGTTAAGAAAAACATTTCATAACTTAATAATAAGAACTAAAGTAGCACTCTAAGAATTGGTAATGATTTCCACTAACAAATGGTACATCGCCTCTGCTCATCCAAAAATATTAAATTCTTGTTTTGCTCTTGTTATACCCCCTAAAACTTCCCTTTTCACCTGACCCTGGATTCAAATTCTTTGCAAGTTAATGTACACCCAGATACTCTGACCTCTGACTATACAGAGGCTACTGTAACTTGGGAGAAAGAGAACACACTTATAATTGAAAGACTTGATTTTAGTTTCTTATCCCTTCTACTCTAGCTGTGTGGCCTAAAAGACATCACTTCACCCCCTTCAAGTTTAGGGTCATTAAATATAAATGGCTTAATAGTTGTTTTACATACAGCATTGTGAAGGGGAAAAAAAATGAGCCAGATACCATCACCAGGTTTTCAGCTGAGAAGACCTTTTCACTTTCAAATGCTAATTTAAGCTGCTAAACTATGCTTCTTTATAGGCAATGATGTGGCAGTCTGTTGAGAAATGACTACAGAATCTGCTGACAGCCAGATTGAAAAACAGGCCTTCATTGGAAGGATCCAAGATGGTGTGAGAATCCCCTTCCCAAGAGAACTTTTGATTAACTTTCCTTCATTAATATACTAAAACAATCACTCCCAGGATGGAGGCTTAACATTAAAATGAAGGATTCCCAACATGTTCTAAGCATGTTTGGAAACTACCCATGTTCCTCTGCAATTCTGAGAACTTCCCACCCTGAACCTGCCTCTCTCCCACAAACACTTTAAGGCTCCTGATTTCCCCAACTCAGGGAGAAGGCACCTTTTGAGCATGAGCTACCTTTCTCCATTCCTTGAGCAAAGAATACAGTTTCAGCTCTGTTTTGCTGAACACAGTTTCCTTCAATTGGTGTAACACTGGACAGAAGAACCTTAGTTTAGATCACTGACCCATGGGGATCAGGAACAATACTAAATCTGACAAGCTCAGAGGAGTTCAAATTCAGAGATTGAAAGTAATCACATAGGATGGCCTGAACATAGAAATTCCCAATTGGAAATGAGTCATGGCATATAGTCACATCCTATTGCTTTCTTTTTTTAAAAAAATATATTTAATTGATTTTTTACAGAGAGGAAGGGAGAGAGATAGAAAGTCAGAAACATCGATGAGAGAGAGACATCGATCAGCCGCCTCCTGCACACCCCATAGTGGAGATGTGCCCGCAAGCAAAGTACATGCCCCCGACCGGAATCGAACCTGGGACTTTTCAGTCCAAAGGCCGACCCTGAGCCAAACCGGTCTTGGCCCTATTGCTTTCTTGACAAAGGTCAGTCTTTACCGTAAGTGAGCCTATCTGTTGTTTTTGTGCATTTAAAATATCTTTGAAATGTCAGAATAATATTCTGTTCTCTCTCTCTCTCTCCCCCCCACCTCTCTCTTTTATCCTTACTTGAGGATACATATTTTTTTCCATTGATTTCTAGAGAGAGTGGAAGAGACAAGGGACAGAGGAGGAGGAGGAGGAGAAAAGAAATATCTATGTGAAAGAGATATCCATTGGTTGCCTTCCGCACTTATCCCCATTGGGGCATGGGAACCTGCACCTGAGATACATGCTCTTAACCCTTTAGTCCTCAGGCCAACGCTTTTACCACTGAGCCAAACTGGCCAGGGCTCCAGACCTCTAAGCACAACCAGAGCATGAGATCATGGAACCCCTCATTGTTATCTTGATGCCCGCATAACATCTGTACTTGTTTACTGTCCTGTACTCACCAATGTAAAAGAAGTTTATTTCTCTTCATTTTGCTTTTTATTCAATCTCAGATATTTCCCTGCTTTGCTTTCTCCTGATTCCTTAATCAACCATCAGTGGATTCCATGTAACCCTCCTTTACATCCCTATCTTTTGTTCTAATGAGTAAAATAAACTGCAAAACTGCCATTCTCCAGAAAATTTTTGCAAAAATTTGTAGAGATTTTTGCTTTCCAGCAGTTATTGTCAATTTAGCTCAACTAAAGTCATAAAAATTCTCTATAGGTTTAAACATTTCTTACTTCAACAGGATGGTTGTGTAGAAGAGATAAAAATAAATTTAAATATCTTATAAATGTGAAACTTATACTAATACTAATTCTCATTATCGGTATTTAATAAATTAAGATATTAATAATATCTGCTCATCATAGTATAATTCAAGAAGGATAGATTATAAACATTCACTAATTTTTTTTACTGTGGGGAACACTGGCCTGCTTAATTTCTGGACTCACCTATAGTTTTTAAATTCATTGATGCTATAAACTAGAGGAATTTTAAAGCTCATGTGATTCTTATATAGTTTTCTCAAGTTAACTGTTAGTGTCCATTGACACGCTTTTCTGAGACTTAAATGAGATCAATGTTGTGAGTTGGGTTCCCAGGGAACCAGACTCTGAGGAGAATTTTGCATACAGAGAGTTCATTGGAGAGTGTCTTTGTAACAATGTCCTGAGTGGGGTGGGAAGTGGTTGAGCAGAGGGAGATGTTGAGCTGAGAAACACTCATAGTAGAGGCTTCAGGCAATCCCACCAGGAACCTTAGAGCTTGTGTGGCCCCTCTGAATTGTCCTGTCCTGGAGCAAGAACCTTGATGTTAATATTTTCTCCCCCACCGTCCACCATGGGCTACTCCAAAGAAGGGTAGGTGACCTCAGTGGAAGTGATGCTCTTGGTCCAAGGGCTGTGAGTTGGACCAGTACCTGGGAGTTTGAATACCTTAGTCATGAAGCATGTGAGCCACACCATTCACTACAAGTACCTTTACCTTAAAACACCGGTGTCAATTACTGGACCTCAATTTATCTCCATAAATTGCATTTTCCTTTATTTTCTATAGCTTACCTGTCTAGTATCTAGCATTTATATAACCTTGGGAAAAGTAAATGAACACTTCTGAGCCTTAGTTTCCATATATATAGGTATTATTCTCACTGTTTTATTTTCGTGTGTATGTGTGTGTGTGTGTGTGTGTGTGTGTGTGTGTGTAAATGAGATGCCATTTATGATATAAGGTAAACTGCAAATGTAAGTGTATCATGGTCCCCTCTGTGGGAATGGAATTTTTGAGACATGACTTGGAGTTCTAAAATATAAAATATTATAATGTCCAATTATAAAGCATTCTGAAGTGAAGGCTAGGTGTCAGAGGACACAGTCATGTCGTTTCATTTGGAAGACATGAAAACAATCCTTGATCCTTGCTTTTAGACCTTCCACCTTAGTTATAATACTATCTCATGTATAATGAGAGGCTGTGCTAATGTTCTGTGAATTAACAGGCATACTGCTTTGGATACAAAAGCAACTAGCTTGTATCTGCTATAAGCACGTCTCACAGACAACAGAGAGGTGTTATAGGATAGACTCCTGAGTTAGAAGGAAAGGCCTGTCCCCATCTTAGTTCTTATAAGTCTCCTAGAACTGAATTCAAACTAGTGACCCTGATTGGGTTGTGATAAAGTCAATTTATTAAAGCAATTAAAGCAAGAAAATTTATTAAAGAAGCAAGCCAAGCAAATCTATCATCCAACATAATGTACATTGTTTTGCTCTCTTGTGTGTGTGTAAATGAGATGCCATTGATGATATAGAGGTCTCAGATAATCTGAAGAGCGAGTGGGGTGCTCATTTGGGTAGAGAGTGGTACCATACACCAAAATGTTGTGGGTTCAATTCTAGGTCAGGTTGTGGGTTTGATCCCTGGTCAGAGCACATATGGGAGGCAACCAATCCATGCTTCTCTAAATATTTCTCTTTCTCCTTTCCTCTCTCTGGAAAATCAACAGAAGCATAACCTCAGGTGATGCTTAAAAAAAAAGAGTGAGGATAGAAGATCATTCCATCATTCAAACTGGGAGTTTATTTTCCACCCTTTTTAAATTAAGGTATTACATGTTTTCCCATTGTGTCCATTGGTTTTGCTTATATACATGTATACAAGTCCTTTGGTTGATCTGTTATCTCCCACACCTCTCCCTAACCTTCCAGCTGTAATTTGAGAGTCTGTTTGATGTTTTACTGCCTCTGTAGCTTTTTGTTCATCAGTTTATAATGTTCTTTATTATCCATAAATGAGTGAGATCATGTGGTATTTTTCTTTCATTGACTAGCTTATTTCACTTAGCATAATGCTTTCCAGTTCCATCCATCCAGGTTGCTGCACATGGTAAGAATTCCTTCTTTTTTATGGTAGCATAGTGTTCCATTGTGTAGATGTACCATAGTTTTCTGATCCAGTCATCTGCTGACAGGCATCTAGGATGTTTCAAAATCTTAGTTATTGTAAATTGTGCTGCTATGAACATAGGGATGCATATATCTTTCTGATGGGTATTTCTAGTTTCTTAGGATATGGGATTACGGGGAGTGGGATTACTGGGTCAAAAGGGAGTTCCATTTTTAATTTTTTGAGGAAACTCTATACTGTGCTCCACAGTGGCTATACCAGTCTGCATTCCCACCAGCAGTGCAGGAGGGTTCCTTTTTCTCCACATCCTCTCCAACTCTTGTTTGTTGATTTGTTGATGATAGTCATTCTGACAGGTGTGAGATGGTACAGTATTGTCATTTTGATTTGCATCACTCAGATAATTAGTGACTTTGAGCATATTTTATGTCTCTTGGCCTTCCTTCTATCTTCTTTTGAAAAGATTTCATTTAGGTCCATAGCCCATTTTTTAATTGGATCATTTATTTTCCTTTTATTAAGTTGTGTAAGTTCCCTGTAGATGTTGGAGATTAAACCTTTATCAGTGATAACATTTGCAAATATGCTCTTCTATACATAGTTTTCTTGTTGTTTTGTTGATTATTTCTTTTGCTATGCAAAAGCTTTTTATTTTGATGTAGTCTTATTTGACACTATTTATTGAACAGACTGTCTTCACTCCATGTATGTTCATGCCTCCGTTGTCAAATATTAATTGGGCATAGTGGTTTAGGTTGATAGCTGGGTTCTCTATTCTATTCCATTGGTCTAAATGCTTGTTCTTGTGCCAGTATCAGGCTGTTTTGAGAACAGTGGCTTTGTAATACAACTTGAAATCTGATATTGAGATAATTCCTACTTTGTTATTCTTTTTCAGGATTGCTGTGGTTATTTGGGTCTTTTTTTATTCCATATGAATTTTTGGAGAGTTCTTTCTAGGTCTGTGAAATATGCCATTGGTGATTTAATGGGGAGTGCATTGAATCTAGAGGTTGCTTTGGGTAGTATGGACATTTTAATGATGTTGATTCTACCAATCCATAAATACAATATCCTCTTCCATTTATTTATGTCTTCCTCTATCTCTTTTTTTCAAATGTCTTGTAGTTTTCTAAGTAGAGGTTTTTTTTACCTGCTTAGTTAACTTTATTCCCAGGTATCTTACTTTTTTTTGGTGCGGTGATAAATGTTATTGTTTTTCTACTCTCTCTTTCTGTAAATTCGCTGTTGGTATATAGAAATGCCATAGATTTCTTGGCCTTATTAATTTTTTATCCTGCTACATTTCCAAATTCATTTATTAAGTCTAATAATTTTTTCATGGAGTCTTTAGGGTTTTTTATGTATATCATCATGTTATCTGCAAATAAGGACAGTTTTACTTCTTCTTTCCCAATTTGGATGGCTTTTATTTCTTCTTCTTATCTAATTACAATGGCTAGTACTTCCAGTACTTTGTTGAACAGGAGTGGTCAAAGCGGCATCCCTGTCTTGTTCCTGTTCTTAGGGGAAATGGTTTTTGTTTTTGTCCATTGAGTATAATGTTGGCTGTGGGTTTGTCATATATGGCTTTTATTATGTTGAGATATGATTCTTCTATTCCCACCTTGCTGAGAGTTTTTATCAAAAATGGATGTTGGATTTTGTCAAATGCTTTTCTCCATCAATTGATATGACTATGTGGTTTTTATCTGTCAATTTATTTATGTGATGTATCATATTTATTGATTTGTGGATATTGTACCATCCTTGCATCCCTGGGATAAATCCTACTTGGTCATGGTGTATGATCTTTCTGATGTACTGCTGGATCTGATTTGCTAGAATTTCATTGAGGATTTTGACATCTATATTCATGAGGGATATTGGCCTGTAATTCTCTTTCATTATGCTGTCTTTATCTGGTTTTGGTATTAGGGTGACACTGGCTTCATAGTATGAGCTTAGAAGTATTCCTTCCTCTTGAATTTTTTGAAATAGTCTGAGGAAGATAGGTTTTAGTTCTTCCTTGAATGTTTGGTAAATCTTCCCTGTGTAGCTGACTGGCCCTGGGCTTTTATTTGCTGGAAGCTTTTAAATGACTGCTTCAATTTCTTTCATAGTTTCTTGAGACTTTTAGATTCTTCTTGATTGAGTTTTGGAAGGTTGTATTTTTTCTAGGAATATGTCTATTTCCTCTAGGTTGTCTAGTTTGTTGTAATAGAGTTGTTCATAATATTTTTTTAACAATCCTTTGTATTTCAGTGGGGTCTGTTGTTATTTCTCCTCTTTCATTTCTTCTCTTTGTTTCTTTGTGAGCCTGGCCAGAGGTTCATCAATCTTGTTTATCCTTTCAAAGAACCAGCTCTTGGTTTTGTTGCTCTTTTGTATTGTTTCTTTGGTCTCTATGTCTTTATCTCCACTCTGATCTTTATTATTTCTTTCCTTCTGCTTACACTGGGCTTTTCTTGTTGCTCTCTTTCTAGCTCTTTGAGTTGTAGGGTTAGATAATTTATTACCATTGTTGTTTTTTGCAGTAGGCTTGTAGAGCTATGAACTTCCCTTTCAAGACTGCTTTTGCTGTGTCCCATAGATTTTGGATTGTTGTGTTTTCATTGTCATTTGTTGCCATTATGTTTTTTATTTCCTCTTTGACCTCTCTGGTAACTCAGTTACTGTTTAATAGCATGCTATTTAGTCTCCAAGTGTTTTTTTAAAATTATTTTTATTGTATTTGATTTCCAGTTTTATGCCACTGTGATCTGAGAAAATGCTTGATATGATTTCTGTCTTCTTGAATTTGTAGAAACTTTGCCTGTGTCCTAATATGTGGACTATCCTTGAAGATGTTCCATGTGCACTGGAGAAGAATGTATATTCTGTATCTTTGGGGTGGAATGTTCTAAAGATGTCAATTAAGTCCATCTGATCTAGTTTGTTATTTAGGATTGCTGTTTCTTTTCTGATTTTTGTTTGGTTGATTTATCTAGTGGTGTCAGTGGGGTATTAAAGTCCCCTACTATGACTGCATTGCTATCAATATCTCCCTTGATATCTTCCACAAGTTGTTTATGTATTTAGGTGCTCCTATATTGGGTGCATATATGTTTACCAGAGTTATATCTTCTCGTTGAATTGCTCCCTTTAGTATTATGTAGTGACCTTCCTTATCTCTTGTTATGGCCTTTACTTTGAGGTCTATTGAATAAGATATAAGTATCAGAACTCTAGCTTTTTCCTCATTTTCATTTGCCTGAAAAATGTTTTTCCATCCCTTCACTCTCAGTCTGTTTGAATACTTTGTTCTGAGATGGGTCTCTTGCAGACAGCAAATATATGGGTCATATTTTCTTATCTATTCAGCTACCCTATGTCTTTTGATTGGTGCATTTAAACCATTTATGTTTAATGGTATTATTGACAAGTATATGTCTGTTGTCATATTTTTCCTTAATGTTTATGTTTCTTCTTGCCTTTCTCTTTATTCTTTTTATAGCAGTCCCTACAGCATTTCTTGCATTGCTGGCTTGGTAGTGATAAGCTCTCTTAGTCCTTTTTTGTCTGTGAAGCTCCTAATTCCACCTTCAATTTTGAATGATAGGCTTGCTGTGTATAGTATTCTTGGGTTCAATCCCTTGCTTTGCATCACTTTGTAAGTTGCATTTCATTCCCTGTGGCCTCAAGTGTTTCTGTTGAGGAATGCATTGATATTCTAATAGGAGAACCCTTGTAGTTAACTTTCTGTCTCTCTCTCTGGCAGCCTTTAAGATTCTTACTTTGTTGTTAGTGATTGTCAGTTTAATTATAATATGTCTTGGTGTTGGTCTTTTACAGTTCATCTTGTTTGGGACTCTATGTGCTTCTTGGACTTGCATAATTTTTTTTTTGCCAGTATCAGGGAAGTTTTCTGTCATTATTTCTTCAAACAGGTTTTCTAATCCTTGCTTCTCTTCCTCTCCTTCTGGTATCCCTATTATGTGAATATTGTTTCATTTTGTGTTGTCCCAAAGCTCCCTTAGGCTCTCCTCTTGCTTTTTAAGTCTTCTTTCCAGTTGCTGCTGTGTTTGGATGTTTTTTTCCTACCTTGTCTTCTAATTTGCTGGTGTGGTTTTCTGCCTTTTCTAGTCTACTGGTTAAACCTTCCATTGTGTCCTTTATTGCAGCTATGTCTTTCTTCATCTCCTCTTGATTCTTTTTGATGTTGGTGACATTTTCATTCAGTTTCTTATATTTCTTATTGAGTTGCATGTATTTGTCACCCAGCCGTTTAAACATCTTTAAAACCATTACTCTGTATTCTTTCTCTGTTAATCTACTAGCTTCAATTTCATTTAACCCCTTTTCTGGTGATTCCTATTTTTCTTTCCTTTGGGTTGTTTTTTTGTCTTCCCATGTCTTCCTGTAATATTTTAACTGTAGATTCCATTGCTTTTCTACCCAGGTTCTTTTGGAGATGATGCTACTGGTATAATTTTTCAGTTCTCCTTGGCTTGGTAATCTAGTGTGGCTACCTACTTGAGCTATTTGGGTTCTCTTGATGTAGGCCTGTGATGTTGAAAGGCACAATTGTGTTGTCTAGATGTCAGCAGCTGTGGAGGGGAGTTCCCAATTTTTCCTGTCTTGTACACTTAATTGAAATCATGTGTGCCCAGTGGAGACTCACAGTGGTGCCCAGGAACTGTTTATTGGGGTGGTGGGGTTCAGGGTGCCTGGACTCTGGAAAGGAGTGACTGTGGTATCCAGAGTTCTGTGGTTGTGTGATGGGCCCTGGCAGTGTAGCTGTGTAATTGAGGTGCCTGTGGGCAGGTCTCCAGTATGAGTGAATTCAGAATTTCTACTGCCAAGGGGAAGTGTGTCCCTGTTTGTCCAAGATCACACCCAGGGACAGTTCATAGTGGCTCCCACTAGCGCCCTAGGGGAAGATGAGCTCAGGGTGCCTGCCTGCTGGAAATTTTCATCTGTGGAGATGTGTTTGCTGGCACAGAGCTCTGATGCACTCAGAGGGGTCCTGGCACTGAGGTTGAGCAGCTGGGGTGGATGTGGGCTGTTATTCAGGAAGAGGGAGTTCAGAATTTCTAGCACTTTCTTGTCTGTACAGAATCACACCAAGCAGGGAATCAAAGCAGCTCCCCAGAGGACCCTGTGGATACATGAGCTCAGGATGCCTGCCCTTTGGAAATGTGAGCATCTGTGGTGGTGAATTTGCTGGCCCAGAGCTCTGATGCACTTTGAGGGGCCTTGGCACTGAAGTTACCCTGCGTGTGTATAGGTGTTTAGGATGAGTGAATTCAGAATTTCTACTACTGGGGATAGTGTGTCCCTGTTTGTCCAAGATCACACCCAGCCAGGACTCACAACAGCTCCCACAAGTGCCCTGTGGGTAGACGGGCTCAGGGTGCCTGCCAGTTGGAAGTGAGCACATGGACAGGTGGTACGTTTGCCTGTGCAGAACTCTGACACTCATTGAGCAGTGGCCCTGGCACTGAAGTTAAACAGTTGGGGTGTATGTGGGCAGTTATTCAGGAAGAAAGAAGTCAGAATTTCTATTGAGTGACAGCGCATCATTTTCTGTACAAAATCACACCCAGCAGGGGCTCAAAGCAGCTCCCCAGAGGACCCTGTGATATATGGGCTCAGGGTGCCTTCCTTTGTCTGTGGCAGTGAGTTTACCTGCGCAGAGCTCTGATGCACTTGAGGGACCCTGGCACTGAAGTTGTACAGCTGGGGTGTCTGTGGGCTCAGGAAGAGGGAGTTCAGAATATCTACTGCAGGGCTGCGCACCCTTGTCTGTACAAAATCACACCTGCAGGGACTCCCAATGGCTCCCAGGTGCTGCATACAGAGTGGACTGCCCTGGCCACCTGCTAGAAATGAGTGAATGTTTTGTCCACAATTATGCCACTGGGGAGGGGAAGGTTGCACTTACTGCTGCTGAGCAATGCACCTTTGGAGGTGGAGGACCCAGGGTCTGTGGGTTTGTGTGTGGAACAGCAAGATTTTGGCTGGAGTGGTTGCTGGGTCTCAGGGCAGTTCAAAGGCCTGTCTGGTTGGTGGTGTTGATGAGTTCCTAAAAAAGGCTGTTCTTCCCTTCGAGATGGTATGGGCTCCGTGCTGGAGTCCCGTAGTCCAGGAAGTGCCCACAGTGGTGGTAGTGTCTCCTTGTCCAAGAGAGTCTGTCTGCCAGCCCCTGCTGCTCCTGCTAGATTTAACTGTCCCTTTCTCCCTTACACACATACCACACACTCCCCTTTCATACCCTCACTCACTCACCTCCATTCTGCCAGCTGCCATCTTCTTCCCAATCTACTTTTTCTGGGAGTTTATTTTTAATCGCACTTTTGGGCCCCATTGCCTGAGGTTCTAAGATAGCAGGGGTATGGCTAAGTTTAAAAATATGTAGATGCTTAATATATTTGATGATAAGTCATCAAAGAGGACCACTTGATTAAATGCTTTCTCAGGTCACTGACAACTCCATGTCATTTGATTCTATATAATGAAGTTTCAGTTTTTTCAATGAGCACTTTATTTTCAGAAATTGTTTTTAATTTGATAGCCATTCTCAGCAGCGGTCACCCAGTATTTCAGGGCCACAAAGGAGGTTGACCACAGCCTGAATGGAAACTGCTCTGTCCACCCCACACAGATCCCTGCCCTGCTTTCTCCTCACTCACTCCTCCACATCTTCCCAAGACTTCTATTGGGGCTGGTCCATCAGGCGCTCATGGAAGGAAGCCGATGATAACCATCAGTCAGCACAGCTGGACTAAAACCAACTTATTTCACACTGTGGTGGCTGGTAATCAAATGGTGCTACATGCTTTATTAATTTGTAATTATCCTTCTCCATTCCCTTTTCTTTTCTTTCACTCATAGGTCACTTAAAAATTCTTCAATTGTGCAACATTGCGGAGTAATCCGTCTCCAAACATGTGGCACTTTCATTATGCAATTGCTAAATTCAGCATCTTGGGGGCATTTCTCATAAATATTTAATGCTGCATTTTAAAATCTATATTTGGGGAGATTTTTCTTTTCTCATTTGAAAGAAGCTTTTAATTGTGTCATAATGGCTGGTCCCATCACCATCAATATTCGTGGGTCAACAGTCCATTATTGAACAGCAATGTTAGGTCTGTGCTAAAATGCAGCTGTGGTTAGGAGAGCATGGATGCCTGGATAAAGCTCTTTCAGGAAAGCTGATGTCAGCATGTCATTGCCAACCACAGAATAATTATCTTCTTTATTTGGCTTGCTAAAGTAACATGGATTCATTTGAAAAGTCCATTCATTTAAATTGTCAGCATATGATTTATGTGACATCAGAATTTGTCAGCTGGTTTAATCCTACATAGAGACCTATGGAGGCAGAGGATAGGGAAGAAAATGTGATGCAGAACCCAGAAGTACTTTTTTTACATTACTCATCTTTATCATTGCATTATATTTATATGGAAACTTCCTTTCCCATACTTTAAAAATATATTTAATGAATTCTATTAACACCCTCTTGCCCTCCCTCCCCAACCCAAGGTTAATTGTGCATCATCCTCCAGAAATGGCTTAGGTCATATGAGTTGTTTATGTTCTTTTCTTTTTTAAAGTGACAAGTTAAATTTTTGCATTTTTTGATTTATGAATGGTTGCAATTTGGGGGTAAAAGAATTCATTCATAAACCCAAACCATCAAGAATAATTTAAAAGACAAGAAATAGGTAACAAAGGGCTGTGATCTTTTAGGTGTCAGCAAACATTTTTTTTTGTAAAGGGCCAGAGAGTAATATTTTCACCTTTATGGCCTATGTAATCTCTAAAGCAGATATACGACTCTGCCATTGCAGCATGAAAACAACCGTAGACAATACTTAAACTTTAAAGAATTGTATTTCAAATCTAGCAAAATTTTACTTATAAAAACAAGCAACAAAATACACTGATTAAAAGACAGAAATTACTAGAGACACAAGTATTTATTGTCTATAAGAAACCTACATTACACATAAATAAACAGAGAAAAAGTGGAAGGGTTAGAGACAGATATATTGAGTTAACATTTCATCAAAATAAATGAAAGTAGCTATATTAATTTTAAACAAAGTCAACTTCAGAAGAGGAAAATAATCTCAGGGATTAATTATAAAGAGGTTAGTTCTTCAAAAACATAACAAAAATAGGGCCTAAAATATACATGGCAAACACTGATAGAACTGTAAAATGAGAAAGACAAATCCACTCTTATCACTGTTTCTGTCAGCAATTGACAGGTTCAGCAGGCAGAAATTCAGTAATGATATAGTTGAATGGAACAGGACCATCAATCAACTGGATATAATTGACATTTATAGATTATTTTATCCAAATTCACATGGAAAATTGACCAACATATACCACATTCTGGGTCATGAAACACATTTTAACATATTTAAAAAAATAGATATCCAACAAAGTATGTTCTCAGACCACATTGGAATTACACCAGAAATGAATAATAGATGGGTAGCTGAAAAGTGCCAAAATATTTGGAGATTAAACAACAAACTTCTAACTAACACATGGGTCAAAGAAGAAATCTCAAGATCAATTTAAAAATATTTTGAATTAAAATAAAATGAAAATATAATTTATCAAAATTTGTGAGATGCAGCAAAAGCAATACTTATAGGAAAATACATAGCATTGAATGCATATGTTAGAAGAAAGTTCTAAAATCAAAGAGGCAGTGGACTGATTTAACCCAGGGGCCATAGATTGATGATCAAGTTGATTCTAAAACAAGCCAAGTCATTTCTCTCCACTCTATGCTTATAAACCACAGAATGCCATCCTAAATCCCTGGAATATCTATAAAAAATGAAACAGTGAGATAAATTAGCAATCAGGTCTTTGTTCTTACTAGAATAAATCTCATATCCTATGGATGATTAACATTATTCCCACCCCAAGCAGCCCAACTTTTACCACTTTATCCAACCCTCCTCTGAAACTATGTATCTAACTGACTGCCCCTTCCTACCGATGTTCTCAAACTGGTCTTCCCTCTTGATCACATCCTACCTAATAAAAGAGTAATATGCAAATTGACCATCACTCCAAGAAACAAGATGGCTGCCTTCATGTGGTGAAAGATGGCTGCCCCCATGTGAACACAAGATGGCCACCACAAGATAGTTGGAAGGAGATGGCAGTTGGGAGAGACCAGGCCAGCAGGGAGGGCAGTTAGGGGTGACTGGGCCAACAGAGGAGGGCAGTTGGGGGAGACCAGGCCTGCAGAGGAGGACGGTTAGTAGGTCCAGGCCTTCAGGGGAGGGCAGTTAGAGTTGACCAGGCCAGCAGGGAAGGAAAGTTGGGGCAACCAGGCCTGCAGGGGAATGCACTTTGAAGGGACCAGGCCTGCAGGAGAGAGCAGTTGGGAGAGACCAGGCCATCAGGGGAGGGCATTTGTGAGGGGACCAGACCAGCAGAGGAGGGCAGTTGGGGGGGCCAGGCCTTCAGGGGAAGACAGTTAGAAGGGACCTAGGCCTGTAGGGGAGGGCAGTTGGGTAGGGTCAGGCTGCAGGAGAGGGCAGTTGGGAGACACCTAGGCCTGCATGGGAGGATAGTTGGTGGGGACCAGGCCAGCAAAGGAGGGCAGTTGGGGGGTACCCAGGCCTGCAGGGGAGTGCAGTTTGGGGGAATCAGACCTGCAGGAGAGGGCAATTGGTGTGGGGGGCAGGCCAACAGAGGAGGGCAGTTGGAAGGGACCAGGTCTACAGGGGAGTACAGTTAGGGGGGAACAGGCTTTCAGGGGAAGGCAGTTGGAAAGACCTAAACCTGCAGTGGAGGGCAGATTGGAGGCATAAGACCTGCAGGGGATGGAAGTTGGGGGAGACCAGGCCAGCAGGGGAGGGCAGTTCTATGGACCTAGGCCTGCAAGGGAGGGCAGTTGGGGACAACCAGGCCTGCAGGGGAGTGCAGTTTTGGGGGATCAGGCCTTCAGGGAAGGGCAGTTGGAAGGACCTAGGCCTGCAAGGGAGGGCAGTTTGGAGGCACCAGACCTGCAGGGAATGGAAGTTAGGGTGACCAGACCAGCAGGGGAGGGCAGTTGGAGGGGACTAGGTCAGCAGAGGAGGGCAGTTTGGGGGACCAGGCCAGCAGAGGAGGGCAGTTGGGGTGACCAGGCCTGCAGGGGAGGGCAGTTGGGGGAGACCAGGTCATCTGGGGAGAGTAGTTGTGGGGGGATCAGGCCATCAGGGGAGGGCAGTTAGTGTTGACCAGGCCAGCAGGGGCAGGCAGTTAGGGACAATCAGGCCAGCCAGGGAGCAGTTAGGTGTCAATCAGGCTAGCAGTGGAGTGGTTAGGGGTGATCAGGCTGGCAGGTAGAAGCAGTTAGGGGCAATCAGGTAGAGGCAGGTGAGATTGGGCCTAAATGGGCAGTAAGAAATCCCTCAAGGGGTCCCAGATTGAAGAGGATACAGGCTGGGCTGACCAACCCTCTCACCCTCACCCCCATGCATGAATTTTATGCACAGGCCTCTAGTATAAAGTGATACCTCGAGATAGGAGTTTAATTCGTTTCGTAACCTTGAGGCATGGGAAACTATGAGACGTTCGCGTCGTGGTAAACTGGTGGGTCGTGTGCAGCCGGCTGATCCACGCGATTACTCCTATCTCAAATGTTGCTCATATTTCAAAGCAAAAATCGCTCGCTCCACAGCTCGTATCTCAAAAATCTCGTATGTTAGGGCACTCGTATCTTGAGGTACCACTGTAATTTATATTTCTCATGTACAAGTGATTTTCAAAAAAAAAAAAATCATTCAACTGTTAAGCATTCTTTCTGTTTTCTCCTGCAAAGTCCCTTCATCATCTAATGTAACATTCACAGGTTCTGGTCATTAGGATGTGAACACACTTAGGGCCATTTTTCAGCTTAGGACACTATTTATCTTTCAGGTCTTGGTTTCTATGTCTTTTCCCCCAAAAGGGTGGACTGACCCTCAATCTTTTTCCTGTACTCTTTAGGTTGTCTGTTTAATTAAACTCTCTCTTTTTATTTCATGTCAGTTACTTTTTGGTTTAACATCTGCCTCCTTCATCAGACGTTAAATCAGAAGAGGTTAGAGAGTGCGTTTCATTTGTTTATTATTATTGAATAAATGAAGTGGTAATGTAAAGATGCATTTTCACATTTGCCAAAAAAGGGTTTGGTTTCCTTAAGGAACTTAAATTTATGATAATGATGTTTGAGGTAAAATTTTTATTAACTTATTTTTTTTCTGTGTGTTTTCCTTCAGAATAGATGGAAGAGAAAACATTATTAGGAATTCTTTTTTCCTGTCAAGAAAAACACTTCCTCTCCCTACCAATGGAAAGTCCTATTAACTTATAAATTAATTATCAAGTGCTTTCATATTTAATAGAGTTTGTTCTGTTCTCAAAGAAATAAAAACTATAGAAATATAACAACAATCCTTCATAATTGTAGATTTTTATATTTGCATTTTATTGAAGTATATTTAATATACAATAAATATGTAATTATTAAGTATTTACCATTCACATTTTAATTAAAAGCTAACTGAATACTTTAAGGTTAAGTCTTTGGAAGAAGCATAAACAAAATAGATGATCTTCAATAAAAACACACACATTTTTATTGATTTTCAGAGAGAGAGGAAAGGAAAGGGAGAGAGAAAATCATGGATATGAAAGCAGAACATCGATTGGCTGCCTCCTGCATTTCCCCCTTTAGGGATTGAGCCTGCAACCAGGGCTGTGCCCTGATTAGGAATCAAACCAGCAATCTTTTGGCACATGGGATGATGCCATTCCAACTGAACACACCAGCCAGAGCAAACTTTCAATTTTTAATTACTTTTTATGGCTTTAAGCATTATATATGTTTTATAAAAGAAAATGGAATAAGAATAATCTAAATAGGAAAATAAAAATTATAAAGAATCTCACTACCCCAGGAATCACCACTCACAATCCTGAGTGTCCAGGAATTGTCCCTGGGTCCTTCAGTGGCCTTTCAACTCACTTTTCTCAGGTAGTTCTATCCAATCCCAGCTGTAAACACTGTTTATATGTAAATGACCCTAAGTTTATTATCTCCTGATCCTTACCTGTCCCTGGCTGGCTCCCACTTGACAGCTCTGCTTGAATTTCCAGTAGACATCTCAAACATAACATCACTGAAATAGAGCCTTTGACCTTTGTTCCTTCTCCTCTGCTTCCCAATGAATGTATCACCATGCACTGAGTGTTTTACTCTGAACATTGAGGCTTTGTTCTTGAAAAAATGAGAATTCAACAAAAGTCATGAAGGTCATTTAAATTAGTGCAGAATTGTTGTCATCCCAGTTAGAATTTAAAACCCTGGAAAACAAAAATATACTTTACTAGAGGCAGGGTGCATGAAATTCATGAATGGGGGGGAGGGGCTTTAGTGCAGCCTGCTCCTTCTTCAATCTGGGACCCCAAGAAGGATGTCTGACTGCCCTTTTAGGCCCAATCCAGGACTGCTGGCTCCCAACTGCTCACTTGCCTGCCTTCCTGATTGCCCCTAACCACTTCTTCCTGCCAGCCTGATCACCCCATAACCTCTCCCCTGCCATCTTGATTGATGCCTAACTCTCCCCTGCCATCTTGATTGATGCCTAACTCTCCCCTGCCAGCCGGTTTGCCCCTAACTGCCCTCTCCTGTGGACCTGGTGACCCCTAACTACCCTCCCCTGCAGGCTTGATCACCCCCAACTGCCCTCCCTTACAGGACTGGTCCCTCCCAACCACCCTCTAGTCCTGGCCATCTTGTGGTGGCCACCTTGTGTCCACATGGGGGCAGGATCTTGTGACCACATGGGACAGTCATCTTGTGTTTTGGAGTGATGGTCAATCTGCACATTATTCTTTTATTAGATAGGATAGAGGCCTGGTGCACAGGTGGCAGCCAGCTGGTTTGCCCTGAAGGGTGTCCTAGATCAGGGTGGGTGTTCCTTTGGTATGTGGAGTGGCCTGGGCAAAGGACCTGTGGTGGTTTGCAGGCTGGCCACACCCCTCCCAGCTACTCAAATGAAGGCCCTGTTATCGGGGATTTATTTATCTTCTACAATTGAAACTTTGTTGCCTTAAACACCGGCCAGGGTTTGCGGAAAGCTTGGCTTCCTCCATTGTCAGGGGCAACCTAAGCCTCCCTCCTGCTCTCTGTGGCCATAGCCATCTTGGTTGGATTAATTTACATCCTTGCTCTGATTGGCTGGTTGGTGTGGCTTTTGGGTGTAGTGGGGGTATGGTCAATTTGCATATTACTCTTTTATTATATAGGATCTGCAAGAAATTAGTGTGTGTTAAAGGTAAGAGGGTAGAGGGAAAGATGATTTTGCAGTGATGGTGGTATGTCAAGTAGCTAAACATCCTAGCTTGTGTTTCTCTTTCTTTCTCTCCTACTCTTTCCAAGTTTAAATTCTCCAAATCTGTGAATCTGAATGATTTCACCAGTTGTTAATCAGAATAGGGCACCTTATTTAGTAGGGTGTTCATACCAGCCTTTATAGGGACATGCCAGCCTTGTTCTTTGGGTCTAAAATCTCTGATCAGTTAATTGTAGCTGGGACTGGGCTGACTCCATGGATATGTAACCTGTGCTGTCATACATGGCCCCATGCTTAGAAAAGCTCCTACTTAGTTTAATGTTCTGCTTTGATTGTCTGGAAATTCTTAATACTTTTTGAACTGAAGACTTTGTTCATTTTTTAGTTTGCACTGAATACCACAGATTATGTACCAGTCATATTTTACTGAGAATGGTCAATCGGGTTGGATCTTTTCAGAGAGGACATATGGAGTACAGGGTTCTTATGCTTCTAGAAAAGAATAGTGTAACTTGAAGATATCATCCTTGCATTCCCAGAACAAAAGTAGAAAAAATACTTTTAAAAAGTATTAAATGTATCCATAAAATGTATAATTGTTCTGCTTGCAAAATTAACTAGTAACACAATTAAAAGACAAATTTAAACCTTAAAGGCATCATGTATGCCCTTTCTAAGACCATTCTGTAATTTTTTAGAATGGAAATTTACCAGCCCACCTAGGAAAAAGTGGACAAATTATATAAATGATTAATTAATAGAAGGGGGAATATAAAAGGTACCTAAACACATGAAAATATATTTAGCCTAGTTAGCCATGAAGAGAAGCTCAAATTTAAATGTCATACCATATTTACTTAGGAAATTGATAGTGTTTGAAAATAATACTCCTTGTGGTCCTCAGCTGAAAGAAGAGGGTTCTCATATGCTATAAAGGAGGGTTAATTGGCAGAATCAATTTGGTAAGCCCTATTTGTTTTCTTAAAATATACTTACTCTGGCAATGCTACTCTGAGTATCTGTCTTAAAAATAGTTGCTCTTATATGCAATTATATAACTATAAACTCCCTTTAAAGCATCACTTTATGTTTATGAAAAATTTAGGAGCCTAAATGTACAAAATAACATAAATAATCATTTTTTATCAGATATTTGTATATGTGTGTGTGTGTGTGTGTGTGTGTATACAAGTAGTGTATAGAAAAAATATATTACAAATTTACAGTGGTTGGTGAAGTTATAAGTGATTTTTAAATTTTAGTTTGGAAATTAAAAGTAGATATTAAATGAACAAGTAAAAGCTATTTTCAGAAAAGTTTAGCAGTGATAAAAAAGAAATTCAATACAAGGTCCAGTTCCAAGATTTCCCAAATGATTCCCTTCCAGGACCAACTTTATGCATTCCAGCATTTCTGCTCCTCAGGGTAGATGAGAGAACTAGATTACTTGCATGTCTGGGAGAGAACCACAAATAGCGCTTAAAGTCTTAAAAGTGGTGTGATCAATAATTCTGTAATTTTAGTTCCAGGATGTACTCTAAGCCAATGATTTTTTAAAAAACGGGCAGAATGATTTACATGTAATAAGGTACATGATCCCATGATTTATGATAAAAAATGGGAAATGTTCTGAAAGTCTAACAAGAATGTACTGCTAAATAAATGGTGATAAATTCAATGAAATCATTTAAAATTCCACATCTAAAGAGTATTTTAGAATACATGTATAAACACATTAACCTTCCTTTTATTTTATGAAAATTTAAACCTGTTAAGGATGTCTTGCTAGGTTCTTCTGATAGCTAGAATATTGGCCTTCCAACGATATCACATTCTAACTCCCATAACCTGACAATATATTATTTTAAAGGAAATTTGCCGATATGGATATGGTGAAGAACCTCCAGATGGGGAAACAATCCTGGATTATCTGGGTGGGCTCAATGTAATCTTTAAGGTCTTTAAATAAATAAATAAATAAAAAGTAAAAAATAAAAAACAAACAAACAAACAAACAAATAAATAAATAAATTCAATTGATTTCAGAGAGGAAGAGAGAGATAGAAACACTGATGATTAAAATAATTTATCAGCTCCCTCCTTCATGCCCCCTAATGGGGATCAAACTCACATCTGACCTCCTGGGTCATAATTCAACATGCAACCACTGACCCAAGGTGGTCAGGCTCTTTAGGTTTGTTTTTAATGAAGAATCTTTTTCTACTGTATTTATAGAAGGATGTTGTTGGCCTTAGAGATGGAAAAAGGGGTCAAGAGCCAAGGAATGTTGGAGTGTTTATAGAATCTGGGGGAAAAAAAAAGAAAAAAACAGGTATTTCCTTAGACTCTCTGCAAGGAAACACAGAACTGCTTACACTTCACTTTTAGCCTGTGTTGGATGTCCAGCCTACAGAACTATAAGGAATAATTTTATTGTTTTAAACCACCATGCATGTGGTAATTTCTCACAGCAACATAGATAACTAATACAGTTTCTCTTTATGTGCTAGAGAGAGATATTAGATAGACAGATAGATGAAAGATAGATGCTAGATGCTAGATAGATAGATCAATAGATAGATAGATAGATAGATAGATAGATAGACAGATATTAGGAGAGAGATTCTCTCTAGACTAAAAAATAGGTCCTGAGTTTGTAGAAAACATGGAGGTTATAAGAAGAAAGAGGGCATGGCCCTGAGAGAAGAAAATAGCAAGATCTTGAGAGAAATGACTACACCATGAGTCTACTTATATGGGATCAGGGCCTAAGGAATAGGATGGAAGCAGCAGAAGTCTATCAGACTTAAGAGGCCAGGTACAGAGAAATAAAGAATATAAGGTTATGTCAATTTCTTATCCCTACTTAATACTCTTATACCTTGATACTTCTCCTAAACTCAGAAACTCAACTAATCCTAGAGAGGAAATGAAGAGAGAGGCTCTGAAAAGACTGAGGTTAAGGACTGAATTTTCTTGCCAACCCTATGATAAGGAAGCTCAAATTACATGTTGAGTAAAATAAAATCAAAGAAGTTATATTCTTAAATATATAACTTCTGAGTTTATGGTCTGACAAAGCAACACACAGAATCAGGTTATCAAATAAGATTCCCAAGAACCAGAGACCTTGCATCCAACTTTGCTAATAATTCAAGTATATAGGTCAGGAGGCACTAAGCAAAGACTTTGTAATAAGATATCAAGGTGGCTCCCTGCCCTTGACCACACTCTCTTTGGTTAGAAAAAAAGATAGTGTCTCAAGTGAGGTTTTGTGGGTTTTTGAGACAATAGATGCTATGTAAATTATAAAACATTGCCTCAGCTATTATATAGCTAATGCCACATCCTTTTAAGTAATCAATTAATTAATTTTAAGTTACAACTAACATACATTATTATATTAGTTTTAGGTGTACAACATAGTGATTCAACATTTATATGCCTTAATAAGGGATCACCAAGATAATAGTAATTACCTGCTTGATGTGACATCCTTAAGGGAGCCATGACTTGAAAATTTATTTATTGTCAATACATGGGTCTCTATATATTACAAGTAATCCTTTAATCATTGACACCCATTTTCTAAGAATATTATGTAGATAAAATCTCTTTTCCTTAGTAAATATCATTAGAAATTACAAAGGCCAAGTTGACGAGGAGATTAAGTATATTTTTTGTAACATTTTTTTAACCTTTTTTCTTTACGTTGGGGGCTTCCCTCTAGTAAAGGGACTGAATGGTTCTTAAACCAGTGGCTTTAACTGTTTTCCCTCATCTACTAATTTGTAACAACTCTGGTAATTATTATTATTTACAAGCCCAGCTTCTGGCTGAGTGGCACTCCTTCTGTAGGAGAGCACTGACTACCTGGGGTAAGCACCTGCATTGAGTGTCTGCCCCCCCCTGGTGGTCAGTGTGCATAATAGTGACAGGTCATTTTGCAGTTCAGTTGATTTGCATATTAGCCTTTTATTGTATAGGATGATTTTTTGACTTTAGGGGTAATGAGATGTGGTTGAGGCCCATTGATGAATTATACCTCCTCTCTGCAGTTTAACACACACACACACACACACACACACACACACACTTTTTAAAATCCCTCCTTCACTCTAGATTCTAGAAGAAGAGGGGTTAGGTTGAGATTCATGTCAGAAATGCTCCCCTGGGTCAATAGGAGAGGAGCAGAGCTCTAATAGGCTTCTAGATAAAGTGTTGGGGGCTATCAGTTTAGGGTTCCTATATAGCATCAGTTGCTTCTATGTGGCAGGCATATTCCCTAAATTTCATCTTCCATTTCTCTTGCTGCTGAGGACCAGAGCAATTTATGACCAGATGGATGGTGCCTGCAAGATCATGTAGAAGTGATTTTCCATTCCAAAATACAGATTGAGAATATAACCTTTATTTCTCATGCATTTGTACTTTCATTCTATTATAAATGTAAACCTATAGTCATTAAGCCACTGTTGGTAAAATAGGTTTTGCAGGCTGAGGCTGAGACTTGAAGCTCTATTTAGCCACATTGTTTCAATGCAGTCTGAGTTCTCAGTGAGTAACCGACTTGCCTGTGAACATTTGGAACACAGCCTATTTACAGCCTGGAAGTGTAAATATATCCAATATAATTATCAGACCAGCTTATTCATAAGTCTCATTCTCTGAGGTAATTTACATGTCCATTCTTGTTGGCAGCACATACCCCTTAATGACTTGGATACCCCTTTAGATTGTTCTATTTTACCCCAGCATGACATGATACCCTGAACCATTCAGTTTAGAATTAATAATCTACCATAGTAATTAACAATGTAGTAGAAATGAAAAGATCTCAGTTGAAGCCATAGCTATTTATTTAAGGGCAAATTATTAAGTAGGTGTTCAAGTTTGTTTCTATGCTCTCAACCTCAGGAAGTGTTCTTGTAAATTGCAAGTTTGTTCTCTGCACCATAAAAAGACCCAACAAATACATTCTTTAGAGGAGGAATATAGACACTCAATTTGGAAGATTGCCTTAATTGAAAAGTATTGTTTCAATTGTATGTGAACAAATCACACACACACACACACACACACACACACACACACACACACACAGTGGAAGCAGTGGCTGGTGGTGTTTTTTAACTGATGACTCTACTATATCACTAAGGATTTTATGGCACATACACTCTCTAGAAAAATGCAAATATTCAGAAAAAGGGTTAGCAGTTAATGGATGAATACAAGCCTGACTTTTTTATTTATAGCTGTATAGTTATGAAAAAAATGGTGTTTAAATACAAAATAGCTCTATTATTAGCATGGGTGATGGTCAAAGGATGGTATGCTCCAGTACAAAAAAAGACATAAGCAGTTTAATGCTACATTTAACTGTAGTGAGAATGTTTGATATTGCTCTGCCTACAACGAATATAATTCAAGCATCTTCTTTTAGTAGATGAATGCTCCCTGCAATGTAGAATAGTATAAGGAAAACAGGAAATCATGTAGTTTAAATCCAACTTATTAAACATGAATTCATTTTCTCATGTGTAAGAGAAGCCAAACATTTGGGGATTTTGCTGATCCAATTCTATCTAGTATTACCCTCAGTTTATTTCCATTCCCTTTAAAGAGCCTATGTGTTCAGACATAAATATTGCTCCTAGATTTCCTTAGTCTCATGGGTCTTGCAGTGCCATATTCTGAGAAGATTCTTGCAGTTCTAGCACATTTAAAGCGGGTACAGCCAGTCTTGTTAACCCAAGCTTGACAAATTTTTTTATTGTCAGTTTTAACAATCTATACTAATAAAAGGGTAATGTGCTAATTAGACTGGATAGCATCCTTCCAGACAAAGCCACAGTGGTGGAGGCCAAGGCAGAGGCAGTTAGGGGTGATCAGACCAGCAGGGGAGCAGTTAGGGGCGATCAGGCAGGCAGGGGAACAATTGGGAGATATCAGGGAGGCAGGCAGGGGTAGTTAGGGGTGATCAGGCAAGGAGGCAGAGAGATTAGGGGTGATCAGGCAATCAGGCAGGTGAGTGGTTAGGAGCCAGTAATCCTGGATTGGAGAGGGTGCAGGCCTGGCCAAGGGACCCCCCTGCCCCAGACAAGAATTTTGTGCACTGGGCTTCTAGTGTAATAATAAGAGGAAATGGAAGAGATACTTATTTTTCTTGCTTGTTTTCTCTATTCATTTTTTTATGAAAAGTTCCCCAAAACTGTTAGAATACTTGATGATTGCTGTTTATCAGAAATAGCTTACTCTTTAAGCCAGTAAATACAGACAAAAATAATAGGGAACATAAACATAATGGGACTTTAAAACCATTTGAAAAGACTGAATTTTCCAACAGAATATTATTACCCAAAGACAGTCTTTTTTTATCCTATTGCATTGAAAAGAGATCAGAATTATTTTCTGCACTCACTTTTCAAAGGATTTCTTGTTTTTTGACAGAATAAACTCCGAAAAAAGCATAGTTAATAAAGAAGTTCAGTCTAACGATGAAAGCTGAAATTAAGTTAGAATCTCCTGGTCATACAGAGATTTTATATATCTCTTGTTCCTCTCAGTATAGAATCACATTCGAAAAGATTTGCCAATTGATGAAATGGAATTACTGCTTCTTCTTACTTATAGTCAGTTCTTTTTAATCTTCAGAGGCCTATTTTTACAGCAGGATAATCATTTTTTCTCATATTTGATAATGTTTTTCAATTCATGATCTAGTTAGTTCTATCTCTTATACTGTTTTATAATTACATCATTATCTGTTGATTTTCCAACATAAAAATTAAAATAAGTGACTATAGGTGTTTGATTGTATTTATCACATACATCAGACATGTTGCTTCAAGTATCTGAGAAAAAATATTCTACAAATCGATAGCTATTTAATAAAAACTGAGTTGGGCTGACAGGTTGACAACATGTTATATCATCTAGAAGCCTGTCATTTACCAAGCTTCTACATGCAGTATGTACTTTGACTGACTTTACCACCAAACTTTCACTAATTCACCATAATTTATTTCCTCCAAGTATCTTTTGCCTGAGTTTGCTGAGAAGTCACTATTAGTAAAAGATTTTTTAATTTTTGATCTGGTACTTTTGACATTGGAAAAATTTGTCATTTTCTTCAAAGTCAACATCAGACTCAAAGAAGCTATCAGTGAAGTTGTTCCTCTAAAATAATAATAAAAAAGGCACCTCTGGGCCTTGAATGAACTCTGTTTCCACCACGACTTACTAGAAAGGAAGTAATGATGTGGTATACCAGAAAGAACTCCTGACCTGAATTATAATGAAAACTTAGCAAAAGGAGGAAATGCACCTTCTGTTTGCTTGTCTGTTGATGTTTTAAAAACAGAGCTGAATTAACCATATTCTATTTTTAGTAGCACACTGTTACAATTTGTTTTTTCAATGTTCTCCTTTTATTTTATGCACTTATCACACTTCTAACTCTATAAAAAGGCTCTCGGTCTAATGTATTTGATAAATGTACTAGGACATTTATGCATCCTTGAAAAATATATTGCATTACTCAGCAAATAATTTAATTCTCTCTAAATAGTGTTATATAATAGGTAATATTATCTTATTTAATGTTTCATTATAATATTGATGAGAAAATAGAATCCATTCCCTTCAGAACCACTTATTGTGTAAAGTTTGCATGTTTGCCCCATGTCTATGTGCATTTTCTCTGGGATCTCTAGTTTCCTCCCACATCCAAAGATGTGGATGTAAAGGGATTTGGCATGTCTTCACTGTCCTAGTCTGAGTGAGCATGAATGTATGTGAATACCCCTTCAAAGAAAAGGCATCCTCCAGGGTAGGTTCCACCTATGTCCTGAGCTGCTCTGGCCACCTGCCAACCTGAAATGAAATTGGCGGGTTAGAAACGAATTCCTTACTTGTTTTTATTCATCTTTCTTAAATGTATGTATAGCTCATATTTATTTCAATGTTAAGTATTAGAAATGTCTTGGGTCTTTATTTAGAAGTTTGGTGGCATTTTTTGTGACTAGAAATATACCATAGGAACTTCTCTTGTTTATATCTTTTACCTTATGTAAAAATTGGTTTTCTTATACGTCGTTTTACTTAAAGTCACGGTTTCCAATGATGTTAAGTGAGAAGTTATTGTATTATATCATATTTTAAAAAAAAACTATTTTTACTTCACATTCTATTCATTTTGCAGTGTCATTGTTTAGATCAACTGCTTAGTTTTATACAGAAGGCATCCATCAGTACTTATTCATTCCCCAAATGATGGGCATCTAGGCTATGCCCAATTTCTTGCTGACACAAACAACATTCTATATTAGTGTTTTCAACCTTTTTCATTGCTGGCACACATAAACTAATTACTATACTTTTCAGCACACAAGAAGATATATTATATTTGTCTCTCTGATAAAAAAAATAGGTATGTCTATTGTTGTGTTGGCTGTTGTCATTTTTTATTTGATAAGCCAAGGGAAAAAGGTCAGTGTCCCTGACTAAATAGTCAGTTATTGCATGTTTTAAATATTCTTGGACACACCAGTGTGCCTTTTGCAGCCACAGGTTGAAAATCACTGTTCTACATAGCCCTTACATAGTGCCTTTTTTTTCAATGTGACAGTTTCTCAGGGAATATACCCAGGAGTGAAATTGCTGAATCATAGCATGTAAGTAATTCATACATTTACTTAGTATTGCCATGTTATACTCCAGATTGACTGCTCAAGTTTACATTTCCACTGACTGTGAAGTTGCTCGTGTTTCAAAGCAAATTTCCCCATTGAAATCAATTGAAATGCCGTTAATCCATTCCAGCCCCCAAAATGCCACCCCAGCTGTTCTTGTTACGTGTTTTTGAATAAAAGAAATGTATTTATAAATGACAAATATTGAATAAAAACATAATAAAAGAGAATGTAAAGGAATAAACTGGTTTTATAAAGTGTATTTACCTACTCGCTACACTTTTAATACTACACTTTATCCCTAAACTGAATGTAACTTAACTAATCTTCACTGAACTTAATTGCTACTGGTCTTTGCATTTTTGGCCGATTTCAAGAAAAACGTGTCCAACAAGGTTTGCCTCTTCCTCCCTTTCAGAGCTTTTCTGAAATGGGTGAGGAAAGTTTCATTGAACAGCTCCCCGATGCATGACCAGTAGCAACTTTTTTGGGGTGTTTCTTTTCCACAAAGTGTGACACCCTCTCCCACATTCCTAAGATCTCCTTTATCTCACTTGTAGAGATCTCCTCCACGTCTGGCTCCTCCTCGAAACCAATTTCTTGGAGAACCTCTGCATGTTGCTGAGACTGCAACTCTTGTAACTCCTCCGTGGTGAGTTCCAGAGAGTGCTCCTCGACGAGCTCATTCACGTCTCTCTCATCCACCTCCAGGCCCATGGATTTTCCCAGAGACACTATCTCCTCCTCCGCTGGAACCTCGCTCGGGTTCGAATCCTTCGAAGGTCCTTTTGGCTACGGCCTCAGGCCACAGCTTTTTCCACGCAGAGGTCAAAGTCCTTGTTGTAACACCCAGCCAGGCTTGATCAATAATTCTGAGGCATATCACGATGTTAAAGTGGTTCTTCCAGAACTCTTGAAGGGTGAGGTTTGTGTTCTCCGTCACCTCAAAGCAGCGCCGGAACAGGTGCTTGATGTACAGCTTTTTAAAATTAGAAATCACCTCCTGATCCATGGGCTGCAGGATAGGAGTGGTGTTGGCAGGTAGGTAGACAACCTTTATAAACTTGAACTCTTCAAGGAGTTCATCTTCGAGGTTCGTGGGTGAGCAGGAGCATTGTCGAGGATGAGGAGGGCTTGCATGGTTAGGTTGTTTTCCTGTAGATATTTCTTAACAGAAGGGCCGAAAACCAGGTTTACCCACTTCACAAAGAACTGCCTGGTGACCCATGCCTTAGGGATTGCCCTCCACATAACTTGCAGTTTATCTTTGAAAATCTTATGTGACTTAAAGACTCTGGGGTTTTCGGAATGGTATATGAGCAGAGGCTTGATCTTGCAGTCGCCACTCGCATTGGCACACAGTGCGAGAGTTAGCCTATCCTTCATGGGTTTGTGGCCTGGCATGGCCTTCTCCTCTGCCATTCTATAAGTCCTATTTGGCATCTTCTCCAGAAAAGCCCTGTCTCGTCACAGTTGAAGACTTGCTGGGGGATATATCCTTTGGCTTCTATCAGTTTGGAAAAAGTTTTGAGGTAATTCGCAGCTGCCTTCACATCCGAACTTGCTGCCTCACCATGCCTGACGATGGAGTGAATGCCGGACCTTTTCCTGAAGTTATCAAACCAGCCTCTACTGGCTTTAAATGAGTCTTTTGGTGCTTCATCAGTGGAAGTGCGTGGGGTCTGTTCCAGCAAATCACCGTAAATCGCTCGCGCCTTCTCGCATATGATGCCCTGTGTTAATGTATCTCCTTTAAGCTGCTTCTCAGTCACCCACACCATCAGTAGATTCTCTATCTTTTCATGGAGAGAGCTACGGAGCTTAGAAATTATTGTAACGCCCTTAGCTGGTGTTATACCCTTTATTGACTCCTTCTGTTTAAGCACAGTGCATATCGTTGAAGTACTACGCCCGTACTGCCTCGCCAAGTCAGCCACTCACACACCTTGCTCATATTTTTCTATGATTTCATGCTTTAATTCAATAGACATCATCCTCTTCTGAGCACTGACCTTTCCACTCGCTTTCTTCGGACCCATGGTTATAAAAAGAAATGTGATAAAGTATGTAAATGCACAAAAGATGCTTTGACAACGAGGTACAGAAGCACACTGACTGAGGCGTGGGAAATTATGAGATGCTCGAGTCGTGGAAAACTGGTGAGTCGTGTGCAGTTGGCCAATCCGAGCGATCACTCATATCTCAAATGTTGCTCGTATTTCAAAGCAAAAAATTGCTCACTCGAAGGCTCATATCTCAAAAGTCTTGTATGTTAGGGCACTCGTATCTCGAGGTACCACTGTACTAACTTTTAATCACTTGGGGATTATTGTACTTATTCAAACTTTATAATACTAATGAAAACAGATAATAGTGAACCCATCAATTTCTTTTTGGCTCTTCATTATAAGTGGATAGTAGAGGCTGCAATTCAACATGAGGACATGGGAAGTAAAGTAATAGCTAAAATACTTCTGACTTATGTTTTAGAAGCAGTAAGAACCAAGAGCTGGGGCCAGTGGAGCTGATAAGGTTCTCTCCATGTGTATTGTGTTCACAGGATTCCCATCAGTCAAAGCTGATCAGTCGTCTGCTTTCAATGATCATACTGGCTGACTGGTGATTTACAGCATGCATTATTCATGTCAACATAAAGGATAAACGCATCTCTGTTTATCACAGCCTGAGGGGCCTCGGAGTCAAGAGAGGAATGTATAGTTTGGAATTGTGTTTTTTTATAGAGAAAGAAAAGTAGCTATAAGCACTTGCCACTATAATTCTGTTAGTAAAATATGTGTAGTCAAAATAGGAGTTAGAAGTTACTTATAATGATATCAGAAAAAAATTCTAGAAAAGACCTGAGCAGTTACAATTAATTTTTACTCTATTATTATGCATAATTTCCTTAGATGAATTCTATTTTTGGACAAAGAATATTCACTTGAGCTGCCTTGTAAGTAGATAAAGATGTATGAAAATGCTGAAATATGTAAAAAATTCTAAAGCATCCTGTTTGAAACCACAGCTTTTGACAGGTAATGAATTAAATAGTGAGGTAATTAAAACATCCAAGAACCATCTGAAAATAGCTTATGTGTTAAAATGACTAAGATTGTTAGTAAGCCCTTGTAAACCCAGAGACACACATAGATGCAGTGTTCACACATACACACACACACACACACACACACACAGGATGAAATGAGGGAGGGTGTTTTTTTTTTAATCATTAAAATTTAACTCCTGGTTAAAGCAGTAATGAATATAAACCAATACTTTTCTCTTTTTAAAAAACAACTTTATTTTCAATTTTGAAAATAAAATACATTTTAACAAACACTGCCTTTATAATTATTCAAAGTGTGTGTATACATTTTTTGGGAACATCCTCTATAATTTGATGAATTTAGATATATGCAAACACCCATAATAACATTATCACAATCAAGGTAATAGACATACTTAACACCTTCCAGGGTTTCTTCATGTCTTTTTCCTCCTTGTTTGTGTGTCATGTCATTTAACATGACATTTATCTTAATAAATTTCAAGATGCACAACACATACTGTTAACTATGTGCACTGTGTTGTACAGTGGATCTCTAGAACTTATTCATCTAGCATAGCTGAAACTTGATATGCATCTCCCCACCCACAAATGCCTGGGAAGATTAGTATAAACTCTGCTTCTATGAGTTTGATTTTTTGCCTTTCTGTGCTGGCTATTTCACTTAGCATAATGTCCTCCAGGTTCATCTGTGCTATCATAAATGGTACAATTTCTTCTTTTAAGACTGAATATATTCCATTATATTTGTATAACACATTTTATCTGATGGACACGAGTTGTTTCCATGTATTGGCTATTGTGCATAGTGCTACAATGAATATGGGAATCCAGGTATCTCCTAGAGATGCTGATTTCAATTCTTTTGGATACATACCAGAAGTAAAAATTCCTAGATAGCATATTTCTATTTTTAGTTTTCAAGGAATCTCCATATCGTTTTCCATAGCTATTGCATCCTTTTAATGCTTACAAGGGTTTTAATTTCTCCACAACCTTGCCGACAATGATCTTTTTTGAAAAATATATTTTTATTGATTTCAGAGAGGAAGGTGGAGGAAGAGAGAGATGGGAACATAAATGATGAGAGAGAATCGTTGATTTGCTGCCTCCTGCATGACCCCAACTGGGGATCAAGCCTGCAACTTGGGCATGTGCCCTTAACCAGACTTGAACCTGGTACCCTTCAGTCCAAGGCCAACGGTATACCCAATGGTCAAAACTAGCTACAACAGTGGTCAGCAAACTGCGGCTAGTGAGTCACGTATGGCTCTTTGGCCCCTTGAGTGTGGCTCTTCCACAAAATACCATGGCTTGGGTGAGTCTATTTTGAAGAAGTGGTGTTAGAAGAAGTTTAAGTTTAAAAAAAATTGGCTCTCAAAAGAAATTTCAATCTTTGTACTTTTGATATTTGGCTCTGTTGACTAATGAGTTTGCCGACCACTATACTAGGATATCTTCTTTTTTGAAAAAAAAAATAGGCATTCTAATTGACATGAGGTCATATTTTATGTACTTTTGATTTACGTTTTCTTGATAATTATATTGGGCATCTTTTCATATACCTTTTGGCCATTTGCATGTCTTCTTTGGAGAAATCTGTTCAAGTCCTTTGGTCATTTTAAAAAATTGGGTTATTTGTTTTTGTGCTATTGAATTGAAGAAGTTCCATATATATATATATATATATATTAGAAATTAATCCCTTATTGAATTGAGGTGAAAATAAATTAACCTGGTTTATAAAACTATGCATTTATGGCCATGTTAGTTTCATACCTTTTTTTATTCCACCAGACTACAGGTTCATGAAAGTAGGATCTGGGTTTATCCATCACTACATACTATTACTTGGCATAGGGGTGTGGGTACATTTGTTGAATAAATGATTATTTTTTGTTCCATTTCTTTATGTTCTCATTTCTTTAGACATTTTATACTTTTGTAAACCTTGGTAATACTTTTAAAGATACATTTCCCTTTCACTTAATAGGCAAAACTGAAGGCTCTGATAATTTTGTCTCTATTATCATGATACAGTTTAGTATCTTCAGTCACCATTTTCCTCAGGCACTTTCATCAGACATTCTGCTTCATGTTGCAGAGATTGATTTAGTGAAATGAAGTGATTGTTATCACACAATCTCTTGCTGAAATATTTTCTTTTTCTTTATTTGGCTTTGTCTTGAACCCTTTTCTTTCACAGAGAATATTGATTGAGTGGGATGAGGAAAGACAATTTCTCACTGTTGACAACATTCAACATAAAATGCCATAAAATGCTTTCATTTCCATTGTTGTGTCTTCCCTCACTTTGTTTATGACATCCCTTATCATCTGGGTGGTTTGGTCATATTGTTGGACATGTCTGTGATATTTAAACTTTTTAACACATACAACATGGGTGACACTTTCAGCCTCTAGGAACCCCTATGATACATGTTTGCCACAGTTCACTTTGTGAAACATTCAGCTGAGCAAATGAAAAATAACACATAGGACAGTGACCCTATCCCAGTGCTCTTCAGTTATCAACTGCCTTTCCTAGGCAAGTGGAATGATATTAAAGAAAACTTATCTTTTCTTCCTACTTGTAGCCAAAATAATTTAATATGAAACAGCCCAACTATGGCAGAGTCTGTCTCAATTCCCAATATGAGATAAAATACTTACTTCAGTAATGGTGAAAAAATGATGGAGAATAGAAACTGGTGAAGAGATTTAGAAGTTGGAAAAAGGATATCCATCAGAGTCAGCATCTTCCTATGCAGCAGAATTTCTATGGTAGATACAGTGCCACTATGGAAATGTGAATTTGCATCACCCATGACTGCCTAGAGAATTTAGCATATGGCCTAGAGAATTTGCCTAGAGAATTTGCCATCAGGACAAAGAAAGAAATATACTTGGACTTCATGAGCCACCCTTTGAGAGATGTCAATTCCCTTTTGCTTAGGACATGATAATAATTTACACCCAGAGTCAGACAGTTAAATGACAAATCACTACATTTACTGAAGAAGCCACCTTCTCCATCCCTATCTAGATTTATTATAATTCCTCTTTCCATTTATTGCAAAAACTACTTTTCATTTCCAAAAAATCAGAAAAACAAACTTAACACATTTCAGCAACATTAATGTCCTAGGTACAGATATCCCCTAAAAGACTGTGACTTATTTGTCCTTGGAAAGTATTCACATTATTTGCATGTCACAGACCTAACAATGCCAATGTATTAGTTTCCTAGGGCTACATTAACAAAGTCCTAGGTGGTTTAAGAAAACAGAAGTTATTTCTCCCAATTTTGTAGGCTACAAGTCCAAAATCAAGGAGTCAGAAAAACCATGATTTTCTCTCAGGTCTCTAGGGAATGATTCTTGTTCTCTCTCCTAGTTTCTGGAGGCTGTCAGCTATCCTTGGCATTCTTTGGTTTGTCTAATTTCTACCTCTCGCATCATGTGTTTGTGTACTTTATATCTTTACATGGTATTTTGTACACCTGTGTATCCAAATTTCCTACTTCTTATAAGGCTATCAATTATTGGATTAAGGCCCCTTTAATTTACTATGACTTCATCTTAAATTGATTACAACTACAAAGACCCCATGTTTAAATAAGGTCACGTTTATAGGTACTGGGGATTGGGACATCCACATGTCTTTGTGGGAAATACAACAGCTACCCAGTAATTACATATCTAGTAGTCATCTGACAAGTTATTTCATTGATCTTTAGGTTCTGTTCTGCTGTGTCCAGGAGGACATTTATTATCCCAGAGTATTCCCTACCTAGCACCTATTAAAATACATTTCTAAACTACATCATTTAAAATCACCTCTGAACTTTCTTAGCTTTGAAGGCATATAAGCTACTACCAAGCAAGCCATCTAATACATTGTTTTAGCAGCAACTCACCGCCAGTATTTTGGGTGGAAAAAAAATAGTCAAGAAATTTGTACTTCCGTCTTTTATAAATATCATTGTTACCAAAGTTTAAGTTTCTAGTGGCTTGATGTTGACTCCAGGTACAATGACCAATATATTTTTCATGATAAGCATTGTTAAAGATTTATTCTTGGGTCTCCTGAATCTCAACCCATCATAGACCATATTCTCTGGCACCCAACTATTTTCAGCACTTTGTGTAGCAAATTGCATCTTATAGTAATATATGAGTGTTGGGCAGTAGATACATTTTAATTTCTATCTCTCTAAAAATGCAATAAAGTTGTTTGTCTAAATTGATTAGAAATGATTAATTTTCTCTCTAAGGCTTATATGTCAACAGTTATGGGTCAGTAAATGTCAGAGTTTTTTTCAATGTTAGAAGCTGTCTTGACTAGAAACTATGCTGCTAGACATAAATTAGGATCAACTTCTTATCTAGAAGCTATGCTGTTAGATATAAATTAGGATAAACTTCTTCTGGGCAATAAAACATTAGCCATCTTATGATGTGTTTTACTGCTATAGAACAGGTGAAATGTCTTGAGGAGACCAGCTAATCCAACGGTGGAGGAATCAGTGTACCCATTTGGTTACATTACAGCAGTCCATCATGCTGTCATTGAAACCAGGTTTCTGTCAAAGGTTTCTACCTTTAGTTGAGAAATATGTTTGTTTTGAGGCTTGATTCATAGGCCTTACTTACCACAAATTTAGTCACCTACTGTAAGGGAAGAAAATTTTTTCTTTACCCTTGTTGGTTCTTTAGTTAGTGTAGTAATTACATCAACATGAGCCAGAGTAACAGAAGAAAGTGACCAAATTTAATTACATACATTTTGTATGGGAACCCCACTTACATTGAAGTTTGTAGTCAGAGACTTCACATGTATTAGATGTTAAGAGGCAGAAAGATAAAATGGGGATCATATGACATCCTGAGGCTTCAGAGGGGAGGAGGGTTATTCACAGGATAATAATAAGAGGAAATGTTAAGTAATTAGAAGTTTGCTCTGCCACATAAATAGGTCATTAAAAGTCATTTGTTGTAAGAATTCTTATGGATAAGGCTCCCAATTTAAATTCTTTAAGAGAAAAATAAAAGTTTATCTTGAACACAGAGGATCTCAATTACATTCAGCTCAAATGAACTCATATGCGACAGTGTCATATCTAGGGAGGCCTGAGCTGAAACCTCTCACCACTGAAGAATAAAGTCTATTAAGATAAGCCAAGGGTTACAATTCTTCTTGTTCTCCATAGTCAATGCTAACCTCAATTCTGGTAGGAATTCTTCCCCACTGAATCTCCACAGTCCTTCTGGGACAGGATAATACAGTATTCCTTTACATATCCCCTTTGCATGACAATTTCAGTTGCCTGCAATTCCTATAGCTGCAGTTCCTTACTGCACCAGGACCTCAGTTCTGAGATGACAGAGGAGAAGGGTTAAAAGTACTGGAAGACACAAGAGGGATGCTAAAAGATAATTTTCAATGAAAGAAAAATTATGACTCTCATAGAGACATAAAATAACACAAGTTAAAAATTTATTTCACTCATAATTAATAAAGAAATCAGGTAGATGCTAAAATTGGTTCAAAAAAGAATCCAAAGAACATATAAATATATAGATCTGGATTATTGAAATGAATGTGTAAATGTAGGCAAAACTGGACCTCCTATTGGGAAGGGCTGTAAAGATGTATGAATTGAAGAAAATAATGGAGAAGATTTAACATCTAAAGAGGATGCTCATGTGAGTCAGAGTCCATAGACAGAACATAATTTACATGTACATAGACAAGAATTAATTTACTTTGCTATCAGTTATTCTCCTTTTGCAGAGTTGTAAAGTAGCTTTTATAGAATCAGGATCAGATAACTTTGATTCTAGAAAATGCACAGTTGTCCACTGAAGCACAAATTTCCCCAGACAAAAGCAAAATTTAGCTAATTCCAGGGTTAAAAGTATTTCTGGGGTTATTGGTATATAAGTTTATAACACTGCAAACAATATTCTTTATGTTGGTATGGAAAAATATGAAAACTGAGGGGGAGATGTGCTTATATGTCTCTGGGTATACAATGGGCAGAAAGATACAGAGATGATTGGTGAGAGAATGGAGAAAAGAAATGGAGATGAGGAAGGAAGGGAGAGACAGAGAGAGAGAAAGTGAATCAGGAGGGACCAGTTACATTTGACAGGTGCTGGTGCTACACTATCAAGGACTAGTCTAAATGATCACAGTGCATAGGACACCCACAGGTAAGTAAACTGAAAACTTCTCTCTAAACTGTGAGGCTCTGTAAACTTTCCTGTGTATGCGGATATCTTCTTGGGAAGAAGATAGGGAGAAGAAAGCTTCTTGAAGGAAGACAAACAGCCCTGATAGGAAGATTAATTTTGGATTAAATAATTTCTCAGATGTGACTAAGCTAGAAGAAGTAGGTATGGGAGACAAGAAGAGGAAAAATCTCTTTAAATTATCAAACTTATTTTTTCTGTCATCATCAGGAGCGGGGTTTCAAGAGCAAGGTGAGATTACTTTGAAATAATGTTTGATGACTTTAAAACATATTAGACATAGTGTTTACATTTTGGTCCACCAATTGCATACTCTGGAAGTATAAAATTACACTTCTCTAATTTTTCATATTATTTTCAATTGCTGCAAATTGAAAATAGTTAACAATTGGGTATTTTTTCCCCCAGTGTGTTGAAGTTGGCTTGATGTTGATTTGATTGGGACTCTACTGGTGAGTGAATAAGTAATCTGCAATTCTACATATATCATATTATTGCTAGTAATTAACTATGGACTATAATATAATTAATGTAACATAATATAATTATTTTTTCTTTAATTTATAAATACTGGGTGGAGCAAAAATAGTTTACTTTGTGACTACAAGAAACAGAGTTCATTCTTTTGTTATTTATTAACTAGAGGCCTAGTGCATGATTTGTGTACCAATGGGGTCACTTGGTGTAGTCTGTGGAGATCAGGTGAAACTGGCAGTTCTATACTGCCTGCCACTCTTACCTGACACTCCTGCTCATCCTTGGCCCTGCTGCACCTGCTGCTGCTGTAGTTTGGAGGCTCACTAGGACTCTGCTGTGGTCTCCAGGCTGTTGTGGGCAGCTGTGAGCCCTGCTTCTGGCACCCATCAGTCAGGTTAGCAGTGCTCCAGCTGTGTGAGCTCATTGACCACCAGGGGAAAGCTCCTGTGTTAAGCATATGCCTCCTGGTGGTCCGTGCATGTCATAGCAACTGGTGGACCATTTGTTGTTCAGTCATTTGGTCAGTCGGTTGCTTAGACTTTTATATATATATATATATATATATATATATATATATATATATATATAAAATTATATTATTTTCCTTACAAACATCTGTAAATCTACCTCTATCATACCCTTCATATATCATTCTGGACATACTTATGGTTTTAATATTTGTCTTATAATTCTTGAATAGATAAAGTAGATTGTAACAGTTGCAAACAATGATATTTTTCTTTTTGTCAATAAAATTCTTTATCTTTAATTACAGAAAAATGTTGATAAATACTCTTGTATTTAAGTCAACGTTTTTGTTTCTTTTGGTCTTTCATGGAACAAGTCATGGGTTTTACCTTTAAATATAACATCAGTTGTTTTTAAAATAAGTATTAATATTATTCAGCAAATCATAAATGTATTCTTTAACTGGTATATGTCTAAAACTATACCAAACCAGAAGGTAGTGTTAAATTTTTCTCCTTGACTTATTAAAATAATGAATTATGTTGTCATTATTCATTCCTCTGAAACTAAACTCATTTGTTCAAAGCATATTGTTCTTTAATATAATGTTGTATTCTCTCTGCTATTTTTATTTATTTATTTATTTATTTTCAGTCTCATGGTTTTATTTTATTTATTTCAATATCAAAGTATATTTTTTTTCAATATCAAAGTATATTTATTTATTTTTTCCCCTATTGCCCTCCCCACCCCCCCGGACAGAACCTCATTTGGTTCCCATCCCCTTCCCACCCCCTCCCCCGCCTTCTCCCATTGCCCTATATCCACTGGCTATCCCCACACACACATGCATACAAGTCCTTCGGTTGATCTCCTATAGGCCCCTCCTCCCTAACTTCCCCTGCCTTCCCACTGTAGCATGACAGTCTGTTCATTGCTTCTTTGCCTCTGCATTTGCTTTCCCCCTCACAACCCCCTGATTCTTGTCTTTAAAGACATCTTGCCCCTGTAGGCTAGAAATAAACCCACCAGAGCAAAAGAAAAATGATTGTGTCCCAATTTCAATGTCCGATAGCTTTGAGTCCCAGTTTCAATGTCAAACAGTTCCTTATGTGTACATGTCATCAATGGTATCTGGATAGTGGACAAATGGTGGCAATGCTAGTCTGACCCTCTCTGGTTTGGTCCTGGGCATCCTGTAACGATGCTCAGCTACTAACTGCTCGCATGGCAAGGCGTCATCAGCATCTTCCCTCTCTGGACTGTTTCTCCTCTTGCCTTCATGGTTGGCGCAGACCTGTCAGTTCCTCTCTGTTGCAGGAGTCCACTTGGTCTTGGAGTTGTTTTCTGAAAGTATATAAACATATTCTTGACCAAGAGTTAATAAAGGAATCTTTTCTATAAAACTGACTTGGGGTCCTTTTTATTTATGCCTACCTGCTTTTCCTTTGGCTTATTTTGACACCATATGTGTTTTACATGGATGTCTTGCTGTTAGCATTACAAATGGAAATTAATTTTCTAAACTGAAAATTTTCTAAATGTAATTTACTTACCAGATATTTTTCCTTACATGCAATTATCTTACTCTCCCCTCCCCCCCTTTTTTTGGATTAATGGAGAATTTGGTAAAAATTTTTAATGCAATCTTGATAACTTCAAATTTTAACTTTTTTGTACACAAATATGTCTGTTTTATGTTCATTACATATTAAGCAATTTTACCATGAGATGAGCTATCAATAGAAATTTTAATTAATACTTTAGAAACAGCTTTTTGTCCAGTGCACTTAAATTTTCTTGGGTGTTCACTTATTTCAGTTCGCCAATTTAAATTAATGTGAAAGCTTGATAACTCTTTTACATCAAATTTAATACTCTACCAACAATCTTAGATTATCCTGTATATATTAGTGGAAAGATTTATTTGCATTGAGTAGGCACTGAACATTCCTAGTGCTAGGCTGAATTTAGATATAGGGCAGCTGCTGTTGGCATGTTTCTGTCTGTTATCTGGGTCTTGATCTGTGCTGAGCGTGGGAAGCGAGGAGCCATGGGGGCAAGAGACCACCCTCATGGAGACAGAACTGAAGCTCACAACACCCTGGTTGGCCCCTGTGGATGACTGGTTAGCCAGAGATGGGTAAGATTCCTCAGGAAGGAGTAACCTAAGACAGGCACAGTCGCAGAGGGGCCATCAGAAGAGAACTTGGGGATCAACAGAGGTGTGGCACAGACCCTCACCCCTTTACCAACCTTGCAGGGGTCTGAACCTTCACCCCTTCTGAGGGCTGTCTCTCTGCTATTTTTATTTGGTTTCTTTGCTATTTATGCTTTACTACATTGTGGTCAGCAAATATAAACTGTATAATTTCTGTACTTTGGACTGTATTGAGATTTGTTTATGACTGAATTTATGAGCTATATTTTTCACTTTTAAAAAAATTTGATTGAATTTATTGGGGTGACATTAGTTAATTAAAAATGTATAGGTTTCAGTATTGTGTTCACTATCACAAGTCAAGTCTCCTATCAACATTTATCTCCCCCTTTATCCTCTCCTACCTCTCCCCATTCTATTTTCCCCTTTTCCTCTGGTGATCATCATACTGTTGTCTGTGTCTGTGAGGTTTTTTCCCTTTGGTTAGTCCATTCATCTTTTTTACCCAGCACTGCCCTCACAGCTGTCAGTCTGTTTCTGTCTATAAGTCTATTTCTCATACTTACTTTTGTTCATTAATTTTGTTAGTTAATTTTATTCATTATACAGTGGTACCTTGAGATACGAGTGCCCTAACATACGAGATTTTTGAGATATAAGCCATTGAGCAAGCGATTTTTGCTTTGAAATACAAGCAACATTTGAGATAGGAGTAATCGCGCAGATTGGCCAGCTGCACACGACCCACCAGTTTACCGAGACTCGAGCATCTCATAGTTTCCCACGCCTCAAGGTTTCGGAATGAATTAAACTTGTATCTCGAGGTACCACTGTATTCTACATAGAAGTGACATCATATGGTACTTATATTTCTCTGGCTGACTTATTTTGCTTAGCATAATACTTTCCCATTCATCCCTTCTGTCACAAAAGGTAAGATTTGCTTCTTTTTTATGGCTGAGTAATATCCCACTGAGTAAATGTACCACAGCTTTTTTATTCATTCATTGGCATTTGATAAGTGTTGCATTGCCATTTGGATTATGTAAATGTGATAAGAAGAGGGCACATAATTTAATTTAAGTAAATCTATTAAATTTAATTCATAGTTATTATTATTGGCATCTTTATTTTTGTTTTCCTTAATTTGTTCAAGTCTGAGAGTGCTATGTTAGTCTCCTTTCATTATTATGGCTTATTTTGTTGCCTTTTGAATATCCATACATTTACTAAACTTCTACCATACATCTAGGCCTTTCTAGCCACTTTAATATACTGTTTATATTCACTTATGTCTACCTATCTGGTATTTTTCTTTTCCTAACTGTACCTAGGCCATTGCTATGTTCACATTAGGTGCTGGTTGATAGTAATAATGAATTGATTTTTATTATGTTCTCTGAAAACTATTCTGAACAAGAATGATTTCAAGTTTAGTTTCAACTTTTACATGATTATTCATATGATTTATGCCTCACCCTACTTTCACTGGTAATGTACCTTTTGTAATAAGGCATCTCTTATTCCCCCTTCAACAAGCCTTTGTTACTAATTAATTAATGTACTCTAAAGGAAAAAGTATGAAACAAAATGGTTCCTAATGAATTCTTTTTGAGTTTACAGTGAGATTCTGCAAAATTTCTGCTGTGGCTGGAATTTCTTTAGGTCCTCTGAAAAGAAGAGCAAACCAATGGTGCTGAGAGAATTTAACATCAGCTTTATTCATTTAGCTAACATTTGCCCTTCCCTCAGCATCTGTATTCTTTCCCAGAAATTGTACTTTGCAGCACCTAGTGTGAATAGTAAGTTCTCTACTGGAGCTATAGTTAAAAATAACTCCCTGTTAACTGTTAATAAGCATTAGTGTGGCAGAGGCCCAACGGTATAGTGACCTAATTCCCACAGAATCAAAGAGAGTTGTGCTAAAGGGCATAAAGCTTTAGAATCTTCTTCACTTCTTTCTTGTGTCTTCATCAGGAATTAGTACAATAGTTGCACCATTCTCTGAGACTGAGTAGCCTTGTGTGCATTATGACTTGTCTCATTTTACTAGTCAAAAGCTTTAATTTGGTGGTGGCTATTTCCTCAGATTCTATATTTGTCCTTATTACTGACAGAAAAATCCTCATGCATTAAAGTTTTGATTGTGACTGGTTAAAACTTCTGTACTATATAAGGGGAAGGGGAAGAATGTTTGTTTATCTCTTTTAAAAATATCTATGTAACTCAGGAATTTTTATGTGTACCCTTACCAGTAGAAAGAAAATAAAATAACTTAGAATTTTATAAGCTAAAAGAAAGTATAAATTGTCTGATTGATGGTGGTGTGGGTCATGGTGTATATTTTTAAGGCTGTTGTAAGTCTCATGATAGAAGGGAAAACAATAAGAGGAGATTGGAGGATATATCTATATCTATATCTATATCTATATCTATATCTATATCTATATCTATATCTATA
>JAAGEH010000041.1:22793522-22805611 GCA_011751065.1 Lasiurus cinereus | reverse complement strand
CTATATCTATATCTATATCTATATCTATATCTATATCTATATCTATAAAAGCTTAACCAACTGTTATGACAGAACAACTGGAACAACCAGTTGACCAGTCACTATGATGCACACTGACCACCAGGGAGCCGATGCTCAATGCAAGAGATGCCCCATAGTGGACAGTATGTTCCCACAGGGGAAGTACAGCTCAGCCAGAGGCCAGGCTCACAGTTGGTAAGCGCAGCTGCAGTGGTAGGAGCCTCTCTCAACTGCATAGCAGCACTACTGATTAGCGGCAGCAGGCACAGCAGGTTGGGATGGGCGCGAGTGGTGCAGCACCTGGCCCTGGTTCTGGTTCCTCCTTGTCTGACTGCCACTTGGCGCACTGCTACCACTCTCACAATCTGGGACCCCTCAGAGGTATAAACCAGCGGTCAGACATCCCCTGAGGATCCCGTGCAGGCTGGGCTGATGGACAACCTCTCTCCCCCTTTCCTCTCCCCCCCTCCCCCCCAGTGCACGAATTTCATGCACCTGGCCTCTAGTATTATATATTAGGTAAGGTTGCTTTAGGAACTGCCTCAAATCAGGAGTGACTGCTCTTCCCAGGTGAGACTTTCTTTGATTACCTAACTGAAATCAGAAAGACGTTTTAGAACCCTGAGAAAGCTGACCGTGGTCAGAAGCATTTACATGCCTTTTTATTTTCCAGTAAATTCAATACCCAAATGCCATGTGGATATTACCAATACTACCTTTAAAACCTGCACGCTGAGGAGACCTTTTCAAATACCTTGTATTTTAATTGCATCTTCTTTTTCCGTGATTGGGAATGAAAGAGAAGAGAGGTACCTTGAGCTGCAGAGCTCAGAATTGCTGGGCAGAGACAGTGGAACAATGATAAAATCAACCACTATCTTTCCAAGGCCTTATTATTACTGAAATATGGGGGTGAGGTTCCTTGTCAGACAAACTTCCTAAATCTTAAACAAAGCAACACATTTCTTCCACCACAGGTCCAGGAGATACACATTTCATAGGTATAGGCAGCTGGACTGGTAAGTAAAATTATGGAATTTACATATGGTGTTCATTCTTCTTATATAAAAGGAAGCTGCCTTTACACGAAAGAATTTAGCTACCTGGGGCATAATACCCTTGGGAACAATAGTCCCTCATTATCAAGAGAAGGACAAATCTAACATGGCTAACACCAGAATTTTCCAGAATAATCTCAAAACTGGATCTCACTTAGAAATTCTGTGTGAATGCTGGCTTTTCTGATTGGGGAACTCAGAAAAAAAAAATGCTATGTTCCCACAAGCTAGTAGGGATCATGAGCTTTGTAAAAAAAAAAATTAAAAAAAATCTATTTTTCTATAAATTAGATAGGCTTCTAACTTTTGTATATTATCCTGGGAGCCTAAAGCTCATGTTTAGAAAAGAAAGATTGGGCAAGTTAAATAAATACATGGAGTGGGTAATACTTTAGAAACTAGTTGATTTGATAGGCATAGTTCAAATGTAGCAACCAAATAATAAATGCCACTACAAAAAGATGAAAACAATATCACACACACACAAAAAAAGTGTAACACAAATTCAGAAACTTTCGGGTACCAAGAAGATTGGAATTTTGGAGGAAAAATTTTAACCAAATAGATAACCTAAAGCTTTGGCACTTTGTATTAATTTCTTTGCATACTATATTTTATTATATTTTAAGGTTTTAAAAATTATTATTCATAGTTTGTGTAGTAACAAAAAAGTGTGAAATGAATGCTTAAATTCACTCATAATTGCCTGACCAACAGGCAATTATGATTAACATGTGATACATTTTCTTCTAGTAGGTTTTTCTATATGGCATATTATTAAATTCAGATGATTTTTTTTAAAGGCCCATGTTCCTCAAAAGATTATTTATTTATTTATTTATTTAATCTCTATTACTCAGGTTATTACATTTGTTTCTCTTTTTTCCCTTCCATAGCTCCCCTCCACCAGGCTCCCACCCCTCCCTCTACCATTACCTCCCCCACATTGACCTCATCCATAGGTATATGATTTTAGTCCAGTCTCTCCCTGCACTTCCCTCACCACTTTCCCCCTGAGAATTATCAGTCCACTCCCTTTCTGTGCTCCTGAATCTATTATATTCACAAGTTTATTTTGTTCATCAAATTTTTAATTCACTTAATTTTTAGATTCACTTGTTGATAGATATGTATTTGTTATTCATAATTTTTTTATCTTTTACATTTTTCTTCTTCCTCTTAAAGAGTGCCTTTCAGCATTTCATATAATACTGGTTTGGAGTTGATGAACTCCTTTAGCTTTTCCTATCTGTGAAGCTCTTTATCTGTCCTTCAATTCTGAATGATAGCTTTGCTAGATAGAGTATTCTTGGTTGTAGGTTCTCGCTATTCATCACGTCGAATATTTCTTGCCACTCCCGTCTGGCCTGCATCGTTTCTGTTGAGAAATCAGCTGACAATCGTATGGGTGCTCCCTTGTAGGTAATGAACTGTTTTTCTCTTGCTGCTTTTCATATTCTCTCTTTATCTTTTGCTCTTGGTATTTTAATTATGATGTGTCCTCTTTGGATTCCTTTTGTTTGGGGTTCTGTGTGCTTCCTGGACTTGTAAGTCTATTTCTTTCACCAGATGTGGGAAGTTTTCAGTCATTATTTCTTTAAATAGGTTTTCAGTATCTTGCTCTCTCTCTTCTTCTGGCACCCCCATAATTCTGATGTTGGTACGCTTGAAGCTGTCCCAGAGGCTCCTTACATTATCTTCACATTTTTGGAATCTTTTCTCTTCTTGCTTTTCCAGTTGAGTGTTTTCTGATTCTTTATATTTCAAATTTTTGACTTGATTCTTGTCTTCCTCTAGTCTGCGGTTAGGTCTCTGTACAATATTTTTTAATTCAGTCAGTGTATGTTTAAATTTTAGTTGGTTCTTTTCCATTTCTAGTTGGGTCTTTTTCATCTCCTCTTGGGTCTCGCTAAATTTATCCATCTTTTCTAGCATATTCTTGAAAAACCTTATAAGCATGGTTTTGAACTCTATATCCAGTCATTTGTTTTCCTCCATTTCTTTTGTTTGTGATCCCTTCCCTTGACTCGGCATTTTCACTATGCCAGGAGAACTTCTGTGTTGGATTCAGCCTTATGATACAAGACTTGCAAAACTGCAAAAGCCTCTCTGTTGAGCTTGGGGTGGGTGGAGTCTCAGGGCTTAACAGACCACCTTGCCTTCCAGTCTGCCCTGCCCTCCATGGCCCTTTGGGACTCACGTGACTGGGTAATCACTGGAGCAGAGTGTGTGCTTGCGCACGCTTGCGCAGTGCCTCTAGATTTCTGCCTTTCTGGGTTCCCTGTACTTAAGGACCATTTGAGTCTGGGTCCCCAGGGTTTTGTCCAAAACTGGGGATCAGTGGAGCTAGAAGTGGTGTAGTTGGGAGGCTCTGTCCCCCGCCCACTCGCGAAAGCCAGGGGCACAACCAGCAGTTGGTCTTCTCATCTTCCCCAGATCTCTGTGTACTTCTCCGTCTTCACAGAATAAACTCCCCCATATGAGTCCTGGCTGGACGTGGGGTTTAGTGCCATAGGATAAGGGATTCAATGCAGCTGGGAGTCTCCGTCCCCCTCCCGCCAGAGAAAGCCAGCCAGTCACTCTGGCACCCGCTCTCTCCATGCGCGCGGCTCTGTACCTCAACTTTTTGCAGCACCTCTGCGTCTCTGTGAGCCCCTCTCTTTCCTTCTAGTTGTAGAATTTCCACCTAGCCAGCTTTCCTGTGGTTGGATGATGTTCTTTCTGTCTTTTAGTTGTAGTTTTGAAATTGTTGTGTGAGGCAGCAGTGTAGGTGTTTACCTATTCCACCATCTTGGATTCCCCCCTAAATTCAGATGATTTTTACCTTCCACAAAATTATAGCATGATCATTTAACCTTGAAATTACTAACTTTTTGTGCAAATGATTTTGTATTCCCAATATTAGCATAGGATCCTTTAAATTCATAAAATGCTCTCAAAAAGCATCACAACATAATTTAGAGTAAGGTCTCAGTTGCCTAATGCAAAGCAGGCACCCAGTAAATATGAATCCTACCCACCATCATTTTCATACCTCTCAGTGGAGTGCCAAGCCTGCAAAAGACACTCAATACATGATTGTTAGATTTAAAGCAGAGAGGGGTAGCAGAACAAAACTGACACTTTGAAATAGTGTAAGATTGATGGCAGACCTTTAAAAAATAACAAATGGCCTGACTCAGTTATTAAATGTGGTATAATTCCCTTAAAACAGACATGTGGAGTATTTATGCCTTTGTATCAGTCCAAACGTATCAGAATAGGGTTTGTATGTGTTAGGGAACATGATTTGACTGGCAGTATTTCTAAGCTGTGTTACAGTGGATTATTTTCCTCGGAATGCCAACTCATCTTTAAAAACCAGATGGTGTTGCTGGTAGGTGATATAGCACTGCTACTCCATTTTACTCAGTTCATACCATGTGGTCTGATGAGGTGATTCTTTCAGAAAAGTCTCCCTCTTTGTTGCTGGGGTGCACACACCTGGAGAAGAAAAACTCCACCAGTGGATGAGGTCTTTTAGATCATCCATTTCACCCAGGGAGTTTATTAACAACTAGAGGCCCAGTGCACAGAATTTGTGCAAGTGGGGGGGAGGAAGGGCGGCGCGGAGAGGTGTCCTTAAGCCCAGTCTGCTCCCTCTCCAATCTGGGACCCCTTTAGGGATGTCTGACTGCCCATTTAGGCCTCTCACAATCCAGAACTGCTGGCTTCCAACTGCTCACCTGCCTGCCTTCCTGATTGCCCCTAACCACTTCTAATTGCCAGCTTGATCACTCCTTAACTGCTCCTCTGCCAGCCTGTTTGCCCCTAGCTGTCATACCCTCTGGGCCTGGTAACCCTTAAATGCCCTTCAATACAGGCCTGAATCCTCCTCAACTGCCTTTCCCTGCAGGCCCAGTCACCCCAACTTCCCTCCTCTGCCAGCCTGGTTACCCCTAAGTGCCCTCCGCTGCAGGCTTGATCACCTACAACTGCCCTCCCTTGTAGGCCTGGTTCCTGCCAACTGCCCTCCCTTGCTGGCCATCTTGTGGTGGCCATTTTTTTGTCCACATGGGGGCAGGATCTTTTGATCAAATGGGGGCAGTCATCTTGTGTGTTGGAGTGATAGTCAATCTGCATATTACTCTTTTATTAGATAGGATAGAGGCCTGGTGCATGGGTGGGGGCCAGATAGTTTGCCTTGAAGGGTGTCCTGGATCAGGGTAGGGGTTCCCTTGAGGTGTGGGGTGGCCTGGGTGAGGAGACTATGGTGGTTTGCAGGCCGGCATGCCCACCACCCCCTCCCCAGCAGCCTAAGTGGAGGCTTTGGTATCTGGGATTTATTTATCTTCTACAATTGAAACTTCATAGCCTGGAGTGGAGTCAAGCCTCCTGCTTGCTCCATGGCGGCAGCCACTGAAACTTTGTAGCCTTAAGCTGAGCCCTGGGATGGCTAGGGTGTGTGGAAACCTTGGCTTCCTCCATCATCAGGGGCAAGCCAAGACTCCCTCCTGCTCTCTCTGTGGGTGTAGCCATTTTGGTTGGGTTAATTTGTATGCTTGCTCTGATTGGCTCGTGGGCATGGCTTGTGGTTGTAGCGGAGGTATCGTCAATTTGTATATTACTCTTTTATTAGATAGGATGGGAATTCTAGAGCCCCCTTCTTAGAGGTTGTGATTTAGTCCCTCTTGGGTGGGGGCCAGCCCTCTTCTAGATGTTGCTAGCATCCCCGGGGAGGATTGTGATGTGTATTGTCAAGAACAACGTCTTTACTTTTATTTGTGATAAGTTTTGTATGTTGAAATAATTATTGCAAACAATGATGCGATGCACCAATCTTATAGGCCAGTGGTTGACAAACCATGGCTCACAAGCCACATGTGGCTCTTTGGCCCCTTGAGTGTGGCTCTTCCACAAAATACCACAGCCTGGGCAAGTCTATTTTGAAGAAATGGCATTAGAAGAAGTTTAAGTTTAAAAAATTTGGCTCTCAAAAGAAATTTTAATCTTTGTACTGTTGATATTTGGCTCTGTTGACTAATGAGTTTGCCGACCACTGTCTCAGGCCATAGGTGTGTGGAATTGCTGCTGGTCACATTTCTAATTTTAATCATTTATGTTCAAAACTTTCTAAACTATATTACCATAATAAAACTAAGGCTATTAAATATTTGAATTTTATTTGATACCCTGGAATCATGATTATGGATATTGATTCTTGCACTGCAGGCAAATAAACATTCAGATGCTCAGGAACTATTTTCTCTTACTCGAAATGTCCCCTTTAAGTTATTGTACTTGGTTCTATTATTAATAAATTTGTATAATTAAAAAGGACCTAAGAAATTACCAAACACAATTCCTTTGCCTTATAGATTAAAACAATGAAGCTTGTAAAATTAAACTCACTTAGTATACATGGAGACCCAGCAGAGCTGTAACTGTATCCAAAGTCTCTTGGGTGCCAGGCTAGTTCTGTGTTTTGCTTCTCTCTGCTAGACAAGATCTCAGCAAAGCTTTAAGCTCTATCAGCACCTCTTCCTAGATAAGAGGGATCACTCTTCTTATTTGCTCTTCTCTATATATGTAATAATGCCATGGTTAAGAAATGCTTCGTTTCAAATGACAGAAACCCAAACAAAATTTACTAAACAGAAAAGAAAATGTGGTGGTTCATACTACAGGACATCCTAGAGCAGATTCAGGTGCTTCATGGGTAGGTCTCTGTGATTCTCTATACTCTGCTTCCTCCTCCTTTCAGAGTTGCCCTCAGGGTGACTCAGGGAAGCAACTGCTGAAGTTTTCCCAGAACTCCCATTCTCTCTCCAGACTGTTTGGAGAATCTAATCTCATGATGGCTCCCAGAGGAGCCAGGAGAAAATTTTTTTTTTTTCCCTAAAGACTTCATCAAGAGTCTCCTACAGTATTACTGATGGAAATGGTGATTCATGTCCTCCTAAAGCAGTCACTGTGGTCAGGGAGAAGAATAATACACTGATTAGCTTAAGTCATTTAAGCCAATTAGAGTTCACTTTGGGACTAGAGCTGAGATGACTCTCATGGGAACTCTATGGTGAAAAATTTGGATGGAATTTCTCAAAAGAAAATCTGGGTGTGATTGTTAAAGAATTGGGTTGTGAATAGTGAAGAGGCAACCTATCAATGAGTGTGCTATTTGGGAATTCACAAACAACATTTATTACAACTGGGAAGAAAAGAGAACACAAAGTATGACTATTTTTTGTTTATTTTTTATGACTGTTTCTTCTATAATTAAATATACTGTCAATATTTTGTGTGATCCACTCTGTTTATCAGATAACTTGTATTAAGCCTTTAAAAATCATTATTCTACATAATTGAGTTTTATGGATAAATGACAATTGACAGTAGAGTCCCCCAAACAATTTGAAGACATAGCTTAACAGCTACCCCTGGGGGAAGAGAAAGCGTCATCAGTGAGTAGGAATAATGGGGACTGAATAAAAAGCTTTAGAACTTGTTTGTTGCTGTATAATTTCAGGGCATTGAGTTAATTCAATCAGTGTAACTTTTTATTCAGAGGTTTCAGGCCTTTGATTCCCACTGAGCTCCTTTTTTTTTCTTTTATTTACTTTTATGCTACCTTAATTTGAGGTTTATGTGAAATGACTCTGAATCCAGAATGCCGGAATGGACACCAAGAACTAGAATCTCAGAGATGCAATCAAAATGTTTTTTATAGTCTTGAGAAAGATTGGGAGATGTGGCCTTCAGTTTGTTTGGTCCTTCTATACTATCCCCTGAATTTCGGCCAATAAAATATCAGTAAAAGTGATATGTATTGTTTCTGGGGAAAGCTTTAAGAATCAGAATATGATCCAACACATTCTCTTTTACTGCGTTGGCAATTTGGGGGTGTTTATCAAGATTGATGATTCAATAACCTGGTGCCTTCATTAGTGACCTGCTGATCTATGATAGAGATTTAGCATAAATGAGGGCGAGTGTCAGGGGGGGGGGGGGGGGGGGGGGAAGAACCAAAAAAACTTTTGTTGTGAACCAGCGGTTTGAAAACTATGAAAATAATTTAATCTGTGTTAAACTATTAGGATTTGGAGTTGTTCGTAAAGCATAGCATAGTCCATTCTGACTGATTAAAAAATTAAAAATATTTTTCCTGAAAGTGTTAAGATGTAAAATAACAGCAACCCCCCCACCAAAAAAAATCAAAATAATGTCACTTGTTACTTGAAATAGGAGGCAAACATTGAGCATTTAATATTTTTAAACCTCTTGAGTTGTGTGATTAATCTTGTCTTAAACAAAGGCCATTGTGGTGTCTGAAAGTTGCATTTTTAGAGGTAATATTTTAAGCATGATGGGCAACCTATCATGCTTAAAATAAAAAATAAAATAAAGAAAATCATTACTTTTAATGAATTGCTTTTCACTCTCTTTTCATTCTTAATACATACATTTTTCCAAAGACTTGAACTAAAGTCATATGCTTTTTTTTAAATTTCACTACTTTTATAATTTTTCTGAAGGCCTTTAAGTTGTGAGAAATATAAAGAAAACACCAAAAGTGGCAATCACATTGCCTTTTCCAAAAAAGATGTGACCTTTAAATTAAAATCAATAAAACCCTCGCATCTCTTATTCACACTTTTGGGTGACAAAACAAGATTGATAAAGATAAGAGAGAAATTTAAAAAGATTTTTGGCTTAGTGCTCTAAGCCACCTACTTGAGAATATTTACTCAGTTTTTCATTCATTTTTTGAGGTTTAAAATTTGCATGCTTTTCCAAGATTGGACTGATTTAGATTTATTAATCCATTAATTTAATTATCCTTCTTGTTTTAAGGACAAAGGAACTAAGATGCAGATGTGTTATTTGGATGGATAAGCTCATATAAGTAGTGATGAGAGAACCATATGTTAAACCTATGTGTTCTTTCCACTATACCATGATATGCTGATCTATCCTTGCTTTATTATTACAAATACTACAACCAGAGAAAAGAATATAAATACCATCTAATCTGACCACCTGCCTTGCCATTTTCCTTTCCCTTTTCCTCATCTCCTATGATCCTACCTCTTGCTCACTTTGACCCAGCCACACTGGTTCTCCTTTATTCTTGATCCCACTGTAGGGCGTCTGGATTGGCTCTTCCCTCTCCCTGAGGCATTCTAGCCCAGATATCTGGAGAGCTGCCTGGCTCCATCCTTTAACTTCTTTAACTTGAGGCCTACCTCTATCTCTGCATTTAAAGTGAAAAGACTCAGCTCAGCCTCTATGTACTCCAAATATATATTACCTGTGATGGTTTATTTCACATAGCATCTGCTAGTGTCTACTAGGCTTATTATGTTTATTATTATCTCTCTCCCTCCTAGAAGGTGACCTTCATGAGATCAGGAAATTGCCTGTTTCATTCACTGATGCATCCCACATGACTAGAGAAGTCCTGGTACATAGTAGGTATTCAAAAATACTTGTTGAGATAACAGGTGTACAAGAAAATGAGAGAAAATAAATCTATATGTAATTAAAATGGAAGGAGCTTATTCAACTCAAAGATGTATTAAGAGGGACAAAGCTAGGTGGTTTGTGCCCGGCTTTTCTGAAATTTTCTTTGTATAGAAGAAAAGAACTAACATTTGTTGAATAGTCCTGTTAGATGCATGAACCCAGGAGCTTTGCATACAATATCTGCTTTTAGTTATCATCAAGACCACTTATAGTACTTTTGAGGTAGAGCTATGACTGCCATTTTTATAGGTGAGAAACCTCAACTGGAGGTTTAAGTAGTTTGCTCAAAATACTACTGTGACGTGTGAATTTGGATTCACAACAGTTTGGCTGAGGTGCCTTCATTTCTTGTTCTTTTCATTGTATTATGGGTAAAGAAATAAGGTATAGAATGGATAAGATTTTTAACATATTTTTACATAGACTTTCATATTTTTGAAAGACTTACCATAAGCTCCTATGTTATCCTATGGAATAGCAAAAAATGACTCACCTGCTTTATCCTCAGAAAGGCCTGTTTATTATTCTAATTCATTCTACATCAGAACTTTAATTGATTCTACAATATGGGCCTCACATACAATTCTCATCAACACATAAATATTGTAGGCTTATGTCTTTGACATATGACCCAAAATGAAGGGCTAATATCCCCCAGGAATCAGATATTTCAAATGTAAGCCAATAAGAATCCAGAGATAAGACAAAAAAGAAAACAATACTTTTCTTGGCATAATTCCTTGAGCAATGTCTGCAGCATATGAAGAAAGTTATTCTTATTTGAAGGTGGATGTGAAAAAGATCTTTGTCTGGCAATGTTTTTGATAATAGTCTGAAAAAATAGGAGCTGACAGACTTGGTGACAGTTGAGCTGTTCTTCCAGGTGTCGCTCAGGGCTGAGGGCTCTTGCTGTCTCCAGGAACACAGTGAAGATTTTACTCCCTGGTTAGAAAAACCTCTGCAGGAAGAAGCAGACAAAAGGCAGAATGGTTTCATGGGAAATAAGCTGAATGAGGACTCTGTGTCAGTTCTGCTGTTCGGAGCCTAAATTTGTACAAATAATTTTTTTTTCTAGTTCTCAGCTTCCTCACTTGTAAACTTAGTGCATGGGGCCATATGATCTGAAAGCCCCCTTTCAGGTCCACAATGCCAGAGTTTTCCATCAACTTATTTGCTGGAAAGTTCTAGGCAAAGGACAATAAGCTCATATCTGATATAATTATTTTAGATCCTGCTAAGGAAATATTTCTGAAATTGGATGGATACAGCTACCATTTTCCCTCCTCTGGCATATGCCACAAACTGTTATTAGATAAAAAATAGAAAGCTGATTTTTTCCTGAGGGAAAAATGATGGCTTTTACAATATTTTAGAACAGCCATCTTTAAAAATATGATCAAAATTACCTTTCCACTTATCAACAATTTCTATGGCCTTAACTTTGTGTGAAAATGGGCTCCAAAATGCACAGCTTTTAGGAAACCTCTAATTTTTGTCTAACTTTTATTTCTGGGAATCTTTTATTTATTCAGCAAAGCAGCTACAGCTAAACTACAAACTAGGGGACTGAAAGATATCGTGGAGGTGTGTGCTTCATCTTGGGAGGTAGTCTTACCTTCCCACCTCCAAACTCCAAATAAAAGTGGCCCATGCAAAGGATCAGGGACAAAGACAAAGAAGGACTAGTCATAGTTTATACTAGTAATTAAGTGTTGGCTTAAAAAATGTTTTTTATGAGTTTCCGTTGTTAGAAATGTAGGAAATAACCCCTACAGATTTTCACTGGACCAGTTTCTATTCAAATTTTGAATTGGGTTTAAAGTGAAGTGCATCAAGCTGCCAGTCATCTGTGACCTGAGAAAGATTTTGAAATAATCCAAATGCATATGCAGGCAGGGAGACAGGCAATTTACTGGATAGAGCTTTTGCTTCATTTGAAGAGAGAAAGGAGAAATGACTCCATGTGTATGAGGAAAAGCATCCTAGAACAATAGAAAAGGGAAGAATATTCAGAAGCCTCAAAGGAAGAAATTATTTTTGTAATTTATCCATTGATAGGCCTATATGCCATTTTTCTGGCAAATGCTTAGCATCTTCAGAACATACAAAAGTATTGTGTCTATGCAATAGAAGCTGACTTTCATTAGGAGAAAAGAAAGGGTGATGAAAAAGCAATAGAATTAGAAGAAAGGGTGATGATGAAGACTGGCCTCAGAGAAAATAAAATCCTAATGACAGAAATAAAATCCATATTTTCAGTTATAAATAATTGAATTTGCAGAAAACTCAGGTGGATGTAGAGGTTAACTTGAGAAAAGCACCAATAATTTAAAGGGACCTGACAAGGTAGCTCAATTGGTTAGAGCATTGTCCCAATAGGCTAAAGTTGCAGGTTCCATCCCTGGTCAGGCCCATATAAGAATCAGCCAATGAGTGCATAAATCAGTGGAATAACAAATAGCTCTCTCTCTCTCTCTCTCTCTCTCTCTCTCTCTCTCTCTCTCTCTC
>JAAGEH010000041.1:22755210-22784026 GCA_011751065.1 Lasiurus cinereus | reverse complement strand
TATATATATATATATATATATATATATATATATATATATATATATATGGAGAAAACGACAATGGGACAGCACTAATCCCAACTAATGCCATCATCAAGTACCTAGAGATTAATGCAAACGACAAACAACCTATAATATCAAGGGAGATGAGATAAAATAGAAGTAAAAAACTAACAAATACAAAGCAAACAATAAACAAAACAAAATAAGAATAATAAGCAAAACAATTTCACAAAAATGTATAAAAAATCAATATAATTAACATTCAAGCAAACAACAACATAAGGACAGAGAGAAAAACAACTTTTTGGATAGCAAAGACAGAGAAGAGAGGCGTCTAAGGACTTGGAGCAGGGAATTGGAAATTAGAAATATAAATGGGGTGAAATTTTAACAGGTGGTAAAAAGAAAGAATAGGAAAAATCTAAAGTAGGAAAAGGGTAAGAGAAACAGGACAACAAAAGGGGAAAAGCTAGGAAGAGAGTGATGGCATAAAGGTAGAGTTGAGATAGAGTAAAATGATGCTAAAGCAAAGATGAAATTAGAACGTAGAACTCTAATCCCAAAGTAAATTAAAAAGAAATTAAAATGACACTTTGTTTTTCCATAAAAGTAAAAATAATAGTAGTAATAATACTGATTGAAAATAAAAATGTAATAATTAAAAAGATGAAATCAAGTGATGAAAAATGAAGAAATATTAGTTTCTTAAGTAAAAGATGAAAAAAAAATGAAAATAAAAAAATGGAATGTGCAATAGTGAAGGTCATTCATTTATTCTATTGATCTATTTGGCATACCTCCAGCACTCCATTCACCCACCTTATGACCATTTCTCTGAATTCAGCAACAAGGTTGTTCATCTTTCCTTGAAGATAGACATGAACCACATCCCAAAGTTAACTCCCCGGTCCCTGGGCATATAACTCCCAGTCAGATTAGAATATGCTTTCTTTCATCAGGAAAAAAAAAATCACAATTAACAGAGCATGGTTAATATTTCTTACAACAATAGCTTGTCTCTACTATTCTATTTCTGCCCCATATGAGAAACACAGATGAAAAGAAAATATATGTATAGACATGTTAATTATGGCATCATTTTTAGTAGTGAAAATTTAAAAGTAGCCTTTTATTTATCAATGAGAGAATGGTTAAATATAAATCCATATTACAATATACTTTATAGCAATCAAAAGTATCCTGAAAGTTTCTAATAATATATTGCTTAGCAAAAAAATAGAAGCAGATTCTTCCCATTTATTTAGCAATACATACAAGCATGGAAGAGAATAGTTCTAGAATTGACATAAGTTTTTTAAAGCAACTAACATTAGTAGATTCTTTGGAGAGAAATCCAAAAGGGTAAAGTAAATTGGAGAACTTTTCACTTTTATGTACTGTTTATGAAATTAAAATTAAACATAAATAATTTTGATTTCTTCATTAGACTTCTACTTTCAATATTTTAATAATATATTTTATAAAATTCAGAGAAAAATCAATTGAACAGGCTTTACATATTTAAAGAAAATAATTTAGCACTGTAAAAAATCTAATGTATTCAATGTAATTCTAAGAAAAGCAAATCACTAAAAAGCTACATTTATTGAATGTCTCATACAAAGAGGTTAATTAGCAATCATGTGAGCAGACATCTTGACAGTTCAACAACATTTACATAATAAAGGTTAAAATCATCACAAATTGTTAAGGTACTCTTTAAAAATCTTGTGAAATTTTCTTTAATGATTGTATAATATATTGGGTGCTCATGATCCAGAAAACCTTGCCATTTTATATCAATTGATAATTCTGATGAATTCTATTTAATTGTTTATATCACTTTAAACATATTTTGGAATGATAAAGGAGTTTCACTGAAAAATATAAAAATGAGGGGAAAGAAACACCTAGGATAACCCACTAACTTTATTTAGTATGTGTTTCAATCAACAATAATGTCCATATTTCTTTGGACATGTTCTTGTTAAATAGTAAATGAGTAAAGAAATATTCTTTCTTCATTCTCCTTGAAAAATACAGCTTTCTCTCCATAGTAAGTTTACTTTTTTTATCAGAGTCTATTAAGAGTTGCTTTAGATCCTTTGCTCTTTACCTCACTATGAGCAATAGTCTTTTAGTTTTCAATTGATATGATCATAAAATATATTCTTACAAGACATAAGAGAATATTTGCTTCTGCAATTTACTGGAGAGATATAGGGTTCTTTTTATACAGACTAGATCTAAAGATGATAGAAAAAAAAATAGAATAAGACCATATGCTAAAATGTGCATTCTTGTAGATACACACAAACACAGAAGGATTATAGAAAAAAAGAGAGGTCAATGCTGGCAAAGGGAATTCTAAATATTTGGATTAAAAAGTGCTATGAAATAAGAACAGGTCACTGTACTATGAGTTCAACTCGGCCATATTTTGAGGGGAAATACATCTTTTATGAAATTTCTCATACTACCAGCCTCTGGAGGACTTACTTGGATTTTGAACAGTTCATGTTTCTTGTGCAATGGGCTGTTAACTTCAGTATGTATATTATGAATATATGCCAGGGCAAGGCAAGGCGGCTTCTGTTTATCAATAATGTAAGTTAATGAATGTAAGGTATCAAATGTTAAATTATGTAAAGTTTTACTTGAATAATAATATCAAGGCAGTGGAGATTTTTAATGTCACCCAAATAAATGACATAAAAGTAAAGAGCACACAAAATGGCAATCCAAGCATTAAGGATGACATTTAAGAATCCCACAGTTTTTAAACAGTTATCTAGTGTCTATTTATTATAAATACCCAGTTTTTATTAAAAAAAGAATATTCTGGCACTATATGTCTTTTCATTTTTTGATAACCTCAATCATTATTACTTCAATATTTTAAAAATAAGTAGTTAAAAGTATATTGATTTGAGAGAAGGGGGAAAGAAAGAGAGAGAGACAGAGAGAAAGAGAGAGAGAGAGTTTTATTGTTCTACTTTATTTAAGTATTCATTGGTTGATTATTATTGTGCCCTGATCAGGGATTGAACCTGCAATCGTAGAGCATATTTGAATGATGCTCTAACCAACTGAGCTACCCAGCCAGAGCAACAAGATATAAGTTTGATGCTTAATTAAAAACTATTATTGAAACATTTAGAGTTTTAAAATTATAAAAATATATTTGTTTTAAAATATAGAAAATGCTTATTATATTGCTTACATTATAAAACTAATGAAAACTAAATACTTTCCATTTATGCCCGAATTGTATATCTACTTTATATCTAAACTTTTTGATAGAGTTGTTTATATTCCTTTTTCTATTTGTCTCCCCAATTTTCTCAATTCTTACCTAATACAGGTTTTGTAACATCCCTCTTTAGAAATGGCTTTTCCTGATTATCAATGTCTTCATGTCACTAAATTCATAGGAATTTAAATTAATTCTCATCTAGCTGGGGTTCTCAGCAGCACTTAATGCAGTTGAAAACTCTCTAATCTAGAGTCTTTCAACTGCTTAGGTCAGTGGCTGTCAAGGAAATAAAGAGAAAACAGTATTGTAGAGACATTATTACTTCCCTATAATCTTCCACACATTAAGTCCAGGAAAAGTGGGATGGGATTGCACACTAAGTATTAAAAAGCTTCTGATGAAGATTAAATTTATTTGATTATAAAATAGATGAATTAAAATTATCATTTTATTTGGACACTAGAGGCCGAATGCATGAAATTCATGCAAGAGTAAGCCTTCCTTCCCCTGGCTGCTGGCACTGGCTTTCCTCTGGCACCCAGGATCCAGGCTTCCCTCTGGCTGCAGGCAGGTACCTGGGGCTCAGACTTCTCTCACAGCCCTGGCTTTGTCCATAAGGTCATCCAGAAAGTCATCTGGTCTGATAAGCATATTAGCTTTTATTATTATAGCTTATATTCATAGTAGTGCCCCAGTACGTGGATTCCTGTATATATTATTGCCTGCTTCCAGATAGTTGAAGGCAGTTTCCCCAACCTGATAATCTTACTGTTTACCAAACTTTACCTTTGATATGTACATCTGCTTTGCTATAGGGAAAATGTGTTACTAAACAGCTAGTGGTCCAGAGACTTGGAGAACTTAATTACTAAAGCTAAGCCTTCCCTGGATCCCCCAAAATGTCTTCCAAATTTGTGTTTCATATCCAGTCTCTTTATTAATTTACTCTCAGCCCTGTCTTCAAATTCTTGAACACTTCTAGATGCAGATAACACACTGGCAATTATAGCTCCAAAAGAAGAAGAAAAGAGAAAGCAGGAAGCTTATTAAGAGAAATAATGGCTGAGGACCTTTCAAATCTGGGGAGATCATGGGACACCAAATCGAATTAACTTAAAGAAGAATAAAAGTGTCAAAGCCAAAGACAAAAATGAATCTTAAAGCAAAAAGAAGAAGAAGATTGTAACCAACCAGAAAGCTGTCAGTAGAGTTCTCAATAGAAACCTTTATACTCCTGAAAAACCAATGAGTCAAAAAGAAATAAAAAAGAAAATAAAAAATATCTTGAGGCAAATAAAAATGGAAATACAACATAAAATTTATGGTGTGTTACCAAAGCTACTCTAAGAGGGAAGTTTATAGTGAAACATGCCTATATTAAAAAAAAAATTTCTAGTGAATATAGATGGATAATTCAAAATTAACATATAGGAATCAGCTGAGTTTTTGTTCACTAAAATAAAATATCTGAAAAAAGGAGAATAATTTCATTTACAATAGCATCCAAGTAAATAAAATACTTGGAAATCAATGTAATCATGGAGGGAACTCTATACTAACTACTATACAATATCAATCAGACAATTTAAGAAGACAAAAACAAATGGACAGATATCCTATGTTCATGGAGCTGAAGAATTAATATTGTCCAAATGTGAATAACTCCTAAAGCCATCTATTGATTCGATGCAAGACATATCAGAACTTCAGTAGCATTTACATAGAAATAGAAACAACAATCCTAAACTTTACATTGAACCACAAAAGAATCTGAATAGCTAAAGCAATCCTGAGAAATGGACCTTGAGGACATTATGCTAAGTGACATAAGCTAGATAGAGAGACAAATACTATATGATATCTCTTATATGAAACTGAAAAAGTTAAATCTGTAGAAACCAAGTAGAATTGCAGTTATCAGGGTTTGGGGGCTGGTTGAAGGGAAGAAGTTTCTGGCTAGAAAGATGAATAAATTCTGGGGATCTAACACACACTATGGTGATTATGTATGAAGTACTTGAAAGTCACTCAGATAGCAGATCTTAAATGCTGCCATTACAAAAAAGAAGTAGTAATTATATACCATAATGAAGGCATTAGCTAATTGTACAGGAGCGGACATTTTGCAGTATATAAATATATCCAATCAACATGTCCATACACTTTAAACTTACACAATGATATATGTCAATTTTATCTCAGTAAAGATGGTAAGAAAAATATTTCAGAATGCTGAATTGCCAAAGAGAGAGAGAGAGAGAGAGCCCAAACACAAAAGCCCATGAAACTTGAAGGACAGACAAAAAACTAAAACAAACAAACAAACAAACAAACAAACAAGCAAAAAAACCTAAAAAAAAAAAAACAATCCTAAAACTAAAAAAACAAACAAAAACAAATCAACCCATCAAGATTAAGGATGATTTTAAATTGTCTCTTTATGTTTTTCTGAGTTTTTAAATATTTTACCAACTTTCTTTTTTTTTATCATCAGAATTTAACTTTATATCAAAGAGAAAGATTAGATCTGAGATCATATATCTGCAAGAGGTCAGCTTGAAAATTTCACAGGCCTTATGTCATTTGCTGTACTGAGTGGTTATTCACTTCGCTGAAGAAAGCATTGGAGAGGAGGATAAATATATGATTTAAAAAGTAAGATGAAAGTGCTTTTATTTGAGTATTTCCCCTGTGTTGTGACTTTGACTACATATAGTTGCTATGTGCTCTTGACATTTGCATTATGTAGTTGCCAGAAACACACCCTATCACTAAAATAGTGACTACAATATTTGAAAGCTTGTGACTCTGACTTTGGTGCTGAATTTTCCTTGCATTCTAGCTCTTGGGGTGTAAAACCAACAGACATCAGAATAATTGCAGGCAGATGCCCAATTTTGCAATCAAGATTCTGATTCAATAAGTTTGGGGCAGAGCCTAGATAAATGCATTTTTAACAAATGATTCTAAAAATAGTGCCTATCATCTACTGTGAGGGGCTTAATTCCCTAAGGGCATAGATGCTTTTTCAATCTATCTCAGGAATTCTGAATTAAATAAGAAAAGAGGGAGGAAGGCAGGGAGAGAGGGAGTAGAAGAGAGAGAAGTATTGGATGAAGGAATTTAGGAGACTTTTGATCTTTTCAAAAGTGATTCTGGTTATTGAGGAAAAACCAGAAAGAGAAATGTGTGCAACAAATATGCAAACCTACTCAAGTGTGCTCATGAGAAAAAAAACAACAACCGACTTTATTGCTAAACAACAGACAAAAATAAAACCATCTGATAAGAAACAGCATGAATAAAGTGTTATCAATTCTGCTCCCACAACATACATGATTTTTAAATTATTTTTATCGGTAAAAAGTTTGTAATTTGTATAGGACTTTTACATCATAATTGCATTAATGATTTTATTGTGGTTTCGTTGAGTTTTTAGAAGTCATAATTTTCTATGATAAAATTTGGGCAATGTGCTCACCTGTACCTTCTCTCTTCTCACTTTTTGAGAGACTAATCAAGAGTCCAAAACCAGGATTACAGGCTTTATTAGGAGAGAGACCTGCCTGGCTATCTCGCAAGGGGAGAACAACTACCTGTGCAGAGGTGAGCACACTTTTTGAGGGGAGGAAAGGAAGGAATGGGAGCTTAGAATACTTGGCATGTGCTGATTGGTGCTTAATGTATGGTCCATATAAGGTACATAGTTAGTCACTCAGATACTTAGGGACAAAGGCTTAGGGTATTTGGCAGGTGTTGATTGGTTAGTCAATATATATGTCCACAAGATGACTGTTTAGGTACTCAGGTATTTCCAGGCTGCAGGTTGTGTCTTACTCCATCCACTAGTTGGGGGAAGGGAAGATCCATCATTTTTCCACTTTTTTTCTTCTTCTTCTTCTTTTTTTTTTTTGAGCTGACCAAGTAACACCTCTCCACATAAAGAGCCAGGCCAGTAACATCATTATAAACATAATCAGGAAACCACTACCTGTGAGTGCCTGAGGCATATATCAGGGGTTGCAAAGTCCAAAACATAATGTGTCTAGAGAGACAACAGAAATGGTTACAGGAGCCTGGTGGAGATTGAGGTAAAATGACCTTTTTGAAGGTCAGGGCTCCTAATAGGATCCTCCCCACTGTTGCTATGCTCAATGTCTCTAGCTTTTCCATATTTTAAGAGCAGCCAGAAATTGTGATATCTAGGTAAATCTCCTAACTTCTTTATGTTAGGAACTTCTTAAATATTAAATAAATCACAAGTATACTCATCAACTGCCTCCCTGGGACAGACACCTCTGGTTTAGATTAAAAAAAAAAAGATAAAAAGATATCCCCATCAGTCTTGGATTTCTTCCGTCCAGAGTTTACTGAGAGAACCATAATTATTGCAAGAAAGCTCTAATTTGGCAGCTGCCAAGAAAGAACATTTCCTTGGCAAATTACTAAGAGATTTTTGGGTTAGAGAACATCAGCATACTTTCCTTGGAGGAAAGGGAGCAAGGGAGGTGAATGAATGAGGACAGAAGATGTGAGTGTGTAGTCTCTATTTGGAAAACATTGCTTGACCTCTGAGATCTTTTCTTTCATCTTGATTAATGCCTATCCCACCCCTAAATCCCTGCAATTGTGCCAGGCCCTCTGCCATATGTTTTTCCATATCCTTTGATGAACATATCTTGATAATGTTAGAAAAACTGTACCCTGCTGAGGTACTGTACATATCATTGGAATCAATGAATAAAACGTGAATTCATTATTTTCTAGGCATTAAAGTGCAGCTTGAATTATTCAGCTTTGCATCACTTCAAGAAGAAGTCTGCAGCACAATCTCCCTTTCAAATGTAAGAGAGAGAATGATAAACAATATGTAGGGCTTCATGCTTGTAAATCAGTCAAAAATAAGCCAACTGCAATATCTGAAGAACTCCATAGATTTGTCACAAGTGAGAAGAAAGGTATTGGGGAGATACACATTATACTTAGCTCCTCTTTTATTACATTCTCGACTTAAACCATTTCTAAACTTGTAGGCATATGGCAATGGATAATTAAAATGCTAGCAAAATTATGGGAGATGAAAGTACCTTATATGTCTCTGTAATGACAGACATGAAAAAAATAAGCATGCAGGTGGCAAGGACATGACACAAAGATAAGGCCTATAAACAAATATATTGCTGGGTAAAACAGCACTCGCCAAGGTGCTCTCTTTTCTATTCCACCCGAGAAAGGTGCTGATTTACACCTGAGGACTAAAAGGAACAAAGCACAATTTTTCAAAGAGAAATGTATACCTATACTTCTGGATATTATGTAAGCAGCTTGGAACATAACTGTTGATTGCTTGTTGTTTTTAATTACGAGGGATAAAAGATGACATTCATCAAAATTGAAGAAAAATAATCACACTCATTTTAGTGCAAATTTATTAATACCAACTTGGAAAATTACACTAACTCCCCATAAACTAAATTTAATATTGAAAATGGAGAAATCACAGGCTTTGCTTCCACTTAAGATTTTTTTTCTTGTTGTATTATTTTATTTTAAAATTATTGTTAGGAAGCACATTTTAATGATAACATTTCAAAGACCCAAAAAGAAAATCCTTTGAAATCTCATCATTCAAATAACCTTTGTTTTTTTGAATTGTTCTTAAATTCTTAATAGGATTGCATTACTATACTAGAGGCCCAGTGCAGAAATTCATGCACTGGTGGGGTTCCTCGAGGTGGCCAGCAGGGATCAGGTTGTCCAATGCTGCCTGCAGTTCCTACTGCCGCTCCTACTCATCCAGGTCCCACTGTGCTTGCCCCAGGCTTGTGCCCAATCAGTCCTGATCAAGAGATTCTTGTGCTTCCACAACAGTGCTCACCAGCCATGAGCCTTGCATTTGGCAACCCCTAAGGGGTCCCAGATTGTGAGAGGGTGCAGGTCAGACTGAGGGATCTCACTGGTGCATGATTAGGCTGGGGAGGGACTGGGGGAGGGCTCCAGGGTGTGTCTAGCCTATCTCACTCAGTCCTGATTGGCTGGACCCCAGCAGCAAGCTAACCTACTGTTTGGAGCATCTGCCCCTTTTTGATCAGTGTACATCATAGTGACTGGTCGACCAGTTGACAGTATGCCCCTTGGTGGTCATTGCACATCATAGCAAGCAGTTGAGCATCCTTTGCATATCATTAGCATATTATGCTTTGATTGGTTGTTCAGTTGTTCTGCCTTACAGTCTATTTGAATATTACCCTTTTATTATATAGGATATTGCTTCATAACTCAATGCTTTTCTATTTTCATTAAATAATTTTTATACAACCATTTAAAACCATCACATTTTTTTCTGTTACTAGAAAGGGGACTAGCCCAGAGTAGGTCCTTCTCGGACCAATCTGTAGTGTGTGGGTTCTTGACTCTGTGTAGAAAAGATTTTCCATGAGGAGTCCAGGTGATTGGGAGTATATTTACTAAAGCTTGGGACAGTGAAATAAAGGAAGGGCATAGGAAAGAAGCAACAGGAGAGAGCCTAGGTGGGATGCATTTTTTCTCTAGAAATCTTATAGGAAAAAAGTGAGCCACCCTGGGCTGTTGTCAGATCACTGGGAAGTCAGAGAAAAAGGGGTCTTGGAGACAGGTCCAGGTATTAACCTGGGACAAGCTGCCATTGCTCATTGTTTCCCCTGGTTGCAAGTCTTCAGGGGACACTTAGAGTTTAGAAGAAAGAAAATTCACTCAAAGAGGTTATTCCAGTGTATATGAGGTTTCTATTGAAGGGTTTTATCTGCTTTCTAAAGGCAAGGATTTCAGGGGAAGTTTCAGGGGAGGATCTCAATAGAATATTCATAATCTCTTCCAGTGTATCCTTTCAGGGTTGTGGTCTCCACTGCAGCTGGTCCTAGCATCAACTGTCTGGTTTTGTGGCTTTCCTAGGCCTGGAGCTAAAATACAGCTGAGGCCTAGATGTCATCTATAGGGTGGAAAAATCAGGGGTGGGTGAACCACATGATCAGTGATATTTGTATTTCAGGTGGCTCCCACTTTTTGTATTAACCAAATTATTTTAAAGTTAACTATTTTAACTTTATAGTAAAACACTAGAAAAGTATTTCTTTAGGGTAGTATAAATAGTACAATTTGGGTTTCCATGTTAAAAGATTTGTATACTATCATGTTTTTATGCTAAACTGTCACCTAGATGTCTGTGCTTAATTTAATCACTTATTCCCATGGTTTGAGAATACCTACTCCCCCTGCCCTCATTATTAATTTTAACTATTCTTCTTAATTTTCTTCATTTAAAATGTGAGAGATATTTCTATTATTTAATATCAAAGACATTTATCTGACAAAACACATTTTGCCATTTATTTTCAGATCACTATTTCTTATCTATTTATACTTTTAACCATTTTCTAATACAATTTAATTTTTTTAATTGTGGAAAACAACATGAAATCCACCCAAGTAAATTTTTAAGTGTACAGTACAGTATTATTAATTACATGTACAATGTTGTAGAAATTTTTCCCTTTCCATGACCATACTCTATACCCATTGCACAACTCCCCATTTTCCTTTCCTCTAGCCCCTGGAAACCACCATTGGACTTTCTACTTTTATGAGTTTGACTGATTTAAATATCACCTGTAAGTGGAATCATGCAATACTTAGCTTTCTATGTCTTGCTTATTTTACTTAGCATAATATCTTTAAGAGTCATTTATATTGTCATATATGACAGGATTTCCTTCTTTTTAAGGCTGAATTATATAGAATTATATGTATGTAGCACCCTTTATTCATTTACCTATCAAGAGATATTTAAGTTGTTTCCATCTCTTGGCTATTGTGAATAATGTACAATGAACCTGGGGATATAAAAATTTCTTTGCAATTCTATTTTTAATTATTTTGTAAATATACCTAGAAGTAGAGTATTAGATAGGTCATCATTTCGTTACTGCATTCTGATCAATAGTGTACAAGAGTTCTAATTTCTCTACTTTCTTGATGATATTTGTAAATTTTTATAAAAGTAATGCCATCCTAAAAGATGTAAAATTATTTCATTGTGGTTTTGATTTGTATTTCCATGATGATTCATGAAGTTCATGAATCATGTACCTATTTGCCATTTATTTTTTATTTTGAAAAAAAAAAAGTCTATTCATATCCCTAGTCATGTTTTAGCTACATTGTTTGTTTTGTTATTACTGAGTTGTAGGAGTCCCAACTTTTCTATCAACTCCTATGTGGCCAGTTTCACGATATCTCAAGTGCAGTAGCCTCTTGACTGATTTCTGGATACTTAGAAAGGGAATTGGTGTGTGTATTGTTAAACTGATGTCTCCATGGGGTAAGATGGGTTTTGTATTCTGCCATCTTACTAATGCCTGTCCCCTATTTTAATTTTTTAAATGTATTGACTTTTAAACTTAAAAAGCTTCATATATATTGTAGTCTTCCCTCCCCTTGTAACAGTATTTCAATTTTGTTTATGCAAAATTAAACATGTTTTGTATTTAAAATTATACATATATTTTGTATAATTTTCATGTAGAAATATATTGATTTTTTTCATTTGTGGTTTTTTATGAGGTCAGTATATAATGACTTCCTCCATTGTGAAAGAAAAATATTCATTTATATTTTAAAATTGTTGATGTTTGATTTTTATTTAAAATTTGTGCATAGGGGATGGGGATGTGTGTCCCTCAGCCCAGCCTGCACCCTCTCCAATATGGGACCCCTCAATCTGTTCATATTTTCTTTATACATTTAGTTGTTCAAATGCTGGGTCCATAAATATTTACAAATTTTATATTCTTTTGTTAGCTTGACCCTTTTATCACCATATGGTGACCTTCTTTGTCTTTTGCTAACATCTTTGGCTTAAAGTCTATATAACTACCCCTGCTTTCTTTGGCTTCCATTCACATGAGATATCTTTTTCCAACCCATTATTTTTAGTCTGTGTGTATCCTTAAAACTTAAGTGAGTCACTTGTAGATGGCATAAAGTTGGGTCTTTTTTATTCTTTAATCCATTCAGCCACAGTAAGTCTTTTGATTACATATTTTAGTCCATTTATCTTCAAGTAATTATTGATAGGTATGGACTTACTATTGCCATTTTGTTAGTTGATTTCTGGCTTTCTTACAATTCTGTGTTGTGTTGGTCTAGCTAGCCTATTGGCAATGACACTATTGGCTAGGAATGCCTGGAGGATGCACTTGAGGCCATACTACTTTTGGCATGCTTCCATAGACATTTTCCCAACTGGAGCTAACACTGTGGCTGATTATCTTTTGTAGTTCTTATTATCATTGCAAGATACACATCATTATCAACTGCCAGGTAATTAAAAAAACAAAAAAAAGTTTATTGCTCATATGTTTTAAAGGGTTCATAGTATGCTTGAGATCACACAGCAAGGTCATGGTAGAAAGAGAGGGCCAGACTTGGGGTTTTGCCTAAATATCATTGGTAGGCCCTTTTAGGCTTTAGCTTGCTTTTTTGTCTCCCCAAATAAAATTAAGGTTTTATTACAGGAGAGCAAAGGGATCATGGATACTTCCGACTAACAGTCTATACTATTTCCATTTACTATTAAATATTTTTCTGCAACCACACATTTGTTGGCTGTATATTTTCCAGTTATGCAAACACTATCATTTAACCAACTCCCTTGTGTTGGACATCAGTTAGTTCTAAGCCTTCATGCCTATGAAGAGGGCTGTGATAACATCCTCATAATTGTACTTTTGTATATCTAGGATTATGGTCTTAGAATAAATTTCTAGAAGTGGTGAAAGGATATGCATCACTTTAAGACTTTTTTTATGGGAATTACCAAAAATCAGGCTCTTGATCTTGGTGTGTTTATCATTTCTTGTAATTTTGCACAAAACCTCATGATTTAGGATGATGCTTCTCAAATTTCATCTACTGCATCTATTTCCATTTGCCATTAAAAAATTGTTATCAGAGTTAATGGAAAGATCAGCACAGTTTGTAATATAATCCCATTGAGGCAGTGTCTAGTTTTGATTAAACATCATGAGTAAATTATTAAATCCTACAACGAAAAGACATCTAGTTTGACATGTACATTAGCTTGGAACATAAACAAGGCTGCAGATAAACTGGAGAATTGCTAGTGCTCTGTGGAACACACTCAATCACCACTGTAGGAAAGAAAAGATTGTTTCTTATAACCACTAAAATAAATTCCTTGTAAATGTTAAGAGCTCATTCTATGACATACTGGGATTCATTTTAAAAAGCACAAACATAAACATTTTGCTTTTAGACATAAACATCTACACACAGAGATGCACATACAGGCACACATGGACAGACATTAAATTGGTCTGTGCGGTTTAATACCCTGAAAACATTTTGAAGATGTGGGATGTAAGGCTTTGCAGAAAGTGCTATCACGCCAAGATGGATCTCTTATATGCAATTCTATTAAGATGAAATCCAAAGATAAAAATTATTCTTTTTCTGTTCTTTGAAATTAATTTTGGCTAGGCACCCAGGGCTAGAGGGAGAAATGTCCCTCTTAGAAGGGTAGGGGTAGAGATTTTGGTATGCACCAATATTGAATTCAGGTGAAAGCAAATTTCAGAATTAGGAACCATCCAGAAAGATACAGACCATCATGTGAATTAAATTAAGATTACAAATGCTTAATTTTGGAGCAAATTGAGGAAGCCAAGCAAAGCAAAACAACACAATGGTCAGGTACATAATAACAGGCCTGTAGGGGAGGATAGTTAGGGGCAATCAACCTGGCAGGGGAGGACATATCTAGTTCCAAATGTTTGTTTCCTAGGGAAGAATTCTTCACAAAGATACATTGCTCAGGAGCCCATCCAAGGACATGCCTATGACATGCCTGTCATCAAATTCACTTTTCTATAAGATTGGACCTATAAAGGTACTCCTGATGATAATATTTAAAAATTTTCCATGTTTCAGTTGGAACTTAGCTTTCATAGGTAATACTAAGAAAGTACTTATTCATCATGACTACTTCTCGCCAATGCTTTTGCAGTGTAATGCGATAAATGAGAGCAGGCCCTGGAATAAGGTAGAACTTGGCTGCAATCCAGCTTCATTGCTTGCGAGTTTTGCAAAATTCATAAAATTAGTTATCTTCTCTGAGCTTTAGATTTATCAACTATAAAAATGAGAGTAACTATTGGCTAGTATGAGGGCTAAAAGAGGGAATGCATTTACATCATCTAGCACAGTTCTAGGTACATATTTAGGATTGGGAAGCATACTTGCACTTAGGGATGTATTCTGACCAGGAATTGAACCTTGATCTTTGGTGCACGGATGATGCTCCTATGAACTGAGCCACCCCGGTGAGGGCTTTTTAAAAATTACTATTTAATGTCATTTACTAGCTAGTAAATATGTAAGTTTGGTGGCTGAGTATGAGAGATCCTGGGAAACTGCCAGGAAATAGAACCAGGGCTAAACTGTGCCCTGGTTATATAAGTTTACTTACTAGCATTGCCTTGATTATTTACCAATCTGATTTGAATGAGGCTCTCTGCCACTCCACATAAAAAGATTTTTAGCATATATTAGAGGGGAAAGTGAAAAAGAATTTCTGACATCTGCTTTAGTTGGTTAAAAAGTTCACTTTTTCTTGATCTTATCTGTTGCTTAATTTTGCTAAATTGACTGCTTTGTTTAAGGGCTATATTGCCAAAAATATGTATTTTTTTCCATTATTTAATTTTGTACACCCAGTTGATAATGGTGGAAAGAAAGACCATGAAGCATTCACCTCCACTGTGGAGAAAAGCATTAAAAATGAGGATGCTGGAAATAAAAGATAAATTCTATATATTTTTTAATTTATTCTTTTTAGCAATGATGGTTATAAGTTTCTGCCAACCCCTGCATACAGATTTGAAAGGATGTGAAAATTTTCCCCAGAGTTAGAATGATTGATAATGGAGTGATAAATTGGAAAAGCCAATTGGGGTTTCCTTCACAAAAATAAAATTAAAAAATTGCAATAATATTTGAGGCTTTAGGAAAATCCAACTTGGCTATATGCTTGCTTGTGGATTAAAAGTTTTGGTAGGTTTTGATTAAGTCACCTTAGTAGCATCTTAAAATCCATTTAGATTAAAAATGATCTAAAGGATAAACTGATAGTCCATATAGTAGATTCAATTTACTTGTGGTTCAAGTAAGAAAGGTCTCAGGATGTGAAGGTTAATGCTAAAGCTTGAGATCATTGCTTACAAATGACTTTTTCCATAACTTTGTTATTATTTATAATTTTCTTAAAAATATGTTTGTTGACATTTCTTTGCATGGTATACCCACTTCCTTAAATTAAATGCCTACAAGGCAGCTTAATGGGTCAAAGATATGGACATTTTAATGTGTTGGTATCTGTGGTCAAATTACCCTCCATTTCTTTTCACTCATCCAGTAGTGCTCCTGGTAAGGAGGTGGCAGGCATTCTGAAGGATTTCACGCACTCAAGCATGCATTTAACCATCTACTGGTTGGAAAATAAATAAAAAAAAACAACAACAAATAAACACACAAGCAAGCAAGCCCTGATCATTATGCCTCAGTAGGTAGAGTGTCAGCAGATACACTGAAGGGTTTCAAGTTCAATTTTTAGTCAAGGACTTAACCATGTTGGTCAGGGCATGTTTAGGAGGCAACCAACCAATGTGTCTCTTTCACATTGGTGTTTCTCTCTTTCTCTTTCTGCCTCTCTCTCTTCTTTCCACTCTCTGAAAAATCAATGGGAAAAACATCCTGGGGTGAGGATTAACAAAAAAATTAAAAACACAGTAGTCATTCTGAAAATATGACAAACCATAAACACCAACATGCATTTAAATTATCCTGGCTTTCACTGTTTCAAGTTCCTGTTAAATCCAAAATAAGTACCAGTGACACTCTAAACAAAAATTTGAGCTAATGCAGGGTCTCCCTTGGATGTAGTTGTGGCTGGGATAATAGAGTATCAGGCTTGCTTCACTGAGCACATCACATTGGAACTGAATGGGCACAGCTCAGCAAAACAAAAGAGGTAAGTGTCATTATTAACAATTTTGTCAGTTTTACTATCTATAAATTCTTTGGCTTTCTCTCTCCATTTCTCTGTAGCAAGCATTTACTAGGAGTCTACAAGCATGTAGGCTACCGTCTTCTCTCACCTGTGCCATTTAGGTATATCTCATAACTCATTCTGAATGAACTTTTGCCCTCTCAAATCTGTTTTCAATCCTGAAGCCAGAGTGATATTTTAAAAATGCAAATCTTATTGTGTCTGACAACCATATGTTGAACTGAAACCTTTCAATGAATTCTCATTGCTCTTAAAATAAAGAAAAATATCTTTAATACCACCTTTAAAACTGCATACAACCAAATACCAGCATACCTCTATAACTTTGTCTTGCTCCTTGTCCATTCTTGCTTTCTGCGTTTCAGTCACTCAGAAATTTTTATTTCCTAAATCTGCCATATTTATTTCGATTTCAATATATTTGCACATGCATTTTCCTTATCCCAATAATTGTGTCATTACTTGATTACTTTCTACTTCTGCATTAAGACTGTAATTTCTATGAGAAGGGAGAGTAGTTTCCATTTATTCTTATATCTCAGGGTCTGAAATGACTGTTACATAGTAGATGGTCAGTGAACATACGTGAAGTGAAAGACTTCAGAGAATCTGCTTCTAAAGCAAATCATAGCAAGAGTGATATATAATTGAAAGGTCCGAGACCAACCCATACTTGTTTGTTGTTCAAAATGAAACAAGATGGCAGTACCTGTAGATTGGTTTTTCCCAACCAAGAGTGATTTTACTCCTCAGGGAACATCTGGGGACATTTTTGGTTGTCACAGCTGGGAGGTACTACTGGCATCTAGTGGATACAGGCCAGGATGCTACTGTAACATCCTCTAACATACTGGAAAGCCAAGGTTGAGGGAACCCTACTATAAGTGAACTTCTTTAAACAATAGAGTTCACCCAGAACAGTTAGAGTTAGACTTCAGTGAGTTGATCCTTCTTGTTTCTGCTAAATCAATTTGTATGGTTCTTAGCATTGAGACATTAATAGAAATATACAGGGGTGATAATAAATTCATTTAACAACCATTGTAGCAGGGATACAGACTAATGAGAATAGATGTTCGTTGTTTAGAAAAACAAAATAAAACAAAACAAGATGGCAGTACTAGGTATCAGCCCTAATTGTATACTGTTCCCCATTTTGTAGTTTTTTTAATGTTAAAAAACTGAAGGCATTTACATGAGAAATAAATATAAAGTACTTTGTTAATACCAACTCATCTATTAGTATAAATTAGATGGTAACAATCATTTTACTATGTTGTTTCTCATCTTGCTTGCTCAGGCTTACTGTGAAGCAGTAAGTGGTTGAAACTTACCCATCCTTTAAGCAAATATAACAATTGTTTGAAACAGAGATTACATACATGTTTCTGAGGATAGACCTTCACTTCAAATAGTGGGTTCTAACCAGGTTTTAAGATTGACCTTTTTTAGGAGGCAGAGTATCTTGCAACTTAAGAATGTGACTATAATTGGTAAATAGATATAAGTAGCTAAAGAATATGAATATAAAAGGACAAGAAGTTTGGTAGTAGAGAGGTCTTTTTTGGTTATAGAAAACAAGGAAAATCATAATATTTCAAATCAATTAGGGCAGGACAGGAAGATCAAGGAAAAAACACAGAGATTCCAAAGATATAGCACTGAATGTGAGTTCAGAGTAGAGATTGTTCTAAACGCAGGCAGACTGAAGGGTGCGGTACATTCACGAGCAAAGGTAAGAATGCCATGAGGTGGTGAGCTGAGTCATAATGGCACAGATAGATGAAATACAAAGGAGAAAGATGATGCCAACAGGCTATTTTATCTTTTTTTTTATGGCAAAATCCCATTTGGCCAATTAGTTTGTGGCAAAAATGCTCGTGGCAAATATGTCTACAGCAAAGATGTTATATAGTTCAAGATCCAGGCTACTTAGAACCAGGTTGGGTCTTAGTGGCAAAGAAAGATGAAACACATACATAAGAGAAAACATGGAAGAAAGAGATGAGAAATACATGTTAAGTCTGGCTCCAGTTAGATTTTGGTAGATTTGTCAATTGACTCCATTGGTCTGCCCTTGCTACCCTAAGAGCTGGCTGAAGGGATTGAGGTCACTGACTTAACAGAGACCTGTTTTCTGAGCACCCAATCTTGATTATCTCAAGGTAATTCCCCACTTACCTGGAAACTGTACTGGGGTAAAGGAAAGAACTTAAGGTTATACCTTAAAAATCACATAAGTCTTGCCATTGATTTTTTATTTATTTTGATAATACATAAGTCTATTATAAAGATCAAAGAGGACAAATCAAAGCAACAGAGTATGCCCGCCTAACAACTCCTGAGTTCATCACTCAGACATAACCATGTCCAACTTATCAGCTCTTTCTCTTTGAATTTAATTCTATATATCTATTTTTGTTTATATTCCTATTTATTAATTTTCCTATTTTGGACATTATCTATTTACTTTTTCCTTTGAAGATAAACTTTTATTTGTCTTACTCTCCACCCTCTTAATTTCATTACCCTACATTTTTTATTAAATCCATATTCAACATGTAATTTAGTATGAATAGGTAAATATTGTTTATAGCTGAGCCAAGTCATATATTATTATAATCATGCTTCCATTCTTGTATAATTTTTTGCACTTAATAATGATCTGATTGTATTACTTATATAGTTTGCTTTGAATATTCAGCTAAAAAAGGCTTGAATTAAAATATATACACACAAAATATAAATACACACTATATATAAAATAGATATACAAAGAATAAAATCTTGCCATTTTTGAAAAGATGGATAGACATCAATAACATTATGCTAGCCAAAACCGGTTTGGCTCAGTGGATAGAGAGCATTGGCCTGCAGACTGAAAGGTTTCAGGTTCTATTCTGGTCAAGGGCACATACCTTGATTGCCAGCATATCTCCAGTATGGAGCATGCAGGAGGCAGCTGATTGATGTCTCTCATCAATGTTTTGAACTCTCTATCCCTCTCCCTTCCTCTCTGTAAAAAATCAATAAAATATATATATTTTAAAAAAGAACATTATGCTAAGTCAGTGGTTCTCAACCTTCCTAATGCCACGACCCTTTAATACAGCTCCTCATGTGGTGGTGACCCCCAACCATAAAATTATTTCCGTTGCTACTCCATAACTGTAATTTTGCTACTGTTATGAACTGTAATGTAAATATCTGATATGCAGGATGTATTTTCATTGTTACAAATTGAACATAATTAAAGCATAGTGATTTAATCACAAAAACAATATGTAATTATATATTGTGAAATATTTATTTCTAATTACAAATAAATGAAATTTTGTCTTAAATCATGGTGTAGCATGGTTAACAGTCTTCATATGACAACAGTAAACTACATTGCTACACTTTGCTACACCGAGGAGCGGTCTGTTGGTTCCTAAGACCATGGGAAATAGGTGTTTTCCCCTAGTCTTAGGCGACCACTGTGAAAGGGTCGTTCGACCCCCAAAGGGGTCGCGACCCACAGGTTGAGAACCACTGTGCTAAGTGAAATAAGTCAAAGACAAATACCATATGAAAAATTATGTATATATAGGTAGCTATGCATATATATTTATACATATGCTTATATACACATATATATTTACTTTAATATATATGTATGTATGTACATGTATGTGTGTATTTATATGTGTATATATATATATATATATATACACACATACATATATATATTATCTTTGCCCTCCTTCACCCACTTAACCCATCCCCACTCTTCACCTCTAGCAATCACGAATCTGTTGTCTGTATCTAAAAGTTTGGTTTGTGTCTTGTTTTATTTTTAGATTTCACATCTGTGTAGTAGAAGGCAGTGTATACTAATTCCTCTACACCTTGTCCCTGGAGGTATTTCTTTAATTCTTTTGAATGGGGTGTGCTGTGTCTTTGAAGGATGAATGATAACATTTCTAAGCATTTGTGTTGGAAACTGTTTACTGGAAATGAAAATGACAGCAATGTAACAGATGAGACCACCTTAATCTTGACACATAGAGACAGCTTTTTGGAAACTGGTATTTTATTACAAAATGATAATTAAATCACTTTTGTGTTCAGTTTTTTTTCCCAATCTATGAAATGACCATGAACCTTGTCGACTTTTTCCAGGAAGTCATGGTGAAATCAGCACAACATTTCCATCAAAAATAGACCACTGTCAAGATTAGCGCTAGAATGCTGGAGGCATTATATCTGTGCTGCTCTAATTAAATGTTTCTTGTCAGAAAAAAAAGCCCTTATTTATTTATTTATTTATTTATTTATTTATTTATTTATAACTAATTTCATGACTGATGTCTGGATACCAGAGGTTTTCTGAAGATGAGATGGGAAATATAGTTCTGCAGTGCCTTGTGTCTTGTTGCACTTTCAGATAGAATCTTTTTTTTAAAATATATTTTATTGATTTTTTACAGAGAGGAAAGGAGAGGGATAGAGAGTTAGAAACATCGATGAGAGAGAGAGACATCGATCAGCTGCTTCCTGCATGCCCCCTACTGGGGATGCGCCCGCAACCAAGGTATATGCCCTTGATTGGAATTGAACCTGAAACCTTTCAGTTGGCAGGCCGATGATCTATCCACTGAGCCAACACGGTTTCGGCTCAGATAGAAACTTGTGACCATAAGTAAGGACACTTTAATGAACCTTAATTTATTTTTATTAAGTTAGTTTTAAAAATATATTTTTATTGATTTCAGAGAGAAAGGAAGAAAGATAGAGATAGAAACATCAATAACGAGAGATCATTGATTAGCTGCCTCCTGCGTACCCACTATGGGGATTAAATCCACAGCCCAGGCATGTGCTCTTGACTGGAATCCAACCCAGGACCTTCAGTCCATAGGCTGACACTTTATCCTCTGAGCCAAACCAGCTAGGGCTAAATCTTAGTTTAAAGGGCATTATCTTCCATATTTATTTAGAATCCAATGTGACTTGTCTGTTTTTACTTCTCCCAAACAATCTGTTTTATCCAATATGGGGTGCCTTTAGCATTCCCACACTGAAAACCTACTATTCCTGTAGTTAGGTATGTTTACACTCCTCAACATGTGCCAGGATTGATGATTAAAGTTAAAAAATGTATAGGATCTCTAATCTGATCAATCAAGCTATGCAATTCACAATCCACTAATTTCTCTTTAAAATCAGCTAGAAACTTAAATCCCAAACTACTTTAATTTTCAGTGTCTGATACCATCCAACTATTTACATTAAGTTTTTAAAAGCAATTTACATTTAAATGTTTTAGAAAAATACTCATCTGAAACAAGTAGTGGTAACCTACACATATTAATAAAAGTACTCATTAATTTGAATTTGTTTAATAATTTTAAAATAATAACTAACATATATATAGTCAACATTTAGGGAACAATATTTATTTACAAGAGAAAATATTTACATTGTATTGTGAACAAAACAAGAAAATAAAATTATTTTAAAAACTTATGTAGAGGATTTCTATGAGTCCATTTTTATACATTCATATATGAATTGATAAAACCTGACAGCATATACCAAGACATTAACAATACTTTTCTCTGCGAGATGGAATTATGGGTGATTTTTATGCCTTTCTTCCTTTTTGTTTAATTGCATTTTCTAATGTTGCCTATGTAAGCATGGTACTACCTGTGTCCCAAATGTAAAAGGAAGAGAAACTTATATATAATACGTACATTTTAAAGCATTGCTAATTTAACTGTACTTGCTCCTAGCAATTTCATATCATTTGGCTTGGCTCGCTGAGCTTCTCAAGCGATACTAGGCTGTTTATATTAGAGAGTACTACAAATTGGATAACCAAAAATCTCCTAGAGAGAGCTCATAAAATGACATGGTTGGATGGAAACCTGAACAGATGGGCTAACTCTACCATGTGCTATATTAACCCTGCTGTTCTCAGACTTCTGGCCAATAAAGCATTGAAAAAAAATACAATTCTAAAAATAAGTCCGTGAAATTGGAAATGTGTAAGCAGTTGAATCTATGCTTTGGGACTTGGTGGACAGGCACTTGTTGAAATGTTTAACTCTTATTAAGATCATTTTTTAAAAATTACTATGAAAATACTTGAGCTTCAGAGGAATCCTGTAAAGATGAACTCTAATGGGAGATGAGGGAACACGCAGCTCAGCGTGTTTGCAAACAGATTGACTGGAATCAGTATATTACATTGAAACTAGTGTAAGTGGTACCTCATTATGTATATGAGGATGATAAGGGAGAGTGGAGTTGAAATTGACTAAATAAAAGAATAGGATGGTTTCCTGATTGTCTTGCATGGTCTAATCACTGGTTGGAAATCAGCGGCAAAAATACACATAATACTGTAGAAAAAATAAATACCCTTCTGTTATCGAGAGAGGTCAGAGTCTAGTCTCTCTCTATATAAAAAATAATAAAATTTATTGTTGGAATTTCAAATAAAATTATAAGTAAGAAATCTACAACTCTTGGAAATATTTCTTGTAAATATCAATAGCTGGTGGTCCATTCAAGGTCAGCAGAGATCTAATGGGCCCTTTAGTAATATAGTAACAACAGAAGAAAGGCAGGTATTCCATTTTGAGCATAGAGGGAGTTGTCAGAAAGTCAGGGTTTTTGTCGTGAATCTGTCACTAGTGAAGTTTGTGACCTTGAAAAAATATTGTTTAGACTCTATGAGACTCAGTGTTTTTTAATTTTTTTAAATGGAACTAAATAAATGAAATCAAAGGGTTTGCCCAATATTATGATTCTGGAACAAGCATGTATTTTATCATTAGTTACTTAAAATTGAAACTATCTAAAAGGAGCTTGTTTCACAGAATATGAAGGTTTAATAATATATTATTCATAAGCCTGTTTCTCAAAGGCATTTCACAAATTTAATATTAATCAAAGTAGATGCCAAAAGCGGTTTGGCTCAGTGGACAGAGCGTCAGCCTGCAGATTGAAAGGTCTCAGGTTCGATTCCGGCCAGGGGAACATACCTTGGTTGTGGGCACATCCCCAGTAGGAGGTGTGCGGGAGGCAGCTGATCAATGTTTCTCTCTCATCGATGTTTCTAACTCTCTATCTCTCTTCCTTCCTCTCTGTAAAAAATCAACAATAAAATATATATATAAAAAATGAAAGTAGACAGTGTGAGTTGGGAAGCTTAAGTTAGAGTTTCTTGTTTGTAGAGTAATTTTAAAAATTGGCTTTCTTTTAATTACATTATGTGTTTAGTCATAGTTGAGGACCTGTGTTGGTATTAAGCCCCAAACTCTGATGAATGAGTCAGTTCTATCCAAATCACTTCTACTGCCAAGACGGTTTGGCTCAGTGGATAGAACGATGGCCTGCGGATTGAAAGGTCCCAGGTTTGATTCCAGTCAGGGGCATGTACCATGCTTGCGGGTACATCTCCCTTGTGGGGTGTGCAGGAGGCGCTGATTGATGTCTCTCTCTCATCGATGTTTCTGAGTTTCTATCCCTTTCCCTTCCTCTCTGTGAAAAATCAATAAAATATATTTAAAAACAAACAAACAAACAAACAAACAAAACCAAATCACTTCTACTTTTCCCTGCCAACCATATGTCTATCTTCAAATGACTAACTTGATTTTGCTGTTGGTGAGAAACCAGTGAGAATTATCTGAAATTTATTTAAAGACTAACTAAATTTTTCATTCAACTCAAAATTAAAAGCATAAAACACATTCACATTAGGATAAAACAATACCAGAAACTAACTTCAAGTTTTTTAGAGAAGTTGAATTGAAAACCAGTGGTTTCCAGACCATTCTTGGGAACAATTCTTAGATGATCTTTTAAACTTGTAGTAGTCTATGATCCTAATGAATTTTAAGACTGATATTTTATGACTCTCATGATTTATTTGGTTATTGGAAAACTGATTGCTTAATGTAACTCCACAGGTTGATAAACAAAAACAACAAAATATGTAGTAGTAATAATATTTAATTCATCTTGTTTAAGTATTAGCTCTTTTTTAAAATATCTATAAGTTTTTATTTTATTTTATTAATTTTTTATACATATCTCCCCATTGCCCCCCCTCCCTCCTAGGCATACCCCAACCCCACAGTGTCTATGTTCATTGATTATGCTTATATGCATGCCTACAAGTCCTTTGATTGATCTCTTGTCTACCTCACCTAACTTTAATCTTCCTGCTGTAATTTCACAGTCTGTTTGAAGCTTTACTGCCTCTGTATCTATCCTTTTGTTCATCAGTTTATAATGTTCTTTATTATCCCCCAATGAGTGTGATCATGTGATGCTTCTCCTTCACTGACTGGCTTATTTCACTAAGCATAAGGCTCTCCAGTTCCAACCAGGTTGCTGCAAATGGTAAGAATTCCTTCTTTTTAATGGCAGCATAGAATTCCATTGTGTAGATGTACCACAGTTTTCTGATCCACTCATCCACTGACGGGCACCTAGGCTGTTTCCAAATTGTAGCTATTGTAAATTGTGCTGCTATGAACATAGGGGTGCATAAATCCTTTCTGATTGGTGTTTGTAATTTCTTAGGATAAATTCCTAAGAGTGGGATTACAGGGTCAAATGGGAGATCCATTTTTAGTTTTTTGAGGAAACTCCATACTGTTCTCCACAGTGGCTGCACCAGTCTGCATTCCCACCAACAGTGCACAAGGGTTTCTTTTTCTCCACATCCTCGCCAACACTTGTCGTTTGTTGATTTGTTGATGATTGCCATTCTGACAGGTGTAAGATGGTATCGCATTGTCGTTTTGATTTGTATCTCTCAGATGATTAATGACTTTGAACATGTTTTCATGTGTCTCTTGGCCTTTCTTCTGTCGTCTTTTGAAAAGGTTCTATTTAGGTCCGTTGCCCATTTTTTTAATTGGATCCTTCATAATCCTTTTATTAAGTTGTATAAATTGGCTGTAGATTTTGGAGATTAAACCTTTATCAGTGATAACATTTGCAAATATGTTCTCCCATACAGTGATCTTTCTTGTTGTTTTGTTGATGGTTTCTTTTGCTGTGCAAAAGCTTTTCATTTTGATGTAGTCCCATTTGTTTATTTTTTCTTTAGCTTCCATTGCCTTTGGAGCAGTATCAGTGAAGAAGTTCTTCCGGCATATATCTGAGATTGTGCTGCCTGTGGATTCCTCTAGTATTCTTATGGTTTCCTTTCTAATGTTTAAGTCCTGTATCCATTTTGAGTTTATTTTTGTATTTGGTGTAAGTTGGTGGTTCAGTTTCAATTTTTTGCATGTATCTGTCCAATTTTCCCAACACCATTTATTGAAGAGGCTATCTTGGCTTCATTGAATGTTCATGCCTCCTTTGTCTAATATTAATTGAGCATAGTGGTTTGGGTGGATATCTGGGTTCTCTATTCTATTCCATTGGTCTATATGTCTGTTCTTGTGCCAGTACCAGGCTGTTTTGAGAACAGTTGCTTTGTAGTATAGCTTGAAGTCTGGTATTGAGATCCCACCTACTTTATTCTTCCTTCTCAGAATTGCTGTTGCTATCCATGGTCTTTTTTTTGTTCCAGATGAATCTATGAAGAATTCTTTCTAGGTCTGTGAAATATGTCGTTGGTATTTTAATGGGTAGTGCGTTGAATCTGTAGATTGCTTTCGGTAGTATGGACATTTTAATGATATTGATTCTCCCAATCCATGAGCATGGTATGCTCTTCCATCGGTTAACATATTCCTCTATCTCTTTTTCAGTGTCCTGTAGTTTTCTGCATAAAGGTCTTTTACCTCTTTAGTTAGGTTTATTCCGAGGTATCTTAATTTTTTTGGTGCGATGGTAAATGGGATTGCTTTTTTAGTTTCTCTTTCTATAATTTCACTATTAGTGTATAGAAATGCCACAGAATTCTTAGCATTAATTTTGTATCCTGCTACATTCCCGAATTCATTAATTAAGTCAATTAGTTTTGGAATGGAGTCCTTTGGGTTTTTATGTACAATATCATGTCATCTGCAAATAAGGACAGCTTTATTTCTTCTTTTCCAATTTGGATGCCTTTTATTTCTTCTTGTTGTCTAATTGCAATGGCTAATAATTCCAGTACTATGTCAAACAGGAGAGGTGAGAGTGGGCATCCCTGTCTTGTTCCTGTTCTGAGGGGAAATGGTTTTAGTTTTTGCCCATTGAGTATGATGTTAGCTGTGGGTTTATCATATATGGCTTTTATGATGTTGAGGTGTGCTCCTTCTATTCCCACTATGCTGAGAGTTTTTATCAAGAAAGGGTGTTGGATTTTGTCAAATGCTTTTTCTGCATCAATTGATATGACTATGTGATTTTTATCTCTCAATTTGTTTATGTGATGTATCACATTTATTGATTTGCAGATATTGTACCATCCCTGCATTCCTGGGATGAATCCTGCTTGGTCATGGTGTATGATCTTTCTGATGTACTGCTGGATCCGGTTTGCTAAAATTTTGTTGAGGATTTTGGCATCTATGTTCATGAGAGATATTGGCCTATAATTCTCTTTCATTGTGTTGTCTTTATCTGGTTTTGGTATTAGGGTGATGCTGGCTTCATAGAAGGTGTTTGAAGTGTTCCTTCTTCTTGAATGTTTTTGAATAGTCTGAGGAGGATAGGTTTTAATTCTTTCTTGAATGTTTGGTAAAACTCTCCTGTGTAGCCATCTGGACCTGGGCTTTTGTTTTCTGGAAGCTTTTTGATTACTGCTTCAATTTCTTCCATAGTTATTGGACTATTGAGATGTTTGGTTTCCTCCTCATTTAGCTTTGGAAGGTTGTATTTTTCTAGGAAAATGTCCATTTCTTGCAGGTTGTCCAATTTGTTGGAATAGAGTTGTTCATAGTATTTTTTAACAATCCTTTGTATTTCCACAGGGTCTGTTGTTATTTCTCCTCTTTCATTTCTGATTTTGTTTATTTGGGTCTTCTCTCTTTGCTTCTTGGTGAGCCTGGCTAGGGGTCCATCAATCTTGTTTATCCTTTCAAAGAACCAGCTCTTTGTTTTGTTGATCTTTTGAATTGTTTCTTTGGTCTCCAAGTTGTTTATCTCAGCTCTGATCTTCACTATTTCCTTCCTTCTGAGTACACTGGCTTTTCTTATTGCTCTCGTTCTAGCTCTTTGAGTTGTAGGTTTAGGTAATTTATTACCATTGTTTCCTGTTTTTTGCATCAGGCTTGTAGGGCTATGAACTTCCCTCCCAAGACTGCTTTCACTGTATCACATAAATTTTGTATTGTTGTGTTGTCATTGTCATTTGTTGCCATGATGTTTTTTATTTCTTCCTTGATCTCACTGGTTACCCAGTCGTTGTTTAATAGCATGCTGTTTAGTCTCCATGTGTTTGATTTCTTTCTATTGTTTTTATTATAGTTGATTTCCAGTTTTATGCCACTGTGGTCTGAGAAAATGCTTGATATGATTTCTATCTTCCTGAATTTGAAGAGACTTCCCTTATGACTCAATATATGATCTATCTTTGAAAATGACTCATGTGCACTTTAGAAGAATGTATATTCTGTGGCTTTGGGGTGAAATGTTCTGAAGATGTCAATTAATTCCATCTGTTCTAGTGAGTCATTTAGGATTGATGTTTCTTTGCTGATTTTTTGTTTAGAGGATTTGTCCAGTGGTGATAGTGGGGTATTAAAGTCTCCTACTATTATTGTATTGCTGTCAATCTCTCCATTAATATCCTCCAAGTTTTTTTATGTATTTAGGTGCTCCTATATTGGGTGCATATATGTTTACCAGAGTTATTTCTTCTTGTTGGATTGTTCCCCTTAGTATTATGAAGTGGCCTTCTTTATCTCTTGTTATGTCCTTCACTTTGAGATCTAATTTGTCAGATATAAGTATTGCAACCCCAGCTTTTTTTCATTTCCATTTGCCTGAAATACCATGTTCCATCCCTTCACCCTCAATCTGTGTGCATCTCTTTTCCTAAGGTGGGTTTCTTGCAGACAGCAGATATATGGATCATGTTTTCTTATCCAATTGGTTACCCTATGCGTTTTGATTGGAGCATTTAATCCGTTTACATTTAAAGTTATTATTGATAAGTACTTATCTGTTGCCATTTTTAGTCCTTACCCCCGAGTTCCTTCTTCGCTTCCTCTTTCTTTTTATTACAGCAGACCGTTAACATTTCTTGCATTGCTGGTTTGGTGGTAATATATTCCCTTAGTCCTTTTTTGTCTGTGAAGCTTCTGATTTCACCTTCAATTTTGATTGAGAGTCTTGCAGGGTACAGTATTCTTGGATTCAGACCCTTCCTTTGCATGACTTTGTATATTTCATTCCATTCTCTTCTGGCCTGACGAGTTTCTGTTGAGAAGTCAGTAGCTAGTCTTATGGGGGTTCCTTTGTAGGTAACTTTCTGTTTCTCTCTGGCT
>JAAGEH010000041.1:22553049-22754810 GCA_011751065.1 Lasiurus cinereus | reverse complement strand
TTTATACATATCTCCCCATTGCCCCCCCTCCCTCCTAGGCATACCCCAACCCCACAGTGTCTATGTTCATTGATTATGCTTATATGCATGCCTACAAGTCCTTTGATTGATCTCTTGTCTACCTCACCTAACTTTAATCTTCCTGCTGTAATTTCACAGTCTGTTTGAAGCTTTACTGCCTCTGTATCTATCCTTTTGTTCATCAGTTTATAATGTTCTTTATTATCCCCCAATGAGTGTGATCATGTGATGCTTCTCCTTCACTGACTGGCTTATTTCACTAAGCATAAGGCTCTCCAGTTCCAACCAGGTTGCTGCAAATGGTAAGAATTCCTTCTTTTTAATGGCAGCATAGAATTCCATTGTGTAGATGTACCACAGTTTTCTGATCCACTCATCCACTGACGGGCACCTAGGCTGTTTCCAAATTGTAGCTATTGTAAATTGTGCTGCTATGAACATAGGGGTGCATAAATCCTTTCTGATTGGTGTTTGTAATTTCTTAGGATAAATTCCTAAGAGTGGGATTACAGGGTCAAATGGGAGATCCATTTTTAGTTTTTTGAGGAAACTCCATACTGTTCTCCACAGTGGCTGCACCAGTCTGCATTCCCACCAACAGTGCACAAGGGTTTCTTTTTCTCCACATCCTCGCCAACACTTGTCGTTTGTTGATTTGTTGATGATTGCCATTCTGACAGGTGTAAGATGGTATCGCATTGTCGTTTTGATTTGTATCTCTCAGATGATTAATGACTTTGAACATGTTTTCATGTGTCTCTTGGCCTTTCTTCTGTCGTCTTTTGAAAAGGTTCTATTTAGGTCCGTTGCCCATTTTTTTAATTGGATCCTTCATAATCCTTTTATTAAGTTGTATAAATTGGCTGTAGATTTTGGAGATTAAACCTTTATCAGTGATAACATTTGCAAATATGTTCTCCCATACAGTGATCTTTCTTGTTGTTTTGTTGATGGTTTCTTTTGCTGTGCAAAAGCTTTTTATTTTGATGTAGTCCCATTTGTTTATTTTTTCTTTAGCTTCCATTGCCTTTGGAGCAGTATCAGTGAAGAAGTTCTTCCGGCATATATCTGAGATTGTGCTGCCTGTGGATTCCTCTAGTATTCTTATGGTTTCCTTTCTAATGTTTAAGTCCTGTATCCATTTTGAGTTTATTTTTGTATTTGGTGTAAGTTGGTGGTTCAGTTTCAATTTTTTGCATGTATCTGTCCAATTTTCCCAACACCATTTATTGAAGAGGCTATCTTGGCTTCATTGAATGTTCATGCCTCCTTTGTCTAATATTAATTGAGCATAGTGGTTTGGGTGGATATCTGGGTTCTCTATTCTATTCCATTGGTCTATATGTCTGTTCTTGTGCCAGTACCAGGCTGTTTTGAGAACAGTTGCTTTGTAGTATAGCTTGAAGTCTGGTATTGAGATCCCACCTACTTTATTCTTCCTTCTCAGAATTGCTGTTGCTATCCATGGTCTTTTTTTGTTCCAGATGAATCTATGAAGAATTCTTTCTAGGTCTGTGAAATATGTCGTTGGTATTTTAATGGGTAGTGCGTTGAATCTGTAGATTGCTTTCGGTAGTATGGACATTTTAATGATATTGATTCTCCCAATCCATGAGCATGGTATGCTCTTCCATCGGTTAACATATTCCTCTATCTCTTTTTCAGTGTCCTGTAGTTTTCTGCATAAAGGTCTTTTACCTCTTTAGTTAGGTTTATTCCGAGGTATCTTAATTTTTTTGGTGCGATGGTAAATGGGATTGCTTTTTTAGTTTCTCTTTCTATAATTTCACTATTAGTGTATAGAAATGCCACAGAATTCTTAGCATTAATTTTGTATCCTGCTACATTCCCGAATTCATTAATTAAGTCAATTAGTTTTGGAATGGAGTCCTTTGGGTTTTTATGTACAATATCATGTCATCTGCAAATAAGGACAGCTTTATTTCTTCTTTTCCAATTTGGATGCCTTTTATTTCTTCTTGTTGTCTAATTGCAATGGCTAATAATTCCAGTACTATGTCAAACAGGAGAGGTGAGAGTGGGCATCCCTGTCTTGTTCCTGTTCTGAGGGGAAATGGTTTTAGTTTTTGCCCATTGAGTATGATGTTAGCTGTGGGTTTATCATATATGGCTTTTATGATGTTGAGGTGTGCTCCTTCTATTCCCACTATGCTGAGAGTTTTTATCAAGAAAGGGTGTTGGATTTTGTCAAATGCTTTTTCTGCATCAATTGATATGACTATGTGATTTTTATCTCTCAATTTGTTTATGTGATGTATCACATTTATTGATTTGCAGATATTGTACCATCCCTGCATTCCTGGGATGAATCCTGCTTGGTCATGGTGTATGATCTTTCTGATGTACTGCTGGATCCGGTTTGCTAGAATTTTGTTGAGGATTTTGGCATCTATGTTCATGAGAGATATTGGCCTATAATTCTCTTTCATTGTGTTGTCTTTATCTGGTTTTGGTATTAGGGTGATGCTGGCTTCATAGAAGGTGTTTGAAGTGTTCCTTCTTCTTGAATGTTTTTGAATAGTCTGAGGAGGATAGGTTTTAATTCTTTCTTGAATGTTTGGTAAAACTCTCCTGTGTAGCCATCTGGACCTGGGCTTTTGTTTTCTGGAAGCTTTTTGATTACTGCTTCAATTTCTTCCATAGTTATTGGACTATTGAGATGTTTGGTTTCCTCCTCATTTAGCTTTGGAAGGTTGTATTTTTCTAGGAAAATGTCCATTTCTTGCAGGTTGTCCAATTTGTTGGAATAGAGTTGTTCATAGTATTTTTTAACAATCCTTTGTATTTCCACAGGGTCTGTTGTTATTTCTCCTCTTTCATTTCTGATTTTGTTTATTTGGGTCTTCTCTCTTTGCTTCTTGGTGAGCCTGGCTAGGGGTCCATCAATCTTGTTTATCCTTTCAAAGAACCAGCTCTTTGTTTTGTTGATCTTTTGAATTGTTTCTTTGGTCTCCAAGTTGTTTATCTCAGCTCTGATCTTCACTATTTCCTTCCTTCTGAGTACACTGGCTTTTCTTATTGCTCTCGTTCTAGCTCTTTGAGTTGTAGGTTTAGGTAATTTATTACCATTGTTTCCTGTTTTTTGCATCAGGCTTGTAGGGCTATGAACTTCCCTCCCAAGACTGCTTTCACTGTATCACATAAATTTTGTATTGTTGTGTTGTCATTGTCATTTGTTGCCATGATGTTTTTTATTTCTTCCTTGATCTCACTGGTTACCCAGTCGTTGTTTAATAGCATGCTGTTTAGTCTCCATGTGTTTGATTTCTTTCTATTGTTTTTATTATAGTTGATTTCCAGTTTTATGCCACTGTGGTCTGAGAAAATGCTTGATATGATTTCTATCTTCCTGAATTTGAAGAGACTTCCCTTATGACTCAATATATGATCTATCTTTGAAAATGACTCATGTGCACTTTAGAAGAATGTATATTCTGTGGCTTTGGGGTGAAATGTTCTGAAGATGTCAATTAATTCCATCTGTTCTAGTGAGTCATTTAGGATTGATGTTTCTTTGCTGATTTTTTGTTTAGAGGATTTGTCCAGTGGTGATAGTGGGGTATTAAAGTCTCCTACTATTATTGTATTGCTGTCAATCTCTCCATTAATATCCTCCAAGTTTTTTTTATGTATTTAGGTGCTCCTATATTGGGTGCATATATGTTTACCAGAGTTATTTCTTCTTGTTGGATTGTTCCCCTTAGTATTATGAAGTGGCCTTCTTTATCTCTTGTTATGTCCTTCACTTTGAGATCTAATTTGTCAGATATAAGTATTGCAACCCCAGCTTTTTTTCATTTCCATTTGCCTGAAATACCATGTTCCATCCCTTCACCCTCAATCTGTGTGCATCTCTTTTCCTAAGGTGGGTTTCTTGCAGACAGCAGATATATGGATCATGTTTTCTTATCCAATTGGTTACCCTATGCGTTTTGATTGGAGCATTTAATCCGTTTACATTTAAAGTTATTATTGATAAGTACTTATCTGTTGCCATTTTTAGTCCTTACCCCCGAGTTCCTTCTTCGCTTCCTCTTTCTTTTTATTACAGCAGACCGTTAACATTTCTTGCATTGCTGGTTTGGTGGTAATATATTCCCTTAGTCCTTTTTTGTCTGTGAAGCTTCTGATTTCACCTTCAATTTTGATTGAGAGTCTTGCAGGGTACAGTATTCTTGGATTCAGACCCTTCCTTTGCATGACTTTGTATATTTCATTCCATTCCCTTCTGGCCTGACGAGTTTCTGTTGAGAAGTCAGTAGCTAGTCTTATGGGGGTTCCTTTGTAGGTAACTTTCTGTTTCTCTCTGGCTACTTTTAAGATTCTTACTTTGTCATCGGTGTTTGCCAATTTAATTATAATGTGCCTCGGTGTTGGTTTGTTGGGGTTCATTTTGCTTGGGACTCTGTGAGCTTCTTGGATTTGTGTGGGTTTTTTTCTTTTCTATATTGGAGAAATTTTCTGTCATTATTTCTTCAAACACGTTCTCTAATCCTTGTTCAGTTTCCACTCTTTCTGGGACCCCAATTATGGGGATGTTGTTTTGTTTCATGTTATCCCAAAGTTCCCTTAGACTCTCCTCTTGCTTTTTAACTTTTTTTTCTAGAAGCTGCTGAACTTGGGTATTTTTTCCTACCGTATCTTCTAGCTCACTGATGCGGTCTTCTGCTTCTTCTAGTCTACTTTTGATGCTTTCTATTGAGTTCTTTATAGCAGTGATGTCATTTTTCATTTCTTCTTGATTATTCTGCATTTCTTCTTGCTGCTTCTTCACCTCCTCTAGGTTCTTCTTCATTTCCTGTTGGCTCTTACTCATATTGTCAAATTTGTCTTCCATTCTTTTCAACCACATTATAATCATTTCTCTGAACTCTTTCTCTGGTAGGCTTTTTTCTGGTTCTATTTCGTTTACTTCCTTTTCTGGTGAAACTTGCCTTTCTGTCTTATGTGGGCTGTTTCTTTTTCTGCCCATGGTCTTTCTTCTCCGTGTGTCTGGTTATGTAGTTCTCTCTCCTACGTTGATTGAAAGGCACAAAGTAGAACACGACCAGGTACAGCACACAAGGCACTGAGTAGGAATGTATTCAAGATGTTAATAATCACAAATAAGTGACCACCAATGAAGGATAAATTAGGGGTAAATAGAGAAAGAAGAAGAAGAAAATGAGGAAAGAAGAAAAGAAAGAAATGCCAAAATCAAATTGGGAGAGTGAGAAAAAAAAAAGATAAATAAATGAACAATAAAATAAAATAAAATAAGAAAATAAAAAGGAGAAGAAGGAGTAGGAAAGAGGAAGAGAAAAAAGTCAGAGAGAAAGGAAAGTGTATAAGAGAAAGAAGAGGAACAAAATATAGATGTCAGGAGACAAATCCAATAGAACAGTCACTAATCCCAATAAAGGTCAGTAACCAGTACCTAGAGATTAAGGCAAAGTGCAAATAGCAACTGGTATTGAGGGAGGTGAGGGAAGAGGGAGGTAGAAAACAAAGCAAGCAAAAACCAAAATAAAACAAGTAGAATAAACCAAAACAATCTCACGAAAAAATTTCAAAAAATCAATATAATCACTTTTCAGGCAAATAGCAACAAAAGGACATAGAGAAAAAACAACTTTTTGGCTAGTGAAGACAAGAAGAGAGAGGTTTGTGTGGAGTTGTAGTAGGGGATTTGAAATTAGATATATAAATGGGGTGAAATTTTAACCAGGTAAAGAGAAAAATAGGGAGAATCTAAAGTTGGAAAAGGGAAAGAAAAACAAGACAACAAAATGGGGAAAGTTAGGAGGAAAGTGTTGGCATAAAGGTAGAGTTGAGTTGGAGTAAAATTATGCTAAAGGAAAGATGAAAATAGAATGAAGAACTCTAATCCTGAAATAAAATAAAGAGAAAACAAAATGACACTAGTGGTTTCTTTTTCCCAAAACGGTTAGGTACTAGTAGTAATTAATAATACTAGTTTAAAACAACAATGTAATAATTATAAAGGTAAAATTAATTGAGGTGGAAAGAAAAAAAATATTCTTTTAATTAAATTATGTGAAAACGAAAAATGAAAAATGAAAAATTAAAAAAAAGAAAAAAGGAAAAATAAAAAAAAGAAGAAAAATACAATGGTCCTTCACTTCCACTATTATTCTGCTTGGCACTCCTGTTTCCCAGCAGGGAAGGCACTGCAGCTCCCTGTGTTCCCCTCTTGATGTTTTAATCTCTTTATTCTTTTGTGGTTATGCCAGAGTCAATTTGTGTGTCATCCACTGGGTGGCAGTGTTTCCGAATTGATCTCTGAGACAAAGCACAGGACCTCTCTAGGCTGTGCTCAGATCCTGCCACTCTGTGGTTCCCAAAGTCAGTCCTTGGGGGTTTTGCAGCCGGGACACTGCAGTAACTCTTTTTTTTTTTTTTTTGCCCCACAAAAAAAAAAAAAAAAAAAAAAGAGTCGTTTTCCAGAGCTCTCCTCTGTCAACAGCTCAGAGGGTTTGCCTTCACACTCAGGGATCACGCCCTGACCACCTCTGCGGACCTCTCCAGAGGCAGCTTTCCCGCAGCCCGGCTCCCACAGTGTGTGCGTCTCTGTTGTGCAGGGGGCAGGGGGGGGGAGGGGGTAGGAGACCGCACCCTGACCCAGGCGAAATCTGACCCTTCTGCACACCCAGTGGATCTCCGAATCCACCGCCTTCGTGTCCGTGCCGCCTGGGAAGCCGTGCTCTGGGTCCCTGGCTGCTCTGTGGGTGCCTCCGTCAGTTGCAGCTTTCAGACCTCGGTAGACATCTACCTCCCCCTTATCTCAGGCGCAATCTGACCCGTCCGTGTGCTCTGTGGATCTCTGGTTTCGCCGCATGTCTGCGCCTATTGGAGAGCAGAGTTCTGGGTCCCCGGGTCCCTGGCTGCTCAATGGGTGTCCAGCCGAAGGCTTCAGAGCACCGCAGACATCCACCTCCCACTGCAAGATGGCTCAGGCTCCGCGTTCGCGCTGGTGGCTCTGGCCAACAAAAGCCCCGTGGCACTGGGGCTGCCTGACTGGGAGAGCCCCTTCCATCAGTTCTCCGCCTTCCCCTGGAGGACAACTGACTCCTAGCTTGCCAACAAACACTCCCAATGCAACTCTCAGCCGCTCTCTCTCCCTCTGCCCAGCGACAAAGCTCCAGAGGCATCCGTCTACTCTGCCGCCATTTTCTCCCTCTCTAAGTATTAGCTCTTAATAACAAATTAAATACTTGCTGTCAAGCAAGGTGAGACAATGGAGGAATAACTATAAGAAATAAAATAAAATAATATTTTGAAATAATTAAAATGATTAATTATTTTGTTATTAAAAATGGTGGAGATGAGATCATTGGGTTTATACAAATAGAGTTTAGCTGATAGGAAAATAAAATTACAGTTTTACTCACAAATGTTTAAGAGAGGAAACATTTCTAATATCTCTTTCTACCAACAACTGTTGTTTGCTTCTCCTGATTATTAATTGTCATTTCCTATACACTTTGTATATACTAAGAACTTTGCACAGTTGTCATATTCTATATGTTCACACTGGAGGCCCAGTGATACACTTTGTATATACTAAGAACTTTGCACAGTTGTCATTCTATATGTTCACACTGGAGGCCCAGTGAATGAATTTGTGCATGGTGGGGTCCAGCTGGATTGTTCCAATTGGGGCTAATTGGGGCTGAGCCGGCCAGGGGGAGGGAATGTAAGAGATTGGCTGACTGGTCCCTCTCCTAATCAGGGTTGGGGTTGCTGATCAGAGCCACAGTACATGTTGAAGCAACCAGTCATTCTAGTGTTCCAGTCGCTTGGCTTTTATTTATATTCTAGAGGCCCAGTGCATGAAATTTTTGCATAGAGGAGGGGTTTCCTCAGCTGCACCCTCTGCAATTTGGGACCCTTACACTTTTGCCTTATCTAGCTAACCTCTTCACATTTAAAAAAATTAACTGAAGTATCACCTACTCTAGGAGAACAAATGTCTTTACAATCTGTATTTAGTATTTTCAGAGTATACCATTCTTGTTCTTAGAGTGGATACAATGTGGTTTTCATTCTTGCATCTGAAATTTTTCTTCCTGCTCTTGTAATAGCAAAGTTTATCCACTTTACATTTGCCCTTCAAGGGCTTATATTTGGTTCAGTTTCTAATTGGTTCCCTGCTTTTTTTTTTAAGCAATACAATTGGGTTGTGATAGTAAGCCTCACTTGTAATCAAGCCTGTAGGTCTCTCTACCTGAACACTTCTATAATACCTATAATTTTAACATATCAGAGATTGTGTTCATTTATAGAAAATGACAATTAATGTCATCTGATCATTTGATCTTCTAGTTATATTTTATAGCAATATGTATTATTCTAGTAATTTAACTATTACAAAACTGAGGCGTACATTGAACAATAAAGAATGACTCAAATATCAAAGCATAGTACACTTAGGGCCTCCATTATCCTGTGCCTCAGATATCATAGCATAGTACACAGTTCTTGTGGAACTCAGTTCCCTTTAAAATAGGAAGAGATGCCATACCCATTAAGCAGCTATTTCCACACATATTTTTTTATTTAATTCATAGCACATACTCTTTGTACTAATTATTGGAAAATTATCCTAGCAATTGCCTCTGTTCCTCTCTGTATTGTTGCCTTACATTCTGATGTTATTACTGCACTTTTATCATCCACTCACTCTAATAAGATAGTGAATTTTTTAAGGGCAGAGATCATGACTTGAGCTTCTGTTTCTCTGTCATGGTGCCCAGGTAAAATATTCAAATGCCATCCAGTCCAAATGACTGTGATGATAGAGGCCCATTGTTGCTGGAGACCTCTGATTTTTATTTAAGGGGCCTCACTTGTTCTGTGCCTTTAGAGAGGGGTGAGTAGGGGCTGAGAGAATTTGAGGAAACCCAGACAGAATTCTCCTCCTAAAAGATTTTCCTAAGCTGGAGACTGGGACTTCAAGGCATTTGTCCAATTAAATCCCGGACACTCAGCAATAACAGAGGCACTGGTCTCCTACTGCTAATGCATGGGGATCAAATCCTAGCCTGCAGGAACTCACTCCCACAGTCAGGACCAGGCTGCTGGGTAGACCTGGACTCGTGCTCCTAACTGGGGAGAGGGAGACTTCCCCTGGCTGCAGGTTAGAGGTCTTGGACTCTGCACCACGTGCCCAACAGGTCCCTAGCGCAGGTTGGTCAGCAGAGCAGCTTCTTCGCCTGGGATTGCGGGGGTGGCTTGACCTGGCTCTGATCATGGGGCCGTTTTGCCTGGGCTCTTCACCCCATGATTACAGGGCAGTTTGGACCCAGGCAGGTGGCGAAGCAGCTTGGATCTGGGCAGGCAGCATCAGGTGCTGCCCCTCTGCCTGCCTGGGCCCAAGCCATATATATATATATATATATCTGTATATATAGACACTGAAGTGGCCCCAAATTGGTTAGGTCCTCACTTTTCCCCTGAATATTTGACTTCCTCTCTCCAACCCTACATCTCAATTACTCACAAGACTTGCTCTCTCTAGCAACTGCTAAGCTCAAAAGGAACCAAGAGTTTGGATGTCACTATATTACTATCCCAATACGTTTTACTTTACAAAATACCTGAACTCCTGCTTCCTTCAAAACTCCAAAGGGGAAGCCTTGGATTCTGAGGAAAGAATATTTTGACATAGAGAAGTTTTCTCAGAATTCCTTAAATCATATCATGGAGGCCATTACTAGAGTAAGCACACGTTGACTCACTTCTTAGACTGTACACAAGGCACCCTTTTCCCATTCTCCAACACCCTTTAAATCTTGCGTGTGTTTTTCCCAAAGCTCACCCTCTCTACAATTTTAAAAGAAGGAATTGCTGTGTGTCTATGTTCTATTTAAAGGTATTTCCAATTGATGTATTGACCCAGGAGAAGAGGTAGATGCTTTTAACTTATATATATTAATGAAACTAGGAAGATGAAAGGTTTTTCGAGATAGACACTTTCTATATAAGTCCCTTAGAAATTAAAAAAGTAAAGTCGATTTTAAAACAGAAGTTACTTATTAAGTGATATTCCTGTGTGTGTGTGTATTGAATACTCTTTATCCGTTTATATACTGACAGACACTGAAGTTATTTCCATATGTAGGTTATTGTAAATAATGTTACAGTAAAGAAAGGGGGACATATATCTCTTCATATTACTGTTTTCATTTTCTTGATGTTGAAGCATCTATCTTATATAAAAACTGCTGTTTGAAATTTTAACCCTGCTATTTTGGCTCCTGTAAATGCTTTCTTGCTTAAATAATAAGGAAAATAAGACTACTCCCATTCTAGAGAGGCTGTGGACTATGCCCTAGACAGAGTTGTCAGTGCTGACACCAGGCCAGGCCTTGAGATATGTACTTATGGTCCCTTCCCAGCACGTAGGCCTTCTTTTTTAGAAGGCCTGGAAGTCTCATTCCAAATTTGGGAGACAAAGGAGCTAGGAAAAGTATAAATAGAAAAGGTTTCCTCCATATGGGGGGCGGTGCTGAATTTGAAAGGCACATTTTTCTCTGGCTCTGCCCTTAATAAAATGTAACACCCTTTCTCTAAGCATAGCTTATTTTTTCCCGGTCTTCTGTAACAATATAAATACCCAGAATAAAATTGTTGGAACATATAGTAATTCTTTTTTTAATTTTTTGAGGAACTTCTATACTGTTTTACCATAGTGACTGCTCTTGCCCATGCTATAAAAGTGGAGAGAGAACATAGAAAAAGGCAATTATCAGAATGTTCCTTCTCAGAGTTCCAGCAGTTCTCTACCCACTTGGCTGAGACTCTAGTGTTATTAATTGTATTTCCTTCAGGTAGAGTCCAGATGTCCTTTAACTGCTCTTTTATTGCTGTGTGGCAGAGTGGATGAATCAGACGTGAAATCCTCTTTGGTATTCTTTACCCTGCAAGTTGTTGGGTTGCTGTCGGCTTACTGTGGTCACTGTCTACATCTCTCCTATCTTGCTGGTTCCTCTCTCTATTGTTTATTGTGCAGAAGCTGTTCAATCAGTCCTCAGTTCTTCTCCAGAAGAACTTGTGGCATATGTGTGGCTCCATCTTTGAGCCCTTATCTTTGATCCTGTATTTTTTCAGTCTAGTTTTTGTTTTGATATAATTACAAAAGTTCTTATTTTTTCAACACTCATGTTCATGTTTCATTATATTGCCAAGATTCTAAAATAAACAAAAATGTATCCTTAAATGCTAAACACATAATACCAATGCCAAATTATTGAAAAAGTTTATTTGTATTATTCTATGTCTCTTTAATCTCCCTGAATTCTATACCTGTGAGGGAGATTTTGGTCAAGATGTTTGGACCCATTTGAGGATTCTCTCAAACTGAACATTTTGTTGGCTGTGAATTGGACCCCATTATGTGCTACATTGCACTTTATTTCCCACATTTGGCATTTTAAGTGATAATTCTGCCAAATAGACACAGGGAGTCATGCTTGGTATTCTTTAAAGAGAACAAATAGATGAGCTAATTGTTTTAAATGCTTGCAATGAGATAAGTGAAGGATGCTGGAATTCATCATCTAATTATCTATTTTCTATTGCAGAAAAGAGGAAAAAAATCCAGGCATAATTGATGTTTAGGGAATGCAGAAGTTGTCATCTTAAATTAAGGTAAAATATAATAATCACATTGAGGTCTTAGTACAGAAAATACAAATGACTTGCCAAATGGTGGAGGATTGGCTGCTTAGTTTTTTAGCTAATTGAGTGCTGGCACCTGTGATATGATATTACCAAATATTTAGTCTAGAATTTAGTTCTAATTTATACAAATTTTTATTTACAGAACTTTGGATGCCATTTCACTTGATGTCAAGAAAAGAATGGCGATAGAGTTCTCAGTCCATAGTTCATTTATTAAACATGCAGTTTACTTGCCAGAAAATGGCAATGGTGAAGCACTATCACTAACTAAATAAGCTGTGATATTAGTTATTAGAAAGTATTAAAGTATCCCTAATTATCCACAAGGAAAGTATCCATGAGATAAACACAATCCTAAAGAACCACCTACCTTTATTTTTAGTGCATATGTTATTACATGAATAGTCATATTGTGCTCAATTCTGGAGAAAGACAAAAGTTACACACCAGTGAGAAATTTAGAAGGGAAATTTGTATATAAATGATTTGCTCATGTTTTTACTTTTGCCAATTGTGGTGACAAGTCTGGTGAATCAACTGGCAGATGTACTGAGCAAATGTGAAATAAAAGGGTTATCATTACACATTGAAACTATTCATTGTTTTTTTTTTTATCCTGGAAAGACCTCTTTATTTCTCAACTTATCACTAAACTATAAAAATGGAAGTACCCTTCCTTGGGCTCAACTTTATCTGACTCTAGAATGATTGGGATGTGGCCTAGAGAGAATGTGGCCAAGGGGAAGGGTTAGAGTATACATCTGTGACACATAGGCAAGGCAAAATGGACATTATATCTCAATGTAAACTAATACTACCATCGGGATGGGGGTGGTTATGTAACACAGCATCAACATTTTGCTACTTCTGAGAGCTAAAGGAGTATACACTTTACTAATTTTCCCAAAATAAGGACATCCCAGGCAACCTGGAATGTATGATCACATTAACCACAACATTAGTGTTCAGAGCTGTTATGAGCTATTTATTTGTTTTGAACATAACTTTTTAGGACAACCTTGGGAATCTTGCAAAGTATGGGTGGTATAGAATAGAGTCTGAATTTTTATTGATTTCAGAGAATGAGGGAGAGGGAGAGAGAGATAAAAACATCAATGATGAGAGAGCATAATTGATCGGCTGCCTCCTGCACACACTACACTGGAGATGAAGCACGCTACTGGACATGTGCCTGACCCGGAATCCACACATGACCTTCTGGTTCATAGCCTAAGAAATAAGGCAGGCCTCCAAATTCAGCTGTCCTGGTAGAACACAAAACATACTCAGGAGCCAGGCAAATATCTTTACTTCTGTGTAGGAGGGTGTGTACACATGGTCTGGAAGCACAGGCACACCAAACAGGTGATCTGCTTCACTTTATAATCCCTGAGGCATGTGACCTGTGTCTTCCTCTTGATTGGAGTTCAGGCACCCAGTCTTCCATGATTGGCTAATTTAAAGGGAGGGTTTGGCCTTTGCTTTTTCAAGATGGTGCTCTCCAGGGAGCTGAAGTCATGTGGTCAACATGGCAGCTGTCTAACCTGTTCTTTGACAGAAAAGATGACTTGTTTATTCTCTCAATAGGCTGATGCTCAACCACTGAGACATACTGGCTGATATGAATTTTGAATTTTGGAGACCTTGTGTTCCAGCCATTTTTAAGTCTCCTTCCAATTGAGAACAAGTTAATTTTGATGTATTTGACATACCAAGAGTTGGACATATGCGCGCGCGCACACACACACACACACACACACACACACATGCACACATGCACACATGCACACCTACATATTAGAGGACAGAAAGGAACGGGGAGAACAGAACTCAGGTGACAAAACAAGCGTCTAATAGTTATATTCCAACCGCAAATTCAACTGTAGGACTGCTTAAGTAGGTCCTATTTTTCACCAGCATTTGATATTAATGAGGATATGTATGTTTCCTTTCTCCAGACAGAGCCAGCTCACTCAGCAACTTCTGTGGGAACATCTGGCTTCCTGTGTTCCAAAATTCTGCAAGGAGCAAATCTCTCAAACTGTGGTGTGGCAGATGGAACCTGGTATTAGTGGGGGTTTGGATTTATTATGAGAGCTAAGGGAGGTTTATCCAGAACTTTGAATTGCAAATGAAGATGCAGATCTAATTGAAAACATCTCCTGTGAAGTGACTAGTGATTGGTAAAGACAAAGCCTGGGAATTGTTTCTAATGTTAGAACAGACTGTAAATTTCTGTGGCCATTCTAATTTGACAGAGGGACACTTTCATGTTCTTTTTAGAATTTTGAAGATGTGAGGAAGATATATGCATAGGTATCCTTTCAAAGTTCAGAAACTCTGAAAATGTGAGACCCAACAAATCTGTATTGAAATATTTTAATTTTGGAGGTTCTGAAAATTTAATCCTGATGGAAGATAGACTTAAAAGAAAATTGCCATCTAGTAGATTACTGAGGGGTCCTTTCTAAATTAAACAAGGAAGCATTTGAAGAAGTTAGAAGAGAAGATATACTTTACATTTACTTTGGAACTTTAATGTCTATCTTTGTAAAGTTAAAATGAGTATCACTAAAACACATTAGATTTAATTAGTTTCCTAAGAAAAACAAGTTGTTAAAAAATTCTTTAAGGTGCATTTAATAAGTTGTAAAATTACTTTAAAAGGCCAAAATTATCAATAAGTAAGCTAATGGTTTTAATTTTGGGCCAATTTGCCTTCAGAAAAGTCATGTCCTCAGAAAAGTCATTGTATATATTATGTAATCACAGCCATGTGGTTAAACAAGCAGAGCAGACTCATTTGGCTAAAAATAAATTAGAAAATAAAAATTCTGAAAAATAGTGATTAATTTCAAAAAGTTTTGAAAATATGCTAGCACCTAAGTAGGATTCATATACATGTTTTACTTTAGATAAATATTTTTAAGAATTTATAAATAAAAACTTAATTTCTAAAATTTGACAAGTCACCATTGGGAGCTGGGGATGATTGTTCCCAGCCAACCTCTAATTTTATTTTTTTTTGAGATTCATATTTTATTTACAAGCAAATGAGGACTGTCCCTTGTAAACTCTAATTTGCGATGAGAAGAGCAACATAGAAAAGTAGTTGCTGGCTCCATAGTGATATGTGAAAGGAGTCCATCCAGCTATTTCTTTAGACAATGATTTTGTTCATAAAAAGGAGAAAAAAAAGCCACATGATTTCTTCATATTGCATATGTGAAAGAATACAAAAGAAAACTTTTCAAAATTCTACAGTATCTAGTCAAATGTGTGAGGTGACCAGAACGTCATTTTCATTCAGTGAGAACCCCTGCTCCCCAAGAGCAAAAGCCTCAGAGCAAAAGACTTAATACTCATCAAGAGTGTCTGCTCCAAGAATGGAAAGACCTCGATCTTTAAGAGCCTGAACTTTCAGCTTCTCATTTTTCAAATTGGTCTGCTGTTCTACCCTTTGTTCTTCTAGGATTTCTTCAATGGACACTTGCTGCAAAGGTGTATCACTCTCCTTTTCCAAGTCTATTTCTCCTAGTAGGACCACATTTTCTCCTCTGACCACAAAAATCCCTTGAGGAATATCACCGTATTTTTTGCCCACATGAATACGCTCCACAATCTGATGTAGCACTAAATTAGCCAATTGATCAATGCTTTTCAAAAAGCCTATAAGTGTCCTCCCATCTTTCAGCAGAACCAAGTGCTTTTTGTTGATGTCCTCGATGAGGGTGGTGGAGCCGGGCATTATAGTTCCTTTAGAGATAAGGTTGCAATGTAAAGCGGTGAAGGGCCAGCGTGTCCAACACTTCCTTCCTCCTACTGTAGTCGCCACCTTGGTGGAACAGGAACCCAGACAGGGACCCTCACTTCAGCCCCAGCTTTCAGCCTCCGGAGCACTCCGGAAGCTCCTCCATATTATCCCTCCCACCTCTAATCTTGACAAATAGGCAAAAAGTAACTAAAACGAGAAGTCATATATCTGATCATTCAATCTAATTTTTTTAAATGTTATTTTATTTTGGTAAGAACACAACATGAGATCTCACCCTCTTGCAATGCAGAAGCCCTTGGGAGATGTCCAACTGACAGCTTAGGCCTGGTCATGGGGTGTGGGCCTAAGCTGTCAGTTGGACATCCTTAGTGCTGCCGCAGAGGATGTGGCCACTGTCACTGTGCTTACCAACCATAAGCCTGACTTTTGGCTCACTGACCACTAGGGGATGGCTCCTGCATAGAGTGTCTGCCCCCTAGTGGTCAGTGTGCATCATAGTGACTGGCTGTTCTGCCATTTGGTCGATTTGCATATGAGCCTTTTATTATATAGGGCTAGAGACCTGGTGCACAAAATTCATGCACTTGGTGGGGGGTGTCCCTCAGTCTGGCTTGCAAGAGGGCACAGGAAGGCCAAGGGACCCTACTGGTGCATGATCGGGCTGGGGAAGAAGGTTGGCCAGCCTGGGAGGGATTGTGGGAGGGCTCCAGGGCATGTCTGGCCCATCTTGCTCAGTCCCATTTGGCTGGACCCCAGCAGCAAGCTAACCTATTTGTCAGAATGTCTGCCCCTTGGTGGTCAGTGCACGTCATAGGGAGCGGTTGAGTGGCCTTAGCATACCATTAGCATATTATGCTTTGATTGGTTGAACAGACTAGTGGATGACTGGACACTTAGCATATTAGGCTTTCATCATAAAGGATAAGTGCAATGTTGTACAGCAGATCCTTAGAGCTTATGTATCTTACTTTACTAAAATTTATGCCTGTTAAGTAACTCCTCATTTCTCTCTTTTACCAGTTCCTGCCAACTACTATTCCACTCTTTGATGTATGACTTTGAATACTTTAGATAGGTCACTTCAGGTTACTGGGTATGATGAAAAAATGGGTAAATGCTTTTCAACCTTGAGATTATTATGTAGTTTTTGTATTTCTGTGACTGGATTATTCCACTAAAAATGATGTTCTCAAGGTTCATTCATGTTGTTGCTTATTACAGAATTTCCTTCTTTTTAAAATCCAAATGGTATTCCATTGTATGTACATGCCACGTTTTCTTAATCCATTCATCTGTTAATGGGCATTTATGTTGTTTCCACATCTTGGCTAATTTGAATAGTGCTGAAATAAATGTGGGAGTGCTAATATATCTACAAGATCCTGATTTCAGTTCTTCTGGGTGTGTACCTAGAAGTGACATTGCTGCATTATATGATAATTTATTTTTAATTTTTATAATCTTCATACTATTTTCATAGTGGCCATGCCCTTTTACATACTTAGTGTAAAATGGGTCCAATTTCTCCACATCTTGCCAACACTTATTCTTATCTTTTTTTAAAACAAGCATTCTAATAGGTATAGAGTGATATCTTATGGTTTGATTTGCATTTTCCTGGTGATTGGTGATTTGATTGAGGAATTTAATTTATTTACACTTAAAGTAATTGGTAGAGAAGGATTTACTATTGTTATTTTGGCTGTTGTTTCCTGGTTTTGTAGTTCTTTTGTGTGTTTTCCTCTCTGGTTATTTTTGTATTTGTTGATGTTTGTATTGACATGCTGTGAGTGAATGGAAGATTAGGTAAACCCATGGGGCTGCATTGGGTCATTGTAGTTAAAAGAACAAAGTGCTGAAAAATCCTCTCTGGGGCTCAGGAAAAAAATGGTCCTTCAGTTTTTCAGACTGAGCATTGAGAAGGTCACTTCAGGTTACTGGGTATGATGAAAAAAATGGGTGAATGCTTTTCAACCTTGAGATTATAGTTAAGTACAGAAACAGTGACAATAATAAAAGCAATTTTAGTATTAATATTTTCTTTTAACTTTAGAAATAACTGGTATATAGCAGTGCTTAAAATGTAATGATTGAGAAAAATTTTGTATAGTTAATTTTACTAATGTAAATAATGTTGGTATGCTAAGATGAATAAAAACTATCCTATATAATAAAGAGCTAATATGCTAATTAGACCAAACAGCTGAAAGATCATCCAGACTTCCTTACAACCTTCTGGTTGAAGCTGGGGCTGTGAGGGCTGGCTGAGGCTCTGAGGGCCAGCTGGGGCTGCAAGGCCAAGCTCTTTGCATGGGTTTTGTGCACTGGGACTCTAGTTATATTTATAAGTTTAATTCATGACATTTAGAAGAATTATTTAAGTATTTGGGAAAGGTTTGTTTGGTAGGCAACTGAAGTACCTAAGGAAAAAGGTTGATTATCCTTATAAGTGTATTTTAAACTGTTTAAAAATACTATCTAAGTTTAAAGCCCTCTAGAAAATGATTTTCAAAATTTAGTACATGTATGAAAAATACAAGATTTTTAGCTGTACTTTACAGGTTAAGGAAAATGTGTTTTTAAATTTATAACTTTATGTAATTGAATTTAAATATTAAAAATAAAAAATAAAAATAAAAATACATTTTTTCTCCAAGCATTAAAGTTAGTGTCTCAATGATACCATAGAATTTATGTTGGTAGGTGAGAGAACAAACACCTTGAAAACGTAAAACAAGAGAGAGAGAGAGAGAGAGAGAGAGAGAGAGAGAGAGAGAGAAGGCAAGATAATGATGCACGAAGTGTCCCAATGATAACTGATAGCCAAATAAATCATGCAGGCAATAAAACTGTGAGTTTAGGGAAGAGACAGTTCACAGTGGTTTACCAGACAGTTCTGGTAAAGCTCAATTAAAATGCATTAAATGATCCTCAGTCTCATTCTAACAAATTGAGTTGAACAGACCTTTAAAATTTACAAAATGTGGTAATGATAAAGAGAAAGAGGTCACTTATCAACAATGCTTTGTTTAAACTGAGATGTTCTCTCATGTGAAAGTTTCTGAAAATGTTATCCCCCTTGTTAATATGAAGACATCAATGTGTTTTATTGATTTATATTTGTGTATTTATTATTCTGTAAGGGTGGAAATGTGCCCCTTTAACTGAACAAGGTTTCTTGCTCAGTATTGAAAAATGACCTCATTCTTTTGTAAGTATTAGTCACATTTTAATGGGGACATAGTCAACGTTTGTACAAGAACTCCCGAATCTTCTGAAAGTGTTATCATCACACATGGGTGAATTTCAATTACCAATGGTGCTGCCAATTCAATGTTCTTGTGTTGTGATCACAGATGAAGGTGAGCTTTAGATAGTCAGTGACTAAAGGCATTGAAGCAATTAATGCCAGGAGCTTTTCTTTTGTGTCTCTTTTGCTCTTAATTGTTGCTGCTCCTAATGAGCAAGGTTTGCTATTTCAAAATATGCCAAACTCTGAAAATATAAAATCATTTTCAAAGTGACTACGTTAATGCATGATCGTTATCTCCTCTAAAGAACCTGGGGAACAAACAGAGCCAGGCTTGGAAGTTAATTCCCAAGGAAAGGTAAAATTAAGGGTTGCAAACAAAACAAAACAAACTCTTTAGTTATACAGTAGTCTTCTCTTATCTGCAGTTTCACTTTGTATGGTTTCAGCTACTTGTGATCAACCATGGTCTGAAAATATTAAATGGAGAATTCCAGAAATAAACAATTCATACATTTTAAATTGTGGGCCATTCTGAGTACTGTGATAAAAGCTTGTGCTATTCTGTTCTATCCTGCCCGGGACATGAACCCTGTGTATCCATGCTATATACATTCCCCCTAACCCCATTAGTTAGTAAGCTTTTTGATTATCAGATTAGTTATGAGAGAAAGAGAGACCACATTCACATTACTTTTATTATAGTCTGTTATAATTGTCCTAGTTTATTATTAGTTACTGTTATTAAATCCTTAATGTGCCTAATCTATAAATTGAACTTTATCATAAGATATGTGAATAAAGAAAAACATAGTATATATAGGGTTCAGTGCCATCTGGGGTTTCAGGCAAGCACTGGACATCTGTGGATAAGGGGAACCACTGTAAACCTAAAAAAGGCTGCTGGAAAAGCAGAATTTCTTGAGTTTGTGGACAGAAGATGGTCATACAATCTGAGATGTTTTGCTTTTACATTCAGGCAACATAAGATGAAAGAAGATGCATTTAAATGCTATTCTAAAATGGCAGGGGGAGCAGATCAAGAAAATGCTTTAGAATTCATTAGATTGCTCTTAATACCCCTCACTTTACTTACCTGGAAGGTTATTTCCTTTTCTGCAAACAAGAGATAAAGTGATCTATCTTGTTCTGTTCTTCTGTGAAGTGCTGATCACAGTGCTGATACAGGGCAGACACTCAATAAAAGGACAGGATTTTGAATGTTAATGAGAGAAGTTAAAACCTGCTCAGAGAAGAAGCCACAAAGTCTTCACTGAGGCTCGGTTTCCTCATTTCTAAGTCAGGTATAATGATCCAATTCACTGATTGCGGTGAGAATTTAGTCCAGCATAAATATTAAATAAAGCTTTTTTTGGCCTTTTTCTTCTTCTACAGAATGGCAAATAAATGTTTACTTAGTAATTTGGTATTTGTGTTTTAAATTACTAAATTTACAAAACTTTTTAACAGTATGTTAAATATAGGGTGACCCCCCAAAAATATATACATACATTGAATAATTATAAAGGCAGTGCTTATTAAAATACATTTCATTTTCAAAATTGAGCTATCAGCTCTTAAATTGTGTATACAGTCTTTTTTCCCCCTGGATAACATGAATAATTAAACTGTTTTCTAAAGAACTAGGTTTGTAACTAGTGGTCTACATTCTGTGATAAATTAAATTAGAGATTAAGTGGCTCAGAAACTCAGGATATGCCTGGGTTCTGGGGAAAAACTTGAATCTGTAGAAAAAGAAGCAGAGAGAAAATATAATCTACTAACAATCAATTAACAGAATCTCCAGCCCTGGGCAACAAGATCTGGAGGATCGAGGTGTTGGCAAAAGAGCCATTGGAATACCTGTTGATTAGCAAAGCCAAGTTTAGCAACATACTGTAGTAAGAGAGAACATCTTTGACAGTTTTAGTGGCACCTAATCAGGGATGTTTCATAAGACTTACAGATTTTTTTGGTGATAGGACATACCAAAATATACTCATGTAGATAATGGGCAGAAGTATTTATTACTTAAAATTGCAAATGAGGGAAGGCTGCCAGGCAGGACCACTTATGCACCTGACTTCAGGGTACCAGCAAGCTGGAGGTGCAAAGTGCAGCTTCAGTATTGCAAGCTGGAAGGAGAGCTAGGTTTTGTGGGGTTCCTATTGGTTGGCTGATATAAATACTTTTTTCTGAGATCTAGGACAGAGGAACTGTGTCTAGTGTTCTAGTACCCAGCCCTGGGTTGATTACACCAAGTGAGTGGTGGTTGGGGTGTAGACTTAATCAGCTGACAAAAAAAGGGTATTGTCCCAACTCCAGCCATGGATTCAAAATATGGTAAAGACAGCATTTAAAAACACAAAATGAATAAGCATAAAACAAAGCAAAACTGTACTACAGAAAAAAGTCAAGGAAATAAATTTATTCTATATTGGGGTCTGGGCTCATGTCCTTTAATGTGACTCTTCCTTCCCAGGGATTGATTGGCATGGGACAAAGTTCATCACATAATAGTTTAATATTAGAGGAGCACAGCAATATGAGGATCTTTAAACAAATCTTGGTAAATAAACAGGTGCTTGGTAAGCCAGCTGTTTGCTCATGTGAGATGTGGACTAATTCCCTAAATGATGAAATTATTTATCTGGACACATTAGACTTCTGAAACAAATAGTGAAATTATTAATTAGTTTAAAGTCTTATTTTTCTCAGGTAGAATTTCTTGGAACAAATAGAAAAGTCATCTTGATACAGATGATCTCAGTTCTAAGTCCTGATAGGTTACATGAATTCAGATGGTCTTAGTTCTGATAAAAAATAATGTCTCGGTTTCTTATACTCTAGGAATAATATATAGTATACTTAAGAAGACTCCATGTTCACATAAAATAATAATAAATCTGCAAAATAATTAATATATGTGTTCATGAATGTATAGGAAAATACACTCGAATATTCAATATTGACATGCATATTAATATGTAATATTCCATAACTGAGAGCATAAACCTTGAATATTATTTAAAATAAAAGTAGACTAGGCAATGTATTATTGTTGAAAGAAAATTGCAATAAGAAAAAGGAAGCCCTAATTTGACCTTAACACTAAGGTTATGTTTCTACTTGGGCTAGTCATTGAACTTTAAGGCAAGAATTGTTTTTATTTTTCTCTGTAACCATATGTAGTGCTGAGCACAAAATTAGAGATCAATTACTTGTTGCATCCAAGCATGAATCAGTCTGATAGAGAAGTATTCATGGAAAAAAATGGATATTGAACTGGGCAATAAATAGAGTGAAACTGATGAGAAAGAAGTGGTATAGTATGTAAGTGGGTAAAAAAGGGATGGTACTCTCACAAGACAACGAAGTCTTAATGCTTCCCAGTTCTGACAGGAGCTAACAATAGGTCTGGTGAGGTGAAAAGGTTGAAAAAAACTAAAGGCCTGAAAAACCAGGATTTTACATTTGATATGCTGACAGTGACTCTTTAACTTTTCTCAGAAGTGTTTCTGATGATAGAGGGATCCAGGTAGATTTTTGTCCTGTAGTCCCAGGACAAAATCTGGAGAGATAATGATAAGCCCTAAATTTCCATTCTGTTTTATCTTAAAACAGTAGGTGATATTTATATTCCAGCTCAGAAATCATTTGTGCTAATTTTATTGTAATAATATTTACTTCTTCCATTACATTGAATGAAGATATAATTCCAGGAATATGCACCATGTTTTCTTGGCCATTATTGTGCTTCCCTATGCTTCATGTTTCAGGTTATGCCAGCCTCTGTTTGAAGACTACCTGAAAAATATAGTAAACAAATAATATCATGGAAATAAACTATAAGGAATACCAATCTATAAGGAATACCAATCAAATACTGTAATTATTTATAGACAGATATTTTTCAGGCAAGGCTGTGAGAAGGTATCTGGTGATCCAATTGTGTGCTGGCAAAAAGGGTGCAAAAATTGGCAAGCTACAAATCTTTCCAGCCATCTGTTTTTATAAATAAAGTTTTATTGGGCATATATATCCCATTCACTTACATATTTTCTATGACTGTTTTTGTGCTACAATGCAGGGTTGAGTGTTATAACAAAGACAAAATAGACTGCAAAGATAAATGTATTTCCTCTGTGGCCCATTACACAAAGAAGGTTTTGGACCTCCATTTTAGTGTAAAGAAGTGCCAGTGGCGCTGAAGAAGAAATCAATTAATATGAAAGGGATTGTGAGGAAATTGTTCCCCAAAACTCCAAAACAAAACTTTGCTTTGAGATTTATAGGCTATAGTTTTGGAAAGAAGTAAGATACTTACACTTTATCTATGTCAAGGCAAATGGAGGTTTTGAAGCCTGTGTGACTGTGAAAATTGTGATGTAATTGACAGACACAGGGTGATGGAGAGCAAGCCAGGTTAGGGGAGCTCAATCTTTTACATATTGATTTTGAGGTGACAGATTAACTCTAAAAATGTCTAATGGGATGCTGGAAAATTGGATTTTAACTTGGATGTAGGATGGTGACAGAAGATTTAGATTCCAAAGTCATCAACAAAAGGTATAATCATAAGCATTATAACTGACAGAATAGTCCATTTACTTCATGATGGAAAGAAAAAAGAAGGAAAAAAGGAGGTTGCTGAGATTCATGTTTTGAACAAGATAACGAGAGAACTAAATGCCTGTTTCTAACCTGGACAACCTCCAGTCTACCATATAATTTGTCTAATTGTCCTTTGCTTTTCTGTGCATTAAATATAAAAATAAAATGATCAACCTTTATGAACTGTTTCAAGAAAACAGAATCAAGATTTTGAATCACTTTCACAACTATAAAAAATAGGATCTACAGGAAAAGTCTAGGAATTATGAATATTATCCAGGAAAATCTACTATGCCTCCAATATTGTAACACTGTGGGTCAAATTATGCCTTTTGTAAATACAGTGAGCTCTATAATATGCCTCTAACTATATCTTGATCCCAGTATTAAGAATGAAATTCTACAACATTTCCTTGGGGGAAAAATTAGTGGAATGAATATCAGAAGGGCTCACAGATAGTTAGATTTTTGTCAGACTTTAGTTATACAGCTAAGATATTTGCCTTTATACATGATAAATGAGTTATCAATTATCTTTCTAATATTTTAGGAGGCATATAAATAAACTATATTATCTTTAACTCAGAACTGGTAAAATCATGGTGGACTAAATTAACATTCATTCCTCCCAGCAACCCTCATCCTTCTTTGTTGGGTCATGATGTAAGTAATAAGGACACCTATACTCCCCCACTTTGGCAATAATAGTGTTTCCTCTCAGATAACACTGATGTGATCAATTACCTAATACCAGAAGGTGGGGAAGTCAGAGCCAAGGTTGAAGACCTATTTTCAATGCTTTCATTCACTTTGTCATTAGTTATGATACTCAAGTTCTATGAAGATAAAACAACAACAAAACACCTGTCAGCTATTTGGGGCGGGGGGGCGGAGGGATGGACATAAACACAAACCCTTCTTTCTATATGATTGTCATTAATTAACTTCCATAGTCTTAAAGACCAATACATGAGCCTTTATGATGCTTTACAATAAGCCTTTGGTCACTGACATTTTCCTTCTTATGTTACAAAAATAAGGAGAAGTGAAGTTTTGGTGAGAGGAGAAAAAATTATTTTAAATGGATGCAGCTTAGAAAACTCATTAAGAGAAGAGGCTTTATTATTTTTCTGCCAAGGTTGATTCTGAGAAGAAACAATGCCATTAGTGCTGTCTTAGGTAATCGATATTTATCCCAATTCTTCCAGCCATTCAGAAAGAAAATGGATTAACAGAAAATAAAACAGCAACTCCAAAATAGAACTAAACGCTGCTGGCATACCTATGTGGATTTGCTAAAAGTCAGTAGAAAAGGTGCTTTACTCACATGCAGATAAAGACAACAGAGGCACTATCTATCATCTCTAGACATCATTGAGATTGGAAGCCCCTCTGCCAGCCATGAAAACAACAACAACAACAACACACACACACACACACACACACACACACACACACACACACAAAGACATTGCTTGGTCTATGGGGAACTATGTTCAGCTATGAGTAAATGCGACCTAAAATAGTGACTTAAATAAATTAAGATTTTATTTCTCTACTAGAGACCTGGTGCATGAAATTCATGCATGGGGTAGGGAAGGTTCCTCAGCCACGCCTGCACCCTCTCACAATCCAGGACCACTGGGCAGATGTCTGACTATCATTGGGCAAGACCCAGACCTGGCTGGTCCCACCCCTGTCAAACCCCACTGGCAGGGGGCGCAGCATCATATCCCTGGTTGGTGCCAGGTGGGAACACAGTATCAAGTTCTCGCCCACACACTTGCACCTCGTTGTGTATGCAGCCCCACACACCACATGTGCCTGCCACATATGAAGCCTCCTGCTGATCAGGCATCACTACCCTTAGCATATTAGCTCTTTATTATAAAGGACTAGAAGCCTGATACACAAAGATTCATGCTAGAATGGGCTTTCCTTTCCCTGGCTGTCAGCACTGCCTTTCCACTCCAGTCCAGCCTCTTTCCTTTCAGGCCTCAGAGCTGCCTCTTTCTGCTCTGGCCCACCTTTCCATGCTGCCCAGAAGCCCTGAGAGACAGAGGTGGGGCAGGACGAAAGCGTCCACCCCCATCACCTGGCACCTATGTATACAAATTAACCACCATCTTTGTTGGATTAATTTTCATATCACTCCTGATTGGCTGGTGGCATAACGGAGATACAGTCAATTTACATGTTTGTCTAGTATTAGGTAAGATGTAGTGAGATGTATGAGTTATCAGTTCTGGCCTAGTGTGCAACTCCACAATGTCATTAGGGACAAGATCTCTGCTTCTCTTCAGCCACTGTTGCATGTAGCTATTGTCTTATGGCCACAAGAACCATACTCTTCTCCACTCCAGCTCTGCTCTCCCTTGGCTTGCTTCAAAAGCCTATTTCCAGGTAGGAGAAGGAGGAAATCATGTGAGGAAAATGACCCATCCCAGCTCAGTATGATTCTCTTTTAAAACACATTACCATTGTTTACATCTCATTGAATAGAATTGTGATTGTGCCAGGAGACAACCCTTAGCTACCAAGGGAAACTGAATAATTGTTTTAGGCCCACAATCATCCTGAATAAAATAGTTGATAGGAAGAGGAAGGACTAGATATTGGGTAGCAGCTAATTGTTTCTGTCAAAGGTGTGCATTTCATGTCTTCAATTACCCTGTCAAGATGACACTGCTTTGTTCAGATCTGGGTTTTATACCTATAAGTAGGTTTTATATCTGTGAGTAAAGAACCTGGCATGCTATAATCTTATACATAGGATCTTTATTCTCTTGTAGGATGCATACCAAGAGGTAATATGAACAGGTCTGCAATGGAGGGGCAAAGAAAGGGTGAAAGGAGAGAAATGATGTTTAAATCTCTCTTGCTCAGCTTATGCTCTGAGCATTATTTCTTCTTACTCATTTCTTTCACCTTTCCTCATGAGAAGGATCTGAGTTCAACACTAAAGTGAGGAGGAGGAAGATAAAACATCTGTTCCCATCTCAAATATGACACCTTTCAGAGAGTATGAGGCCATTTCTTCATTTAAGGCAAACCTATACTCTAATATATATTTACTTTCAGGTACCGCCAAAAATTCTGGAGTTAAATGAAACTGCTGCTTCAGTTAGAATGCAGCAATTATGCTTATGTTTTTTAAAATAAATTTTATTTCTTGAACAGTTTCAGATTTACATAAAAATTTCAAAGATATCACAGAGAGTTTCCATATACCCTGTACTGACTCTCCCCTATTATTTACATCTTACATTAGTGTGGCATATTTGCTACAATTAATGAACCAGTATTGATTCCTCCTGGCTGTGGTAGTTTCTTAGACATTCTTGTTTTCATTGATCAACTCAGTTTGTGGAGTAATAGTCAGGTAATTTGTAGAATGTTCATCAATTAAAGTTTATTTTATGTTTTTCTCTTGATCAAGATTATGGGACCGGGATAGATGACCATGTAGGAAAAGTGCCATTTTCATCATATTGTATCAAATGTATACTAAAATGTGACTTCTTTTCATAGATTAACATCAGTTGTTCATGTTGATCTTGATCAATGGCCAAAGCAGTACTTGCCAAGTTTCTTTATTGAATTCTTATTTTCACTCCTTTCCATCCTGTGCTCTTTGGAAAAACAGCACCATGTACAACCTACATTTAGGAGTAAGCAATTACACTCCATCAGCTTGAGGGCAAAATATCTACATATATAATTGTAGTTCTGCATGGGAGATTTGTCTGTTCTCCCCAATTTATTTAAATCAGAATGGCCTCATTGATATTTATCTTATAATTTTGATTATGATCCAATATTACTTTATTTTGTTTGCTCAAACTTGAATTATTTCAGTGGACTGCTGTTTCCTTATGTTCCTTTGACATACTGTGGGTTATTTTTAAAAGCACTTTCCTTTCTCCAGGCTCATGTTGTATATTTTCTGTCCCTGTCCTAAAACCAGCCATTTCTCTAAGGAGGTCTGGTTTCTTTTTAATTGTAGAATGATATTAGAAATAAAATCTGGATTCTAGGTGTGCTTGTTGCTACTGGGGGTGGTTATTTCTCATCTCTTTAGCTGACAGAGCAAAATATGCACAAGGGTAGGCAAAAATAGGTTTACAAGTTGAGAGTATGCCAACACAGAGTTTATTCTTGTATTATTATAATCATAACCTGTGGGTCTTTTACCATATGACCAATTAAAAATCTTCTTTTGCCCACATCTACATGAGTGTATTCAATTTTTAAAATATTTTATTGAATTTATTGGGTCAATATTCATTAAAAATTATATAGGTTTCAGGTGTAAAATTCTATAATGCATCATCTGTATATTGTATTGTGTGTTCACTACCCCAAGTCAGGTCTCCTTCTATCACTTTTTATTCTACCTATACCCTCTTTTACCTCCCCCAACCCCTTTTCTTCTGGTAATAACCATGTTGTGTGTCTATGTGTGTGTGTATGTGAGTATGTGTGTTTGTGATTGTGTGTGTGTGTGTGTGTGTGTGTGTGTGTATGTTTTGTATCCTAACCCTTGTACACATATCTATAAATATTTCTAATATGCAACCATATTAAACTAAACAAAAATTCATACTGGTATCTCCAATTCTAATCCATTATAACATTTACTATCCTAGCCTTCTTCCCTTATCTATAAATTTTCCTGTCAACCATAGCTCCCACTATTTGTCATCTATTTACTTGTTTAATTCTCATATACATGAATAGTAGCATCATAATTGTTAGCTTATGTCTTTATGGGAATCAACTTAATCAGCTGAAACAGAGTGCTTATGGTCAGTTTATTTTTACTTTATTTTTACCAACTTCACTCATTACAAAGTACTTTAGGTCAACATCTTTCTCCTGACCCCCTTCAGTGAGATTGTCTATGTATTTGTAATATAGATATATTGCTTTGTCATATTCTGCATTCCATCTTGGGATTTCTGTAATGAGCTAAATTTTTTTTATTGAATTTATAAATATTAAAGTTTATTTTTGTGTATGCATGGTATACATATTAGTGGGGTTTGGCAAAGTACAGTGTCATATATTCAGGATTACAATATTATAGAGAATTCGTTCACAATCCTAAAAATTTCCTTTTGCACTACTTTTTCAACCCTACACCTCCTCCCCTTGAACTTCTGGCAACCATTGTCACTGTTTCTATAGATATAATTTTTAAGAACAGCATAGTAAATATTGTAATGATATCACATTATACATACACACTCATTATAGTATATACTACTACCTACAACACAGTAGTTATATGCATTATATCTATATATCTCACAAACTTATGTAGTATAATCATGAAAGTGACATCCTACCACTTTTGCTATATTCTATTGGTTAAAAATGGATCACAAGTATTACCCACACTTAATCAAGTAAAGGACAAAGTGTGAATACCAAGAGAAAGAGATTATGGGGACCATCTTAGAGTCTGTCCACAATGAATTGTTTCCTTTTTATGTGATGCTATCAGTGGCTGTATCTGGTTGAGGTACATGATGAGAGAAAGACTGATAAAGGTGAGACTCACAGAAAAGTGAGATGTTTCATTCAATTTGATAATTAAAATATTTTAAAATCATGTAGACCAAATATTAATAGTAATTACAAAATTCTTAGCTAGTAATTTAGAAAATACATAGGGGCAAAAATCTCTATAAAGTCAGTAGTGTTTTAAGGGAATATTTATTTTATTATTTATAATTGAACATACATGCATTTAGAAAACAGTGGCATATTCATGTAAGAGGTAACCTTATTAATTTTACAAGCCATGGTTGGGATATTTATGGATTCTTAGAGAACCTTTTTCATAATTTTGTTGATACTTAGGGGATAGTTGTCTTTAACATAGAAATCATTCCCCTAGTGAGAAGCAAAGACCAAAAGATAAATGCTGAAGAAAAAAGAAAATACTTTGTGCTTCAACTATAATATCGATAGTATAACATAGACAATGGGAGAGATAGATGAAATTTCCTTGAAGGATTGCAAACACTGTAGCAGAATACTAATGCAATTAAGCTGAGGAAAAAAATCATAATTGTTTTGTAGTTTTCCAAATGTCACATGTGTCATGGGACTTATACAGGGACTGAATGGCACAGACAATATTCACCAAAATGATATTGTGTGGATATTCCTGGCCAAAATTACTTTTTAAATTTACTCGAGGATTTGTTTTCATTGATTTTTAGAGAGAGAGAAAAGGAAAGAGAAACATTGATATGGAGGAGAAACATCAATCAGTTGGCTTCTGTACATGCCCTGGCCAAAGATCAAACCTACAATCTTTTGGTGTGCCAGATGATGTCCCAACCAATTGAGCCACCAGGCCAAGACTAGCCAAAATTATCTTTATGATTAGCTGGTACTTAACACCCGATTATTACTTACACCCGATTATTACATGCTGCTACTTAAGGATGAGGAGGAGTAAACAAAGCAGCAGCAAATCAGAAAAAACTAGAGAAATCCACTTCAGGTGGATTAACATAATTACTTCAGCTAGGGAGTGACAGCAAAGTGCCAAAATACACTTGAAACATAGATGTTTTTGTAGCCCAACTTCTGCTTGTACGCACCTGTGCACTTAGTAAATGGCTCCAAATGCTTAATCAAAAGAAATCTAATTGCCTTAATTTACTTCATCCAAAAGTAGAAGAGTAAATTATATGTTTAATTATAAACTTTCCACTTTGGACAGCTATAATTAATGACTCAAGGAATTGTGCAATAAGCCAAAAGCAACCTTTTATTACTCTAGAGGTACCTGAACAACACCAGTGTTTCAGAGGTAGTCAGGTCCTATTACTAGAGGAATCAGAATGCCTACCTGATGCATTAATCATGGAGCACCTCTGAGAAGACATACTTTTAATTATATATGCTGCATACCGTCCATGTGGATTGTCTGTATCAGTGGATAGTAATCAGTCTTCTAGCCTAAGTAATGATGACAAGAGCGTTTTTTATTTTTAAAAATTTTGCTTTTTAATGAATGCCCTGTTAAATTTCTGAAACCTTACCAGAACGTGGCCTGGAGCATGGGGAGTTATTGCCTCTAAAACATTTTTCAGAAAGTCAATGTCTTTTAAGATTATAGTCTCATTTGTGTTTTCTACCAGAATGGACAAATTCAATGAGGAGTACTTCTACACCTAGAGACCCAACTGGTTTTTCCTTATACATCCAGGATTCCAGTTTTAAGAGGAACCACATCTACCTACCATATAGAAAGAGCGACCATATAGTTTATTATAAAAACTTAGACCATCTTCCCAATTCCAGGACAAAATGCATAAATTGGGGATCTACTGGGAAAATCAAGTCACCCTCCATATAAAAAAAGCCAATTTAGTCCTTGGGCACAATCCATCAATGGATAAAGCATAGTGTAACTTGGCTATTTTTGCATATGTAGTACTATTGTCATGGAAAGAGGATGGTTTTTGGCATAAAAAAGATCTAAATTTGAATCTCAATTCTGTCACTAGCTAAGGGATTTCAAAAAATTATTTAGTATCTCTGAGTCTTAGTTTCGTTATTGTTAAAATGGGACCTTTAAGCTACTTTCATACTTATTAACTCAGATTTAGTAAAGGTAACAAAAGTTTCTGATATAGATAATGTACTAAATTCTAGACAATTGAAATTTGTTGGAATGCTTTGTATATATATAAAGGCATAGTAAATATATTTTGATTGTCTTATTAACCATCGCTTTGTTACCCATAACCTGGGAATGTGCTCTGATCAGGAATCAAATGCGTGACCTTTCAGTGTAGTCATGTCACCCTAACTAACTGAGCCACACTGGCAAGCGCAGCAGCTCATATTTTTAAAGCCAGGGAGGGAGTCTCTCTCTAGTCAGGTAAAGTGAAGTCTTACATAATGTGACTTAATGATGGGGAGTGATTCTCCCATAATCCCTGTTATATAATCTAATCTAATAATGTGAGTGTTATCCCTATATTCATACTCACAGGTCATGCTCACTTTCAATGGGGGAGAATTTACAGGTTGCATACACTAGTGGGAAGTTAACAGAATCCTCTTAGGAATCTGTCTAATACAGAATCCTAACACCCTCTCTTATTGGGAGTGTGAGGACCTGAGAAGAAGGTAGACCCTGAGGATTATAGCAACTAGTGTTCTCTTTATAATATCCACAAGAGAAATGAGAATTTGATAACTCATCACTAGAAAAAGAAGAAATCAAAAAACCATATCAGTAAACTGGTGTGCCTCTTTTTCTCTTAATAAGTATAAAAGGACCATTTTTTCATAATAGGCACATTTGAATACAAACTACATATGTTCTCATCTGCAACTTGTTTTTACTATGCCTGGATGACAATTTCAAAGGTGAAAATTTAATAAATTTGAAGTAAGTCTTACAGAGTTATTAGGGAAAAAGTGATTATTTGCTTTAGAACCTGTCTTCCCCTGTCCACATTACAAAGCATTTTCCCTTTCTTTTATAGAAGTAGGTTGGGTTATGAAAGAGAAAAAAAAGGTAAGAAAAAAGGAAAGAAGAAAGAAAAATCAAAGAAAATAAATAGAAAATGTATAAAATGGGAATTTAAAATTAATTTAATACTGGTGTGAGATGAGGAAAGTTGTTCCCCTTTGCCACTATTCAGGTGAAGGGGAAGAATAAAGTGCACTTAAAGGAGAATGTAGGTGTCACTTTTTAAACCTTCTACTCATTAGGAGTTTTATCCAATGAGGTGAAGTAATTCTTAGTGCTTCAGGGAGAATGCCTCTTAGAATATGACATTATTTAAGTTTTGGTACAGATACTTTATTTTAAAAAGCAAAGAAAACCAAGATATAGGGTTACCATTTTGAGATTTAGCAATTTCTGGGATAACATACTTATTTTACACCTTCATTTAACTAGGAAACATCTATTGGACCCTTTGCAGGCAACAAGGACTCCAGTAAGAATGGTATAGCTTTGTTTGCAAGGAATTCAAAGGAGAAAGAAATATAATTCAATTAATCTATCTATATATATAAAAGCCTAAGCCAAAGGCTGACCTGGCAGTAGCTATGACACCCATTGACCACCAGGAGGCAAACAACACAGGAGCTGCCAAATGACAGCAACTTTGCAGAGTGCCCCCTTGAACTCTGGGACTCCTCCAGGAATGTTGGACTGCCAGTTTTGGTCCTATCCCTGCAGGCCAGGCTGAGGGACCCCACCAGTGCACAAATTCATGCATTGGGCCTCTAGTCTATATTAATAAAAAGGTAATATGCTAATTAGATCAGATAGACCAGACATATTCTGGACGTCATTCTGGATATACTTCTTGATAAAGTCAGGTGTGTGGCTGGCCTGCAAACCACCAGTGATTCCTCACCCAGGCTGACCTTGCCCCATCAGTTGGAACCCCAACCTGATTGGGGCTGTGGCTGGTTTGCAAACCCTCAGTGGCTCCAGTCCCAGGCAGGCCATGCCCCCCAGTGGAGCCCTCCACATCCTGATCTAGGGCCCCCTTCAGGGCAAGCCAGCCAGCTGTCACCTGTGTACCAGGCCTCTATCCTATAAAATAAAAGGAATGCAAATTGACCCTAAAGGCAGAATGACCAGAATGACCACTGGACCAATCACTATGAGGCACACTGACCACCTCTTGTTCCCTTCTCCTGGCTCTCAGGCACTGATTAACCCATGGTGAACAGGGAACTGGGGATGGGTGGCAGCAGGGGCAGGGCCGGCTGCAGACAGAGGAAGATGGCGCTGGTCGCAGGCCAGGCCTAGGGACCCTACCTGCTCATGAATTTCATGTGCCAGGCCTCTAGTCTATAATAATAAAAGTATAATATGCTAATTAGACTGGACAGCTGAACTACCTTCCTTATGTCCTTCCAGATGACCTTTCAGATGAAGCTGGGGCTGCAAGGGCTGAGGGCAGCTGCAAGGGCCATGCCCCTTACACAAATTTTGTGCATCAGACCCCTAATATATTATAATGTAACACACACTACAATATAGGAGCCCACTGAAGGGAGAAACTGATGTTTTGAAGGGGCAAGAACAATTACACAAAGATGTTGATATTGTGTCCTATGTCTTAAGGAATAAAAGGACTCTAGGTAGAGCCTGGGAAGGGGGACACATGAGTAGGAAAGAGATGAAAGTTGGTGAGTTTAGTATACCATTACAGTGTGATAAATCTCAAAGCTTAGAGGTAAGCCAGTTGTCCGCAAAGTGTAGCTCGCGAGCCACATGTGGCTCTTTGGCCCCTTAAGTGTGGCTCTTCCACAAAATATCACAGCCTTGGCAAGTCTATTTTGAAGAAGTGGAGTTAGAAGAAGTATAAGTTTAAAAAATTTGGCTCTCAAAAGAAATTTCAATAATTGTACTGTTGATATTTGGCTCTGTTGACTAATGAGTTTGCCGACCACCGGTGTAAGGAATCACCTTAATGAAGTCTCACCAAGTAAATTAACAAAAGAAAGGTTAATTTGTGCTATTAAGAATTCTTTGTAGCAGCTCATTTTTCATGTCTTAATCATAAAAAGAGTTGTTAGAAATGGTGAAAAATCAATGGAAAGGAAAGCAAAGTGCATTTGGGAGAATATGTTCCATTCAGTCTCTTGATCAGCCTATAAAAGAAATAATAGTAGCTTCCTAATAGCATTTTTATCCCTTGCTCTCTTACTCACTTAGGAATATGCATAGTAAGAATTTAAATTTCATTGTGGAGACTGCTTGTTTGTGGCTTGCATGGAACAGAGCCATAGGAGATGGAGATTCTTACATCTGATGCCCTTTTATGTTCATGGAAATGAGTCCTGGGAAGCTTCTCTACCTTAACAATGCTCTGCCAGACTAACAAGAATCCTTTTAAAACCCAACGATATAATTTATCTCCTCAGTAAATGTGTGATTGCTGTACATTACTTATTTTAGAGACAAAGGAGAATTATAGTATTCTAAGTGGATTATTCCATTTGACACAATATCTTTTCATCAAGTTGTTTATTGGTCTGATTTATGGAGTTCATTTATAAAACCAATGTATGGCTCACACTTGATCTCAAAGCTCTGCACTTACAATCTGCACTTACATTATTATTATTACTATTACTATATATTTTCACATTACTTTTTATTCATTTATTTTTGACCCAGAACTAATACACAAGTTTACTTAATCAGTTATTGGCAAAAAAATAATTCATTAGAAAATTATCTTCATTTGCAGAAACTAATTGAGTTGAATATTAAATATAGGTGTTTTTTAAAAATATATTTTTTTATTGACTTTTTACACAGAGAAAGGGAGAGAGAGTTAGAAACATTGATGAGAGAGAAACATTAATCAGCTGTTTCCTGCACACCCCTTACTAGGGTTGTGCCTGCCACCAAGGTACATGCCCTTGACCAGAATTGAACCTGGGACCCTTGAGTCCAAAGGCCAATGCTCTAACCAGTCAGGGCTGAATACATGTTAATACCTTGAGCCACACTAGACAGAGCTGAATATACATGTTAATACCTTTTCTCTTTTAATGCCAGGTCAAAAGCCTTTCTCATATCATTATACATTTTATAAACATAATTTTTAATACCTGAATTATGTTGCATTAATGGATAAGCCACAAATTAACTATTTATTCAATATTGAGTTATTTGCTTAGACTCTAAAGTTCAGCAATTAAAAATAATTATAAGATTAGCATTCTTCAAATGGAGAAATATTCGTGAATTATTAGGTTGGAGTCATAGTCATGATGATTAATAAAATTTGTATATCTACTATGAGCATAGCTCACTGTGTTAGTTGCTGCAGGAGATACAACATATGTTCTCCAGATAACATATTTGGAGAAATAAAACATTGAAAAAAAATAAAACATTGATTAGAAAAATCTAGTACAGACTAGATTTTCATCAGAACTTCCTGAATGGTACACATAATGAGAATGGGAATACTTAGAAGAGGAAGAGGTCATATGTCACTGGGAAGGCAGGATGATCTTTATGGAGATTATATGATCTGAGATGGATTAGGTTATATTGAATAACTGAGGGAGGAAAACATATTTAATATTTGTAGTTTTTCTTATTTTTACCTAAGATTATTTCAAAAATATTATTTTTAAAACATATATATTTTCATTTTTCCTTGTCTTAAAATTATTATTGATGGACATTTCATGGTCTATAAGTCTACAGTGGTACCTTGAGATATGAGTGCCCTAACATATGAGATTTTTGAGATACGAGCCGTCGAGCGAGCAATTTTTGCTTTGGAATACGAGCAACATTTGAGATAGGAGTAATCGCACAGATCGGCCAGCTGCACACGACCCACCAGTTTATCGTCACTCGAGCGTCTCATAGTTTCCCACGCCTCAAGGTTATGGAACGAATTAAACTCATATCTCGAGGTACCACTGTATTTTTGTTGGATAAATACATTTAAACTGATCCCAGCAAGTTTACTGAGAAATTGCATAGTGGACAACCTTCCATATGCAATATGGGGACAGCCTTTTGCTTTGCCCATTTGAAATAAGAAAAATTTGTGATTCATATTTTCTCATCTGACTAGAGCAGATTCTGCCTGTGAGCAAATGACCAGCCATGGTTTTGAGAAGTGTACCAAGACAGAAATCTCCAAAAGCCATAGGTGAACAAGAACTGATCAAACACTTGCATATATATTATTTTATTTAACTATTACATTACACTGTAGGAATGGGCCTTATTAGTCTACTTTTAAGGTAAGAAAATGGTTCAAACTCTTGGAAAATGATGGATCTTTATTTGGGGGCTGTCTGAAATCTAGGTCATGGCCTTTCTACTAAAGCATTAGTAAATCAGTTCTATTATCAAAGCCATATTTAAAATAAACCCTTAATATTTCAGGGTAATTATGCAAATTCAGAAGAAAAAGGTTGCCACATATGTAAAATATTTATACCACTAAATGTTAGTGAGTATAATTATTCAATAGTGAATGTTTGTCTACATCATTAAAATTCAGGACATTTGTGTTAAATTGAATTTTTAACCCTTCCTATACGAGGCTATGCAAGTCCTGACAGAGTCTGGGCAGGACAAGCCTGAGGCCTGCCCGAGATAATACTTCCTATTATTCAGTCTCCACAATAATGAGCACACTTCATAGTCTTCTAGTAAGACACAATAAGCATACAATTAATATTTCAGCTTTGCTAATATTCAATGCACACATTTTGATGGAAGCAATGTGAATTGGCTTAGTAGTTATAGAAAACATACATAAATATTCTGTCAAGAAACATAAATTACTTACTGACCCAGTAATTATTCTCCAGGCAATGTATTCCAACTAAATAATTTAAGAAATTTAAAAGTTATAAACAATGTTAGGAGCTTTTAGACTTCAAGGAAGAGATATAATGAGATTATGTAAGGAGATAGGGCTATTGTAAAGATGTGGAAGCAAATAAGCCCTAAGACCCTCTCAGCAGCAGAGTCATCATTCACAATAGAACCTCTAGTGGCCAGTTACAGCCCAGTTGGCCTGACTTTCAGAAGGTCACATCCATTATTCTCCTTTTGACTATCTTAGCTTCTGTCTGTGGCATTACCTCTGTCTCTGAGTCTATAACTATTCCTCTGTGAAAGTGTGTCTAAGTCTTTCTTTTAACTGATTAATTTCACTTCTATTTATTGGGTAACAGGGGTAATGCTAGTAATACTCTAGCAATGGCTAGCTACTTTTAACAGTTTACTGTGTATCAGTCATGGTTCTAATAACTTCACACATAATAACTATTTAAATTTTCAAAATACTATTATGGAGTAGATACTTTTATTATTATCACTTTATCATTGGGGAAGTGAGGCACTGAGAAGGTAATCATTGGGAGTAAGTCCCCTACTTAGAAAATGGTGGCACTAACTTTGAAAACTAGGCAATTATTCAATGTGTTGTATTGCTTTTCAAAGAAAGGTGCAAATGAGAGGAATACATATATATTTGTGGCATTAGCTCTGGTCTGGAATGCAAATACATTGGGATCAATGGAATAGTTCAAGAAGAGGATGTAAAGAGAAAAGGGGGCCAAGAAGTGAGTCCTGGAAAATGCCAGCATTTAGAGGTGCAACAGTTAAAAACAAAGCAAAGGGGACTTAAAAGGAGCGGCAAATGAGGTAGAAGAAGAACTTGGGTGAGGGTTCTTCTAGAAACTAAGATAAAAGAGCATTTCAAGAAAGATAAAATGGTCAATTGTTTTTAAATACTTATATACTAGTGGCCTGATGCACAAAATTCATGTATGCAGCAGGGGGGTGTTCCTCAGCAGGGCCTGCACCCTCTTCAATCTGGGACCCCTCGAAGGATGTCCTACTGCCGGTTTACAGGGATTGGGCCTAAACTGGCTGCCAGACATCCCTCTCACAATCCGGGACTGCTGGCTCTTAACCCCTCACCTGTCTGCCTGATTGTCCCTAACAACTCTGCCTACCAGTCTGCTCACCCACGACTGCCTCCATTGCCAGCCTTCTCAACCCCAACGGACCCCGACTGACTGCCTGCCCCCTTCTGCTGCTCTGTTCACCTCTAACTGACCCCCACTGATTGCCTGCTTGCCTGAATAGGCCCCCTGCTGGTCTGCTTACCCCCAATGGTCCCACCCCCTCACCAGCTTGATCACCCACAACTGTCCTTCCCTCTTGGCCTCTAACCACCTCTACCTTGGCCCCACCACCATGGTTTTGTCCAGAAGAATGTTTGGAAGGTCTCCTGGAGGGTCTCCCAGTCTAATTTGCTTATTACCCTTTTATTAGTATAGATCATAAAAGATAAAGAAGGAAATTTGGTCATTTGGATTTTTCAGTAGAGTTAACATCAGTGTCTATAGTAATGCCCATGTAATGGAGAGAGCAGTCAAACTAGAGTGCAGTGGAAATTTAAAAAAACAATGAAAAAATAGCATGTACAGCAACCCTGCCTAGGAATTTGTCTATAAAAGAGAGGGTTGACTTGGAATGGTAGCTGGAGGAAGAAGTGCTATCAAAGGAAAGTACATATTTGACATTTAAATATAGAAGGGAGATATTGGAGTATGCCCTTGGGAATGATCCAGTATAAGAAGAGGAGCAAAAGTAAATACATGCGAGAGAAAGGAATGGCTGAAAACTTAAATCTGTAGAAGGCAAAAGGAGAAGGGAGGCAGAGCCCAGGAACAAATTCAAAGGAGGAGAATAATACTTTCTCCACTATGATGGAGATGAAAAAGATGGATGTAGAGACAGGTATGAAAAGATCAGGACTGCGGTTTTTTAAATGTAATCAATAACAAATAAAGCAAATAAACCCATTAGAGAGTGAAACAGATTCTTTAAGAGACTGAAGTAAAATAATTATAACAATGAGGATAATTAGCAAGGAAATATTAGCAAAAGAAATTTGCATTCATTCAGTATAATATTTAAAATTGGTACATTTCAGCTGTATTGCATTTTCTACCTTTGATCAAGGATATGTTCTAATAATTGGTCTTCGGAAACTTAAATACTCATGCGGTATTAGTAGGAGGAGCTTAAGCTCCAGGAACTGGAATGTTCTTGGTCTGGATGTTGTTTTGAAGAGTATATGCATCTCCTAATCTACTGCATAGATAATCTACTGTATAGTGAGGTTGAGCCTACAGGCAGGTGGGGCTGTGGGAAACTATAGAGGCAGAAAGGATGCTGACTGCAGTTTTACATTCTCTTAAGCCTCCCTTGAAACCTGGAGTTATGTAGAACTGTAATAAACATTTGTCCTCAAAATTCATCTTTGGTTTTTTATTTGAAATGTATCTATGTCTGTAACCATGTTTTAAATTCTGGAGCTACAATTCTAGTCTAGCCATCAGTATACTCCTGTACAACTGTGGGTGGTAAGTCAGGCTTTTTGCTCCTTTCCTTCCACTGCATCATGTCAAATATTTTAAGGATCCCTAAGAGCTCATATCTATCACATTACTTAACATTTAAAACAATTTCTAATTTGTGTCAGATAAGACAAAATTTATTCAGCCTGAATTCAAGGCCATCTATAATTTAGAATCCAGGCTGTTAATCCAGTCTCATTTCCTAATTTTGTACATGGACTTCTCACAGTGAAGAAGCATTTGAGAGCCAGTCAGATCCAATAATTTTGCTTCTTACTTCTATGACCATGATAAATTTATCTAACTTCTGTGGTTTTTAGTTTCTCATCTCTATAGTGATTTTGATTATTGTCTGGTGTAGTTTTGAAGATCAAATAATGTGATGTATGTAGTGTACTCCACAGAGCTTCAGGTGTATATGGTTAACTCTCCTAAAAAAATACAATCTAGCCGAAACCGGTTTGGCTCAGCAGATAGGGCATTGGCCTGCAGACTGAAAGGTCCCAGGTTCGATTCCAGTGAAGGGCATCTACCTAGGTTATGAGCACATCCCCACTAAGGGGTGTGCAGGAGGCAGTTAATCGATATCTCTATAATTGATGTTTCTAACTCTCTATCCCTCTCCCTTCCTCTCTGTAAAAAAATCAATAAAATATATTAAAAAAAATACGATTTACGCATTGTTCATATTACTATTTTTGGTAGCTAGGACATGGCATTTAATTCATTTACTGTTCATTAAATAATTTATTTATTGACATTCTATAATTCTTACAAACTCTGAATATTTATTTTAGATTTATCATTTTTAAATTTCAGACATATTTTCTTGAAAGACCTGAAAAATTGTTTGGGATGGTGTTTTTTGGAAACTTCAACTACATTAGTTAATACTTAGTTGAAATTTATTTTCTTAAAACTATAAAAATGATTTTAGATATTGAAACTTTATATGGGATTACTTTATTTCAGACATTCATTCTTTTATTTATTAATTTATCCAACAAATATTTAGTGAAAGTCTATTATGTTAAGCACTGGAAAGGTTGGAGGGAACATGAAGAACAAGAAGAAAACAAGAAGAGAATCTTTGGCCCAGACAGCAAGTTAACCCCAAACATTCTTCACGTTTCCTTAGTACTAGAATTTTGACCTGAGAATGTGTAAATGAAGTTTACATTCCCCAGCCTCCTTTGCAGCCAAGTCTGGCTATTTGGCTATATTCTAGTCAATGTGAAGTACATTAAAATGATTGGTGATCAATTTCTAGAATATTTTTTTGTAAGAAAGCTTGAGTATACTCCTTGCCCCTTTCACCCTCTCATATTTCTATAAATAGCAGTTTAGGTTGTAGAGTGAGGTCTAGATCTCTATCTTGTACCATGAGGATGAAGGCCACACTCTAAGGATGAAGAGACAAAAAACTAGAAGCAAATTGGGTTAAAGGTTTGTAGAGTCACCATATCTGCCATGGGTTGCCTATACTTGGGTTGGGTCATGCATGAAAAGTGATCCTATTATATTTAGCCAACATGTTTGGATCACTGTTACTTGTAGTTAACCTTAACTCTGATACCCATTCTCATCTTTCCCTCCAAAGACTAAAATCTTAGGGGATAGTTGTATTTATATATAAATTATCTACATGGAGAGGTTTAAAAGCTGAACTAATATTACTTTGTTTGCAAATGAATTTTATTTCTATTTCTAATCAGTCACATGAACACCATTTTTAGCTTTGCAATTTCTGTAATATGTTAATAGAAATGATTAAAAATATGTTTTTTAACTTGAGCTTTTTATTTAAAGGATAAATAAACATTTAACAAATGAATCAGAGTTGTTTTGGTTTATTCAAACATACCTCAGGTATGTATTTGAATATTTTGTACTTATTTGAATATTTTGTCTGCACATATTATTAAGTATTTTTAATGGTTGCAAATGGTATTTCATTTATAATTTGACATTCAGTGTTTTCATTAATAGTACACAGAAATATGATTGATTTTTGATTGTTCATTTATTTTGCTTTTTATATTCCACATATAAGTGAACTCACATGGCGTTATTAAGTATTTTTGATAGCCAGTATTGTGAAATTAGTTTGTCTCTATAGTCAATTATAAATGCAGATACTGATACATGAACTTCATTCATAGCCACAACCTTAATAAAAATCTTCTACAAATTCAGGCTCTAATGTTTACCCCACACTAAAATTATAAGTATGGCTTTCATAGTATTTTTCCATCTTTGCCTGAAAAACATTACTTTATGTCTTTAAACTTAAATGCCAAATACTTAATTAGTGTGTGTGTAAATATTTTCATTCCTATAGCATTTAGCTTTTTTATGTTCATTTAATTCTGTTCAAAGGTTAATTCCTTCGTTGCTATTTGTTCAATGGTGACAGGTAATAAATGGTGAATTATAGCCATGATTATTATTATCAGAAGAAATAATTACATTGATCAAAAGCACATGTAGCAATTATTTTCATCTGGTTCTAAGGACTTACTAAACCTTTTCTAATAAATCTTAATAACTTTTCAGGTAACATTTACTATGTGTCAACTATCTTGTAGTAAATATGAGTAATTTACAAAGTCATCTTAAAATAGCTCTAAAAGGAGAAGATAAAAATTCACATTAGGCAAAGAAATCCTTTATATAAGATATATTTTTAAGATTTCAGGGACTTTAAAATACTATCAACTACACATTTATAATCAACTCTATTAAATTTATCAATAAAACTTCAAATCCAATTTCAAAAGATTGTAAATATTAGGTTATTCATTATATAAAACATCTTTGAAAGATTATTTTTGTTTCATCTTTTAAAACAAAGTCAAAATTCAATATTACAAAGTCTGCTCCATTTTTCTATATCATATTTTTCTATATCATATTTTGTCTCTTAAAAATAGCTATCAACTGATATGCATGCCTAAAAAAATTGGTCATGGAAATGCCATTTGTGTTTTGGCCCTTTGCTAAAATAGCTTAGTGTGGTATATTGTGGTAATTAACCCTTCAATGTTTCTTTTTCACATTGGTTGTGGGCTTACCGATGTGACTACTTTACCCAGTCGTGTAACTGTCAGAAGCTTTATTTTTTAAATATAACCTTTCCTCCTTTTTTTCCTTTTGATTTAAACTACTCTTTCTCAGCACTCTGACTCACCTGCCTCCTTCTCCCTTGCAAGTCCACTCCCTTAATTACTAAGTCCTCAGGACGATGAGGCCCTGGTCAGCATTAAACAATCTTAGGAACAAAGCCTCAGATTTATTGACCACAAAGAAAGATTTTCAACCAAACTGAAGATAAAATCTAGGCCTCAGTTATGTTTCAGCTCTAGACTCGGAGAAGTGGTACTTCTTATATACTACTACTTTTACATACTATCATTTTGCATACTACCAAAGACAATGGAGCAATGGGACAGAGTTTAATTAACATGCTATAATTCTATAATTAAGCCAAGCTATGCTCTTTGTGTAAAGGTCACAGAAATATTTAAGACAGGCAAAACTTTCGAAATAATAAAATCCAGAAAACCTTTCTGAGGCTATTACTAAAAGATGTTTTCCATCTGACTAAGAAATTAATAAAGATAAGGGACTTAGATATAGGAGATATGCTGTAAAGCAGGAGCTGACAAATTACAGCCAGAGGGCTAAATTTGGCTTTGTTGGTTTTGTAAATAAAGTTTTATTGGAACACAGCTACACTCATTAGTTTTTATATTGCTATGGCTGCTTTCACGCTAAAAATGTCAGAGTTGAATATTTGTGGAAGAAGTCATATGGTGCTTAAAGACTTACATATTTAATATCTGACTCTTTACAGAAAAAAAAGGATTCCAAACCCTGTTCCAGATTGACTTCTGCCATACAGACTATGACAATTTTTTCTAGTTGATCCAGTTTATTTTTTTGGATAGACCATCTATAGATTGTCTTCCCCCAGTCTGGGTCTCCTTCCTTGTCCTTCCTCTTGCCTCTGGCTGCCATATCCACTTTTATCAGAGCATATCTGTTCATTGAGATCTTTGATCTGAAGACTCCTTTATTCAAAATTTTTTACATATTAACATATGATTTTTAAAAATATCTTCTTTGGGAAATTTAACTATTTTTTTAAAGATAAATGAGAAGACATCTTCAGGTCTTATGTTTCCACATTATTAAAGTGAGTGGCCTTTCTTAAATTTTTTTTTCTCACTATGCCTTTGGAAGATTTCTAAAAATTTAAATGTTACCTGACAAACTTTATTTGTAGATCCACAAACATGATAGAATACAGCATATTTATTTCTTTGTCTGTTTGCTTATCTATTAATTTATCATTCTATCTTTTATTTTATTTTTTTAAAATATATTTTATGATTTTTTACAGAGAGGGAAGGAGAAGGATAGAAAGTTAGAAACATCAATGAGAAAGAGACATTGATCAGCTGCCTTCTGCACGCCCCCCACTGGAGATGTGCCCACAACCAAGGAACATGCCCTTGACCCGAATCGAACCTGGGACCTTTCAGTCCACAGGCTGACACTCTATCCACTGAGCCAAACCGGTTTCGGCTATCATTCTTTTTATGTATCCAGTTTTTGGTTTTTCAGGGCTTAAGAATGGCGGCTTTTACACTCTTCCAGGATCATCTATCTACCAACTATCAAAATCAATTAATATTTAGTATATGCCAGGCATACAAACTTAAGAGTTTTATATACATTAATTTATTTCTACAGAATAGGTACCACTATTATCAGGTCTACTTTACAAAGTTTGAGAAATGAATTGACTTGCAATCATCAACACACTGGTGGAGCAAAGAATGAATGTAGTCTATCTTTTTATCAGATGTTTTGCCCACGTTCTAAGGTGAAGCTTGCCATGTTATTTAATCAAATCACTCACATTTGATATAAAAAAGTAAGACTCAGAGAGTGAAGTGACTTTTTCAAAGTGAAGCTATGAAGGAGGGGTTGGAGAGGCCTGTTAGGATTGGCATTCAGATTATGATTATGAACTCTGTAACTGTCTGCCAAACACTGAAGGTCTGCTTTCACATTTGGTCATTAGAGAAGACAATTTTTATATATGGTTTCTAAGTATCTGTATGATCCTGCTCAGACATGTCTCTGGGCAGCATTCAGGATGTTTACTTATGTGTGGGTATATACTGTATATAGTTCTTAAATAGAAAATATTTCATTTAGTAGAAGGATACCAGTAATAATTTCCCATTCAGAAAGTAAATAAATAATTTTTTCAAGGATAAGATGCTCTTGTAAACTGCTTATTTTTCATGACTTCTTAAGAAAGAAATATTAATTTAACTAAGAGTATTCATGTTTCTATGCTGCTGCTGCTTAATTAGTTTCTTAGAGTCTTAGTTAATCATTTACTATGTCAAAGTTTTTCATACTCAAGGCAAAATATGTATATCATCTTATTTATTTGAATGGCCATAATATCAATTTGGAATACTTAGGACAATAGATCTTTTTAAATCTACTATTAATAAGTCCTTGTAATTACAATTCAGCAGAAGATTTGGATAACACTTTACAATTTAATGGAGGAATGTTGTTGTTGATATATATGATAATCTATCATTTATCTTTGAACTTTTAAAATTGGCATTATTATTTTTCAAATCCTTACTTGATAAGTTATTAAAGCATTAATTATATAGAGGAGAGATATTTAACTGGAATTCAATCGATTATATTCTAGGGACTGACACATAACTAACCACACAGGCCCACATCTAATTTGGCCTACTGCTTGTTTTTATAAATAAAGTTTTATTGAAATCCTGCCATGCTCACTCATTTATATATTTCTGTGGCTTCTTTTCTGTTATAATGGCAGAGTTGAGTAGTTGTGACAAAGACCAGATGCACACACAAACTGTGAAAGATTTACTGTTTGGCACTTCACAGAAAAAGTCAAGTGGTGTATTCCATTTAATAGACTATTATAGGAAAATGTTTAATGAACATACTTCCAATTGGTCAGTTAGAATTAGTTTATGTAGGAGACCACATTATCTCTATGATGTGCTCCCAGACTGAATTTTGTTAGAAGGAAGCCTAACTTTTGCTCTTCTTGCTGCACAATTATTAGACTAAGACTCAGAATTGCTTTATACCTAATTGAGTTGTATGTTATTCTACTGATTCTGTCTTCTAAACATTGGGTCTATAAGTGAAAAGTGGTCTATGAAAGAGGAAATTTATTTAATAATACACAAATGCTACATATGTTCTATGTATGGTGACTATATAATTTATAATTTCAACTGGGACTCTTTTGAAAGGGACCACAGATATAAACTGAGATAGTTTACTGACCTCTGAAATAGATAGCTGTCATAAACCCAGTTAAATGTTTTCCATATATAATCATTGCTTTGGCAATTTATAAAGTGGATATTTGGTCATGAGACCTGGATGTCATATCATATCTCTCTTAGGATTACCTAGTTTCTTAGCCACCTATGACTGCTCTGATATATAGAATCACAGTATTCAGAATTATTATTTTTAGCAAAGTCCTTCCTTGAAATGAAATCTAATGTAGAGACCCATTACACAAACCCATGAGATGGACAATATCTGGTTGTAGATGGAATAAGAGGCAAGAGTCTCTGATGCTCAATTCCTCTTTCTCCTCTTCTTGATGGTCTCAATCTATGTCTGAGAAGTCTCCTGGATTCTGAATAGCACAGTTCAAAACCTCTTGAATTATATGAAAATAATTCAAAATAAGTGTGTTCCTCTCAAATACCATTCATAGCATTTAGAGCATCTTATGGTTCTCACTAGTATCAGATGCCAAGATGGTTGTCATGAATAAAAATACTTATAATAAGAACATACTTCACTGAAATGTTAGTTGTGAAAATTCAGTATATTTTGGGTAAAGCTATCAATGCCATAAAAATTTGGCAGGCAGAGCCATGAATCTGAATATGCCTACTCCTGGCTTCACCTTGGGCAGGTCATTTTGCTCTTCGAGTCTTGATATTCAGTGTGTACTAAATTTTAAAATTCCTTCTGAAAGGCCCTTACTAATGGGGAGGAAGAATAAACTGATTGCTTCTAAATTCATGTTTCATGGGTTTTAGAAGTTAGGTCAAGTTTTTGGAACATTTAGATAAACCTAAGCTGTGTATTCCTTTTTGACAGTGGGATAACTTGAGTGAATAGTCGCTCACCATCAAGACTTATATACAAATAGATGAAGATTTCAATAAAATTTTTAAACATTGTATTCTTCTAAATATGTCTTAGGAATCACGTAAGTGTTTGGTACATAATTATCCTGTATCTATATAAGCAGCCTATGAACATATGGGTTACTTGGAAATTTTTCTAAAATTTATTTAAGGTACATTTGATATACTTTATATATTACTCCAACTTTATGATGGACATGCTAACCCAGTGCCATTAATGTGTTGTTGAAACCTCTGAGAAGGATTAAACAAATCTCTGGCAGCTTCCAAAGCCTTAAATAGCCTTCTCTTTTCTGGTTTCTCTTCACATGAAGTTATCTGTAAGACTCTGCATTTTGATATCAGTTATTTATGGGAATTAACATGGAGAGATGGAACAGCAGGTCTGTGTGGGATGGTGGCAAACTAGAATCTAAAATTGAGTGACGTTTGTTGTAATGAGGTGCATGCATTTGAGACAGAGGGTGGTAGAGGCAGTGGGAGAGAGAACATAATATGATCTGATCTATTTAAAGACTGGATAAAAAATAAATTATTCAAATATGTTCAGGTAGAAGGTCTCCTCTTTATTTTTATACAAATGAAATGTCATTCCAAAAAGACACAAATAAGGCAACAAAAGAACATAATGTATTTAAAGGAAAAATTGTCTCATTTATTAGAGTTGTGTATACTAATTTCAATTGCAGTCAGTTCTTCTGTGTCTTTCTTGCTCAGATGGATCTGGATATGGAGGCAATGCAAGCTCAGTGCTGTGTTTTACTTTAGAAGCAAAAAAGCTCAAAGAGATAAATTTTCCTTTGCCAGAAATGCGAATACCCTGCTCTGGTGTATTTGTAACTTATAGGCAATTACCAAGAGAAATTAAGCTCTAATCAGCTGAAAAATTACAACCAAATGGCAGGTGTTTATAAATAGTATACCATGGTAACTATGCTGGGATTAGCTAATTCATTAAGTGCAATATATAGAAGAGGACAGATCCTCTCTTTAATTAGCTAATAACACTAAACTCTCAATTGGGTGGGCAATAAATGTCCCTGGTTGATTACCTAGTGTTGTATGCATAGTCACTGCACTAATGTGAGCACTCTTGCTGCATTAAGTTGGGGTTCTCTTTTCTTTTGAGAAGATGAAAAGATTCATGTCATTTCTAGAACTACATTTCTTGAATGTCATTCTGTCTAAGAGGTAAAATAGAAATGTGAAATTGATACTATTGTAAGTACTTGACTGGACAAAGAAGCCATTGACCCAGACAGAGAACTTCTGAACTGCAAGGTCTGCAGAAAATGCTTAGTCTTTTTGAGTAGTGTTGTAGCAACATAATAATGACAAAAAGAAATCTTTCACATATGGCTTCCTATAGCCCAAGTATTTTATATATGACCCCCTGAGAAAAGCACTATTCCCATGAGCATGTCACAGGTGAGGAAATTGGGGCCTGGATAGATTCAGTGACTTGTCCCTTAACATCCAGCTGGAGAAAGACACAGCAGGGATACAAACACAGCCTGTCTGGGTCTCCAGTGGAGTCTGCATGTTGAATCATGACACCAGTGGTTCTCAAACTTTGATGTGCATTCACCTTATCTGGGGATCTCACTCACATACACATTCCCATTCATTTGGTCTGTATTCTGCATTCTTAACAAATTTTAGGTGTGACAGTGCTTCTGGTATCTGGACACACTTTGAATAGTGAGGAACTAGACCTGGAGCTGCTGCCACATATAAAAGAAGGAAAGCTAGGTGATATTCAATCATCCCACCAGAATCACTAAAGTGAGCAAGCTCCTTAACTATCTATATATGCTCACTTGGCTCTGGTCTGTAACTCTTCAAAGTTATATCATCTTCTTTAAGTGAGGACTCTACCCTCACCTCATAAGTGGGTATGAATAAGTGGATCTGAGTGAGAACATCCATGAGAAAGCTCCTTGAATGGATGGGCAACATTATAGCTGAATGTTTTTTATCCAGTATCTCCCATCTCAGATGGGAAACTGGTTCATGCTTCACAACAGGGCGGGAGTGGAGGGGAGCAAACAAAAAATGAGAGTTAAGCCTTTTTTTGGGAGGACATTTTAGTACAAAAATTTAGAAGTTGTCTCATGATTTTCAGCAAATCTGCATCCAGCAATACTCTAAGCTTTCCACTTAAACTCTTTGTGCACTTTTCCGGGAATCTGAAAAGGTGTGCAGAAAGGAGAGAGGTTTTAGAGTTTGCACTGGCAGAAGTTTAGCTTTGAGGAGCAATTCTCTTGTATTCCCAGGCTCTGCTCTGAGAAAGCAGCACTTGACAAAGATAGGCCTCAAAGATCAGAGCCGGGGCCATGGTCCTGAAGCTACATGGTCAGAACTTCAAAGCAACAGTATTTATAGCAATAGCTATCATTTTGAAGGGTGAATGTGTATGTGTGTGCGTGTGTGTGTGTGTGTGTGTGTGTGTGTGTGTGTGTATAAGCAACTTTGGCATAGATTTTATAAGCATTTAATTAATACAATGCAGTGCAATGATCATTTTAAACGTTAGGTAACGAAGGATCACAGAGGTGATGTGATTTGCTCAGAGGGCATTGTCCATAAGTGTCAGAAATGTGGTGTCTGAGCTCTGAGCCTGCATTCAGTATTCTTGCTCTCTTGCTTCACCAGAATTGTCAAGGTTATACTACCATACTATCTCAACTTGTAATTTTTACTATATTTTAAAAATATATAGATACACTGAAACCACTCCCATAGCTGTACTTTGCAATGTCTCAGGTGGAACCTAGATTTGGGCATTTTTAAAAAGCTTCCAGGTAATTTTGATGCAGGTAAAAGCACTAGAGGCACTGCCTCCCACTGTACATAGCTCATCACCGTTCACACATGCTTTCTTTCTTCCTGGACGATTCATCCCCAAAGTCACTCAAGCCTGGAAGACAAGGGACTGATATCCTCCTTTGGTAAATGGGAAGGCTATGCCACACAGAAGCGAGTGGGCTGTACAGGGCTGGACTGGAATGCAGGTCTTCTGGAGCAATCTTGAGTGTGCTTTTGGTCACAGAACTTTAGCCTCTCTTGTCCTAACGCAATGCAGATTTGGGCCAAAGTGGACAAGGAATTGTAAGAAGTGGCAAATTCTAGGAGTTTATATAAGCCCAGCCGGGATACTGACTGTAGAACTAGCACAAGAAAATTGGATAACAGGGATAGATAAATAATGAATGGTAAGTGTCCACCTCTTTTCTCTTTGTGTAAAAAAAAAGATAATGGTGAGATGAATGGGGTGGTGAGATGCAAATGAAACACCTGTGAAAGTGTATTGAAAACTAGAAAGCATTTTTTAAATTGAAGACAGTATTAAATAGACACATTTTTTAATAGCGAAATCTGTGAGAAGGCAATCTTGTTCAACATAACAAATTCAGTCTACTCTGATGGCAGCAGAAGGCTAATAAATTCAAACATGGAACTCACTATTGGCTTCCCTAAGTTAAGGTAAAAAATGGAGGTGATTGTTAAACTCTTGTGGCAGCATCTAGTATAGTAGGGGGCCCAGGTATCACAAAATGGGTTTTGCTTTGTTCTCTGAAGTATCTTTCATATTTTTTTGCTCACTTCTAACATTGCTTGGTGGCTGTTCTGACAGAGGGTGTCAGCATGGGAAGAAACAACAACAAAATATTGGGAAAGAGTTGGAGAGAGTATTTTATTCTCTAAGAACCCAGTTATCAATGATGTTCAATTGGCCTATAAGAGTCTCCATCCTCTCCTATAACCTAGTTCTTACATTGGTTTTGATACTCATCTATATCTTGATAATCTCACATTCCAGCTCCCAGCCAGATATCTCTTTGGAGCTCTAGGCCAGTGTATTCAGTTTCCTACTAGAATATCTACATGGCTGCCTCACTGGCACCTTACAATCAACATATGTAAAACTTAACCTAACATCTTCCTTCTTAATGTGCTTCTCTTCCTTTAGTCCCTACCTCACAGCAAAGTGCAACCACATATCCGTTTCTCAAGTCAGAAAACTGACAGCTGGGTGTCATGCTTGACCCCACTCCTTTCAAGCCTAAGCCAAATTCTATCCATTGTTCTTCTTAATATCTTTCTGTTCTCTATATTCCTCATCCTGTTGATGCTTCCCTACTGGCCACCTTCATTTTGGTTACTTGCAAAAGTATTTTAGTGCATCTTTCTGACTCCAGTTTTGTCTAATTCCTGTCTATAATCAACACTGCACCCAAGTCCAACTTTTTAAAGCTAAAATCTATTTTTTTCCCCCAGGATTATTTCATGGCTTTGTATTGCCCTCAGGTGGAGTCCAAATTTTGTAAAAGGACTTCTAGAGACATTTTTAATATACCTCCTATTGACCTATCCTAACTTATTTCTAAACACATACCCTCCTTATACTCAATACTCAAATTCTATTAAACTAGGCTCTCTTTTGTGAACCATTCTACCTTTTCATGGCCAGGCTTCTTTCTTTTCCAGGGATTGCTCTCTGGGAGTGCCACTGAACTGCCTTCACCCGGCTCCACGCGCATTCTTTCTCTGGCATACTCAGACTTCTTTTTTAACCTTCTTGACTCTCTTTGTTCTGAACTAAATAGCATACTTAACATTTTAGTAGAAGTTCTTAGAAGAGAAGAAGCTCATAGAAGCTCCAGAATGGGTTATGTAAGTTTGATGACTTATTTTCTCTCTTCTCTATCAGAATGTTTTTGGAAGACAGGGCCTTTCTTTTGTCTAATGTGTGTTGCTTATCATAGTATCTGGCACAGCGGGCACTCACATTATTTGTTTTGACTGAAGTGATATATACATGTCAGCTGCAGCAAAGCATAGCTGCCTAGAATGAAATGTAAGGTTTCTGCTGAATTATTTTACTGTATTTTTAAATTATATTTATTGCTGAATTATTTTCATTAATCATTAGGTGTAAATGTCAGGCATTTAGGATAGAAATGAAATTCAAAATCAATGAAGTGACTTTATTATTGAAAATGTATAAGCTCTAAAAATCGTTAGGAGCCAGATGTAATATTTGGGGTTGTTTGATCATCTTCTGTCAGTTGGCGGAATAAGTTAAAAAATTCTTCCACCCTTCCAATAATTCTATAGATCTCTTCAATTTATATCAGAATGTTCTGCTCTTAGTGAAGTTACAGAGATAAAATATAGAAATGATCTATATTCTGAATTTGGAGCTTGTGTATAAATTCACCATTCATGAAATAATAGTCTCATGCTCATACCATATTTTAAGTAGAGAATATTGTATATATTTTGATCAAGGAGAAAGAAATGGGATTTGGACTTGGACCATGCTGATATTGATCTCCTGCTCTAGTGTATATTAGATATGAGATATTCAGCAAAGTAATTTTTTTAGCAACTCTGTTTTCTCATTAGTCAAATGTAATAAGAGCAACCTATGTATATTACAGAGTTGGGTGAAGATTACACAGATTATGAACAGCAGGCATTGAACAAAATATACTTCCTTTGAAGATGGTATTTATTTTTAATACAATGGAAAAATAGTTGAGCTTTTCAAAATATACCAGGCCCTTAGGACAGCAATTTATCTGGGAACTATATCAAAATACTAATAAAATATTCAATATATATGTAAAAATATTACTCTTCAAGCATTATTTTTTATTCATTTTCTATGGTTAGTAAATATCTGAATGAAGTATACATGGCACACAAAACAGAGCAACTAATAAAGGTCTAGTCAGTTGAATTATTACAAAGTGAACATATGTTTAATCAACATGCAGATTATTTTTGTCTACTTCTCAACCTCATATGGGAATCATAGAATCTGCATTTCTTAGTGTCTGGCTTCTTTCACTCAGCATTGTGTTTGTAATTTGTGTGACAAGTATTTGTGTTGTGTGTTGTAAGATGCTATTGTGTTGTATGTAGCAATAGGTTAATTTCTAGTAGGGTATTCCATTGTAGAAATGAAGAAAAATATTATTGATTCAGTATACTACCAACATTTTTTTCCTGGCTTTTGGCTACTATGAAAAATAAATAATACTGCTATGGATGTTATTATTCATGTCTTTTGATTTGTATATTATTCTTTTATTTAAAAACTAGAGGCCCAGTGCATGAAAATCTTACACTTGGGGGCTAGAGGAGCAGTCCTTCAGCCCAGCCTACGTCCTCTCACAATCCAGGACACTCAGGGGATATCTGATTGATAGCTTAGAGTCCCTTCCCCACCCCAGGGACCAGGTGTTAGCCATCTGTCAGACATTCTTAGTGCTGCCATGGAAACAGGAGAAGTTCACACCACCACTGCTGTGCTCACCAGTCATTAGCCCAGCTTCTGGCTGAGTGGCACTCCCCCTGTGGTAACACACCAGAGGACAGCTCCTGTGTTCAGTATTTGCCCCTTGGTGGTCAATGCACTTCATAATGACTGGTTGTTCCACTGTTCAGTTGATTTACATATTAGCCTCTTATTATATAGGAGGATATATGCAAGTGAAACTGCATGGTTGGATGATGTTCATGTTTAACTTAGGTGGGTACTGCCAGTTTGCCACAATGCATATACTATTAAACATTCCCATTAACAAGTATGAGAACTCCAGTAGTACATCTTTTTTAATAAATAACTTTTAAGTGGGTAATGATATCTAGTGATCATTTTTATATTGCATTTCTATAATAGCTAATAAGGTTAAATGCCCTTTGGTATTTTAACAGTCTTTTTAAAAAATGATCTTTATTGTTGAAAATATTACAGATGCCCCAGTCTTTTGAATATGTTCTTGAATTTGACATAACTGACAAAAGTCTCTGATCATTTTTTTTTCTATTGAATTACTATTTTTTTTCTTTTTGTTGATTTGTAAGAGTTCTTTATAAATTCTGGTTTGAGGCCTTTTTCAACTATGTTGATTGTAAGGATCTTCTTCCACTTGATGTTTCGCTTCTTGACTTTCTTAATGGGCTCTTAGTTTATAATATATTCCTGTTGGCCAATCTTATCCTACTGGTCAACACTGCTTGACATAACTTTGCTTATCCAAAGTTTAAGACTACATTTTCCTGTTATCCTCCAGAAACTCATTGTTTTACTTTTAACATTTCATCTCAATTAGCCTAAAATTGAATTGTATATTTATGGTCTGAGACAGAGATCAAGTTTTTCTTTTCCTTTTCTCAGTATCCAAATAGCTGGTAGATGCAGCACAATTTAATAACAAGTTTTACTTTCACTGTCTACAGTGCCACCTTTGTTACAATTCAAGTGACCCTATATGAACAATCTACTTCACAACTCTCACTGTTCTGCAATTTTGGTCTACTTGTCTGTCCTTGCCACTTCATAGTGCCTCCATCCAATATATATATATAAAATTGAATGTATGTAGTATGTGTATTGAATGAGTAAGTGTCAGCCAAAAAAGTGCATAGTTGATTGGAAAGACATAGAATGTTTGCCCTAGGTTAATTCAAGTAAGCAAGTATTAGGTGAACAAATATCAGGCATATAGAGATGAAAAAAATCCAGAGCCAATGGGGTGAGTTTATTATCAGACTAAATAACTTTATGATATGTCTTGATTTATGGTGATTTAAATCCTCCAAACATGAGAGTGAAAGCTTGAATATAATGATATCTATATGTAAATAGAACAAACAGTGGAACAACCAAACAACTGGTTGCTATGACGGGCGCTAACCTCCAGAGGGCACACATGATACATGGCAGACATTGGCTACGGCAAGATGATGGAGCAGGTAAGTGGGGGCAGACCAAGGCAGGGCGCTGGTGGTAGCTGTCATCAGGGCGAATCTCTGGTGGTTATTGAAAATTCTTTGCTCCCATGTGCCTCCATCCTGCTCAGTACTTGCACCTGTTGCCAGGGCCAGAGCCATGACCCCATTGCTTGGCACCATCAAAGAGCAGCATCTGCCTGCCCCAATTGCCTCTTGGACTTCTCTACCTCCCCCTGCTCCTGAGGGGCAATCAGGGCTGGCAGCCATCTCCTGCACCTGCTGTTTGCACCTGCAGCTGGTGCTGGAGCTGCTGCTCTCACTTGCTTCCAGTGCCCAAGTGATCTGCTCACACTCTCTGCCAGTGCCCAGTGCCAGTCCAGATCATTTGGTGCCATCAACCAGTGCAAGTGGTGGCTGCAGGCCCTGATTGCCCTAAATGCTTCTTCACCACCCCCTGCTCCTGAGTGGCAATCAGGGCAGCAGCTACCATTCACACCCACTGACTATGCTGGCCCCAATTGTTCCATGCCATCAGCAGGTGTGAACGAGGCTGGTGCTATCAGCCTGTAGTAATGGAGGTGGTGGGAGCACGGCTGCAGGCAGACAGGGAACTGGGAGCCATGGTGGGAGAGGCCAGGTGGGGGTGCAGAGGATGGACTGAGACCTGCCCCTGTGCCTACCACAGCCTTGTGGCCCATAGTTCCTTTCAAGATGCACAATTTGTGCACTGAGCTCCTAGTGTATGTTTGTGTGTGTGTGTGTGTGTGTGTGTGTGTGTATGTGTGTATGTGTGTGTGACAAAAGGGATTTTGTCAAAAGTACATTTTTTTTCTTTCAGTGAGGAAGAGAGAGGGAGAGGGAGATAGAAACATCAATGATGAGAGAGAATTATTGATTAGCTGCTTTCTACATGTCCCATGCCAGGGATTGAGTCTGCATCCCTGTCTGGGAATAGAACCATGGCCTCCTGGTTCACAGGTTGATGCTCTAAACTGGCTTAGCTGACTTATTGTGTCTTAAAGGATTACTTCTGCTACGTGATTTCTCATCTTTCCATCTGGAACTTTAATTGTGTGTGTGTGTGTGTGTGTGTGTGTGTGTGTGTGTGTGTGTCTGTGTATCTGTGAGACACGCTCTTACAACTCTTAAAAAATGTACCTCTTCATAAATCCCAAATAAAAATTCTCTTGTGCTTGTCAAATTCTCTATTCTTTGTAAGAATAGGTTTCACCTGTTTTGTTTTCACTTGTTCTATGAGCTCCCCAAACTGATTAACTTATCCTCTCATCTACTGTTTTCTGCTAAGTTTCTCATTATCTTAATTATTCTTGCATTTCAATCAATTATTCTGCAGGGAAAAGTAAACAGAAAATCAGGTTAATTTGGTTGGTCTTACTTTTTCAGGTACTTGATCCCTGGAAGTCCTTATTTCTCAAAATCTTTCTGATATCATCAAACATTTTTCTCTCTATCTAGACCTAGCTCTAGTTTTTGGTATATATTATCTAGACATAGATATCTACCAACCAATCAAATAATCAATCACTAGAACTCCAGATTTTATTAGCTTTTTTTTTCAGTAAAAAGTTAGCCTGAAACAAGCTTGTCTGTTATTACTGGAAACAGAAACAAATTCAAATATTATATGTAATAGCAAAATGTTGGATGTGATATAAGTATTCCTTTGTGGAAAGGAGGATGGCTAAAGAGATTATTATGCCATCAATATATCCTATGTAATTAAAAAAAGACTAAATTAATCTTGCATATATTGATCTGTATATATTGACATAAAAGATGTCTGTAATATTGTGTTAAGTAAAAGCAATTTGAGTTTCAGAGCAATAGGCATATAATAAACATATTTTGGGGGTTTGGTGTTTTTTTTTCAGAAACAAACTAAATACTCTTTGAAATCATTTATGGTAAATTGTGTGTGTGTGTGTGTGTGTGTGTGTGTGTGTGCGTGCGCGTGAGCATGCATGTGTGTGTCTACGTGTGTTTATATTGGCATAAAGGCATCAATACTTTGGGAGGATGAATATATACCCACCAAATATTAGTATGTGGTTATTTTTAGGAAGTGATATGGGATCAATTGAAATGGATAGTTTTTACTTTAATGCTGTATTCCTAGGAAGTATTTGAATTTTGATGCACTTATATTATTTTGGGGTTATGTTTTAAAAACATAAAATAATTTAAAGAAGTTACATAAAAACAGTTATCTTTGACCCATCAATTTTGGTCGCTTCTATACCTGCTTCACCTCTGCACTTTACCAGGTGCACCTAGAAGCATGTTTTCTTTTGATTACCATAGGATCACCAGCATCAAATTGGTTCTTAATGTTGAGAAAACTGTACTGAAATCCATAATCTGGCGTATTGATCCAGTTTGGATGAATGGTGTTGGTGCTGCTCAACTAAGGCAACACTCTGTTCTGTTAAATCTGTGACCTTTTTTTTTAAAAAAATATTTTATTGATTTTTTACAGAGAGGAAGAGAGAGGGACAGAGAGCTAGCATTGATGAGAGAGAAATATCGATCAGATGCCTCCTGCAAACCCCCCACTGGGGATGTGCCTACAATCAAAGTACATGCCCTTGACCGGAATCAAACCTGAGACCTTTCAGTCTGCAGGCTGACGCTCTATCCACTAAGCCAAACTCGTTTTGGCAAATCTGTGACCTTTTTATAAGTACTAGTGCTGAAAAGATAGTCAGGTGCCTAGAGAATGGCCACCTGGGTGGCTTTAGCTTTAGTTGTGCACTATTGAGATATTCTAATTTAACCCCAAATCCTTTTCAATCACCTTGTACCAGTTACACAGATTCAGCCACCTGAGGCACCATTCTAACGGGTAATAGGGGAACCAATAGGAAAAATTCCATGGATGTAAATAGGGACTCAAGTTGTTTTCAGAACTCATAACTTCATTTAACCATAGCTTCACGAAAATTCGTGCATTGTGGGAGGATCCCTCAGCCTGGCCTGCCCCTCTCACAGTCCAGGAACCCTCAGGGGATGTCCTACTGACATCTTAGGCCTGCTCCTCATGGATACTTAATGTTCAGAAAGCCGAAGTCTGGCATCTGTCTACCTATGGGAGGCAAATGGGCTGATCAAGGGAAGACGCCACTTCCATCACCCACTGCTGCTGCCATTGCTGGCCATGGCGGCTGCGAGGCCTGAGCCCCGGACCTCACAGCCGCCAGAGCTCACAGCTGCCTGAGCCCAAGGCTGCCTAAGCCCCAGGTCTCACAGCTGTTATGGCTTTGTCCAGATGGACATCCAGAAGATGTCCATCCTAATTAGTATATTACCCTTTTATTAGTATAGATTGGAAAGGAGAACTTTCAATATGTACGTCCTGGAAAATTAGTTCAAAGTGTAGCTCAGTACATATAATCTTAGAAATACTATAGTCTCTTTCTTATACAATAAAACATATTGTGTAATTTATTTAATAAGTTTTCTTAGTTATTTTTATTTAAAAGCCCATTTATCAGACAACTTAGCAAAATATAAATGTATAGTATTAAAAAAATATATACATTGACCATTATCTAAGCACAAAGTTCTCATATCACTTGGGGATTGAGTTTGGCTGGTGGTGGTTTTTTTTGTTGTTGTTTGTTTTGTTTTGTTTTGTTTTCACTTAAAAGAAGTCCAGAGTTAGCCAGGCCAGAGCTGGAGCAGCCACTCCACTGTTCCCACGGACCTGGACCTACGTACCTCCTAGCTTTCTACTCTGCCATCTTAGTCTGTGGTCTTGATCCTTTTGTCTCAAGATGAAATCTATATATGTTTCAGGAGGACAAGGGAAAAGACAAAAGAGAAAGGCCAGACAAGCTTGTTTCTGTTTCAAAGGCTTTTCTGTTAACTAGTTAACACCTCTGATTCCATCTCAGTGACAAGGACCACGGCATTCTCAGGAGTAGCTCCGACATGGGGTTTTAGCTTGGTACTTCTTCACCAGCACCAAAATTGGGATTGTTTTTGTTGTTTATTTGTTTTAGTACAGAAGTAGGGAAAAGTTGATACTTTCTTAGTAAGGAAGAAGAAGAAAATGGATATTGTGTAGAGAATCAGCAGTCTCTGTCATGTTTTTTTATCTTCAGTAGACAATGCTTAGTGCCAAAATGAATTCAATCTGGTAAGAGAAAGTGTTTAAGCAGTTGATCAGATTTCATTATAATAACTTGATGTAAAATTTCATGTATTACCTCTTGATAATGTTTTCATAATATTCCATTGAAATTCTATTGAAACATGTATCTGGTAGGAAAGAGCTAAGCTAATTAAGTTAAGAGGCAACTGCAGACCAAAAAGATTAAATTTAGTTATTGACTAAGACCTTACAGGAAATCTGTGAATGGAACGAAGAACTTTAGTTTTTCTGGTCTACACTCATTTTTAGTAAGAGTGTCTTAACTTTTGGTGCCACTCTTAACCTTATTCTCAGAGAATATTTCATTCTACATGCTGCCACTGATGGACCAACTCCCACAGGGAGAAAAATGGCACATCCTTATGTTTCAGAAATGTGAAGTTCAGATCAATTTCATGCTCTTTCAAATCCTTCTGGGTGACACCTGTTCCCTAAAGAATGTCCCATCTACCCATGTTCCTATCCAGCTAAATACAATGTTGGTCCATAAATAACATGAAGGCATTATACTTTCTGAATAATCAGTTTTCCAGCTGTGAGCAGATGGCTTATATTTTACACCATCACGGGCCATTCCTTGACAGCTGTGCCATTAGAATATGACAAGATACTATAACTGTCATTTAGATAATCTTAGAAATGTATAGTAAGTAGGATGCTTAATGTTCAGAAATAGCTATTTGTCTCATTTTGTATATATATTATACATAACTAGGGTTGTTTGACTGTGTTATTCCCAAATAGAAAGTGGTAACATCCCTAATGTTAGACCTACTTGTTTAAAATTTTAAGATCTTTGTTTGCCAGAATCTCCTGTGTGTGTGTGTGTGTGTGTTTCCAATCTGTTAAAGTTCCATAATAGAAAGGTATAAACAGATCCTGACAGTTCTCTTTCCAAAACCTCTTCCCAGAATTTTAGGTAGAGTTGAAGCACAGTCATATCATAGCATTCAGATTAAAGTAATCATATTTTTACAATCTCAGGTGTCTACAGCCTCCAAAATGAATTATTTTTACATACAAGAAATCTTGTTGTGAGGAGAGCATTATGTAGCAAAATCAAAATACCTTCATTTACATTCCAAATGTTGGTGTGTACATGCACATTTGCATGTGTGACTTGGTGAATTGGTGGGTGCCTAATCAAGTTTGGTGAATATTCTCCCTAAAGGTTATCCACTTCTTCAGGGATGTAAACAGGAAACCCTTGAACTGACGTTTGAGGGATTTTTGCCCCTTATCAAATAAGATAGGGGAATTATGTAAGGGTAACAAGCAAGCGGAACATCATTAGCTTTAAACACCTATGGGTTTTCTCATGACCCCCATCACCTGCTCATTGAGAACCAGCTGCCACTCTGGTCTATATCACAGTTGCCTACACATCTGGACCTGGTTGTTAGAGCAGCTGTTATCTGGAACTATGGCAAAATGAAGAAAAGTTTCTGATTGAAAGTGCAACACTTACCTTGTGCTCAAATTTTACTAACCAAAAAAACTCACATGCCTGTACTTGGGTTCCATAGGACAGAGAAGCATAAACCTCCAGAGGGAACTAGGTGTTGGAGAGGCTCAAATACCTAATCTGTTCCAGGTATCATATCACCAAAAGTTTTGTTCACTCCCCTTTGTACAAAGAAAATACATCACATCTTTCTTAAGGAACAGAATCCCTTCCCAAAGCTTTAGCCACAGAAACAAGCTCCAAGCCCAGGTTCTCTGTGGGAAGCCTGGCATTCTTCTCATCTGTCTGTAGGGAGCTCCTTTTGTTCAAGGTTGCTCATGCATTAAACAAATAAGTTTCTCCACCTTCAGAGACCCAACATTCAGTAGAGGAATGGAGACAATCAGATCTATAAATATTCTTGTTAAAAGAGTGGTTCGTAAAAAATTCTGAAATCTCACTATGCAGACAGTGACTCTACCCAGCACTGGCTACTTAATTTGCAGGGTCCATTGCAAAATGAAAATGGAAGACTTTTGTTCAAAAATCTTTCACAGAAGCATGAAACCAAGCATGGGGGTCCTTATGAATTTGGGGTCCTGTGCAATTGCAGGGATCACATGCCCATGAAGCCAGCTCTGACCTTAGGTAATGATCCTTGATGAGGCCCTGATTCCTCCTCTGACTGTGGCTGTGGCTGCCTAAAACTTTGCTCTCTGTGGCTTCAGGCTTTACTCTTTAGTAGTGCTCTTTCCTCCTCAATTCTAATATCCTTTTGGTTACATTTAAAGAGGATAGTTTAACTGTTATACTAGTTTCCTGAGACTGCCCAAACAAATTACTACACACCGAGTGGCTTTAAACAACAGAAACTCATTCTTCACAGGCCAGAAGTCTGAAATCAGGTGTGAAATCAGGTGTTCTAGATGCTCTGAGGGAAGATCTGTTCCATGCCTCCCTCCTAGCTTCTCTTTATTGCTATCATTCCTTGGCTTGTAGGTGCATCTCTGCCTCTTTCTTCACATGGTATTCTCTTCCTTGTATGTAAATCTATTTATACATTTTCCTCTTTTTGTAAGGACAGGAGTCATTAGATTAGATGCTCTGAAAAGAATTGGATTAGGTGTCATAAGTCAGTATGTCTTCATCTTAATGTGATGACATCAGCCAAAACCCTATTTTCAAATAAGTTCACACTTGCATGTTCTAGGTAAATATGGATTTGGGAGTGAGAACATTATTCAAACTAGCCCAACTACCAAAGATTAAGTCAGATTTCAGGCGACTCCAAGTTCTTAAATCCATACTTACAGTTGTTTTCAAGAAATTTTTATATCTCAATACTATTAATGGTTTCTTGACTCTTAGAGGATTTTGGTATTATCATACTTTTAGTTAATTCATACAGTAATTTTAATGATTGTGAGGGTTGTAATGATCATTTGATAAGTTACAATCACCCCTTGTCACTACAAGTCCTTATCAATGTTTTGTGCATTACTTGCTGTTAAGAAGTATGTGCCTTGTCATACCTCTTTGTCCTTGTCTTAGCTCAAACTGCCATAACAAAATGCCTTAACCTGAGTGGCTTAAATAACAGAAATTTATTTCTCACAGTTCTGGAATCTGGGAAGTCCAAGATCAAGGTGCCAGTTGATAAGTTCTTGGTGCAGACTCTCTTCCTGGTGTGTAGATAGTTGCTTTCTTACTTGTTGGAAACCAAACATTGTTCTCACTAAATGGATGTAAACAGGAAACCAGAAGGCTGGTCAACCTTAACTGCTCTGAAAGGTCAGAGCTAATTACTCACTGTTTAGATGAAAACATTGTTAGCTGAAGCAGCCTCTACCTGTTTGTTTCATGTTAATTTGTTTTGTTATTTCCTGCCTAAGGCTAGGGGTGTGTGCAAAAGCCTTAATAAAAGGGAGAAAAACGCCAGAGCAAGTGGTAGTCCTTTCCACTAGAGGAAGGCTCCCACCTGGCCCCCCAATATCGCCAAATTAATGTTTTTCTAGTCTCTCATTTTGTTTGTGTGTGGCCTCCTTCAGAACCCAAACTCTGAACCAGGAGCCCTGAACCACGTGGGATGTGGAAAGAGGTTCCCACACTCACTATGTCCCCACATGGCAGAAAGAGACGATGAGCAAGCTCTCTTGTGTTTCTTCTTGTAAGAACACTAATCCCACCATGAGGCCCCACTCTTACAACCTCTTCTAATCCCAATTATCTTCCAAAGGCTCCATCTCCAAATATCATCACATTGGGAATTGGGAGTTAGGGTTCCAACATATGAACTAGGGATGCAGTGTGGGTGGGGGGGGATAATTCAGTTAATTGCAGTTCTCAAATTTTTATACTCGGCATTCCCTTATAATCTTATGTATGTATGAGTCAATTATTTTCTTAGATCTTTTTCTTTCAGTGTTTTATCAAATGCAGTTGGTTGTACCCAATAGATTACACTAGGATTTTGATTGTCAGTGTCTTCACTTAGAGCCAAAAGCTTATTCAGTACATTACTGCTTTGTAAGCTATAAAGGTAGCTATTTTAGCAAAGTTTGAGTGTTGCCTAAGAAGAATTGCCATTAACCCAACCTCCAATATCAGTTTCTTAGTTACTCACTGTCGAGATCCTCATTCAATGATTCTTATATTAGTAAAAATGTTATGGGAGGGTGCCAAAATATTTCAGTGATGAAGAATAGTCTTTTCAATAAATCACATTGGAACAATTGGGTGTCCACATGCAAAAGAATAAAGTTCTACCTCTACTTCACACTATATATAAAAAAAATAACTTGAAATAGATTATAGACATAAATGTAAAATTAAAATTATAAAACCCTTAAAATAAAATATAGAAGTGTATCTTCATGACCTTGATTTAGGCAATGGTTCCTTAGATATGACACCAAAAGCACACAAGGAAAAAGAAAAGATAAATAATTTGACTAATATTTGTGATAATAATCACGAAGTTGGTGATTCAAAGAAAGTGAGAGACAACTTACAAAATGGGAGAAAATAATTGAAAATTACTATTTCTTACAAAAGAAGAAATAGTCCAGAGATGGAAGACGTTGACGACGCCTTACCATGCAAGCAGTCAGCAGCTGTGCGTCACTACAGGATACCTAGGACCAAATCAGAGAGGGTTGGACCTGCATTGCCACCATTTGTCCACTGTCCAGATACTATTGCTGACATGTACACATAAGAAACTGTTTGACATTGAAACTGGTACTCATAACTATTGGACATTGAAATTGGGACTCAAACATTTTTTGTTCTTATAGGCTTATTTCTAGCCTGCAGAGGCAAGATGTTTTTTAAAAAAAGAATGGGGTGGAGGTAGGGGTGGGAAACAGATACAGAGGCAAAGAAGCAATGAACAGACTATCATACTACAGCGGGAAGGCAGAGGAAATTGGGCGGGGAGGGGTTGCTGTAAGAGATCAACCAAAAGACTTGTATGCATGTATATAAGCATAACCAATGGATGGATACAAGACACTGGGGTGAGGGGCAGGTGAGGGCATGTATTGGAGGGTAGGAAAGGCCAGGGGGAGGTCAATAGGGAAAAAAAAGGAGACATATGTACTACTATCTGTAATACTTTAAACATAAAAAAAATAAAATAAAACATGTTTTACAGAACCTCACTTCTGTACCACTTTTTAGCAATCATGGTAAGCTATTATGCTGTAGTAACAATTCCAGAATCTCCATGGCTTACAACAGGAATGTATGTGCAACTCATGCTATCTGTTGATCATACATTGCCTGAGGATTCTGATCTGTTTCACTGTTATCCTCATTCTTGGACACAGACTGATTCATAGCTAGTATTTGGGATATTGCGGGTCATGATGGAGAAAAAAAAGAGATCATAACAAAACACACACTGGACCTTCTACCTGGAAGTGACACATATTGATTTTGCTCATGTTGACCATAGGCAGATTACCTGGCTATGCATGAGTTCTCAGGAAAATAGAAGTACAAACTTACCATGTGCTTTGAAGGAGAACAAAATATTTATGGGAAGCCCTAATGACTACATCTAATGTTGCATGAAAAGATCACAGATTATTCTATTTGTTTTATAGTTACACCTAATTTTTTCTGTGTGTGTGTGTGTGTGTGTGTGTGTGTGTGTTGGTGAGTTATTACTCTGTAACAAATACTCCAGCATATAGTGGCATACAATAACAAGCATTTTTTTTTCTTGCTTATGTATTTGTGGAGTGACTGAGATGACTCAGCCACACATTTTGAGGCCAGAATAAAGGTTAGCCATCATCTACGGCACATCTTTCTCATATGAGAGACCAAAAGTACAAGAGGATCAAATAGAAATAGCAGTGCTTTATGTCTCCTCTCAGGCAAGCACATTTGCATTCTATACACATTCCATTGTGACTTTGTGACATTGCCTCCAAAACAACTCTCATGACCAAGATCAGTATCAATGAGGCAGATAAACACACTTTACATGTTGTGAAAGGGAGAGGAGATCTTTGCCAAAGTATCATCTAAGCTCCCTATTAGGTGTCAGGCTTTATTCTAAGCTATTACACACAAGTACTCATTTTTTTCTCACAACAAACGTAAGGAGTGGGTATATTGCTTTTCCCCATTTTACAAAGGAGCAGAGCATTCAAGTGATTTTCCAACATCAGATAGCTTGTAAATGATGAAATCATAATATAAACTCAGCACACTTGTCTCATTTTTCCATGTTCTTTATTCCCTATATTTCTATATATATCAGTTTCCAGTCACTTTACCATATCTCTTACTGAATAAAGATCAAAACTGAGATTGATAGTACTCTAACTTTTTAAGAAAGAAGATAACTCCTTTCAACCAAAAAAAAAATGGCAAAATACTAGTACTTATCAAAAGTTTAACTTTCAATATCCAGCAAGTGAAGAAATGCAATATGGGCAAAAAGCAACTACTGCTTTTGAGTAATTTGTATTTTATTCATTACAATGATGTATAATAATTTGACAGTAAAGTAGTATACCTGTATGTGGTATGTGTGTGCTCATAATATATTATTCATTCTGTAGACAATGTTTTAAGTCCATTTAGATTTTTGAACCTTCCTATATCAGTGGTTGGCAAACTATGGCTAGTGAGCCACATGCAGCTCGTGAGCACGGTTTGCCACTCTGATGACTAATGAGTTTGCCGACCACTGCCTTAGGAAAAAACACATAAAAATCATTTTGATAATGTACTAATGTTTTTAACCTGAAGTCAAAACTTCTGGGTAAGGGCAATGCCTTATGCAGTGGTTGGCAAACTCATTAGTCAACAGAGTGGCAAACCGTGGCTTGCGAGCTGCAGTTTGCGGACCACTGTCTTAGGTGTTTAATTTCCAGTAGTTGGAAACAAAAGTTTGTGAAAATTATTCTACAAAATTGAAATATTATTATGTATATTTCTTATTAGTTTACCCTACCTTAACTATATTTTGAAAAAAGAAACTAGTGACCCAGATTGAAATAATATGACAAACATTTGATATATAATATCGTCCTTGTCTTGGCTCATGTTGCCTAGTTATTCAAGATGTGATTGCATGTGTGCAATAATTCCCCACCCTAATACTAAAGAAAGAAGGAAACAGAATTCCCTCGGTCAAATTTTATTTTTAGTAATAGATCTCTTTTTCTCTTTTTAATAACAGAAGCAAAGCCTTGAAGTATTTGATACTTTTGTTTAAAAAAAGATTGCAAGGAAACTAGATGTGTTATGTTTAGAAGCCTATTTCACAAAGGTAAAAGGGAAAATGAATTATTTTGCAAATTTTGGTGGAGAAGAAGGTGATTACTTAGAGTGAAATTATAAGGCATAACTGGACAAGATATGGACCTTAGCCATCTAGTATCATTTAATTAAATGATAGTCCACACCGACTATGATGTTAAAAATCAATGCAAAATTTTTCAAGAGCTTTTTTAGGCACATGGATTTCTCCCTTTCTTTCCAATCTCTGGTATTTTAATTTTAACTGGTTCTCAAGTCCACAGTTAATTTTAACATGTATATGAAGCAGAGATTATGTGTTAACACGCACACTCACTTATCGGGATAGATAGTATGTGGATATTTCTGAATGTGTTTAGAAAAAGTTGGACAATGGCTCTTAAAAGTGTGTTATCCTTGTTACACAAGTAATACAGGTTCAATGTATGAATATTTAAAACTACCAAAAGAAAAAATTTCTGTGAACATTTTAAGTGATTTTACATTATAATACATTTCTGGTTTTTCAGACAGATTTCATTTCATAGGTGTGGATTCTCCCATTTTCCAGTTCTGTAAACTGACTTCCTTGAATTTGAAGAATGTTCTTCAGATGTTCTGTCATCTCTTTTGTGTGTTAATTTTACATGGGATTCAGCTTTCATGGGATTTTTATTTGACACATTGCCTGCTCTGTATAAGTCTTCTTATAGAAGTTGTTTTGTGTTTATGTGAATCCATCTCTCAGCCTGTCTGTATGTGACAGGCTGCCTTGGTTTGGGGTTTTCTCATGGGATAGTCAGGGTGAATTCATCTTCAATGTTGACCACACATTTTAATTTTTCATTGGTGAGTCAGCTACCACCAGCAGATTGAAGCAAGGAACTGGCTCTGTCCAGAAACAGAAAAACTCATAAGTTGCATTTTGTAGACAAGCAGAGTATTTTCAGACCTTAGCTGCAGGCACAATCCTAAAGAGGGTACCTGGCAAAAATTATGTGCAATGGACTCAACTTCAGTCCTGGATAAAGATATCAAATCTTGCTCTCAATCCCATGGGCCTTCCAGTCCAGATTCTTCTCAGCATTGTGGATTTATTTAAAATTTTTTTTTTCTTACTATTTTAAAAATACACATTTTCATCAAAATTTCTGTATATTTCGTGGAGTATGAAATCAGTGAGGGGCCCACATATACTTTTGATTTCTCATATTCACTTAGGTGAATTAAAAGACACTGAAAACATTTATTATTTGTCCAGTAGGTTCTGCCCTATGTCATACTTTTTATTATCCGGGATCTCCCAAAGTTTTGGAGTGCATCATAGCTTTTTTTTCCCTCCCAATTGTAGCTATCAATGTTTAGAGAATATTTGGAAAGGAAAGTAGAAAAAGGAGACAAAATTTGAGTGCCTGCCTGTATACAAAATAGGAAGTCACTGGTGGAAAGCACAGAATGCACCCTGATTCAATCAGCACCAAGGACAAGGAAACAGTCAAGGAAAATGCAGGGTGATGAATTTACAGCAGCTGATATGAAATATGTGTTTTCACAGCATGAAGCGAGTCTGTGGAATTCTTCTTTGGGAAATCACAGATGCGAATAATACAATATCAGTTCCTTAATTCTCTCTGCCACCTGCATCTTCCCTTCACTTGGGTCAGTACATTAGTCTGGGGATGAGCATCTGCAAGTCACTAAGATGCCAACACGATACTGGAGGAAAGATGAAACGTATTTGTCAAACCCGTTCATCAGCACAAGTTCACTTCCTGTGGGTTTTGTGAGGAGAGTAATCACAGGATTGTTTGTTTCCTTGTATATTTACCAACATTTCCCTCAAAACCTTCGTTTATTTTTTTTAATTTCCATAGTTAGAATTCTTTTTTCTTTTTTTCCTTCCTTTTATCTTCATTCATTCTGAAAATCCTTAAAAACAATTATGCTTCTAGATATTAGAAAAGTCAAAATGGTAGATTTTTCTCTACTCTTTGTTACCATTAAGATATGACCTAAGCTGAAAAGTTATGTGGGATGGGGAAAGTGTGCTTTAGAATCTATACCCTTTATTTCCTGTTTCTTTTTGTTTGTTTTTGTTTTTGTCTTACTTGCCTATTATCAGTTATATTGTACAGTATAAATTTCCTATTTTAATGGAAGTGACTGTATGGACCAATGCCACATTTATCAACTCTGCTGAAGGCTCAGAGATTTATTTATTTATTTATTTGCATTAAAGGTCCTTTTATTTCTTTAAGAGTGAAACTATAATTGAGTAAGAAAAATCCAACATTTCACATCCAAATATTTGTTTGTGTATAAGGACAAGGTAAGTAGATGCATTTAGTTTGTTCTGAATTTTTAAAATCAACTTTGGAGATTGAGAATACTTAAGAAAAATTGTCAGAATGAGAAATATTGAAATACTCATTGCTTGTAAATAATTAAACACCTACCAATTGGGGATATTGGTTCCTGGGTCAGCAAATTGCAGCCTGTTTTTGTAAATAAATTTTATTGGAACTAAGGCATTTCCATGATAAGTATACAATCAGGTATCCCAATGGCTCACTGGAGCTTAGATGAGATTAGAAAGATGTGAAACATCTCACAAATAAAAATATTGAAGTTTATACTTAAGCAATCTCATCTATTGTCCCAAAAGAAATTCATACTTGGTGAGAGACAAACACTTATTAACATGACTAGAAGACAAAATCCAATGTTAAAAGAGAAAAACGAGGTAAAATTTGTACTCTAAAGAGTTCTGTTTGCTGTAAAGAACTGAGCTCTGAGCCTCTTAGAGCCTAAGAAGAATAAAGAAAGCACAAATGGTAGTATATTTTCTTTGGCTCCTTCAGCCCTAAAATAATTTGTAATAAAAACATTGAGGAGCATGAATAATGCCTTGAGAACTATTTTTAAAATGCAGGCATATTGTAGGTGGTGACTCTTCCTTTATTGGTGAGAGCAAAGTGCAAAGGGGTAAGTGCAACTATAATGGGCATCTTGAATGCCAGGCTTGTGGGACCAAAACCTCTGGCTCTTTTCCTACTGTATTTATGTTGCCTTTAGGTCAAAGCTGCTACATCAGTGTCTGGCTAATAGAGAATAATAAAATTCTTTCAGTTATTAATAATGTTCTCATTAGTCTCTTTTAAGGAACCATAATGTGCTAGCTGGTGGCCAGCAGATGCAGGGAAGGGTTGTACACCCTTCAGTTAATTTTTCTAATGCAGGTGGGCAATTAAGTAATAATCTATGCTGAAGCTGAAGAGAACGAGAAGGCTAGACTCAAAGCAATGACGGGCATTCTGCTTCCTGATCCTTTTCTCTTTTAAACAGGTTTTATTGTGAATCATTGATCTTTGTTCTGATATTTAAAAATGCATTGTTTTTATTTTAAGCAGTGCAACTTTCTAATTGACAATATTGTGATATTAATCATCAGTTAAAAATGAGGCAAAGGGTACAGCGTAGTTTTTAAATGCACTCACTCCCTGTGCAATGAAAGGGCATTGACTTTGGTGAGAGCTAAATGTAAATGGGGGAGGATGGAGTCTCAATAAAACTTTGAAGGTCAAGGAGAGTGTATTTGGCTTTTGTTTTAAGAAATAAATAGCTTTGGAACATTTAAGTAACTTTGGAATAAAATAATCTGTAATTATGTCAGAGATTTTTCTAAAAGAGGCATGCTCTCCTTTTTCTTTTTCCTTTTAATTTGGAAGATGGATGAGGGTGAATAATATATAGTTAGAGCTGTGATTTCATGATGTGCCAAATAAGAACCAAGAAATAACTACATTTATGGCGTTTATATTAAGGCCCATTACTGGTATGCAAATTCCCAGCCGATAATTGTTTTCACAATCAGGCCCAGAGGCATTACCATGGAGGAAGTAATTATAAAATGGTTAATTAAAAGTAATTATAAAATGGTAAATTACTTTTTATATGTCCTCATACATTGTTCAGTTATAACTTCATCTTTGAAATACTGCAATGGCTGCCTCCCAAGAACACAGCACCCTTCAGGGAAGCATAGCTCATCAGCCAGTAACAACTGCCCTTTTAAAAAAACTTTGCAAACTCAGAGCCTGGACCCTTCCAGCATGACAGCTGGTTCTTAGTCCTGGGCCATGGTCAATGTACAATGAACTGTAGTAGACTTTTCCATAGTATGGCCTGAGCTCCCCAAGGGCCTCTCATGTCCATATGTGAGAATGGTGTGTGGGGCTGTTGTGAGCATCAGAGTAGCTGGCATGTAGCAGCTAAGGCTGTGAGCAAGCAAGTGAGTGTTTGGAGAGGGAAGGCTGTTAATGAAAATGAACTTTGGCCATTTGAAATGGGAGGCCTGGGAAATTCAACCAGATGCCAAAAGGCCCTGCTGGGCCAAAAATATGGGAACCAATTTTTCCACACAGAATTAAAACTTATTCTAATTACTAAAAAGTTATTTCACAATTTAGCTGCAATTTGAAAAGAACACTAAAAGTTCACAGTACAGGGTATAGTGAAAATCATTGTTGAATGATGGAGCTAGTGAATATACCTAGATACCTTGCCAGGAAGTGTAATCAGCTCTACAACCTGAATCTATTTTTTACAGTGACATTTTATATTTCTGGGGTAGAATAGCTCAATACAATTCAGAATTCCCAGTTAAATTTGAATGCCAAATAAGCAAGTTTTCTTTTTTTGTGTGTTTTTGTTGTTTTTTAGTATTTGTATGTTTCAAATATTACAGTGGGCATATTTATAATAAAAAATCATTGTTTACCTGAAAATTCAAATTTACCAGGAATAAAGCATCCCAGATATTTATTTGCTAGCTGTAACAACCTTATTCTAGTTGCTCTAGTAAATAGTATTTTTTTAACATCACACTTTCAGACCAGTTTTTGCTAGTAGAAGAAGACACTGATATATTCCATATTCACCAAGCTACCTCACTGACTTCTCTCATTAGTTCCCTGGGTTTTGCAGATATGCAACCCTAGCTTTGGCAAATAATGATATTTTTTGCTTTTTCTCTTCTATTATGTAGATGTTGTATTTCTTTGCCTTGTCTGACTGCATTGAATAAAACTATAAATGCAGAGTGAGATAATATTGGTAATACTGAGGATCACTGTGCAAACTGATATCTCCAGGTTAACTGTTTCCTTAATTTCCAAATGAAACAAATCAGGCTGCCCTCCAAACTCCTGTGTAAATTCCAGATCCTATTGCACTGTTTCTGAGGATTCTGGGGCTTATGTTCTCAGAGGAATTTCATCTCATTCAAAATTTTGTTATCTGATGTAAACTATACTGTTATTATATTTTATTTTATTTGTTTGTTTTTAAATTAAATCTTTATTATTCAGATTATTACATTTGTTTCTTTTTTTCCCCTCCATAGCTCCCCTCCACCCAGCTTCCACCCTTCCCTCTACCCTCACCTCCCTCTCGTTGACCTCATCCATAGGTGTATGATTTTTGTCCAGTCTCTCCCTATACACCTTTCACCTCTTTCCCCCTGAGAATTATCAGTCCACTTCCTTTCTGTGCTCCTGATTCTATTATATTCACCAGTTTATTCTGTTGATCAAACTTTTAATTCACTTAATTTTTAGATTCACTTGTTGATAGATATGTACTTGTTGTTCATAATTTTTTATCTTTTACATTTAACTTCTTCCTCTTAAAGAGTGCCTTTCAGCATTTCATATAATACTGGTTTGGAGTTGATGAACTCCTTTAGCTTTTTCTTATCTATGAAGCTCTTCATCTGCCCTTCAATTCTGAATGATAGCTTTGCTGGATAGAGTATTCTTGGTTGTAGGCTCTTGCTATTCATCACGTTGAATATTTCTTGCCACTCCCATCTGGCCTGCATCGTTTCTGTTGAGAAATCAGCTGACAGTCGTTTGGGTGCTCCCTTGTAGGTAATGAACTGTTTTTCTCTTGCTGCTTTTAATATTCTCTCTTTGTCTTTTGCTCTTGGTATTTTAATTATGATGTGTCTTGGTGTAGACCTTTTTGGATTCCTTTTATATGGGGTTCTCTGTGCTTCCTGGACTTGTAAGTCTATTTCTTTTACCAGATGTGGGAAGTTTTCAGTCATTATTTCTTTAAATAGGTTTTCGGTATCTTGCTCTCTCTCTTCTTCTGGCACCCCCACAATTCTGATGTTGGTACGCTTGAAGCTGTCCCAGAGGCTCCTTACATTATCTTTGCATTTTTGGATTATTTTCTCTTCTTGCTTTTCCAGTTGAGTGTTTTCTTATTCTTTATATTTCAAATTTTTGACTTGATTCTTGCCTTTTTCTAGTCTGCTGTTAGGACTCTGTATAATATTTTTTTATTTCAGTCAGTGTATGTTTAATTTCTATTTGGTCCTTTTTCATCTCTAGTTGGTCCTTTTTCATCTCCTCTTGGGTCTCGCTAACTTTATCCAACTTTTCTAGAATATTCTTGAAAAAACCTTGTAAGCGTGGTTTTGAACTCTATATCCAGTCATTTCTTGTCCTCCATTTCTTTTGTTTGTGATCCCTTCCCTTGTCTCGGCATTTTCACTATGCCGGTAGAACTTCTGTGTTGGATTCAGCCTTATGATACAAGAGTTGCAAAACTGCAAAAGCCTCTGTGTTGAGCTTGGAATGGGTGGAGTCTCAGGGCTTAAGGGACCGCCTTGCCTTCTAGCCGGCCCCGCCCACCACAGCCCATGAGTCTCACGTGACTGGGTAATCGCTGGAGTGATCACTGTGTGAGTGTACGCTATCTCGCAGTGCCTTTAGACTGCTGCCTTTCCACCTCCCCTGCTCTCCAGGACCATATTAGTCTGGGTCCCCAGGGTTTCGCCTGAAACTGGGGTTTAGTGGAGTTAGAAGTGGCACAGTTGGGAGGGTCTGTCTCCTGCCCACTCGTGAATGCCAGTGGCACAATCAGCAGTCAGTCCTCTGCGTACAGTGCCATGCGCGCCACCAGACTTCTAATCTTTTGCGACTCCCCTACGTTTCCGTGCACTTCTCCCTTTTCACAGTCCAAACTCTCCCTCTATGAGTTTCGGCTGGATCTGGGGTTTAGTGTCATAGGATAAGGGTTTCAATGCCGTTGAGAGTCTCTGTCTCCCTCCTGTCAGAGAAAGCCAGCCAGGTTCTCTGCCACCCGTTCTCTCCAAGCTTGCGTCTCCGTACCTCAGCTTTTTGCAGCTCCTCTGGGTCTCTGTGAGCCCCTCTCTTTCCTTCTAGTTGTAGAACTTCCACTCAGCCAGCTTTTTCTGGATTATGTCCGTTCTGTCTTTTAGTTGTAGTTTTGAAATTGTTGTGCAAGGCAGCAGTGTAGGTGTTTACCTATGCCACCATCTTGGGTTGATCCTCTACTTTATTTTTTTCATTAAATGTATTGGAGTGACATTTGGTTAAAATATATAGGCTTTAATGGTACAATTCTATGACACATCATTTGTTTATTGCATTGTGTGCCCACCATCCAAAGTCAAATATTCTTCCATCACCATATATTTATCCCTTTTTACCCTTTACTAGCTCCACACCTCTTCCCTCAGTAACTACCATATTGCTGTCTTTGCCTATAGAGGTTTTTTTTTGTTGTTGTTCATTTGATGTGTTCAGTTTTATAACCCAAATATGAGTGAAATCTTATGTTTCTTGTCTTTTTCTGTCTGACTTATTTTGCTTAGCATAATATTCTCAAGATCTACCATGTTGCTACAAGTGGCAGTATTTCATCTTTTCTTATGACAGTAATATTTTATAGTATATATTTACCTCATCTTTTTCCAATTATCTATCCAAGGATGCTTCAAATGTTTCCGTATTTTGGCCACCATGAATAATGCTGCAATGAACATAGGGTTGGATATATCTTTGCAAATAAATGTTTTCAGAAATTTTTGGTAGATACTCAGGAGTGGGGTTGATGGGTTATATGGTAACTCTACTCTTAATTTCTGAGTAGCTCCCATACTGTTTTCCATAGTGGCTGCACCTTTTATACTCCATAAGTCATGAATGAGGGTTCCTTTTTCTTCACAACCTCTTCAAAACTTGTTATTACTTGTCTTGTTGATAACAGTCATTCTAATAGGTATGAGATAGTATGTCAGTGTAGCTTTGAATTGCACTTTCCTAATGCTAGTGAAGTTGAGTATCTTTTCATACACATAACAAGTGAAGTTGGCCATTTGTATGTCTTCTTGGAAGAAGTGTCTGTTTAGGTCATTTGCCCATTTTTGAATTGGATTGTTTGGTGTTGAAATGTGTGAGTTCTTTATATTAGTATATTTTGGATATGAAACCTTTGTAAGAGCGGTCGTTTGCAAATATGTTATTTCATTTGGTTGATTGCCTTTTTGTTTTTTTGGCAGTTTCTTTTGCTGTGCAGAAGCTTTTTACTTTGATATAGTCCCTTTAATTAATTTTTTGTTTTTACTTCCCTTGCTTTTGAGATCATTTAAAAAAAACCTGTCTAATAACAAGGTCCATAGTTTATCACCTAAATTTTCTTCTATGAATTTATTATTTCTGGACTTATATGTAGGACTTGGTCATTTTGAGATAATTTTTGTATATGGAGACAAACTGTAGGCTAGTTTCACTCTTTTACTTGTGCCTTTCCAGTTTCCCCAACACCATTTATTGAAGAGGCTTTCTTTTTTCCATGGTATGTTTTTGGCTTCTTTTGGTCAAAAGTTATTTGCCCATATGCATATTATCTTATTTCTGGGCAAAAACAAGAACAAAATACCTACAATTAGCTCAATAAAGAAAATAAAGGACCTATCACTGAAAACTTAAAAACATTATTAAAAGAGATTGAAAAAGACACAAAGGAATGAAAAGATATTTTGTGTTCATGGATTGGAAAAAATATAACTAAAATGGCCATATTAATCAAAGCAATACACAGATTTCATGCAATTCCTAACAAAATTCTAATGGCATTAAAAAAAAAGAACAAAAAATAACCAGATTTGTATGGAGCCACAAAAGACCACAATGGCTAAAGCAATCGTGAGAAAAAAGAAAAAAGCCAGAGGTATCACACATCTTGACTTCAAATTATACTACAAAGCAACAATAATAAAATATGCATGGTATTGTAATCTCTGCTTTTGTGACTATCCACTCTCTATTCTGAAGTAGTGCCAATACAATGCTGGTGTGCAGTAAACACAGAGTAGAAGGAAGAGAGTTTGTGATAAACATGCATTTGAAAATAACTTAAAAGTCACTATCAAGTGTCATTGTCTTCAACTCCTCACATGGGATGTCTCCCAGGTAATCTTACTCTCCCGAGATTGCTGTCTATAACGAAGTTGCTGCATCTCTTATTCCATTCTATTCAGAACTCCTCCTATCATCCCCTTTTCTCTTCATTCAAACATTATAGAGAGGTCCTCAAAAAATTAAAAATAGAACTTATTTATGACCCAGCAATTCTACTTCTGAGTATATACCTGAAGAAACCCAAAACACTAATTTGAAAGAGTATACAATGTTATTTATAACTAGAGTCCCAGTGCATACATTCATGCATGGGTAGGGTCTGGCTGGCCTGCCTCAATGGGGGCCCATTGGGCTAGGCTGGCAGGGGAGAGAGGACACAGGTGGTTGGTTGGGCCAGTCCCACTCCCAATTGGGGTGTTGGGGTCTGATTGAGAACTGGGCTGGCTGGGGGCGCACTGATCTGACCCTGATCAGGCTGGTTGGCTGCCCCAGTGCATGCCATAGCCACTGGTTGTTCTGCCATTCCAGTTGCTGGGCTTTCATATATATATATATACACACACACACACACACACATACACACACACATACACACACATATATACACACACATACATACAAGATATAAAAGCAACCCATGTAACCATTGATAGATGAGTGGATAAAAGGGTTGCAGTACCTATCTATATATAACAGAATATTACTGGCTCATAACAAAAGAAATCTTATTTGCAACAGCATAGATGAACCTGGAGGGTATTATGCTCAGTGGAATAAGTCAGTCAGAGAAATACAAATAAATATGATTTCAATATATGTGGAATCTAAAAAGCAGAACAAACAAACAAATAAAATTGAAACAGATTCATAGACACAGAGAACAGACTGATGGTTGCACTAAAAAACTCTTTCATGCATCACCACTGTCGCCAACTTCAGGAAGACTTCAAATGCAATGTTATGTTTTTGTCAAAAAATTTGGTCTACTTGCATAATTTTGCATATATAAAAAACTTTGTGTATTCATTAAGAAGTTAATTTTGATAAAGGGCCTTCTTCCAGTTTCCCCACTATTTGCAATGCAAAGTACTTGCAAATTATTGAAATGACAGATTTTCTTTAATTTGGGCTACATCAGATTCTATAGCAGGTCTCTTCTGGGAATGGAAGCAGTAATTGAGAAGATGAGTTCTTCCATTTACAATTGTCTTGTTTCTGACTTTCATGTGTCATCTAATTATTTTTTTTGCTATTAATTATAAAGTAGGCTGTTCTTTGAGATAAATACTTTTGTTATGCTAAGAAAGTTCTTGACAGCAGTGGTGCAGATTTACATCAAATTACCTTCTGACATCTATCAAGACAACCAACATTCTCCCTCTGCCATCTTTGATCAATTGCTGGGTTCCATGACATTAACATATTTCCTAATATTAAGCCATTCTTGCTTTCCTGGACAAAATTTCTTTTAGCTATATATTTTAATGGAATGCTTGAATAATCTTATACACTACTAGGGCTCATCTGATACAGCAGTGTTTCTCATGCTGTTCTAGGAAATCAATGCTCACTAAACAAAAGTTTCTTAAATAAATTTTTAAAATATCTCTTAGGGAAGACACATGGGACTTGTTGACATCTTAAAGCTTCAGAGAAATACAAAATTTAAATACCTGTTTTTATGTTTTAAGAGATTGAATTAACTTCTCTTTTAAGAAGTGAGAAAAATCCTCTCAAAATCCAGTGGACAACCTGATACCTCTTTGGCCAATATTTTATCTCATGTCCATGCTGAAACTAATTCCTAGTCAAAGGTTACAGAACTGTTATACTTCACTTAAATCCGCCCTGTCCCAGGTATATAACTGAGTGTTCAGTGATAAGATTTTTAACTGTTATTAATTTCTATATTACATGGGTATCAGTGGATAAGCTGTGGATTGACATTCCTTTTCTTCCTTGAAAATTTGTTTTTCTTTTTGTTTGTTTAGATCCCATTACCCAGACCCCATCAGTGGGAGTATGCCTGCACAAAATAATCCATAGAGAATATTAATTAGAGAAAATTTGAAAATTCTATTACATGAATTATTGCCCTGACTTTGTTAAGTGTGAAATTTTGTAAAATTAATATGTTTAAAATGAGAAATATCCTTAAATGATGTCTTTTTGATTCTGACAGCATCTAGCTAGTCATCCAGAAATTAATTTTTATAGTGAAATTAAAAACCTTTGACATGAGAAGTTGTATTTGATAAACCAACCAGTCTTATTTAGCTTTTGTGTCATGGATAAAATGGCTTCCATATATTGTGAAAGAGAAACTGAGTTGTCTGATAGGTACATATGGATAAGTAAGACTAAACTGAAGATATCTGACAAATTGACTAATATATCTTCAAATGAGAAATATTTTACTATTTTAAATTTTTTAAAATACATTTTTATTGATTTCAAAGAAGAAGGGGAATGGAGGGAGAGAGAGAAACATTAATGGTGAGAGAGAATCATTGATTGGCTGCTCCTACAGGCCCCACGTAGGAGCAAAACCAGCTAGGGTTGTTTTATTGTTTTATTACTGACACTCTTAACAATATAAGAGATGATGGCAGCAAAAATATATAATCCATAATAAGAGAAACATATTATAAAAACTTAAACCTTATATTTAGCCTTCTTAAAATAGAATTAGAATTGGCCTGTGTAGTCAGACTGTGAGGCATTTTATGAAACTTGAAAACTCCAAGTCTCTCATTATTCTCAGCACTAAATTTCTAGGGACATTATGTGATGCACTTTGACTGTAGCTATTAAAGACATTAGTGCTACTCAATGAGTGTAACAATAGATATACCATGAAGGAGACGGCAGTGAATCACAGCAGGTGAGCCCTAATACAACTATGTCTTTTGTCTTGTAACAGGGTTTATAATATACTCACTTTGGGCACACCAACAGAGATTATTTGTCCTCTACAAAGTGTCCTTTGAAAGGATTTTTGTGTTAGTTTTTTATTCATTCATTCATATAATACATTGCCACCGTTTTCCTATTAGTGACAGAACAAATACTTTCAATCTTATGCTGCTTGCATTTTTAATGACAATGATGAATTTGTCTTATTAAAAATGAAATTGTTCAGCATTTACCATCCCTTACATTATTTTAGTTAGATGGTAGTCTCCACTTAATGTCTATTTTCACATGTTTCTAAAGTGACTTTCCAATTCATCTCCAAAGCCCCCAAAATGTAATACAAATTGGAAATTTTCAATTCAATGATAAATTTAAAAAGTGACTTTGGTCCTAATTGGTTTGGCTCAGTGGATAGAGCATTGGCCTGCAGTTTGAAGGATCCCAGGTTCGATTCTGATCAAGGGCAGGTACCTTGGTTGTGGGCACATCCTCCCCCGGGGGGGGTGGTGGTTGGGGGGGCAGTGTGCAGGAGGCAGCTGATCAGTGTTTCTCTCTCATCAATGTTTCCATCTCTCTATCCTTCTCCCTTCCTCTCTGTAAAAAATCAAAAATATATTTTTAAAAAGTGACTTTGGCTATTGATGTATTTTAAATATGTACTTGTTATTGAATAAAAAAATTCTGAGTTATAATTTACCTAGAAAATAATGCTGAAAAAATATAAACAAAGTAAACTAAGCTGCATACAAAAGGAAATTCAGTTTCAAATGCTTAGTCAATACACACACACACACACACACACACACACACACACACGTAGCCTGATGATTCACTTTAAAAAACTAGAAAAGAAAAATAAATCTTAAAAAAGGCAGGAGATAGTTATAGAGCTAAAAAAGAGAAATTAGGAGGTAATATTGAAAAATAGTCCAAATGAATGCCTGACTCAATTATTTGACAGAACTCAGAACTTAGATAAATTCCAGGCAAGGTTAAAGGAGAGGAGAAAAAAGATGGAGATAAAAGAAAAATTCACATATTCTGAACAGATAAGAGAGGAATACTAAGTTACATTAGGGTTTGCCACTTTGTGTTTGTTTGTTTATTAATCTCAAAATCTGAAAGAAATAGATATACTAGTAATAGAAATTCACTAAAGAAAAGTTAGAAACTTCCAGCTGACTGATATCCAGAGTAGACACTGGAAAGCTGTTAATAAATTGTGCCCCAAAGCAACTGGGTCATAATTAGAAAATGTCAATAATTCCTTTGCTCTAGAGTTTTCCAGAACATAAAGAATGAAGAAACCCTATCCATTAACTTTTTAAAATTAGCCTTGTGATGTTCACAGCACAGGGGACAAAGACAGAGAGTCCAGCCAATCAAAAGTAAGTTTAACCTTGCACTCCCAGGCGAAGTTCACCAGCCCTGAGGGTAGGGCCAGAGAAGTCACACTGGGCTGGAGCTGAGGCACTTTTTTTATACAGGTGTTCAGTGGGGGTAGAGGACCGTGAGCTGAGGGTGGGTGGAATTTTCGCCAAGGGCAGGGGTTCCAGGAATGGAGCCAATATCTGTGCCACCATTTGCCTGGAGCACGGGTTGGTCACGGGTTCCAGGAAGGGACCAGCATTTGTGCCACCACTGGTTATATGCATCGGCTTTTGGAATTCCTCTGACCTAACAAGCACAATCCCAATAGTAAAATCTGAGAAACAGAGCATGCCTAATCAATCATCTATAAAAAAGAGATTTGGAAACTGTATTGGACCTCAATTTTTCTGTGCAACTAAAATTACCTTGAAAAGTAAAGTCTAATAACAGCAACAACAACCATAGCAACAGTTGTTAATAAATCTAATCTAGGATTACAATAAAAATAAATACATTATCCCTAACTCGTTTATTCTAAGAATTCAAGAATCATTGAACCATTGGAAATGTATAGAACCAATTATTACCTTATTACTTTATAGAACTAAGGTCATAACACTTTAACAGATAAAAAGAAATACCTCAGTAGATAGCAATATACAGTATATCACATTCCTTTCATGATAAAACTTTTAATTGTAGAAGAGAGATGTTTTACTAAGGAATACAAGACTGGTAGACCAGTGCCATTGCTACTGAGCCTCTTCACTCTTTGACCAAGGGCTGACCATTTTTCCACTTTCTCCCCTCTGAAGAAACCTATGGTGGATGTTAGGAAAGTCATGGGCAGACTCATCAAGTTGTTTCTGACCTTGTTTTCATGAATTTCCTGAAATTATAAATGCAAAGAAAAACAGACTTATAAACTTTGGAAAGTATGAAGTTTCTAAATTTTTATATCTGGAAAACCAATAAAAAAGCAACTAAAATGCTAATGAAGATATCCCTGCTGAACACTTCTTTATATAATTGAGAAAATTTGGATTAATTTTTTTTCCCCAAAATTCCAGGAATTCAGATTCTTTGTCACTAGCAGATCATTCAATGGAACCTAGTTTGGCTACCCACCCAATAGAAAATTAGAAAGAATCTGTGTCAACTTCACTGAAAGGATGTGAATATTGCTGGCTCACAAACCATCTTCATTGAGGAATGCTTACCTCTGAGGCAGCAGATGTGTAAGATGTGATGACTGGCTATGGTCTAAGAAGGATATACATACAGAATGTTGACAGAAAAGGAGACTACAGAGCTTGTGTTGAAACCTCCTTTTCAATATCATTACCCAAATAGCGCAGTGTCATGAGGGGTTACCAGTACCATACAAGCCAAACCCACCAGCAAACCAGGGTACCCATAGGAGTATGTTCCCCGCTTATGTCACAGGAATGAAGCAGAGTTCTTGCAGATCTTAAATGTCTTGTAAAATCACTTCTCAATAATCATTGCTCCACACCCCCAGCTGTAAATCAGAAATAAAATGGCATTTGGGTTACTAATTACTTAAATAAAAGAATGGGATGTATATTTCAATATACATTACATGACAAAAATTTTAAATAGATATTATCTGTATTTGCTGATACAAGAAGTAATAAAACCAAACAACTGGTATTCATTTATGGAAGTGGTTTTCTAACTGTCTTCTGAAGATGCTGTGGAAATATCTCAGAAGCCTCCAGGGAAACGGCCTCACTTAAAGATAGGAGAGATTTATCTACATTAGACCTCATAGGTTTTTGTATATGCAATTATGCCTATGTGTGTTTAATGTGTTGTAAACAGTTTCATATGGTGGTGAAAGAGGAGTTATACTGACCAATGAAAATACATTAGTAAACCAATTATTCAAGAAGTATACATGTAATTTATAGAGAAAAAGTGAAATAGTATTTATTTTTGATTATTTATTGGTGGTTTAATGCTAATTTTTAATTTAGTACCATAAAGATGACTGAAGCTCTAACAGCAAAAACAGATATTAGGTGTTAAGAATTTTAAGAATATATATATTTTTAAACTGAATTTAATTATTTCAATAATGGTATAAAATTTCAGAAAAAAAGTAAATATGTTACTGGTGGAAGTGGGGGTGTTGTTGTCTTTATCCCTATCTGTTGCTCGTGGGAGTGGAATTCTTGCAGCATCCCAAGAAAAAGAATCTTCTGAGACTCACACAGGAGAATGAGTGGTATTCATGTGCATGGAATTAAATAATTGAGTTTTCAAGGTTCCATTTCCCTCAACTCCCCCCGGAACCCCCCACTAGGATCAGGTCCCATTTTGCTTTTAGCAGAGCTAAAATCAGAGCTAGTGTCCAGAGTTTCCATTTTATATTGGAGCAGTGTCCAACCCAGCATCAGCCTGGCTCAGATTGTGTTCTAAGCTCCAATCCATTAGTCCATTGGATGTGGGTTCTGTGTAATCATGGGCCATACCACCAAATACAAGGAAGCAGGAATGAGATAGCTCCACGAGCCAAGAGTCACAGGAGAAAGAATTTTCTCTAACTGCTGACTCCCTCATTCTGCTCTTTGGCTGTAAATCCCCAGCAGCCTTTTTTATTTCATGGTTCTGTGGATCAGGAATTTGGGCTAAGTTCAGCTGGGTACTTCTGTTGTCTTCTTGCCTCAAGTGGGTAGTGTAATCACTTGTCAGGCTGGTTAGAGCCTGCCAGATTTAGAGTCCCTGAAATGATACAAGTTGTCTCTCCTTATCTGGTCTCTTTCTCTAACTCTTGCCTCATTGCATAGCTGTCTCAGGGCAGCAAAAGTGTGCAATCAGAAACCAGGTCTCTGGAGGTCTAGACTTGGAAGATGTATAGCATTGAATCTACCAAATGTGGACACAAGAACTCATGAGGCCAGGCCAAATTCAAGAAATAGAGAAATAGAATCCTCTTCTTTATCGAAGGAGCTTCAAAGAATTTGTGGTTATTAATGTAGAAGTGAAAGCACACAGGGAGGCAGTGTGCAGAAATGATGAAGAACATGGGCTGGGTGCTGATACTGTCTGCTGTAATGGTTTCTCACTTCTCCCCAGTGCTCAATTCCTGGCATAGAGCATCTGCTGAAGTTATTTTCTTGTATGGGCAAATTAAGGACGATTCACTAAGTGGATAAGAACATTTTATTTAATCTGTCTACCTTTGGGGAGTCTTCATTTAAATAAATTAAATTTTAAAAATATTCTTTCCCTGGGATAATGTATCCTGATATCCAATTTGGAAAATTAGATGTTCATTGTAAACAGCTGGATCTAGAAAGCTAAACTTGTAAGCATTTTTAATTAGTATTAGACACATAGCAGACACAACAGATCCTTGTTGAATTAGGTTAAGAGTAGAATGCTAATTAAAAGCAAGGAGACAGAAAAATCAAAATAAGAGCAAGTGATAGCTTAGGGATGGTACTCCATTTACTCATTTTTGAATTTCAATGAGAAAGAATATTTCTGTATTTACTAAGTTTGTGTACATTACTATCTCATTTCATCCTAAGAATAATCTTGTAAAGTAGACAATATTGCCTATACTTTATATCAGATGACTCAACTGTGGCTTAGATAGGGCAGGCAACTTTTACAAGGATGCTGTGTGTGGTGACAAAGACTCTCTCCTTTACTTAAATCAGGCATCTCTGAGCCCTCTTCTCAATGAGACCTTAACCTTGACTCTTATCATTGCCCGACCAGCATGCTGCAATCTAGTGAGAATCCTGCTAAATCAGATTAGTGAGAATTCTCACACCATTGATATCTGATCACCTTGGCCTGACTTTAATACGAATTCTGTTAGGTTAGTTTAGCAAGACTCCCCCTACCCTTGGTGGTTCTTAGGAATCTCATAACTGCTGACTCCATCATTCTTCTCTTTATCTATAAATCCCCAGTGGCCTTCATTGTATTTAGATTTAAATACTATCTGTTTTCCTTATTGCAATAGTCCTGAATAAAATATCTCTGACCCTTTTAACAAATGTCAGAATAATTTTTCTTTAACAGTGATTGCCATAAGTATGAACAATTAAGTTGCCTACTATGATATAAAAGCAACAAGAAAGATGAGAGGAAGCCTGAACAAAAGATCATGGTGTTCACGTTCACGCTTCAATAGCTTTAGAATTCACATTTATGTTGTTCACCAGCTAATGTATGTTTTAAGGATCCCCTCAAAATAGAATGCCTCAGGCTTCCCTGTACCCTTATATTTGAGAGGTTTAGTTTCAAAGAAATTCTGGTGTCAGCTAGTGTAACTGCCTGGACCTCTGTTACATATGGTGCCCATCTCTGCTTGCTCATGGACAATTGCATTGCTATCTCTTAAGTCAGCACCAGAACACTATTCTGTCCTTAGAGGATGGTTACTTTAGCCTTCATCTATAATTCAGGGAGCCTAAATTCCCAGAAGACAGCTGTTATTAGACTATAATCTTTAATGAGACTTTAATAAAGAACTGAAAAATACATATAAGCATGAAAAAAATAAAAAGTAAGGTATGTCTGCTCTTAAATGAACTTTAAGCTCCAAAATGTATGATGATACTTTGGGGGCACCAAGAATATTCTTTCCTTTCTCGTCATAGTATTTTTTCCCTGAATGCCACCTTATTTCCAAGTCTTTTAGGATAATTTACCTCAATCAGCAACTGTGACTTTGAGCATGTTTTGTTCCTTTGAATACAGGCCCATCAAGAGAGATCTAGCAAAACAAAATGGTCCAGCCTCAATATATCTCTCAAAGTCCACATTGGCTATTTCTTTATTCCACATATAGGATATTCTTGATTTCATTTCACTCTTCCAGGTCCAGTTCCTTTGTTTTAATTTTTTCTTCAGGACATTGTAGGCAACCTTTTTTTCTTCTTTAGTCTTCTCAGTCCCTTTATATTTTTCTATGAGAATCTAGTTAAAGGAGGCTGTGTGATCACATACATGCTTACACACACACACACACACACACACACACACACACACACACACACTTTTAGTTTAACAACCTCTATCTCCTTGCACACTGCAGCCTTTCTAATGGCTTAAAAAGAAACATTTATCTAAAGGGAAAATTGTCTGCAGAACTGCAACTCTGCATAAAACATCCACAACCATTTACATTATTGCCCCGAGAAACTGAGCTTCTTCTAGACAACATCCAGGCATCTTTTCACATGCTAATCTCTGCTGCACATTTGCATAACTGAAAAGCTATCAGGAATATGTTTTTCTGAAAACTGTGTACTCCACAGTTGTTTTCAAGCTTTTACCCCTTTAAAAGCTATGAAATGGCTATAAAACATTTTTTCTTGCTGTGTCTTTCTAGGTTTCAAATATAACTTTTAATTTTGAACTAATTTTAGTTAGAGTTTCCCTACATCCCTGACACTACATCCTTAATGTCATCTTTTCACATAACCACTAGTGCAATGACCAAAAAAATGAACCATGGTGCAATATTGATAACTAAACTATAGACTATTCAAATCTCACCTATTTTTTCACTAAATACTTTTTGTTTCAGGCTTCTCCAATGACAGCTTTCATTCAAGGTTCAAGCTCACTAGCGACTTGTCTGATCTTCCTTGAACAATCTCTATGAATGAAGTTCTTTTTGAGCTCATAGCTAACATGGGCACCAGTCCTAGGATGATGGTTCTGCTTCTGGTTTCCCCAGGGAGCTGTCATCCCTCAGGAGATGTTAGTGAGAGCATTTGGTATGTCAAGAGGAATCTGTTTTCATGCTAAAACATCAAGTGAAAGTGAAGAAATGTTTTAGGTTAAGTTCTTCAGATGGGAAGATGAGATTTTGTTTATAATAATAAACTGAGATTTTGTTTATTATAATAATATAATAATATGCTAATTAGACTGGACAGCCTTCCGGATATCCTTCCAGATGAAGCTGTGGTGGCAGGGGCAGAGGCAGAGACAGTTAGGGGCTATCCGGCAGGCAAGAGAGCAGTTAGGTGCGATCAGTCAGGCAGGCATGTGAGCCAGTTAGGAGCCAGTGGTCCTGGATTGTGAGAGAGATGTCCAACTGCTGGTTTAGGCAAGATTCTTGTGGGATTGGGCCTAAACCGGCTGTCAAACATCCACCAAGGGGTCCCGGATTGCATGCTGGGCTGAAGGGCCCCCCCTACCCCGTTAAGAATTTCGTGCACCGGGCCTCTAGTTATTAAGAATGTTCTAAGGCCCAACCGATGTATCTCAGTGGTTGAGCATCAACCCACAAACCAGGAGGTCATGGTTTGATTCCTGGTCAAGACACATGCTCAGGTTGCAGGCTCAATCCCCAGTAGGGTATATGTGCAAGAGGCAGCCGGTCCATGATTCTCTTTCATTATTTATGTTTTTATCTCTCTCTACCTCTGAAATAAATAATAACATATTTAAAAAGATAATGTTCCTAGGAGGTACTGACAGAGACTATAGGACTAGGAATGTCAAGTAGAGGAGGTCAACCAAGGATGCCATATAGAATAGTCCCCTCAACTTGATCCTGTGAGCAGGCTCCAGAAACAGTGTGGGATGCACCTCATATTTTTCTTGATCAGGGGACTAGAAAGTTAGACTTCATAATCATTCATAGCTGTCCCTGGGAGTGAGGGGTTGTACATTTCAAAGCTTATGCTTCAGGATTGTAGGCCAATCAGTTCTTTCAAAGGGAACCCACAGGTACTGGCTTTAAAAGCACACAAGAAGCCAGTATGTAAAGAAGGGAAAATATGGGTGCAGTGTGTCTTTATAATCTGAAGAAATTAGACTGCTTATGAAAGAGTATAAGGTATATGAATACTGGGACTATTTAGAAGGCAAAAAGAAGAATTCTATTTGAAAAAAAATTATGAAGAAAATGGGTTGGAGGTATTGGGAAAATATAATTAAAAATACAAAATTGCCCTGGCCATTGTGACTCAGTTGGTTGGAGCATCATTCCATGTATCAAGAAAGTGACTGGTTCAGTTCCCCATCAGGACACACACCCAGGTTTTGGGTTCAATCCCTGGTCAGGGTACATTCTAGAGGTAACCAATCAATGTTTCTCTCTCACATGGTGCTTCCCTCTCTCTTTCACTTCCTCTCTCTATAAAATAAAAAAAACACATTAAAAAATATGAAATCATCTCCCAATTCATTAACACCTCTTCACAAATGCAGAAGAGACATAAAACTTTTGTTTTTGAATCAACATTACATAAGAATATGATGCACATCACAAGCAATTTATTAAGAGATTTTAAAGGCAGAAAGAAATCTCATCCCCTTATCTAGCCAAGTAAATATAACCCATTTCTCTTGGCCCAGTATCTATGCTGTATAAATAGTAAAATATTTTGAGAGAGCAAGAGACCATATGCACATAACTTTTATAATAATATTAGAGGCTCAGTGCACAAAATTCATGCCCTGGGGGATGTCCCTTAGCCCAGCCTGCACCCTCTCAATCTGAGATCCTTTGGGGGATGTCTGACTGCCAGTTTAGGCTTGATCCCACAGGACATCACAATCTGAGAGCGCTGGTTTCTAACTATTCACATGCCTGCCAACCTGATCATCCCTAACCACTCCACTGCCAGCCTGATCACCCCCTAACCAATCCCCTGACAGCCTAAATGATGCCTAACTGCTCCCCTGCCAGCCTGATTGCCCCCAAATGCCCTCCCCTGCTGGCCCAGTCATCCCCAACTGCCCTCACCTGTTGGCCTGATTGCCCACAACTAACCTCCTCCACTGGTCATTTTGTGGTGGCCATCTTGACCACATGGGGGCAGCCATCTTGTGTGAAGGTCAATTTACATATTTCCTTTTTATGATATAGGACATTTTAATAATTATTCTATTTTATTATTAGTTATTAGAAGCCAGGTACAAGAAATTTGTGCACAGAAGGGGGTGTCCCTCAGCCGAGCCTGCACTCTCTCCAATCTGGGACCCCTCAAGGAATGTCAGACTGCTCAAGCCTAAACAGGCAGTCGGACATCTCTCTCACAATCCAGGACTGCTGACTCACAACTGCTTACCTTCCTGCCTTCCTCATTGCCCCTAACTACTTTTCCTGCCAGCCTGATCACCCCCTAACCACACCCTTGCCAGCCTAATTGATGCCTAACTACTCCCCTGCCAGCCTAATTGCCCCTAACTGCCCTCCCCTGAAGATTTGGTCACCCCTAACTGCCCTCCCCTACAGGCCTGGTCATCCCTATTTGCCCTCCCCTACAGGTCTGTTTCCCCCCAACAGCCCTTCCTCGCAGGCCTGGTCACCCCCAACTACCCTTTCTTGCAGGCCTGGTCCCTGCCAATTTCCCTCCTCTGCTGGCCATCTTGTGGTGACATCTTGTGTCCACTGGGGCAGCCATATGTGACCACTTGGAGGCAGCCATATTGTGTGTTGGAGTGAGGGTCAATTTGCATATAACTCTTTTATTAGATAGAATTAGATAGAGAGAGGCCTGGTGCATGTGTGGGGGCTGGCTGGTTTTCCCTAATGGGTGGGGGTTCCTTGAGGCATGGGGCAGCCTGGAGGAGGGACCTGTGGTGGTTTTCAGGCTGGCGATGCCACCCAGTGACCCAAGTGGATTCCCTGGAATCTGGGATTTATTTATCTTCTATAATTAAAACTTTGTAGCCTTGAGCAGAGACCAGGGCAGGCCAGGGCTAGAGGAAAGCTTGGCTTCCTCCATATCCAGGGGAAACCCAAGCCTCCTGCTCTCTCTAGCTCTGTGGGCAGCTGCTGCCACATTTGTTGTGCTAATTTGCATACTCACTCTTGATTGGTTGGTGGGCGTGCTTGGCTTATGGGTATAGTAGAGATATGGTCAATTTGCATGTTTCTCTTTCATTAGATAGGGTTGATGTTTTCTCTTCCTTGTCTAATTTATAAATTGAACTTTATCATAGGTATTTATGTATAAGAGAATGTAGTATATATATTTGTGACTTCACTTTCCAAAGTTTCAGTTACCTGTGTTAAAGTGGTCTGAAAATATTGTCAACCTAAAAATAAAGTGAGATCCAAAAAAAGCAACTTGGAATACACTGATTTAGGGAGAAGCCCAAATAGTATTCCCAATAGGAGGTGAAGACAAGGGGTGTTTATGGGAAAGGGAAAGGGATCAATGATAAGAAAGATGTTTCTATAGGTATACATAAGCTAATATAGTGATGCTAATTCAAAAGAATATTTTTAATCTTTATTTTTATTGTTATTTTTTTAATTTAATAAACCTTTATTATTCAGATAATTGCAATTTTTTCTCTTTTTTTCCCCCCATAGCATGCCTCTACCTGGTTCCCACCCGCCTTCTGCCCTTACCTTCCCCACATTGTCCTCATCCATAGGTGTATGATTTTTGTCCAGTCTCTGCCTGCACCCTCCTCACCTCTTTCCCCTTGAGAATTATCAGTCCACTCCATTTCTATACCCCTGATTATATTATATTCACCAGTTTATTCTGATTATCAGATTTTCAATTCACTTAATTTTTAGATTCACTTGTTGATATGTATTTGTTGTTCATAATTTTTATCTTTACCTTTTTCTTCTTCTTCCTCTTCTAAAAGAGTACCTTTCAGCATTTCATATAATACTGATTTGGTTATGAACTCCTTTAGTTTTTTCTTATCTGTGAAGCTCTTTATTTGGCCTTCAATTCTGAATGATAGTTTTTCTGGATAGAGTATTCTTGATTGTAGGTTCTTGCTATTCATCACTTTGAATATTTCTTGCCACTCTCATCTGGCCTGCATAGTTTCTGTTGAGAAATCAGCTGACAGTCATATGGGTGCTCCCTTGTAGGTAATTAACTGTTTTTCTCTTGTTGCTTTTAATCTTCTCTCTTTGTCTTCTGCTCTTGGTATTTTAATTATGATGTGTCTTGGTGTGGTCCTCTTTGGGTTTCTTTTGGTTGGGGTTCTGTGTGCTCCCTGGACTTATAAGTCTATTTCTTTCACCAGGTGGGGGAAGCTTTCAGTCATTATTTCTTCAAATTGGTTTTTAGTATTGCTCTCTCTCTTCTTCTTCCACCCCCATTATTCTGATGTTGGTATGCTTGAAGTTGTTCCAGTGGCTCCTTACACTATATTCACATTTTTGGATTCTTTTTTCTTTTTGCTTTTCCAGTTGTGTGTTTTCTGCTTCTTTGTATTTCAAATCTTTGACTTGATTCTTGTGTTCCTCTAGTCTGTTGTTAGGTTTCTATATAATATTTTTTTATTTCAGTCAGTGTATGTTTAATTTCTAGTTGGTATTTTTTCATCTCCTCTTGGGTCTCATTAAATTTATCCATTTTTTCTAGGAAATTCTTGAAAAACTTTATAACCATGGTTTTGAACTCTATATCCAGTCATTTATTTTCCTCCATTTCTTTTGTTTGTGATCTGTTTTTTTGGCTCCACATTTTCGCTGCTTCCCTGAGTTGATAGAGTAGATATGTGTGGAAGGTGTCCTACATGGCCCAGTAGCTCTGCCTCCCCAGTTACCTGAATTGAATGCCCTTTGTGGACTGTGTGTACAGTCTTGTTGTTAAGTCTTGATTGTTGTTGGTATCACTGGGAGGAATTAACCTCCAAGCCAATTGGTTGTGAGGATCAGCTGTGTCTACACCCGGAGAACTTCTGTGCTGTACTCAGCCTTAAGACTTGCAAGATTGCAACAGCCTCTGTGCTGCTTGGATGTATGGAATCTCAGGGCTGAGCAGACAGCCTTGGCTTCCCATAAGCCCTGCCCTAGGCGACTCCTGGTTCTTGGTGTCCCTCAGTAATCACTGTGGCCCTCTTTGCATACACTCAAGCTCGTGGGCCTCCAGTTCTCTGCTTTTCTGGCTCCCTTGAGTTTCCGTGCACTTTGGGGACCCATATGAGTCTGGGTCCTCAGGGTCTCGCCCGAAACTGAGGTTCAGTGAAGTCAGACCTGGGTTTTAGTGCATTTGTGAGGTTCTGTCTCCCACTCACTAGAGAAAGCCCAGAGCTCAATCAAGAGTCAGATCTGTTTGCATGCACACCTCCAGACCTCTGTTTTCTGTGATTCCCCTAAGTTTCTGTGTAGTCCTTTCTTTTCTTTTTAATATATTTTATTGATTTTTCACAGAGAGGAAGGGAGAAGGATAGAAAGTCAGAAACATCGATGAGAGAGAGACATCGATCAACCGCCTCCTGCACACCCCACACTGGACATGTGCCCGCAAGCAAGGTACATGCCCCCGACTGGAATCGAACCCGGAACCTTCCAGTTCGCAGGCCGACGCTCTATCCACTGAGCCAAACCAGTCTCAGCTGTAGTCCTTTCTTTTCATGACAGTCCAGACTCCCGCATATGAGTCTCTGCTGGAACTGAGGTTCAGTGCAGTCAGAGGTGGGGTTCAGTGTCTTTGGGAGTTTTTGTCTCCCTCCACTAGAGGAAGCCAGGAAAACCCTCTGCAGCCTGTCCTCTTCACACATGTGTCTCTGTACCTCAGCTTTTTGCAGCTCCTCTGAGTCTCCATGAGCCCCTCTCTTTCCTTCTAGTTGTAGAATTTTCACTCAGCTAGCTTTCCGATGGTTCTGGAAGTGTCTGTTCTTTTAGTTGTAGTTTTGAAATTGCTGTGCAAGGCAGCAGTTTAAGTGTTCACCTATGCTGCCATCTTGGTTTCTCCAGAATATTTTTAATCTTTAATCAGGTAGTCATAATATCTACTTTCTTGTTATCATGACAAACAATTATTTGGGATACAATGCTGCTTGAGACCTAGTCCAAAGGTCATATTGTCAAGTTTCAATATTCCAAAGGTTTGAGGAATAAGACTTGCAAGGCAGTTCCTCTAGGATGGCAGTTCCAAATCCATTGCAAAGTAGCTCTGTTTATGTTTTTTCACCATATTAAATTAAAAAATTTAGAAATAAACAATTCTTAAGTTTTAAATTGCATTCCTTTCTGAGTGGCAAGATGAACTCTTGCATTGTCACTCTCTGTCCTGCTGGAGATATGAATCATCCCTTGGGCCAGTATCCATGCTGTAAAGACAGTAAACTATTTTGAGAGAGCAACAGACATTACATTACCTTAATATAGTATATTTTTATAATTGTTCTATTTTATTACTAGTTATTGTTGTTAATCTCTTACTTGCCTGATTTACAAATTGAACTTTATCATAGGTATGTATGTATGTATAGGAGAAAACATAGTATACATAGTTTTGGTACTATCCAAAGGGTTCAGGCATTCCCTGGGGGTCTTGAAATGCATCTCCCATAGATAACGGAGGGCTACTGTACGTAAATGTTTGTTTTGAAGGTAAACAATAACCAGTCCTCAAGTAAGAAGTTTTGAGTGCACAAAAAATGACACATAATTTATCTTATTTACCTGATCATTGGTTTAACATGTATAATACAGGTCCAAAGTCGTGTGCCTGACATTTCAAAAAACCATAACCAAAACTCAAAACATCAGAGTTTGGAAAAAGGAAAGGTTTACTGAGAAGGGAGAAGGCACCAACCAAGATCAAAGATTTAGTGTTACCTCACATCCACATTAAGAAAGTACAGAATTCAGATTTTTTTTATATCAAAGGAAGGGGAAATTGAAGGGACCAGAGGTGATTGACCATGGCATACATCTGGGCACCAGTAGAGGTTAGAGGAAGATAGTGTTAATTGATGTGAGACTGGTCAGGAAGTTCCTGCAAATCTTTGATAAAAATACATACTTTTCTTAACTCTTAAAATGGAATTCCTCTAATAGCATTTATATATTCAAGACTGAGCACAATAGTTTCTATGCTATCAGCATGCAAGTCATGGGAACAAAGCAGGTTTGAACAAGGTAGAGTCAGAGAGGCCATTGCTTATTCCTGTTACATATTTATTAATTTTGTAATTTTATCCAGGGGGAGAGATGGAAGGAATAAGCAAACTCAAACTGTCTCTGTGTAACAGGAAGTAGTTTTACAACTTGGAACAAGGAGCTCACTGAAGTCAGCTTAATGTCTTCCCACAGAAAGGGAGATGGGGTACTATCTCTCTAGATATTTAGATTGATGACTCCTAGGTCCTTGAGAAAGACATTCTAGATCTTTCAGCTGACAAAAGGCCTATCTAGTATTCCAAATGACGTGTATACATTTCAAAGAGAAAACACAAGTTTTCTAAAATAAATCCTCTAAGAAAAAAAGAGGAATAAGGCTTTTACTTTTTTTTCAACAGAAAAAAGATTGTCTTATTTTTAATTTGTCTTTAACTAGTATGTTAATATATTAGTGAATTAAAAACATATATATATATATTTACATAAATATAATTATTCAAATATATAGTTTTTTTCAAACACCTTTATAAGCAATGATACTTTAAAGTGGATTATTAAATGTGTTCTTTTTAAAATTCAATAATTAGCCTGGCTGGCATGGCTCAAGGACTGAGCATCAACCTATGAACCAGGAGGTCATAGTTCAATTCCTGGTCAGGGTACATGCCCAGTGTGGATTCTGTTCCCAGTGTGGGCTGTGCAGAAGGCAGCTGACCGATGATTCTCTCTCATCACTGATGTTTCTATCTCTCTCTTCCTCTCCCTTCCTCTCTGAAATAAATAAAAATATATGTTAAAAAAACAGTAATTAATTTGTGATACCTTTAGTGAAGATGTATGATTAATACACTTTTAAATACACATTTTAAACATTTATTGATGAAAAAAATGTGCAATATACTTGTTATTTGGAAACTATTAACAATAACAACAAAAAATAATCTGAAGATAAAAGTTCAGAGTTAAAGGAAATGCACTGAATTCTTGTGGGGCAGGAAAAAAAAGCTCTATATATTTTTAAAGTACTACCAATTTTGTAAGGAAAATACATAAAATGGACATAAAAAATGTTTGCTAGAGAAGTGGAAAAGTTCATTTCCCTGACATGCTGAAAACCAGATATATTATAGAGATGAAAAATGGAATTTAGCAAACAGTAAGTATGGGCACATTTGTGAGTGAAGTCCAAATTCTAGTGCCTTTTAAACATTAAGCCTTTTACACTTCTTTCATTGAGATGAAATCTTTAATGAAAACTTGGAAAGGGTCATACATCTAAAGCATAGTATAAGTTCAGCTACAGCAACAGCAATCTAGGTAACCTAGAATGGTTATGACCAAGTTGATCTAATTTACTTTAATTTATAGATTCCAAGGCAGTCACATTCAGGCATTTGTCTAGGGAAAAAAAGGATGTTAAATGCAGTCATGTTGCAGAGAAGCTGGCAGGTATCAGCCTCCTTTGAATTATTACAAGCAAAGACTTATAGAATGCAAGAGTAGATAGTATCTTGGGGGTTGGGATGTCGTCTTTTCACTTAACAAGAAACTTAGAAAGATGGTGGTGTGACTTGCACAAGTCACATGGATACTTCCATTTGAATTAGGGGTAACATGGAGGATCATTATATGTGTTATTGCTTCATAACTGCCCGAGTTAATTTCCCTAATTTCCAAATTTACATTTATTTATTTAAAATATATTTTATTGATTTTTTTACAGAGAGGAAGGGAGGCAGATTAGAGAGTTAGAAACATTGATGAGAGAGAAGCATTGATTAACTGCCTGCTGCACAACCCATACTGGGATGTGCCTGCAACCAAGGTATATGCCCTTGACCAGAATGAACCTGGGACCCTTTAGTCCCCAGGCCAGTGCTCTATCCAGTGAGCCAAAGCAGCTAGGCTATTTTTTATTTTTTAAAAATATATCTTTATTGATTTCAGAGAGGGTTAAAGAGACAGAAATATCAATGATGAGAGGGAATCGTTGATCAGCATGCTCCACACTGGAGATTGAGTCCACAAGTGGGCATGTGCCCTGACCAGGAATTGAGCCATGACCTGGTTCAAATCTTGATGCTCAACCACTGAGCCACAACTGACTAGATCCAAATTAATATTTTATAATGCAAGTTTACTATTTTCTTGCCTTTCTATATCTGCAGATGCTAAGATAAAGATCTGTCAGTGTTTTGTTTTGTGTGTGTGTGTGTGTGTGTATGTGTGTGTGTGTGTTCAATATTTAACTCTCTTGAACAATGACTCCCTGGTTCAACTTTCACACCTGGGCTGAGTGCTACGAGTCAGAAACATTGATGAGAGAGACATCAATCAGTTGCCTCCTGCATGCCCCCCACTGGGGATGTGCCCGCAACCATGATACATGCCCTTGACCGGACTCTAACCTGGGACCCTTCAGTCTGCAGGTCGACACTTCATCCACCAAGCCAAACCAGTTTCAGCCTACTTCTCTCTTTTACCCACCGTTCCCCAAGACTTGTTCCAGGCCATTCCCAACCCCATCACTTTCTGATCAGCATTTACTCTGTATTATCACTTGCTTTAACCATATTCAGAAGTAAAAAGTAGATAACTGATTCCGGCATTAAGCATTATATTATTGTTTAGCCATTCATTATAAAAAGATTTATAAATGAATAGGATATTTTCTTACCTTAATAAGTCAACTTTACTTAATATAATTTTTCATTACTAGCAATGTAACACATATTAAAGCGGTTGTATTATTAACTTGAAGAAATTATTCAAAAATCCATGTGTTATTAATGTATAAGTCACGGGATGAGAGATATGTAGCATATCCAGGACTTTGGGATAAAACTGTGAAATTATCTTTATTTCTTTCTTTTCACTTCATATCATAAATTAGAAAAAAACTTTATGATCCCCAGTGTAATAACTGCAGTAAATTTTTGAAGCAGAAGATAAACCATCCTATTTTTGTTTTTCTCTCATCATTTAATGATCTTTCCTATCTCTATTCATGTTGACATTTCAGCATGCATAACTTTAAAAATTATTATTCAGTAAAAATACATAACACATCAGATACTTACTGGTAGTTTTGGTTCACTTCTTCCATTTCACTTGCATTACAAATTCTTATAAAAATAAAAGAACAGCCTTCTCAATTTCAAAATTATTTTGGTAGCATATTGTATAAAATTTCTTTATAAATATACATGCTGCAGGTGTGCAAGACTAGAGGTTTTATTTCTTTAGAATTCCAGGTGTACATCACAACATTTTAAAAGATGTAATCTTTTATAATGAGATAAAAATTTCCATAGTAAATCAAATAGTTTTTCTTTCATCAATTCACTGATCAGTAGGTCCCCAGAAGGAGTACATATACAAGAACATACTAGGTGTATCTGTTAATAATGAGGATTTTGTAATCAAAGAAAACACAATAATTTAAAGAGAAACATCTAAATGCTTTATTCAAAGTAATTTCCATTGCTAGTTACACATTTCCCCCATCTTTCAGGTAATTTTCACAAGAGTATATATGTACAAGAATGACCTTTGTAAAATCAGCTCTAATAGCAATAAAATAAAATAAAATAAAATACGCTACAAGGTGCCCACCAATAGAAAATATTTACAAAATTTAACACTATATATAGTTAGTAACAAGTAGGATAAGATCAATATATATTAACAGAATGATTTTCAGAATATATTGCTAAATAGAAAATAAATTTGAAGAATATATATATATATATATATATATATACTTTTCTTATTGTACTATATGTATAATCCATTCAATAAATATTTATTAAGTGTCCACCTTGTATAAGGCTCTTTTTAGGAGTCATGAAAAAATTGAAAATCAATGGCATATAAATGGATTGTCAAACCATTAGGAAAATAATATAGAAAAAAATAGAAACAAGTTTGGAATAATACAAAATACAGGACTCCCAGTAGCCTTCTATGAAGAAGAAATTGATGAGTTCATATGGAAAGGCTAGAGGGAAGAGATGTATGTTTGAGTGCTACCTTTTCTTCTTTAGGACCATATTCATTTATTTGTTGTGTAAATACATTTGGATGTTTATATTTTTTTATATTTTACAGTTGGGAAGAACATAGTGTACTGGCATTAAACTTAATTTTAACATATCATGGTGGACAGCAAGAGAAGGATGTAAAATGTCAGAGGTGAACAATATTGACACTACCATTTTCCTGGGATACATTCTGATTTCAAATATCCCTCAACTATGACCCTGATTTAGTGCTTCCTCTAGGTTTCTTTTGGCAGACATTGTAGGGCAGAGATAGAACAATTTTTCCCCCCATTTCTCTGGGACTGAATGCTTTAAAAGGAGCTATGTAAAAATCCCTAGAGAGAATACATTCATCTCTAAGTTATAGAAAAAGACATGGCCATTATCTTCCAAAAGTTAAGATTTTAATTAAAATTGCATTAACATTTGTACTCATTTGGAATAAAACACTTTCATTTTTTCCAGGTTGTTATTTTTTTTATTTGCTTCCATGGCTCCAAATAACGTGTTGAATAACACTGCTACTTTTTGATTGATTAGTTTTAAATATCAGCTATTCCCTTCCCATTAGAAAAAAAAATCTGCTTATACCCCAGCACATCCATTCATATTTCTCATTTCCACCCTCCTAAAATAGTATTAATTTGATAATACTAATTGTTACTTACATTCTTATAAGTATGCAAATGCTATTCATAGTTGAGCCTTGATTAATTGTTTATTTCTGGACCACTTTAAGAAAATTAGCTTGATTTTCTATGGCCTTATTATTGGTTCAAACTCAAACACTTAGAAAATTCTTCAAATCTCCCCTAAAATGCTCAGACAGATTAGCTGTGCTATATTTTATCTCCATGTAACAACCTCCTACAGTGTGGCTGTAGTTGTCCCCAATGCTGGTGTATTTCTGTCATCCTAGGGATGGTCTTTGCCTTCATCCTGGGACATCTCATTCATTTTTTCTGTGAGATATTGTTTCTAGTATGGACTCTTGTTTTTTTGCTAGTTGTTCTCTTATGTTAATGACCTAAGTCAAATGTTAGCTTCCTGAGGAAATAAAAATGAGAAAGGAAGATTTTAGTAAAGCCTTGAATACATGATAACACTGGATCGATTGGTTGGATAGAGAATTTGTGGTTTTATATAATTTTTTTAAAGATTTTTAAAGCTGCTTTTCTATTGTCTTACAGTTTCAAGTATTTTTGATAGGGCTGTAGCTAGTATGTAATTGATCCTTTAAAATGATACATTTCATTTTTTATTCTAAAAATGGTATTGGTAATTTCCCTATTGGTTTAAAATTTAATAAATAGATTCAATGGTGTATTAAATGTCCATATGTTGTGCTGGGAACACTTACGGCTCTTTATATTTAAAATATATTGTATTTCATTTCCAGGAAAATCTCCTAAATGTATTTTATCTCTTCTCTTTTCTCTAATGACCTTTTCTGGAACTTGTCTTATTTAGATATTGAACCTCTTAGAATGATATATTTTTTCTTTTTTTAAGAGAAGTAAGCCTTTATGTCCTTGTTTCTCAAAGAAAGCTGACTGAGCCGGTTGCTTTTTGATAATTAAACAAAGAGACCAAATCCCACATCATCTTCTTACTCCTCCGACTCTTCCTTTGATTCAATTTTGGCTGGGGCAGCAGCAGCAGCACAAGCAGCAGTGGTGGCTGTGGCCACAGGGACAGCAGCCACAAAAGCAGATGGATCAGCCCAGAAGACCTTGATCTTCTCAGCAAGTGGGAAGGTGTAATTAGTCTCCACAGAAAAGCCAGAACTCACTTGTACCCATTGATGATAGAATGGGGTACTGACGCAACAGTTGGATAACCAATCTGCAGACGCACACTAGCTACATTGCGGACAGCTCCAGGAAGCGGGAATGCAAAAGTCTCCTCTGTGATGTCAAGCATATCCAGGTTGTACATACTGCCACTGTGAAACACCTGCTGGGTAATCAGCCCAAAGGGGAAAGGGGAGATGTTCAGCATGTTCACCGAGGCGCCAGGGATTGCCACGCAGGGTTTACAGACGATGTCACTCCCACAAAAAAGCCTGGCGAGAGGAGCAGATTGATCTAATTTTTATACACTTCCTTTTTGTTTAAAGGCTTTTATGAGGTATAATTGGCATGTAAAAGCTATACATATTTAATGTGTAATGTATATAATTTTGTGAGTTTGAAGATATGTATACATCCATGAAAGCATAACCACAGTTAAGACCATAAATATATTTATTACTTTTTATCTTTCTTTGCAATTTTGGTCTATATCTCTTTCTAGTAAATTCCTTCTAACTTTTATTTACTGTCAGAGTATTGAATTCCCAAGGGTTTATTTTTCTTGAACATTCTGAATATCCCTTTCTAATACTATCCTATTTAATATTGAGATAAAATCAACACATAACATATTAGTGTTAGGGGTACAACATAATGATTTAATATTTGTATATATTGTGAAATGACCATCATGCTAAGTCTAGTTAACATCCCACCACACACAGTCACACATTTTTTTCTTGTGGTAAGAACTTTTAAGACCTGCTCTCTTAACAGCTTTTAAATATACAATCATTATTGTTAACTACATTCACCATGATGTACATTATGTAATACCTTGTTCTTATTTCATAGTTATCATGTCACCTCTTATTTCTGAGAATACTAATGATAATACAAGGTTTTGTTTGTTTGTCCATTTATTTTTTAAATATATCCTTAATCCTGTAGAGTAATACTTCCAAGTTCTTTCTTTTTTTCTGCTTAAAAATATTTTTATTGATTTCAGAGAAGAAAGGAGAGAGAGAAACAGTGGTGAGAGAGAACCATTAATTAGCTGTTCTCTGCATGTCCCCCACTGGAAACCAAGGAGGTAAGTCAGGCACATATGTGCCCTGACCAGGAATCTAATGAACCATGACTTCTTGGTTCAAGGGCCAATGCTCAACCACTGAGCAACACCAGCCAAGCCTTCTATTCTCTTTTGTTTTTATTGTCCCTTCATGTGAGCTGTACTTTGGTTCTGCTAATTCTTGGTTGTCTGCTTATACTTAAGAGAACTTATACTTAAGAGAACTAGAAAAGACATCTTTTAGTTGTGAGCTTTGAATGGAATGCTCTAGCTAGGCTATTTAATAGTAGAATTCCTGATTCAGTATTTTTAGGTCTTTCTCTTAATACTGGTAATATTTGGCAAAGGAAGATTCTTCAATCGTGTTTGAGCAGTGAAAAATTGGCTGCCAGTCTTGTATGAGCAAAGTGGCACAGGGCTTCGTAGGTGGTCTTCCATCTAGTAATCATTGTTCATTTCATTCAATGATGTGCTGGAGCTGGTGCATGCTAGTGCTGAAAGCCATAATTTTAGAAATTTTGCAAGCCAATTGTTAAACACAGCCATTTAAGAATTAAGTTACATAAACATACAATTAAATTATATGAAAACAGGTAATAGAAATTTAAAACATCACTTTCTAATTATTTTACTAAATTTTTCTATTATGTATGCTCTTAATGTTATTTATTACTATTTTATCTGTAGGGTGGAACTACTAAGTGTATTTCTGAACATCTCTTTCCAAGACCAACTTCAATATCATCACGTTAAAATAGCTTTAAATCAGCCATGGAAATAGTATTTACAACACAGAAATCAGCAAGCACTATGAATCAGGGCTTACTTTATTGTTTTATTGTATAGATGTGCTAAAATGAAGAAAAATATTAATAAGGCATATGAAACTGAAAAGTGTTTGGATTTATAGATGCTACATTGTAAAGAACACAAAAAGTGAAGAAATGTTCTTGTACTGTCTAAAAACTATTATTTAATTAAGCAAAGAAGTCACATATCTTGGACAAATAGTATCTTTATAATTTTATTCTATCTTATTCCTTAAGTAAGCAAAAATGAGTAGTATTCACGTTGGAACTACTCTTATCCATTAATTGCAACCATAGTGTAGATTGACTATAGATGCCAGGATTGTGACCTCCTATTTTGGTAATACAACAACAACAGTCGATAAAAGCATTCTGTGAGACTCAATTGCTTCTATGAAATTTATAGTAAAAAATATTATGCATTTAATTATGATTTTTTAAATTAAATCTTTATTAATCAGATTATTACATTTGCTTCTCTTTTTCCCCTCCATAGCTCCCCTCCACCCAGCTCCCACCCTTCCCTCTACCCTCACCTCCCTCCTGTTGACCTCATCCATAGGTGTACAATTTTTGTCCAGTCTCTCCCTGTACACCCCTCACCCTTTTTCCCCTGAGAATTATCAGTCTACTCCCTTTTTGTGCTCCTGATTCTATTATATTCACCAGTTTATTCTGTTAATCAAATTTTTAATTCACTTAATTTTTAGATTCACTTGTTGATAGATACGTATTTGTTGTTCACATTTTTTTATCTTTTACCTTTTACTTCTTCCTCTTCTAAAAGAGTACCTTTCAGCATTTCATAAAATACTGGTTTGGAGTTGATGAATTCCTTTAGCCTTTTCTTATCTGTGGAGATCTTTATCTGCCCTTCAATTCTGAATGATAGCTTTGCTGGATAGAGTATTCTTGGTTGTAGGTTCTTGCTATTCATCACGTTGAATATTTCTTGCCACTCCCATCTGGCTTGCATTGTTTCTGTTGAGAAATCAGCTGACAGTTGTATGGGTGCTCCCTTGTAGGTAAAGAACTGTTTTTCTCTTGCTGCTTTTAATATTCTCTCTTTGTCTTTTGCTCTTGGTATTTTAATTATGATGTGTACTGGTGTAGTCCTCTTTGGATTCCTTTTATATAGGGCTCTGTGTGCTTCCTGGACTTGTAAGTCTATTTCTTTTACCAGATGTGGGAAGTTTTCAGTCATTATTTCTTTAAATAGGTTTTCAGTATCTTGCTCTCTCTTTTCTTCTGGCACCCCCACAATTCTGATGTTGGTATGCTTGAAGATGTGCCAGGGGCTCCTTACATTATCTTCACATTTTTGGATTCTTTTCTCTTCTTGCTTTTCCAGTTGAGTGTTTTCTGATTCTTTATATTTCAAATTTTTGACTTGATTCTTGCCTTCCTCTCGTCTGGTATTAGGCCTCTGTATAATATTTTTTATTTCAGTCAGTGTATGTTTAATTTCTAGTTGGTCCTTTATCATCTCTAGTTGGTCCTTTATCATCTCTAGTTGGGCCTTTTCCATCTCTAGTTGGATCTTTTGCATCTCTAGTTTGTCCTTTTTCATCTCCTCTTGGGTCTTGCTAACTTTATCCAACTTTTCTAGGATATTCTTGAAAAACCTTATAAGCATGGTTTTGAACTCTATATCCAGTCATTTGTTTTCCTCCATTTCTTTTGTTTGTGATCCCTTTCCTAGTCTCGGCATTTTCACTATGCCAGGAGAACTTCTGTGTTGGATTCAGCCTTATGATACCAGACTTCCCAAAACTGCAAAAGCCTCTCTGTTGAGCTTGGGATGGGTGGAGTCTCAGGGCGTAAGGGAACGCCTTGCCTTCCAGTTGGTCCCTCCCTCTATGGCCCCTGAGTCTCATGTGACTGGGTAATCACTGGAGTGGTCCCTGTGCACACGTGTGCTCTCTCACAGTGCCTCTAGACTGCTGCCCCTCAGACGCCCCTGCACTCCAGGACCATATGATTCTGGGTCCCCAGGGTTTCCCCTGAAACGGGTTTAGTGGAGTTAGAAGTGGTACAGTTGGGAGCATCTGACTCCCACCTACTCATGAAAGCCAGTGGCACAATCAGCAGTTGATCCTCTGCCCACAGTGCCGTGCCCGCCACCAGACTTCTGATCTTTTGCGACTCCCTTAAGTTTCCATGCACTTCTCCCTTTTCACAGTCCAAACCCCCCCGGCATTAGTTTCGCTGGATCTGGGGTTTAGTGTCATAGGATAAGAGGTTCTATGTTATTGATAGTCTCTGTCTCCCTCCTGCCAGAGAAAGCCTGCCAGGTTCTCTGGCACCCACTCTCTCCACGCTCATGTCTGCGTACCTCAGCTTTTTGCAGTTCCTCTGGGTCTCTGTGAGCCCCTCTCTTTCCTTCTAGTTGTAGAATTTCCACTCAGCCAGCTTTCCTGTGGTTCTGGATTATGTCCGTTCTGTCTTTTAGTTGTAGTTTTGAAATTGTTGTTCGAGGCTGCAGTGTAGGTGTTTACCTATGCCGCCATCTTGGATTCCTCTCTGATTTTTTTAAGACTCTATTTTTTAAGAACCATTTAGGTTCACACAAAAATAAAAGGAAGATACAAAATTTGCCATATACTATCTACCCCAACCTCCTCCATTAACAGCATCACTCACAGAATTTTTTTTACCAGGGATGCTCCTAAACTGACACATCATAATCACCCAAAGTTCATGGTTTGCCTTAGGGTTCATTGTTTTTCCATTTGTTTGTCAAAAACTGTCTGTAGTTCTTCTTTTATATTTTTTCTTACATATTTATTTTATTTTATTATTTTTTTAAATACATATTTTATTGATTTTTTACAGAGAGGAAGGGGAAGGGATAGAGAGTCAGAAAAACATTAATGAGAGAGAAACTTCAATCAGCTGCCTCCTGCATACTCCCTACTGGGTATGTGCTCACAACCAAGACTGGAATCGAGCTTGAGACCCTTGAGTCTGCTTTATCCACTGAGGCAAACCAGTCTGGGCTATTTTTTATTTCTTAATCATGGTTTACCTTTAATGCTATTTTGTATTAGCTCAAGGTCTATGCAAACATGTACTTTACAAAAAATGTTATCCCTGCCGAGACCAGTTTGGCTCAGTGGATAGAGCGTCGGCCTGTGGACTGAAAGATCCCAGGTTCGATTCTGGTCGGGGGCATGTACCTTGCTTGCGGGCACATCTCCACTGGGGCATGCTGGAGGCAGCTGATCAATGTCTCTCTCTCATCGATGTTTCTGACTTGCTATCCCTCTCCCTTCCTCTCCATAAAAAAATCAATAAAATATATTTAAAAAAAATGTTATCCCTGATATTGCCAGTACCCACCTGGTATCATACCCAGTTATCACAATTTTATTGACTATATTCCTCATGCTGCACTTAACTTCCAATTTGTAATTTTTCCAGCAACAGTGGGTGATGCCCAGTCAGGAAAGCCCCGTCCAACAGTCCTGCACAGTCTTCTGGAGTACAGCTGTCTCTCAACTCATCAACAAATGCTCCCCATGTGACCACATACTCTCTGTTTGTTTTCTCACTCTATCTTGCAGTCTGCCCTCCTGTTGGCAGCCATCTTCCTCCTCTCTACCCAGTTTCTACTTTTTAATCTCTTCACCTCTTTGCCCCAGTCTCCCAAGCCCACTCCTCTCTGGAAACCACCATTTTGTTCTCTGTGTCTATGTGTCTTTCAATTAAGTATGTTTATTATGTTCCATAGATCCCATATATAAGTGAAATCATATGGTATTTGTTTTTCTCTGGGTGGCTTATTTCACTGGGAATAATACCCTCTAGGTTCATCCATGCTGTCACAAATGGTAAGATTTTATTCTTTTTTTTTATGGCTGAGTGATATTCCATTGTATATCCCACTGCTCTGTTGATGGGCACTTGCATTGCTTCCATGTCTTGGCTATTCTAAATAAGGCTGCAATGGCCATAGGGATACATATGTTTTGAATTAGTGTCTCAGATTTCTTTGGATATGTTCTCAGAAGTGGTATTGCTGGTTCATAAGGTAGTTCCATTTTTAATTTTTTGAGGAGCCTTCATACTGTTTTCCATAGTGGCTGCACTAACCTATATTCCCATCAACAGTGTACTCAGTAAAGTTTGTTTGTCAAATAGATATTTGAACTAGTAAAAAGTAATTTAAATATATTAAATTTATGAATAACAAGTTAAATTGTAAAGTGTTTAAACTAGCTTTATAAATTGGAACGAGCATTAGGTTATGTTCTCTAGTCTCCCCTACAGCCAGTTTTCCTCTCATTACAGAACTTTCTAGCTGTTCATAGAACCATGTGATCAATTCTGGATAATGGGTGTCATTTCAGGCTGAAACTTTTAATTGCCAGTGTGAGATACGTCCTCCCTTCCTGCACTATACTCAAAAGTTTCTCACAAAAATAGGGATTCCACCAGTCCTGATTTTTTAAAAAAAATATATTTTATTGATTTTTTACAGAGAGGAAGGGAGAGGGACAGAAAGTTAGAAACATCGATGAGAGAGGGACATTGATCAGCCACCCCCTGCACGCCCCCTACTGGAGATGTGCCCACAAGCAAGGTACATGCCCCCGACAGGAATCGAACCCGGGACCCCCCAGTCCGCAGGCCAACGCTCTATCTACTGAGCCAAACCAGTCTCGGCCAGTCCTGATTTTCGAGTGGCTAAATAGAATAGAAGCCTCTTGGGGATTTAAGTTTGACTTAGGATGTGAGGAAGAAATGGTCCCTTGTGTATTTGAGTGATTGCTTTTCTTTGTTATTGCAGCATAACATATCCTGTCTTGATTGGTCCTGGGGAGAGTGGGGCTTGAAAAATGTGGCTTTTCCTTAGTGGTTAAAAACTGGTGGCAAGATAATTATATTGAGGCTGGAAAAGATGATGATATATGTTTTTCTGGGGCAAAACATTTTCTAAAACTTCCAACTGTGGTAGTTTGGGACACAAACTGTGTGCTTGTTACACTTGGATCTGGAGAGGAGGAGGCTGCAAAACAGTTGTAGATGCTGGTCAGTGTTGGTGATATTTGACAATATGTTACAAGAAAGATCTGAGCACAGTAAGGGGCTGACAGTTTTACAAATAGATATGAAGTATAACTAAGGTATTCCAAACTGTTGAACATTTTTAATGTTGCAATGTCAACGAATTATATATTCTAAACAGTAAGAAATTAAATTGATAGTCTTTGAATGATAATGACTGATTACAGTTCAGACTCGAGATAAAAACAAAACTAAGGTAATCTTTACATGGATGGTTCTGAGCACCCTGATGGATTCTAGAGACCCTTTTGGGGGATCTTCAAAGTAAAAATTTTTTTCATATGAATAGGCAGACATTATTTGGCTTTCACATTCTCATTGTTTCAAAATGTGTGGTGTACAAAATACACATTGACATGATTTCAGATTCCACATTGCAGCTACCTTTTAAGACGCTATCACTTTTTAAGTATCAAAAAATACCCACAGTTATCTGAAAAGGCTATTAAAATAATTTTTCATGTTCTAACTTCATATTATGTGAGGCTGAATTTTCTTCATATTCCTCAACCAAAACACCACAAGGTAACAGACTGAATATGGAAGCATATATGAGAATGTAAGTAAACTGTACAGATTTTTACTGTTCCCCAAAAGCCAGTCTTCTAGCTTAGGAAGAGACAGCAGAATAAATGCCACATTACTTAGGCTTATTTTCAACATCTATGGACCGTGAAATATGAGTAGTGGTGATGATGTGCAACTTTTTGAGTTGTCTTTTCTTTCCCTGTTCACTAGAATACCCATATGATAGCTGGAGATCCCACAGCTACTGTGTACCATGCCCTACCAGTGGTCGACAAACTCATTAGTCAACAGAGCCAAATATCAACAGTACAACGATTGAAATTTCTTCTGAGAGCCAATATTTTTTAACTTAAACTTCTTCTAATGCCACTTCTTCAAAATAGACTCGCCCAGGTCGTGGTATTTTGTAGAAGAGCCACATTCAAGGGGCCAAAGAGCTGCATGTGGTTCGTGAGCCGCAGTTTGCAGCCCAGGGCCCTAGACTATTGATCTGTTAAGTGGGTCATTTATTTACTTGAAATAATAAAATCTTGTGAATTTTACCAATGCTAATTTTATTTTTCCTTGGCATGCAGCTATAAGTAATCCTAAGTGATGTAATAACTTGCATAAAAACATTACTTATATCTTTCTGTTTACAAAACATTTTTATAATGTAAATTTAAATCCATGTACAGTGGTACCTTGAGATACGAGTTTAATTCGTTCTGTAACCTTGAGGCTTGGGAAACTATGAGACCCTTGAGTCGCGGTAAACTGGTGGGTCGTGTACAGCCGGCCGATCCGCGTGATTACTCCTATCTCAAATGTTGCTCGTATTTCAAAGCAAAAATCGCTCGCTCGAAGGCTCGTATCTCAAAAATCTCATATGTTAGGGCACTCGTATCTTGAGGTACCACTGTACATACATTACTAGGATTTCTAGGAAATACTTCAACATAGTTAAAACATAGTTAAAGTCCCTGCTACTACTTACTGGGACAGGTACAGAGGGCAGTCCTTATGAAGAATAGTTGAACTTCAAGTCAATTGCCTACCTTCTGTAGTTTTCTTTGTTGTTGTTTTTAACTTGGAGCTCAAATATGAAGCAATGCTGTTTCCTCTGCCCACAGTCTCTACTCATGCATGGCATGAGTTCGTTGTCTACACTGTAGCCTCATAAACCACTTGATGTGCTTCTGGTTAACAGGCTTTGAGAATAGTTTACCATATCTTTCGGCAGTTCTGAATATACTTCAAAGTAAATTTGTGTCTGTGGTATACATAATCTCCATAGTAAGTCTAATTATTTCCAACATATCCTTCAATTGAATGACAATCCATAAAGCAATTTTTACTTTATGTGAAAATTGGCAAACAGACAAAAGTAAACTTCATTGTAAGTATATATATATATATATGTAAAATTGGGAAGAAGTTCAAAATATTACTATTTGCATCTGGATATGGGCATCTGGATTATGGGTGCATTTGTATATTTTAAATTTGTTCTACAGTGAACATCTATTACTTACATAAAAAAGAAAGAAAACATTAAAAGCAAAATATTAAATTGGCAAATTCAATGACACCAAATTGCAAAGAATGAATGACTTGTTTAACTCCCATGCAGAAAATCCAATTATAATATAACAGTGTCATCTTACACTTCACCAGCTGAAAGCTCTGGAATCTGACAGTTTTTAAGATGCCCCTAGGAAATTGTTCTCAATTAACCCCAACCTAAACTAAATCTAATTTGAATAGAACCGAGCTGAGATTGGGGAATAAATTTGCTAGAGGTGTGTTACTCAATTCTCTGGACAATATGCTCTCTCTCTCTCTGACAGGGCTGGCAGGCAGACAGCATTGGTTTACATGTGTAAGTTATTGTCATTTTAGAATATAATAGAATGTTGATGCTGGCAGAAAATTTAAAAAATTACCCAACACAAGGAAATGAAAACAAACATAATTTTGTGAGGGTGCAATACCTATAATTCTTACAAAAAAATTAAGTAAGCTGTTACATGTTAAAAGTAGAAGCTAGCAAAAGAATGTAAAATATTGAATTCTAGTTAAAGATGTAAATGCAGAAGTGTTTAAGGGTCAAATGTACTGATGTTTGAAACACTTGTAATAAATTAATAAATAATATGTACAAATGGATGCATAGCCATGGGGACATGTAATAAATCATGAGATAAAATTTATGTATTTAAACTTATTTTTTGAAATATAGTTTTATTGATTTCAGAGAAAAAAAGGGCAAGAGAAAGGAGAGAGAGAGAGAGAGAGAGAGAGAGAGAGAGAGAGAGAGAGGCATTAATTATAAGAATCCTTAATTGGCTGTCTCCTGCATGCTTCACTGGGGATTGAACCTGCAACCCAGGCACATGCCCTGACCAGGAATCAAGCCATGATCTTCCTGTTCACAGGTTGACACTCAACCACTGAGCCACACTGGCTGGGCTATTTGTCTATTTTTAAATTTGTCTACTCTTGTTTCCTAGTAACTTATTGCTTTATGATGATTCATATGTTTTCACTTATTAAATAATTGAAATATATTATAATATATATCTAGATTTTCATATTGTCCATTCTAGATGTACTGATTCTCCTTTGTATTGGTGCCACAATGAATTTTCATAATGGATCATTCCTTTGTGAGGTTTTAGTTTTATATGATAAATTTATTTTTATTTTTTGGTTTGTTTGTTTTCTTTGTAGTGGCACTTTGCATCCAAAACTTTAGAAGTATCTCTCCAGTACAATTTTGCATTTATTTCTGCTTCTTAAATCATTTTGCCAATCTCCAGGCCACTGATAGGAAATACTAATTCCCTGTCATAAGACTTATGCCATTCACATGGTATTACTTCCAGGCCTGAACTCATACTTGATTCAAGCTTGGAGTTATTATTTCTCATGAGAGATAGTCCAAAGTTCTGAGCTGAAGCAATTTCCTTCCTACTTGTCTGGGTTGTGGGAGAAAATTCTCGAGTCCCCTCTACATATAGGATTCATGCCTTTGAGAATCCAGGTTTAGGTAGGATCTCAGTTCTAGTGCCCTGTCTCAAAAGGTCAAATTTCCTCTGTCTCCTCTGTGTGGCTGTTAAATCTTCAGTCCTTCCTTCACAGCCAAGATCCACCTGAGTCAGGTTTCCCAGGGGCAGGGTATCATCTGTTCTGTGCTTGCTGCATTTTGGCTTTAAACCCTGGTATTTCTCTAGCCCTTAGAAAGTTTTTTTCTTTTTAACTTTGAAATTGGTTATACATGTAAGGTTTTTGTTTGTAATATTTTATCTAACATTTTAAACTATTTGGGTGAGGAAAGACCTCATATCACCTCAGTCCATTGCATTGCTAAAAGCTGAAAATCTCATGATCACATCATTTCAGGTCAATAAGCAGTTTCTGCAATACCAATTTGATAATTGAAAATTATTGCTTAAATATGTCAGTGATTCTTAGAATATAGAGTGAGGACTATACAGAATTACATATTTTTAGCAAAATTATGGCTCTTGCTAACAGTGATTACCATGGGTATGGATGAATTGAAATTTGAGTTTTGATGGAGCAGAAGAAACAACATGTAGTTAAAGATTGCATTTTAGCACACTTCCCAGGTAGCTCTTAGCTATAAAAGTGATAGAGCCACAGATTAAATGTACCATAATTATTTAAACATTTTTACTATTGTTTCTGGCCATCTCAATATCTTCTTGGAGATGCTAATAAGATGGTGGCTTAGGTCTTTTCAGGGAGTTATTTAGTTTTCTTGGGTATCTTCAATGTATATAAGAAGTATACATGTTAATAAATGCGTGTTTGTTTTTTTCCAATTCATCTGTCTTTTATTATCAACAATGGGGGGTTGGGAAGGGTGATCTCAGCCAAGGATCTAGAAGGGCAGAGATAAAATTATTTTTTTCACCCTCACAGGTTTTAATTATTTTTAATATTATCCTTTATAAGAAAAGGTTGTGAACCATTTATCTGTTGCATTTAATAAAAATTCTCTCAGTTTTATCTGCATTCTTCATTTGTTCACAGTATTTCATACTACACAATATTATTTTCATACTAGAGGTCCAGCACATGAAATTCATTGAAGGGGGGAATGGGGGTGTCCGTCAGCCCAGCCTATACCCTCTCCAATCTGGGACCCATTGGGGAGTATCTGACTGCTGGTTTAGGCCTGATCCCACAGGGGCCTAAACCAGCAGTCAGACATCCCTCTCACAATCTGGGACTGCTGGATCCTAACCCCTGGCCTGCCTGATTGCCTGATCACCACTAACTGCTTCCTGCTGTCTTGACTGATGCCTAACTGCTCCACTGCCAGCCTGATTGCTCCCAACTGGGCCTATCAAAGGGCTTGATCAGAAAGGTGAGGCTGAGCAGCAGCCCCAGTGGAGGCTGGCCAGACCTAGAGCAAAAGAGACACAAGTACTGATCAACAGCTGCCAGAGAGGCTATGGATCAGACCCTGTTTCTCTCTTCAGGCCTCTCTCCAGGCCTGATTTGCAGCCCCCTCAGCAGTCAGTGCTGGGTTGCTGTGGCTGGGTTACTGCAGGACTGACTTCTGGTTGGTAGAGCCTCTGGTCATGATGGACCCAGGGTTTTTGTATATTCGGATAATTATATCATTGCAGTGGTTTTGCTTATATATCTAGAAAGAACTTCCCCATTGAAAGTAATATAAATATTTACCCGTATTTAATTTTAACATATTTATTGTTATGGCTTCTGTAAACTATTAAGCCTTTAATTTATCTTAAAATATTCTTATTTGCATGACTTAGTGAAGGAAATAGTGCTACTCAATTCCCTGTGATAGCTGGTAGTCTTATGCAGTTTTTTAATTATTGATTTCAGAGAGGAAGGGAGAGAGAGAGAGAAAGAGAAACAACAATGATGAGAGAGAATCATTGATTGGCTGCTTCCTGCATGTTCCACAATAGGGACTGAGGCTGCAGGAATCAAGCCCACAATCCATACATGGTCCCTGACTGGGAATTGAACCCTGATCTCAAGGTTCATAGGCCAATGCTGAACCACTGAGCAACACCAGCCAGGCAAGTCCTATGCAGTTTTTGAAATAATTTAATATTTTTTCTTTTAGTTTGAATTCTTTCTTTATCAACTGATAAATTCTTTCTGAACTCTAAATTTTGTATAATTTTCTGCCTCCTTAAACAATTTTTAATATATTTTGTTGATTTCAGAGGGGAAAGAAGAGGGCGAGAGAGATAGAAACATCAATGATTAGAGAGAATCATTGATCAGCTGCCTCCTGTGTGCAACCTACTGGGGATCGAGCCTGCAATCAGGCCTTTGTCCTTGAGTGGAATCAAACCTGGGACCCTTCAGTCTGCAGACTGATGCTCCATCCATTGATCCAACCCGTGCCTTTTATTTTATCTTTATTACTCTAAGAATTTTATGACTATATCACTCTTAATATTCTTAGAGTAAGTTTCTTTTTTTTTTAATTTTTTAATTTTCTTTTTAAATATATGTCCAGATGACTTAGATTCATTGTGTCATGTTCCAAAAAATAATCCTGGTAAATATTTGATTGGAAACACTTAATATATAAATTATTTGGAAAAAAGGCTATATTTTATTACGCATTTTAATTAACACAAACATTTGTCATTAAGCTCCATAGTTTACCTCTCTATTTATTCAAATTCCCTTACTAAACTTTTATTTAACCTTTTTTTCTTACGCTGTTACTTATAATTTTGTTCACACCTGGGTTTAAAAGGGATCAATGCTCTCTTGATTGAGTTGGTTTTTCATTAAATTGCTAAGTCAAAATAGAATTTGATAGAAGCCACAAATATGACTATTCTGAAATTATTGTTAAAATATGCCTGAAGTAACAGCAAAAGGCAATAACTCATAGCAAAGTGAGAAACACAGAATGGCGGTCTGATGCCAGAATCTGAGAGGAATTGTCACTATTATAAGGTAGATGGGATAGCAATAAGAAAATATCTTTAAAGGCTCAGCATATGATATTCTGTGACATTGAGTCAAAATATACATCTTCTGAAAAGAAGTAGGGGGCTTGATGGAAGCGGTGCTATAAATATTTTAACTTTTTCTTAATGATCCTCAGTCTTTACCACTTAGGTTTTATTTAGGTGATTACAGCACTATTCTTTCTCCTCCAACTCTCGTTCTCTTCATGTTCTGCTCCATTGCTCAAATTTAATCTAGTTATAAGTTTACAGTATTAGAAAATAACTTGTTCATGGATGTATGTGTGAGTAAACATATGTGTTGTGTGTGTGTATGTGTGTGTGTCCATGTGCACACATGTGCATTTTGAGGTACTAAGAAGGCCTGGCATCCCACTTGGGGATATAGTGTCCACATGAATAAAGTGTTGCTTCTGTGGGTAGTAAAGAAGAACCATGCTGTTCCAGGGCCTGATGGAAAAGTAATTTTTCCTACGCAAGTATTTTTTAAAATTGCTCTGTAATAAAGTTTGGGGAATAATAAAGTTAAGAAATCTAATTTATCACTTAAAACATAAAAAACAGCAATTCAATGCAATGAGGTCTAAAAACTAAGACTTATAAACAGACCATGGTGATAAACTAGAAAAATCAGTAATTGGACATTTTCATATAGGATTATCTATGATATTATTGCCTTTAGCAACATAACATATTTTTAATTTCTAAGTGTAATGCATGAGAAGGTAGCAAAAAAGGGAGAAAATTGTCTAACTTATCTAAATAAATACTATTATCACAAATAGCCACCCTGGTCAGTCCTTTCATTTTTAATATTTTTTTAGTAAAAATGCATGTGGACAAGTGTATATTTAGAAAGAGAGGGAAATATTGCTTCTCTGGGCTTTTACTGGAATAAGATACCAAGAAGGTTGGAAAAAAAGAGTTGTTCAGGGAGAAAGATTATTTTAAAATACATAGCCCCTCTTTCCCATTCATAGTTAGAATGGGATAAAATAGGTGTCAGGACTTAATGTTGGTGTCACAGGCACTTGGGTCATTTTTAAGTCAGTTGATAAAATAGCCCCTATCCACCATTGGATGCCAGTTGGTTTTCCATGACAAGGGAAAAGAATTGTAGGTATGTCCACCTGTCCAGCACCAGCAAAGAACTATGCGATGGTCATAATGAAGAGCATATAGTTGACTCATTGGGCCTCTAGGTTTATTTGGTTTATCAGATGTCTACATCTTCTCAAGTTTCCTCAGTGGAGCCATAATAGATGAAAATTGATTCATTGGAGAATTAGGATTTTGAGCAATTTCTGTCATATCAGTGTTTTGGAGCTTCATGTCTTCTGCCAACATCAGTCACACCTTACACCATCCTCTGTCTGTAGCTCTTTTTCCTCAGTGAAAAGGATGAAACTATACCATAGAACCACCTTTCCCTAAAAAATCCTTTCCTGTGGATGGGCCTAAAAGACCTAATAGGTTGAGGAAGAATACCAATAGGTTTGGCAGTAGAGACAACTTTGCAAAGCGTGTCCAAATAGGTTTACATTCTTGACATTTTCTTGTTCCAGATTAATGTTGACTCAAGTCATTAGAACTTAGTCTCCCTTAGACACCTGGAAATTGGGCTGGTCTCTCAACCAGGATTCTGGGAACCTTGTAGTCTCAACTCACTGGGTGATTTCCAGATGTTGCTGTCCAGGAAGAACTTTGCAAATGTAGGGATCCTGTTGGTTCTTTGCAGAGCCGAAGGGATAGATTCCTGAGAGGCAGCTGTGAAACAGGCAGGACTGACAGTTTTCTAGGGGTCAGGGTACTACAAAGACTATGATAAAAAAAAATGATGACTTTCCAGGCACATCCTGTGTACAATAATTTAAGAAAAGGCTGAGGGCTGCTTAGATTCTGTTATCAATTAGTAAGGCATTTTCTTTTAGTTCTTCACTCACTCTTTTATACTCCAATCTGAGATTCTGGGATGGATTTTCTGCAAACATCTCTGCTTTTCCAGCTATTTCCTATTTGGATTTTATTAGTAGGAGGCTTCACGGGGAGACTGGAAAGCCTGGAGAAGAGTCTTTCTCCTTCTTGTTCCTTTGAGGTGATCTAACAACACTTCTTTATCCCTGCAGAAATGGTTTCTCCCTAAAATACCAATAACTTCAGTTTGCAATTTCTCCATCAACTTGCAGAAACAACTTCATTGTGCCCACTTCAGAGACACCATTGCCAACCAAGGAGTACTTACTCCCTGCTCAGAGGTTTGGGTTCAAGATCCACAGGACCTCATTTCCAAGCTTCTATGCTTTAATAATTCCAACCTCTTTCTTTTATTTTACCATCTCTAGGGCTGAAAACTACATCTTAAGCTTAATATACTAAATTCTCTTTGTTAAATAATTAGATGGTTCTATCTCCTGATGGCCACTGACTGATACAGACCCCTCAGCTTACTTTCCCACCACTTTCAGCATAACATAAAGCACAGTGTCGTGTGTAATTTTTCCATGGGCTAGACAGACTCATAAAGAGAGAGCTATAATAAATGATTACATTTGCAAGGGTCATAAACAAATCAGTCATTCAGGAGTTACAAATATATTCTTAAAATGAGAGTTCTCTGCTTTTTCTTTCCCAACACACACTGGACCTTCATGAAGAAAACACACACTATAATTAGTTCTTTTTTCCAATGTACCCTGCAGGAGATACCATAAGGTCTCAGAGGCTATCACTTATTAAGCAGAAAGGCCAGGATTGCAAGCTGTGCCTGGCTTCAAAGCCTAGGCTCTCAGTTGGGCTCTGTTGGGCCAATTCTCTCTAAGTTGCTGGCCTTACTCCAAAAGTATTTTATGGTCAAATCATTTACATATTGTAAGGAACAATTGAACCAACTTAGTTACATTGTTTCTGGGACATTCTAGTTTAAGTCAGATATAGGAAGTACTACATTAAGTCACTTGTTGACTGAATATTGATGAACCACCATAAGGAATCTGAGCCCTTCTAATTCAATATATATACCTTTTAAATGTAGATAGTTTAGAATATCATAAATTTCCTCCCCTCAATAGCACTTATTTAATAAATACATTTAGAGTGCCCATTATGTTCTAAGCAACATGTTAGTTTTGTGAATAAAATAATGATAAGTATGATTTTTTCCTAAAAGCATATAACTGGGGACCACATTTATGGCAAAGGCCAAAGCAAGGTTTCTTCTGAAAAGGACGAACACCTAAGCTGGTGATCAGGTGTAGAATCCATTCTAGACAAACATCAAATGAAGGTCATAAGCAAGAAGGACCTGAGGGTCCCTGAGGCTGAAGTAAATTGAGTGAATGGGATGTGTATGCAATGAAGCCACAGAAGCACAGGATTGTCTGTCTCAGGCTAAACATTTCAGACTTTTACAGGTAAAGAAGCCATTGAGACACTTTAAGCAAAAGTATTTTGTTGTGATACTTGCATAATAAAAACATGAATGTGACAACTGTGAGTCAAATGGACTGGATGGAGAAGAAATATGACTGGTTTGTTGGAGCTGAGTTGATGGATCAGAAAAGAGAATCTGATGGCTTATACCATGGTAGTGGAATACAGATGGAGAGAAGTTGATATGTTTTAAATATATTTTGGAGTTAGAATCAAAATACTTGGTGATAGATGATTGAATTTTTGAGGTAAAGTGTCAGGACAGGAGAACCTCCATATAGTTCTAGCATGAGCAAATAGATAATGCTAACAATTTCCAATGGGGAGAAGAAAATTTTAAGAGAAGATAATGATTTAGTTGTGAATATGATTAATTTGGGAATCTGTAGGAACATTTGAGTAAATATATTAAGATATGGAGTATATATTGATTTTTAATGATCAGGCATTAGAGATGAGATACCCAAGTAGTTTGTGGTGAGTAGGTGTTTAACTATGAGAAAGTATACAACAGTGTAGAAAAGGCTAGAAGGAGAACAGCCTGACTGAACACAGAGTCTCAAAATAGGCATGACCAGAAGTAAGAGGTAATCAGGAGAGTGTGTGAATCTGGGTGTGAAAACACTCCAAAATCTCTTAATCATGCTGTGGTCAACCAAGTAAACCTGTGAGGAGAGACAAAACATAAGACAGAGACCAATGAGTAAATGACCATTATCTTTTGCAGTGTAGAAGGTGTTGATCATTCTAATAAGTTCATTCTTGGCAGGTTAAAAGTAGATGGTGGAGTATATGGTTGGTGAGGATGTGGAATCATACATATTCTTTGAGAGATGTTTCATCTTGAAATAGATTCAAGATATTAGGTAGTTAACTGGAGAGCATTATAAAATTCAAGAAAAACAGTTTTAACATGGGAGAAGTGGAGTATATTTGATAACTAATTGGAAGTCTCCAACAGAGAGTGGCAGGAGTTGGAAAGAATACCCACTGAGCAGGGAGGTAGTGCTGTACGGAGTGTACTGGCATTGGTGGGAGGAGGAAAGTCCTCCTTGTGCACAAGAGCAATGGATGGAGAGGATGGATGCAGCTTTTCAGATTTAGTGGAAAGAATCTGAGGGAGCTCCCTGTGTGCCTTCCTCTGTGCTGTGAAGAATGAGGCAGGAGAACAAAGCAGGGAATAATATTGGAAACTAGAGGGAAGTATGCAATTGTTTCCTCAGAGACCCATTTTATGTAAGTTTGTTTTACTTCTTGCTGTTTATTTCGTTCTTATGTTTTTGATTTAATTTATACTACTTCTAGAACAAACTTCTTTTTAAGCTTTAGGATTGGCTGAGTGGTTTTTTTTTGTTTTTTTACTAAACCATATTAAATAGAAGATAGTAAACCAACTGTAACTACATGTCATAATAGAAGTACTGAAACTCCTGGTTATCAGGATTATTCCCATCCTTTAAAGTCTTTCTTTGGTCAAATTTCTTCTTATAACCAGCACCCACCAGTATATCCTTGTTGCCAGCACATAAAGATTGTAAGTTCTTTAGTTCTATTGAATCTTTAGTTCTATTGAATCTTAGAGCCATGCTGTGAGATCTCGTTCAATTCTCTCAATTTTTCCTAATGAGAAAACAAGGTTAAAAGGATTTGAGTTACTAAAGATCACAGGGTGGATAATCCATCTCATTGATATATCTCAAGCCTGACACACAGTAATTGCTCAATAAATAAGTTTGAACCTCCATACTGATTTTCATAATGGCTGTACTAATTTATGGTATTGAGTTTCCTCAAAAAATACAAGTAAAACTACTATATGATCCAGTTATTCTACTTCTGGCTATGTACTTGAAGGAATGGAAATCAAGTCCTCTACAAGATAACTGAATTCCCATTTTTATTGTAGCATTGTTTGCATGGCAACGATGGAAACAACCTAACTGTTCTTCAGCCAATGAATGGATAAAGATATGATGCGCGTGCGCGCGCGCGCATACACACACACACACTCACACACACACACACACACACACTCACACACACACACACACACTCACACACAGGAATATTATTCAACCTCAAAAAAATAAGGAATTCTTCCTAACCAATGTTACTCAGTGATTGAACATCGACCCATGAACCAGGAGGTCAGAGTTCGATTACAGATTAGGGCAGAAGTCAATGTTGTGGGCTTGATCCCCAGTGAGAAGCCTGCAGGATGCAGCCAATCAATGATTCATTCTCATCATCGATGTTTCTAACTCCCCCTCCCACTCTCTCTCCCTCTCTCTTCCTGTCTCTGAAATCAATAAAAACATATTTAAAAAATAATAATAAAAAAAGAAAATTCTACCATTTGTGAAAACATGGATGAAGTTGGAGGACATCATGCTAAGCAAAATAAGCCAAACACAGAAAGAAAAATCCTATATGATTTCACTTATATGTGGAATTTACAATAGTCATAGAAGCATAGAGTAGAATGGTGTCTTCCAGGGGCTGGAGGGCTGAGAAATGGGATGATATTGGTCAAAGGGTACAAAATTTCAATTATTCAAGATGAAATGTGGTACACACACACACACACACACACACACACACTGGTAACTGTGTAGAAGTGAGGAATATGTTTATTAGTTTGATTGTGGTGATCATTTCACAATGTATACGTATATCAATACATTGAGCTTTGCAACCATAAATATATATAATTTTTATATGTAAATGATACCTCAATAAAGTTGTTAAGAAATACTTTTGAACTATCTGCTACAAAGATCTCCTGTCTTTAAGATGTTGCGATGATGGTCAGGAATCCTTTGATATACATGTACCATATAATTTGGTCTGTATGGTAAAATGTACTACATTGCATCTGAAATCAGGGAGAAACTTCCAACAACTGGTTTTATCATCAACATTAAAAGGTGATGCTGGACAAAAAATCTGAAGGCAGTGTGTACATATTTAATATTTTAATTCTTGCATTTCTGAAAACTTGCAAACAGTAGTAAGACTTTTCTACAAAATGAATATCTAGGGAGAAGATAGCTATAGATGCAGACTAAAAGAATCTCCTGATCTCTCTTGATCCCCCATCCCAACTCCAAAGTGCAGATAGTCAGGCCTAAGGTAATATCAGTGCCTTTCAAAAGAAAATGCAATATCTAAAATCTGTTTTGAAAGGAGTCTGTGGTACTAAGATTAACCACACTTTAATTCATTCTTATTTAAAAACAATTCATGAGGGCTGCAGAGAATTACCAGAGGCAAAATATCATCATTTTGGTTGTTTCTATGCTGCAATTAAATACAAACTAGACAAACTAAATGCAGATACTAGGCAAGAGTCAGAGTGGGACTTTTTAAAGCTGTGCTTGGGGGTAAGTCACTTTTTGTAGCAGGGAATTAAATTCTATGGTTTGAGTGAAAGCTTTCAGATTTGCTTCCATGATGTGGAAATGAAAACATTTTACACAAACTGCATCTAAATGTGGGTAACTCACCAATCCATATCTGGCCTTAGCCCATGTTTGTGTCAAGTTGACACACTGAAATAAACCCGAGCTGGTCCCCGTCTCCTCTGTGTTTGTTCTCCAGTTTTGGCTTGAACATGCTCCTCAGGGCTGGGCACAGAGGAAAGGGACTATGATGGAATTTATGCTAATTTTATTCATAGTAGAGGTGACTGAGAAGGTCAGATATTGGATAAATAATAAACAGGGGACTCCATTTAGCTCCTAATTTTCAAATCCACTTGGCAATAGAAGATTTCTCTGGAAGTTATGTCCCAGCCTTTCAGACTCCCTGGGGAAACCTGGGGGTGGTGGATTTAGCCATATGACCTTGCCTGGGCAACTCAATTTCATTTTACAGTGTTCACCAACCCCACCACATGCTTCCATCTCTCCATATCTCCCTCCCCAGAACTGTGTGATTTTGGAGGACTTTCTTAAGCAGACTTGCCTTTGGGACCTGCATTTACACTAAAGAATACAAAGCCACAGTTAGGTGCTCAGACCATTTGTATCCAGAACAAGCTGATTTCCTGGGTCTCACATCATCCTCACCTATTGAACCAAGAGTTAAGGCCCTGATATTTGAGTTTTTTAAAGGCAAGTTATATAGCTCTGTGCATGTTTTTATATTGATATAAAACACTCGCTTTCTCCAGTGAATTTAAACTTAGGAATAAAGATTTAAGCTGATGACCTCTGCCAAAGGGCAGAGGGGTAATTTGTCAGAGGACATTGAGGTATTCTAAATCACACATACTACCATAATTGAAGTATTTATGGTATTCATGCTCCAAGTCGGTGTGTTTAAGGCCCTAAATGCTGTTAGAGAGCTGGAAAGTCTTCTGATTGTCCTCCCTGTTCCAGGAGCACTCTCATGCATCTTTATTCTTCTTCTATTTTTTTTTTATGTTTTGTCAATTATAGTTTACATTCAATCTATTTTATATCAGTTTCAGGTGTACAGCATAGTGGTTATACAATCTTATACTTTACAAAGTGATCCCTTTGATATTTCCAGTACCCCACCTGGCCCAATACATAGTTGTCAGGGTATTATTGACTGTATTCCCTGTGCTGTCCTTCACACGCTCATGACTATTTTGTAACTGTCAGTCCATACTCCTCAATTTCTTCACCTTTTTCACTTAATCCTCCAATCCATATTCTCATTCTTCTTGAGCTTTTTGTACCCTATTTTATTCTGAGATTCCACAGCACAGAGTATCTAGCTTATCCTTGCTTCTTCTCATGGCCTGTGCTGATTGGCAGTGGTGTTGCCATTCCAGAAATTTGGCTTCACTGAGACAGCTCCCTTCATGAAGGCCTTTAATAGCGGCTGCTCATCCTCCTGTCCTCACTCACCGCTGATTTGTTGCTCCCTTTCAGTCACACCCTTCCAAGGAGGCCAGACCAAATAGTGGCTCTTCCTTAGGAATTTTAAGATTGAAAGAGGTAATAAATAAATAAATAAATAAATAAATAAATAAATAAATAAATAAAATAAAATAAAATAAAATAAAATAAAATAAAATAAAATAAAATAAATCAGAGAAACCCATGCTTCTGTGAGTGACTGGGCTGGCCAAATGATAATCCAGACTACTATTCATTACCCAGTGAATAAAGAATACTGGTGGCTTTTTGGAGGTTCAACTACATGTAAGAGCAGAATGGATACATCTGCCTAGCTTGGAAAATTTTGTAACCTAGATCTTGGATTTCTCAATTTCTTGTGGTTATTGACAAATATGTTGGTGGAAATAGGATGTACAATGGTTATCACACAGCCTGGTGTTGCTAAGCTTCCTGAAGTCAAACAAGTTTGCTTTTCTCCGCACAACAACTTGGAATCAGTGAATCAATTAAAAGATTACTTGCTACCATCACAGAAATCTATCATCATTTGTTTCTGTACTATGTATGTTTCAATTTAGATATGTCCAGCTATAAATAAGAGCATACTTCAGTAAGAGTAGGTATGGCCGAGACCGGTTTGGCTCAGTGGATAGAGTGTCGCTTTCGGACTGAAAGGTCCCAGGTTCGATTCTGGTTGGGGGCATGTACCTTGCTTGCGGGCACATCTCCACTGTAGGGCGTGCAGGAGGCGGCTGATCAATGTCTCTCTCTCATCGATGTTTCTGACTTTCTATCTCTCTCCCTTCCTCTCTGTAAAAAAATCAATAAAATATATATATAAAAAAAGAGTAGGTGTGGATTAATATTAATTATCAATAAATATACAAGTGGAAAATTAGAGTTGATGCACCAGCCCTTTGTTTCTCCATCCTCACTTAAGGATGGTATATCCCTTCCAGACTATGGCATGCCTGTCACAGCCCCAAGCTTACTAAGCTTCAGACTCTTGGATGCAGAAAAGGAACTGAGAGCAAAATGGCTTTCTCCTCTTGTTGTTCTTTATCTGTTATTTATTTTTGATCATGAAGGAAAGTATTTCCTTTATGTCCTTCTAAATCCCTCTGGAGAGACCCAGGTTATAAACACACTCCATCATTGCTGGCATCATCCTTGACATTTCTATGCTTTCAAGTTCTTTAAAGCCAGCAGGAGCCTCCCTGACATTTCTTCCCCCAAACCTTCTAAAGGCTTCCTTAAACTCTTAATTCTCTGCATTAAATCTTGCCATAAAGGGGTTTCTGCTCTTGACTGATCCAAGTACTTTCTGTATTCTCCCTGTTTTAAATATATCTGTTCCTCCTTGTTCATATATGCTTGGACTTCAACTCAGCTTGTAGAGTGTATGCTGGAATAGGCATTATAGTGTCTAGAAGCAGGCATGGTATGCAATAGTGCTCAGTGGATTTGTGTGTGTGTATGTGCAAGTGAGTGTGCGTGTGCGTGTGCGTGTGTGTGTGTGTGTGTGTCAACAGTCCCAGTTGAGCCCAGCCTTTGAGTCAACCCGAATAGAAGACATGTGGATGAAGAAACCTGCAGATCATTGCAGTCTCCAACAACCTGAGTCATACCATAGCCAGCACTCAGTGGGCTCTGCACATATGGAGCATAAACAAGCCATGCACCCAGCCCCTATCTAAATTCCTAGCAGAATGTGTGAGAATTATAAAACACTTTTTATTTTCCTCCCCTTGATTTCAGGGAGGTTTGTTCCATAACAATCAATAACTTTAACCCAAGGACACGATTTAAAAGCTTTCCTGGGTCTTTTCATCAAATGCCATTTTAATATTTCCCCTTTCCATCAAGGTTAATCTTTCCACAATTAGGCTGTAAGTTCTTAAAGTTTTAGATTTACATTGTATTTGCCTTGGAATTGAACATACTCCTAGGGACTCAGTAGGACTTTCCAAAACCTGCATTGGTGATCCCTGGACTCTGCTATGGGAGATAACATGGACCATAGGTTCTGAGAGTTTCCAAAATAATTACTCTTGTGATGGAGCATGTGAGCTGTCAAATGCACAAAGGAGCCAGGCAGAACTTTCCTGAGCTGGTGCTGTATGCTTTCATCACATTATAGGATGTGAATATGGTTTTCTGGGTTTGCTTCCCTCTTCTTAATGGAAAAACATTTCATTTGGCCAGCTCATAAATTAAAAAGGAAGCCTTGTCTCCGAGTTTGGCATTATATATTAGGTAAAGTCCTCACTTTTCAAGTTAGGAGGAGGCTGCACTGGGACCAAGAACTACTAGCATCATATTACTGGCAGGGTATGAGCTCCCTTAACAGGCTGAGAGGTAGCCTTGTCACCGCTCTTGTCCCTACTCCCTGGATCCTTATAAATCAAGTTCTTTGCATGTCTCACCTGCACAGGGATGTTTATTAGATTAAGCATATTAATAAATGCAAAATGACTCTGGAATTCAAAATGTTACAGAGACCCTAAGTATTATTATTAGAATGAATCTTTATAATTGTACTTAACTGCCATCCCATAAGACATCTTATTAATTAAATAAATAAAATATTGCTCTAATAAAATCTTTAGTGCCTATTTTGGCATATTAAAAGAAAAAAAAGGCATTATTTTTTTAAAAAGCAGACTTGAATTCCAATAATGAAATGATGCTCTGGGCATCACTCCCTCGTTCCCTTCCACACTTCTCAGTGGTGGGCTCTGCCTCCCTGATGGGATGCTCACTGTGCAGCATAGAAAGCGGTGCCAGGCAGGGTCAGAGTGATTATCTCACAAACAACATCTGGCACCACTGCTGGCTTCAAAGTCAGATGCTAGTGTGCGAATGCCAACATTTGGCAAGTAGTCTGCCCGGGCTAAACTGCTCTGAGGCCCACATGCCACTCTGATGCCAGATGTCACAAAGCTCCTCCTGTCACCTGCCTGAGAATGAGAATGGAAAGGACTTCTGAAGTGAATGTCGGTCTATGCAGCATTACATGGCAAAGGCGAATCAGCTCCAGTATATTGACCACATGGACTTAGCGGGAGCATAGGCTCTCATTTCACCAGTGTTAGTGCCTCATAGGCTATCGCTGGCTCTTTCTATGATCCAGATGTGCAAATACTTGACTGCTTCCTGTGCCAGTGAGATTGGGACACTATGTCCATATAGCAAGCTTTTGTACACCATGAATAGTAGGAAATGAATAAATGCCTTTTAATTGATTGTTTGGACTAATTATATTTCAGTTCACTCAGGGAGAATAAATGTAGGCTGAAAAAAAAAGGAAACAGATACACTTGTTTTCTGAATACAAATGAGTTCGCTGAAAATTGTGTTTTATATAACACTTGAAATCAAATCAAATTCCAAAAACTAAGTGATTTCTTCTACTTACTAAGCCTTCTTGAGTGTCTTTGAAAAGGATGGATGGGAGAATTCCAAGCAGGGATTAGCTCGTTCGTTGGAGCTGGTGGAAGCTCTCCGCAACTGGGCTAATTAAGAGAACCGCCAGAAGGCTCTTTTGGCCTTAACTTTAGTGAGAGGGACAGACAGGGTCACAATATCATTTATCCTCCTTAAATCTATTTCACACTCTCACCTTTCCAAGAACTCCCATGAAGAATTGGCCAGGATAAGCTCAGAACTTGCCACAACATTTGACACCATAAAGCTCTGCTCTTGGTTATGTTGTTGAAGAGGAAGTAGCTTTATTTATTGAAGAGCTACCTGGCCATGCTTCTAACACCAATGGCTTAGTGGCTAAGCCTTAGCCTTTTCTGTTTTGTTCTGTGGCTATTCTAGTCCTCCATTCTCCTTAGAATTTCCATGTTAAAATTTTAACTTCCCTGGCTAAAAGTCTTTTTTAAAGAAAGGGTTTATTGGGCCATTGTTAGCAAAAACTAAAGATGGTTGAGCTTGGAGCATGAAGTCTAAGCAACCATGGCTAAGTAGAAAAGGCATGCCCATTGTCTTGGAATCTGCAAGCATTTGGAAAATAGATTGTATTGCCAAAACCCATTTGGCTCACTGGATGGAGCGTCACTCTGTGGACTGAAAGGTCCCAGCTTTGATTCCCATCAAAGGCATGTATCTTGGTTGCAGGCACATCCCCAGTGGGGGTTGTGCAGGAGGCTGCTGATCGATGTCTCTCTCTCTCTCTCATCAATATTTCTAACTTTCTATCCCTATCCTTTCCTCTCTGTAAAAAATCAATAAAATGAGCATAGAAACCAAGATGGTGGCATAGGTGAACACCTAAACTGGTGTCTTGCAAAACAATTTCAAAACTACAACTAAAAGACAGAGCGGACATCATCCAGAATCACAGGAAAGTTGGCTGAGTGGAAATTCTACAACTAGAAGGAAAGAGAGGGACTCATGGAGACTCAGAGGAGCTGCAAAAAGGTGAGATACTGAGACGTGCTCATGGAGAGAGTGAGCACTGGAGTGCCTGGCTGGCTTATTCTGGCAAGAGGGAGATCGAGACTTCTAACTGCACTGAACTCCTTATCCTACAGCACTGAACCCCAAGCTGGGCGAGACTCATACGGGGGCAGAGATTGGACTGTGAAAAGGAAGAAATGCACAGAAATTTAGGGGAGCCACGAAAGGGCAGAGGTCTGGGGGCTTGTACACCACTGCACACAGAAGACGGACTGCCATTGGCTTTCTCCAGTGGGCGGGAGATAGAGCCTCCCAACTGTGCCACTTCTAGCTCCACTGAATCCCAGTTTCGGGCGAGACCCTGGGGACCCAGGCTTATAAGGGTCCCAGAGCCCCAGGGAGCCCGAAAGGCAGCAGTCTAGAGGTACCATGTGCGTGCACACAGGGATGGCTCTAGTGATCACCGAGAGACACGTGAGACCCAGGGGCCACGTAGGGCAGGGCTGAAGACAAGGCAGTCCGATAAACCCTGAGACTCCACCCTCCCAAGCTCAACAGAGAGGCTTTTGCAGTTTTGCAAGTCTTATATCATAAGGCTGATTCCAACACAGAAGTTCTCCTGGCATAGTGAAAATGTGGAGATAAAGGAACAGATCACAAATGAAAGAAATGAAGGGAAACAAATGACTGGATATAGAGTTCAAAACCAATGTTATAAAGTTTTTCAAGAATTTTCTAGAAAAGATGGATAAATTTAGCGAGACTCAAGAGGAGATGAAAAAGGACCCACTAGAGATGAAAAAGGACCAACTAGAAATTAAACATACACTGACTGAAATTAAAAAATATATATTATACAGAGACCTAACAACAGACTAGAGGAAGGCAAGAATCAAGTCAAAAATTTAAAATACAAAGAAGCAGAAAACACTCAACTGAAAAAGCAAGAAGAAAAAATAATTCAAAAATGTGAAGATAATGTAATGAGCCTCTGGGACAACTTCAAGCATACCAACATCAGAATTATGGGGGTGCCAGAGGAAGAGAGAGAGCAAGATACTGAAAACCTATTTGAAGAAAGAATGACTGAAAACTTCCTATATCTGGTGAAAGAAATAGACTTACAAGTCCATAAAGCACAGAGAACCCCAACCAAAAGAAATCCAAAGAGGACCACACCGAGACACATCATAATTTAAATACCAAGAGCAGAAGACAAAGAGAGAATATTAAAAGCAGCAAGAGAAAAACAGTTAATTACCTACAAGGGAGCACCCGTATGATTGTCAGCTGATTTTTCAACGGAAACGATGCAGGCCAGATGGGAGTGGCAAGAAATATTCAAAGTGATGGGTAGCAAAAATCTATAACCAAGAATACTCTATCCAGCAAAGCTATCATTCAGAATTGAAGATCAGATAAAGAGCTTCACAGATAAGAAAAAGCTAAAGGAGTTCATCAAAACCAAACCAGTATATATGAAATGCTGAAAGGTACTCTTTAAGAAGAGGAAGAAAAAAAAGGTAAAGATAAAACTTATGAACAACAAATACGTATCTATCAACAAGTGAATCTGAAAATTAAGTGAATTAAAAATCTGATGAATAGAATAAACTGGTGAATATAATAGAACAGAAAAGGAGTGGACTGATAATTCTGAGGGGGAAAAGGGTGAGGGGTGAGGGGAGTGCAGAGAGAGACTGGACAAAAATCATACACCTATGGATGAGGTCAATGGGGGAGGAGGTAAGGGAAGAGGGAGGGGTAGGGGTGGGAGCCAGGTGGAGGAGAGCTAAGGAGGGGAAAAAAGAGAAACAAATCTAATAATCTGAATAATAAAGATTTAATTTAAAAAAATCAATAAAAGATATTTAAAAAGAAAAATAGATTGTATTGATTTTTTTTTTATAAAGAGAGGAAGGGAGAAGGAGAGATGAGAGAGAGAGAGAGAGATATCAGTGTGAAAGTAGAACATCGATTGGCTGCCTCCTGCACATCCCAGCGATTGAGCTGCAACCAGGCAGATGCTCTGACCGAGAATCAAAGGCAACTGGCAACCTTTCGGTGCATAGGAAAATGCTCAACCAACTGAGCCCCACTGGCCAAGGCTTGGAAACGTTTAAAAAAATTATTTATCAGGTAGAGAGAGAGAAGTAAGCCATCTGAGAAGAATTTACATTTACTATAGGCTAATGGGTGGGAGAAAGTAAAGCAGGGCTGGCTCTGAGATAGGCACAGTCTGCAAGAAGTGTCCCTTCTTGTGGACTGGCTGTGGGCAGCAGCCCTGCTCACCTGTACCCATGAAAGGAACACTCCTGGAGTTCTGTGGCTCCTGTCTAGGCTAATCTGCAGAAATAACCATCTGGAAAGTAATCCCAACTTCCAGCAGGCAGAGAAGGAATGTGAGCAGTCTGTGTCAGAGCTGGTCCTCAGCTATGACCAGGCTAACTGTCCATGTCTTTCTCTCACTGCCCAGCCCTTGCAATTTTAACGTAGAACATCTCAGAATTTTCTTCTTAACAGCCACCTTTCTCATTTCTCAAATAGAGCTGCCACTCAGCTGGAACCCCCTTATCCTTCACATCCACACCTAATTTGTGCCTTTGTTTTTTCTCACATTGTCCCACTTTCTCATGCTCCTGTAACAGTGGACAAGGCAGCTAACAACCTATATCACAGCAGCGACAACCCAAAAGTCCTTGGATGAGTGCACCCTCTTGCTGGCGTTATGACAGACAAAATGAAAATTGAACATCCATTCCAAACATGGTGACAACATGACAATCACTAAAGAGCTAAGTAAGGCAAATCTGAAGAGCAGAACAGATTTCTGGGGATGACGATGATGATTAAGCCCAACTCTGTTGCTGCCCACACCCATGGGGGTAACTAAAATAACAAGGAGGTGGGAAGGATTGGTGGTGCTGGGGGTCTGGAAATAACGCAGAGAGGCTTACACTTAAGTTTTCCTTTTACAACTGAGGATCAGTAGCATTCAGAAATCCTGCCCCCAGAGACCAAAAGTAAACATGAAGCCAAATTAATTAAGTAGGCAGTGCATCACATTCTGTATAAGGAAATGTCCATCTCTTTCCAGAAGAGGCCAAACTAAATTAAAAACTAGAGAAGTAGGAGGAGGGGCAGCACAGCAAGGGGAGGGAGAAAGAAGAAGTAAAAAGCAACACTGTTCTCTGAAGCAGAAGTTTCACCAGATTCAGTGAAAAATGCAACTTTTTTTATTTTTTTATTTTTTATTTTTGGCAGGGATCACTTCCCATTCCCCCAGGCAGCTGAGGAAATAGGCTGGTAATTGAAACTTCTATCAACTATCCCAGGAGAAATCTAACAGTATCCAAGTGAAAAATACAATGTGTGCAAAAAATGTTAAGATTAGTGGGACCTAAGTAATAAATAGTGGCAAGTGCATGAGATAACGATAATGGCGGATACCACCTATAATGTAGGTGAGACTGAAGGTGGGGGGCCAAGCTTGTCGGTCAGCCAAGAGTGTTTGCTCACTGCTTGCTCAATTCTCACATCTGTGTCCTCTGTATAAGTCTCCTCAGCACTTTAGAAAATGTTACATGCTGCATCTTCTAGCCAAGAAAGGAGGATATCTTTCCCTTGGAAATCTGCAAGACAAACTTACCAGTTTTGATGCCAGCAATGCAGTCCTAAAATGACAAGAGCGGTGGGTAGGACAGTCCACCATTGTTTCTTCTATAAATACAATTGTTACCTGCAAGTGATGTTCATATTTAGAGGGCTGGTTTCCTCCAACCAGCATCACCTACTGCATGTGATTTAAATATATATATATATTCATTTTTTATAAATAATTTTAACTTTTTATTTTATTGATTTTTATAGAGAGGAAGAGTGGGGTGGTGTAGAAACATCGATGAAAGAGAAACATCGATCAGCTGCCTCCTGTACACTCCCTACCAGGGATATGCCCACAACCAAGGTACGTGCCCTTGACCGGAATCAAATCTGGAAACCTTCTGTCTGCAAGCCGACGCTCTATCCACTGAACCAAAGCTGCCAGGGCTGCGTGTGATTTTTAAGGTCCTAGAAGTCTTCTGTTGGTTAGTTCTCAAGCACTGCATGTTTCCCAAGGCCCCTCCCCCACAAACACTCTTCACATTCTCTTCCCTTTGCAGGGTCCGCCCTTCTCCTCCCCTCACCTGGCAAAGCCTCCATTTTCTTTAAGAGCAAGAATCTCACACTGTCCCACTTCCCTAGGGAGAGTGAGTTCCTTTCTCTTCAGACTTATCTGTACCTCTCCTGAGTCATTTTTTATATCTCAGTGGTGCACTGCATTCATTCTTATGTCTGCGTTATTAGTCTGTGACTACTGTGAGGGCAAACTCCATGTTATTCTATTTCTGATGGTGTATAGAATAGACTCCAATCCATTGAAGACATTCAGCTGCTGAAATAATAAACTCCACAAACTATATCCTTACCTTAGACCTTTCTTCGCTATCTTAGCTTTGATATCTGTCAAAATGCTGATGCTTAAAGAGTTGCTAACAAGTGGAGCTCTTTTTTATTGTCATTCTTCATGTGGATGGGTACCACTATTTTCTGAGAGTAAGTTTTAATAGGGAAAAGAGGGGAGGGGATGATGGAACTGTGTAGCAATGCCGTGGGAAGCAAAGCACACAGAGAAGAAGGAGATAGAGGGTGACATAGATGACAAATGATGAATACAATCAATGGACATCCTGGTTTTCCCCAGGCCTAGTCTTCCCCAACCAGCCTTCCCTGGTCTCATTGCACAAACATGATTGCCATTACATGTCCAGGCTAAATCACTCTCATTACATAAAAACAAAGAAAAAAGGAAAGAAAGAACAATTACATATAAAAATTTCTTCATCAAATATTGCTTCATCTTAGTTTAATAGCATTGGACTGTTATCTATACTTCTAAAGCTTGAATATATGTGGGTTTAGATATTATTCTTTAAGCCTTGTGCAATCCATGACTATTGAAAATATTGGTGAGTAGTAAGGCAGGGTGACATATTGTTAACATAAAAATGTTCAAACCTGTAAAAAAAATTTGTGAGTTTATTTGAGCCAAACTGTTGACAATTGCTGGGAAGCAGAACCTCCACAAATTGAGATAATGCTCCGGAGAATGGCGGATTGGAGAGGATGCAGGCTACACTGAGGGGACCCTCCTCTTGTGCATGAATTCTATGCACCAGGCCTCTAGTTAACATGATAATAATGAAGAAATTTGTGACATCTTTCTTGGCATCCAGGCACATTAGGTTGTGCTGCAAGGGGTCCAGAAAGAGGGAAGTTACAAGTTACCCTGACATTTCCAGGGAATGTTTTCATAAATGCAAAAATACAGGCTCAGTTAAGGTAAAGGTTGAACTGTCAGTGAAGATACCAGCCTAAGGTGTAACTACCCACCATAACTACTTTTAGTTAAAGTTTAATTTCAGACCATCCTTTGTGGTTACTTTAGGTCTCTGAGTTTGCAAGACCACCATGCAGGCCTTTCCTGAGCTTGTCAGGTTAGCATATGGCCCCTTTCATCTACAATATACATAACATACTTATTTTTTAAAAGCGTCTTACATTCTATTACCTATTTTTAAGCTAGAAGAGAACAGCTTCCCAGGATTTTCAAAGAACAAGACCCTAGGTATCTTGGAATTGATCAACATGCTTGCTAGAAATGTTCAATAATATTTAACTTTAGGACCTCAAATACAAAGCATGTCTGGAGAGAACTCCTTCTGAAGAGATGTGGAGCCCTTCTGGCCTACAGGTCCGGAGCAATTGACTGAGCTCGGTAGCTGTGGGAGCTGTGGAATGCTGATTTATGCTGGATCAGCTTCCTGAGGGTCACTGTTCATTTGCTCTTCAGTGGTGTGGTTTTATACAAAGAAGAGTAGCTTTAGGGTGAGTTACAGCCTGGCCCTCAAGTATTAACTTTCTGCTGCTTTTCCATTGGACTTGGACTTTTCCCATCCCTTTCTTTTATCATTTCCTTTCCTTCTAGCACTGTTCTTTGGTGGTTAACTTAGCTTTAAATAAGACCATTTGATGTACAGCCTTATTTGGGTATTGTGGATGCCTGGAAAACTCATAAATCCATTTTCATGGTGCCTAAGGCACTAAGTTATACAAAGAATCCCTTGATAGGCAGTAGCCCAAGAAGCTAAGCTAACATTTATTTAGCCTGCAGCACAGACTAATCTCAGAAACTTTTAAAGAACAAAAATGCTAAACAACAACAACAAAGAAGTCTGACCTGTTATGGTCAGGCATTTTCACTCAATTTTTTAAATCCATGAAGCTTTGACAGAATGAAAATATGATATTGAAACATTCCTTCTTTCATGCTTTAACTTTGATATTTTTAGGAAGAGCTGTGGTCAGCATATGTGTCTTGTTGGGTTTTAAATTGAGCAAATTCATTTTCATATTAGTCGCGTCAGGGAGCATCAGAACAGTAAATGAAGTGGTGTGTAGCACACTCCTGTGTGGTAGAGGCATGTGTTGATCAGTTTATTGAAAGTGTGAAAAATCAAGCTCAGATAGTTATTCATTTGGCAACTTTGGTGAGGAAGTGGGTGAGTCAGGGATGGAGACAGACTCAGGGTCTCAGGTGCTCACTGACATGCCTCGATAGAAAAGATGAATGGTAATGCATAGCTGGATGCCAGGCATTGTTTTGTTCCAAGTACCCATTTAATTCTCACAATTGTCCTATAATGTAGGTGTATTCTTAACTCCCCTTTACAATAAGAAAACCAAAGTACAGCAGGATTGAATAATTTCCCTACAGTCACACAGCTAGTAAACAGTGACCTCTCTGTCTGTGTTGGGGAGATATTTTGTTCATTTGGTTCTATTTTGTTGTAAATGAGGCAGATCTTTTCTCAGGGGATTTGGAGAACAAACTGCATCTCACCTGGCTAGCTTTCCACAGCGGTAGCTGTGAGGTTTCTAAGACTGTTTTCTTCCTCACTATTGTGGCATATCACACTCTTGGTCATCACAATTTTGTGATGCTGTGACACTGGGTAATTGAGAGACTGGCATTGATTGCTGTACGACTCTCACTTTTAAATCAGCCCCATGGAGACTAAAGATAGGTTTAATTATTTTGGTGTGAGATCTGAGAAGAAGGCCAGAGACTTTCTGAGTTTGCGTTCTGTTTAATCTTTCCAGGTCACATTGTACGTGATGGAATGCAGATGGAGTCTTCATTTCTCCTGCTTTTGAAAGGGCTGGGAAAAGTTTGCTCAGTGCTGGGCACCTTCCTGTGGGACAGCCCCCACAGCAGGGATACCATGGGAAAGTCTCAGTGGCAGTGTTAAAGAAGACCAGAGAAAAACCAACCCATGCTTAGATAAAGGGAGCTACATTTCACTATGTACAGGCCCAGAGAAAAATGTGTCTTTCAAATTCTGACCCCTCCACTCAACATGGAAGAAACTCTTTCTATTTATACTTTTTCTAGCTCTTTTGTCTCCCAAATTTGGAATGAGACTTCTGGGACTTCTGAGAAAGAAGGCTTGTGTGCTGGGAAGGGGCCATGAGAACGTATCTCAAGGTCTGGCCTGGTGCCAGCACTGACAACTCTGTCTGGGGCATAGTCCACAGCCTCTCTGGAATGGGAGTAGTCTTATTTTCCTCATTATTTAAGCAAGCAAGCATTTACAGAAGCCGAAATAGCAGGGTTAAAATTTCAAACAGAAGTTTTTTTGTTTTGTTTTGTTTTTTAATTAAATCTTTATTATTCAGATTATTACATTTGTTTCTCTTTTTTCCACTCCATTGCACCCCTCCACCCAGCTCCCACCCTTCCCTCTGCCCTTACCTCCCTCCCATGGACCTCATCCATAGGTGTATGATTTTTGTCCAGTCTCTCCCTGTACACCCCTCACCCCTTTCCTCCTGAGAAAGTCCACTCCCTTTCTGTGCTCCTGATTCTATTATATTCACCAGTTTATTCTGTTGATCAAACTTTTAATTCACTTAATTTTTAGATTCACTTGTTGATAGATATGTATTTGTTGTTCATAATTTTTTTTTTATCTTTTACATTTTTCTTCTTCCTCTTAAAGAGTGCCTTTCAGCATTTCATATAATACTGGTTTGGAGTTGATGAACTCCTTTAGCTTTTTCTTATCTGTGAAGCTCTTTATCTGCCCTTCAATTCTGAATGATAGCTTTGCTGGATAGATTATTCTTGGTTGTAGGTTCTTGCTATTCATCACATTGAATATTTCTTGCCACTCCCGTCTGTCCTGCATCATTTCTGTTGAGAAATCAGCTGACAGTCGTATGGGTGCTCCCTTGTAGGTAATGAACTGTTTTTCTCTTGCTGCTTTTAATATTCTCTCTTTGTCTTTTGATGTGTCTTTATGATGTGTCTTGGTGTGGTCCTCTTTGGATTCCTTTCATATGGAGTTCTGTGTGCTTCCTGGACTTCTAAGTCAATTTCTTTTACCAGATGTGGGAAGTTTTCAGTCATCATTTCTTTAAATAGGTTTTCAGAATCTTGGTCTCTCTCTTCTTCTGGCACCCCCACAATTCTGATGTTGGTACCCTTGAAGCTGTCCCAGAGGCTCCTTACATTATCTTCACATTTTTGGATTTTTTCTCTTCTTGCTTTTCCAGTTGAATGTTTCCTGCTTCTTTATATTTCACATTTTTTACTTGATTCTTGCCTTTCTCTAATCTGCTGTTAGTTCTCTGTATAATATTTTTTATTTCAGTCAGTGTATGTTTAATTTCTAGTTGGTCCTTTTTTATCTCTAGTTGGACCTTTTCCATCTCTAGTTGGATCTTTTGCATCTCTAGTTAGTCCTTTTTCATCTCCTCTTGGCTCTCGCTAACTTTATCCAACTTTTCTAGGATATTCTTGAAAAACCTTATAAGAGTGGTTTTGAACTCTATATCCAGTCATTTCTTTTCCTCCATTTCTTTTGTTTGTGATCCTTTCCCTTGTCTCGGCATTTTCACTATGCCGGGAGAAATTCTGTTGGATTCGGCCTTATGATACCAGACTTTCAAAACCATAGAAGCCTCTCTATTGAGCTTGGGAGGGGTGGAGTCTCAGGTCTTAAGGGACCGTCTTGCCTTTCAGTCAGCCCCGCCCTCCACTGCCCCTGAGTCTCACATGACTGGGTAATCGCTGGAGCGGTCCTTGTGCTCGCGGGCCCGCAATGCCTCCAGACAGCTGCCTTCCTGGCTCCCCTGCGCCCCAGGACCACACGACTTTAGGACCTCAGGGTTTTACCCGAAACTGGGGCTTAGTGAAGTCAGAAGTGGCACGGTTGGGAGGGTCTGTCTCCCACCCACTTGTGAAAGCCAGCGGCACACTCAGCAATCTGTCCTCTGCGCATAGTGCTGTGCACACCATCAGACCTCTGATCTTTTGCGACTCCCCTAAATTTCCGTGCACCTCTCCCTTTTCACAGTCCAAACTCCCCCTGTATGAGTTTCGGCTGGATCTGGGGGTTAGTGTCGTAGGATAAGGGGTTCAATGCCTTTGAGAGTCTCCGTTTCCCTCCCGCCAGAGAAAACTAGCCAGGTACTCTGGCACCCGCTATCTCCACGCGCGTGTCTCCATACCTCAGCTGTTTGCAGCTCCTCTGGTTCTCCGCGAGCCCCTCTCTTTCGTTCTAGTTGTAGAATTTCCACTCAGCCAACTTTCCTGTGGTTCTGGATGATGTCTGTTCTGTCTTTTAGTTGTAGTTTTGAAATTGTTGTGTGAGGCAGCAGTGTAGGTGTTTACCTATGCCGCCATCTTGGATTCTCCCCAAACAGAAGTTTTTATATAAGATGGATGCTTCAGAAGGATCTGATACTGCTTCCCAACATCCTCTGATGTTTTACTTGTTTGAGGCCATTGGGGAAAACCCTGGAACACCCGGGGACACCAAGAGGGATAAGAAACACTTTCTCCCAAGAACCCCCAGAATTATTGCTCTGCTCCTTGTTGACCCTGTGTTCTATGCTCAACAAAATTGACCTTTGTGCTGTAGGGTACAGTTTTTATGCAACCCTCCCACACAGCACTTTTGAACAACCCAAATGTATTTTAAAAGATTACAAATAAAATTCTAATAGTCAGATTTCCTGTAAAATGTGGCAGCAGAAGGATACAAGGGACATCCAAATAATTATGTACTTCCTCTGCTTTCTGAGTAGAACTTGAATAGAAAAGAAAAATCACATTCCTTCAATTGAAAGACGAATAAGAGCAAAGTTAAGCCAGGCAGAGAGATTTCCTTCGCTCACACCTCACTGCTGAGTCAGATGGGTGGGCTCGGTAAACAAATGCCCTTCAACCTAAGGGCAGCTGGCCTTCCACGGCCTAGTACAAAACTATTTCCTATCCAGGCTAATGAGTGCTCAGGGAAGCAGTGGCAACCAGAGGGAGATAGTGCCTCTAAAAGGTAGTAATTTCATTCCAAGAGATGCAGCCATTTCTTCACAGGAGTTAAATGAAGAGCTATATTTATAGAATCTCCAAGGTGTGGATCTTCCAAAAAGAAAATGAACTTACTTTACTTCTGAATGGAGCGGAAAACACTAATCAGAAATGTATTAATGGAAAAATCCATTTTTAACTGCTTGTTACTCTAAATCCTCTCTGGCATTCAGCATTGCAGGTGGCCTGTCAGATTGATTAGAGCTGGTAGCTTCCTGCCCCCAACCCTTTCCACCGCCTTTTCTGCTTTTCCACACCTCTCCATGTCTGTCCCATAGTCAGGTGCCCATAGCCAAGGTCTGGTTAGAACGGCAATTGCCAGATTGTTGATAAAGCGATTTGGTCTAGGTTACGTGAGAAAATTAGTCCTTTTAGTTAGTCTACTGCACAGAGACCTGCTGGCATTGGAAAGCAGACAGGGCTGGCTGTGGGTGAGCTCAGCTTCCTCAATTAGCCCTTGATCTAGGGACTAGTCGGTGCTTTATTTCTCTGAGCTTCCATTTCTTTACCTATAAAATGTGATAATGACACTAACACTGAATGCCATTGTGTGCAGTAGATGAGAAGAAGAAATATTAATAGTGTATGATCCAGCACCCAGCATGTGGCATGTGCCCAGCCTGATGCAAATTTCCTCATCCTCTCCCCTAAGTTGTGATATTCTTCCCAGAAAAAAACTACTTTGTAAAAGACAACTGAAGGGAAACTCAATCCTTTTCCCTAGAGCATTAACCTCTATTGGTGGCTTTGAGGGCACCATGACTCATCTCCAGCCCATTGGATCTCTGTGCTGGGTATAACACAGTCTCCTGATAATACTAGCATGGCCAGGTGCTAAAGGCATGGGGACAGTGCTGGACTCACATGCTCACTCTTCCATTTATTAATTAGTTGTATGACCCTGGTCACCAGAAGCTTTCACATTTCTCATATTCAGTTCAAATGTAAAGTAGGAATAACAGTACCTACTTTTCTGTTTTTTCATACTTGCTAAGATTATTTTTTGAGAGCTTCTAGTGCTCCCAGTCCTCATCTAAGTTTCTGAAAGGTTCTCTTATTTACCCCTAACCTCTGACTAGATACCTTCTTTAATATCATCTCTTACCATAAATGAGAAACAGAGACTCAAAGGGGTTGCCAGGAAGAAGTGGAGCTGAGATCTGAACCAGGCAGTCCCACTTCACAGACCACGGTTTTGACAACCACACTGACTCTCCTTAGACATTAGGTGTCTAATTGGCCCTCAAAGATATTATATTACTTTCTTCCTATAAGTGCTGCCCTTCTCTTCCAACCCCCCATTACTAGATTAATCAGACAAATCCCTCTGGGAAGTGAGAACTTCTTTCTTTCCTAAGCCCTACCTGGCTAGTATTGCTCACACTACAGGGGGATGAAAGAACAGAACCACCTGAAGGGGCCCTCCCATCCTGGAATTTAGTAAAGAAAAGACTCATAAGATATTGCAAATTGCCTGAGGGTCTTAAACCTAATGCAAGATGAGCAAAAACCTGCTCTCTCACTTTGCAGCTCAGAACTCTCATCCTATTGCAACCTTATAATCCTGGGGAAATGTATTGGCTGGGGTGTTAGAAGAGAGGAACAATTTTTTCTGCTAAGCAACTCAGTGCTCATGTCATAGAACAGAATGTATCCAGAGCTTATCTAAATCCTCTCGGGGTCAGAAAACTCATTGTAAGGTCTGGTCTCTGGAGAATCTGGTAATTGGTGACTTTTGCTAGATCTGAAACACAGTCAGGCGGGCTCTGCTCCTAGAAGCAATTGCCTGTTATTAAATTTGATACGCTATGGGCTCTCTATGAAAATATTCTCTCTTGGAGAAAGAATTTAATCAAGGAAAAAAGTCAGAATTAGTGTAATGACATTGGAAAAGATGTGCCCATTGTTTAGATAACTGGTAAAAATCAATAAATCCCCTGTCTTCATAACCTCTCAGTTAAATTAGTAATTATTTTATCCAACACTCATAATAATCAGGTGATAATAATCAGGCAACAATAATTATAAGGCAAGACTGTCTTTAGGCTTAGAATGATAGAGAGCAATACTTTTATTCCAAAAGGAATATTGAAGAATGTTTTATATGCATCTCAAATAACTCTCTTATTAAACTCAGACACTTTTAGGAAAAGTCCATCTTTGAATATTAATCAGCTAACACTAACTAATCTTATACAACTCTGAATTCAAGACTGCACTAGAATGGATCAAAAAAGTAATTGGTTGGAGGAGGGGCTTGCTGTTTTAGAAGGGCATGAGGTGGTGCTGAAGCGACTTTCCTTATCTCATTTCTTTTTCAACATTTTTTTTTCTTTAGGAGTTATGGATTGGAGGTCTCCTTTGATGGTAACCTGCACAGAGAAGTCATTTTCTTCTTAGTGGTTGAAAACCTGGTTTTTACGCCACCTTTTCCAAGTAGCTTACTTGGGTGTTCATAGCAGTCTGTTTCATCTTTCTATGAAGATTATTATTGCAAGAACTCAGAGTTCTCTGCAAATATTAATTAACCAAGTATATATAAGTAAGGTTCTCTTGCAGAGAAAAAGGAACTATTCCCAAATGTTATTGGTATTTTTAACTATGGTGACCAGCATTAATTGAAAATAGACACATATATATTATTTCTTATTTTATTGAAATGTTACTGCTTTAACATAAAAGCAAATTGTTTTTTCCAACTAGTTAACTTTTAAGGTTGCAAATTCACTTAAAATTGGTTATGCCTTATATACATTTTTAAGTGTAAGTTTTCTGCATAAATTTGTTTAGTTAAATTACATTTTTCTACTCTTAGGCACAGTTTGTATGCCATTTTAATTAAACTATTAATTAAAGTATTTTTAATTAAACTCTTTTTAGATTACTCCAAGATCACAGCTTCTTGCCATTGTACCCAATGTCCTGGTGGAATATATAGGAAAATGTTACTATCAAAGATGTTCTTCTTAGCCGGGTGAGATACACCAGAAATGCTGCAATATTGGGGAAGAGGAAAAACAACATAGAGACCAACACTGATAAATTATCATTCAATATCCTTTATTGTGTCAGGTGATGGAAAATTTAACTTTAAGAACTATCATATGGTGAAAAGCCATGACTTGATGCACAAATGAGTATGACATAACCAGTATGTTGTACAAGATTCTGAAATGGCTTGTAACACATTGGTGCTTAGTTATCTTCAACCGTGGAATAAAATTCCTAAATCTGCCTAAGGAAAAGAACTCCCTAATCTAATATAAAGCAGGTATAAGCATTTGAGTAAGTATGCTAGAAAGTTCATTTTCTTCCTTCTATTTTAGCAACTTCTCTAAAATTGGATGATTTACTCCACCTGGGTGAGACCAGAGCAAGTGATTCATTTCCAAAGTGCCAGAATGAGCTTGCATGCTACTTTGGAAGAGAAATATTACATGAAATGGGGTTCTTTTTTAATGATATTTCTAAGATATAGTGCTTCCTCTCACACTTGCTCTATTCAGGTTTAATCTAATGATGCTGCATGTCTCAAGATTATTGCTAGATACTCTAATAAAAGTGCCAGATATTCAAATTTGTTTTGCCTCTCCTGAGATAAAAAGTATGAAGGTAGAGTGCAATGATCTTTGTTGATTTGGTCAAATAGTGATTTCTGAATATTTTTAGTAATATCTTACAAAATATTTTATTTCCTGTCCTTGAGATAATTTGGAATCGACAGAGAGTGAGCAAAATATTTTCATGAAAATGATAAGACAGAAAAGGAAAAGTTTGTACGGAGAAAGTTTTAGTAGTCTGATCCTTAAAAAAAAAGCTTAACCCAGAGCAAGGCCCTAATTATCATTATTTTTATGCATGCCAAGTGAGGTGAAAAAACTGCAGAAGAAAAATTTGAAGCTAGCAGAGGCTGGTTCATGAGGTTTAAGGAAAGAAACCATCTCCATAACATAAAAGTGCAAGGTAAAGCAGCAAGCACTGATGTAGAAGCTGCAGCAAGTTATCAAGAAAATTTAGCTAAGATAATTAATGAGAGTGGCCACACTAAATAATATATTTTCAATTTATACAAAACAACTCTATATTGGAAGATGCCATCTATGACTCATAGTTAGAGAGACATCAATACCTGGTTTTACAGCTTCAAAGGACAGGCTAACTCTCTTGTTAGGGGCTAATGCAGCTATTGACTTGCAGCTAGTATTCATTTAGCATTCCAAATATTTTTATTATTCTCAAAATATCATTTACCATTCTAAAAAGCCCATAATAATTATGCTGAATCTACTCTGCCTGTGCTCTATAAATGGAGCAACAAAGCCTTAATGGCAGCACATCTGCTTATAATATGTTTTACAGCACATTTTAAGCCCATTGCTGAGACCTACTGCTAAAAAAGAGATTCCTTTTAAAATATTACTGCTACACTGGCAATGCACCTGGTCAAGAAACCTAAGAACAATTTACAGCAGAATTAATGTTGTTTGCATTTCTGCTAACACATCATTCTACTGCTGTGGATCAAGAAATAATTTTAACTTTCATGTCTAACTTAAAAAATGCATTTTATAAGGCTATCATATTGCGACTTAAATTGCCATAGATTATGATTCTTCTGATGAATCTAGGCAAATTGAAACCCTTTAGAACAAGATTCTTCATTCTAGAAACCAATATGAATATTTGTTATTTAAGGCAAAGAGGTCAAAATATTGACATTAACAGGCAATTGGAAGAAGTTTATTCCAACTCTCATGGATGACTTTGAGGGGCTCAACACCTCAGTGGGGAAAGTAGCGGCAGGTGTGGTAGAAAGAGCAAGAGAACTAGAATTAGAAGTGGAACCTGAAGATGGAACCTGAATAATTGCTGTTAACTCATGATAAAACTTTAATGAATGAGGAGTTGCTTCTATGGATGAGCAAAGAAGGTAATTTCTTCAGATGGAATGGACTCCTGGTGAAGAGACTGTGAAATTGTGGAAATGACAGAAAAGCATTTAAAATATTACATAAACTTAGCTGACAAAGCAGTGACAATATTTGGAAGGACTGACTCTAATTTTGAAAATTTTTCTACAGAGAGATCTTTTGTAAAAGGAAGATTGAACATAGAAAACATCATTGTTTTCTAATTTTAAGAAATTGTCACAGCCCTTCAAGCTTCAGCAACTGCCATTCTAATCAGTCAGCAGCCATCAACATCAAGACAAGACCTACCTCCAAAAAAATGATTATGACTTGCTCATGGTTCAAATTATGGTTAACATTTTTGAAAATAAGTTATTTTTTAATCAAGATATGAACATTGCTTTTTGGATATAATGCTATTGCACACTTAATAGACTACAGAATAGTATAACATAACTTCTATGTACACTGGAAAACCAAAAAAAGTGTGACTCGCTTTGTTGAGATGATCCCTCTATTGCAGTGGTCTGAAATTGAAGCTACAATATTTTTGAGATATGCCTATTTAATTTAATATGCTTTGACAAATACATGTACCTGTGTAACCCACACCCTTATTAAAATGTAGTTTCTAGGTATTCTTACACAGCCAACTTGCTGACTTAGCCTGAGCAGGAGACAATGGCAATATGTGCTCCATTGTTTGATACACAAGGGTATTGATGCTAAGTAATGACTAGTAGTTACAATTGAACAGTATTGCTGAACCTTACTGAAGGAAGCTGTCCTCTCATTAAAAATAACCTCATCAGCATAAGGGAAGATAACCATTGGTAAAAGCAGAGAGGAAAGGATGGAGAGTTCAGGCTGCAGTTGGGTGTCTCAGGTCAATGAATTGTTAAGGAGGAAGGTTATGCAAGGCCTTCTGAAAGACACGCACACATTCACATTCAGACTATGAATGAGATAGCATTTGAATTGCTGCACACAATAGCACTGATGTCCAGCCAATGCTGATGAGACAGAGGGACAGCCAGCACAGAAAGGCCAGCAAAGAACTGAAATGTTTGTCCCTTTCCTCTCCCATTTCTCTGTCGCAAAGGATTGGAGCTCACCACTGCAGAAGAGTAGGCTTCTCAGAGCTGGTAGACACTATCAGCCTTGCTGAGGGAAGGGGAAAACATGAGACTGGAATGAAATTGTTATTGAAATTGTAAATTAAACAGAACTTGTTATAATTGAAAGACACTATGAAATTATAGAGTTTTCCCAAACCCTATAAAAGGATGGAAAAGAATGGTTCAACAAAACATGGTTGAAAGTAAGGACTAGAGGAAAATAAAACCACTTCATAATTATTCTCTCACAGTATGGAGCCTTTCCAGTAAATCAGTTTACACAAAAACCAATAATTCCAAGTCTATTGGTTAGAAATCCCTGTGGGTAAGTAGGGGAGACTCCATGTTTCTACAAGTTATTGCAAGGGGTCTGCAAAGTAATACATTAAATAAACATGGTCTCTTGATGCAGGGAATAATGTCTCATGCAAATAGGTACAAGTTCTTTGTCAATGATGTTTATTCAGTTTTGGTTGTTAAGTACAGATATATTTATAAAAGTGTTATCAGGTTCTTATTATATATATATATTTATAGTGTATTTTATTATATATACTCTAAAACACAGTCTGCTTATATATAGGGCTATCACAGTTATTTTGAAAGGAATTCTTGTTAGCAAAATTGATTCCACACCCTGGGATATTGTGGCAGATTTATGTGGCCTCCAATATCTCAGTGAACTTGGAAAGTCTATGAGACTGACCCCACATGGCAGCCATTGGTTCCTGATAGGCATCACAGCACACCAGAACATTCCCATCTGTGGTGTTCCAAGGAATCTCTCTTTGGAAGGAGAGATGACCTTGCTTCTACTTCCAGGAGCTGACAGGGATTTGATCTTCCTTCCCCAGCTCTTTGAAAACAGAGCTTGCTCATGTGACATAGACTTGTTGAATTGGCTACTTACTTTGGGGACCTTAAATTTTAAGGAGGAACAACGATCCTGGGACTATTAGAGACTATATAGTAGTGTATCAGGAGAGAGTATTCACTTTCTAGGGCTATAGTGTTAAAGGACCACAAACTTTTGGTTTAAGCAATATAAATTAATATCTGACTAGAGACCCAATGCACAAAATTCGTGTACAGGTAGGATCCTAGGCCTGGTCAGTGATCAGGTTCTGGCTGCCAGTCAGGGCTTTCTTTCATTCCACACTATCCCCTAGTGGTCAGCGCACATCATAGAGAGCGATTGGTCTCCTGGTCAAACTTCTGCAGGGACAATTTGTGTATTAGGCATCCTATATAATAAAAAAAGATGATAAGCAAATTATGCCCTTGGGAGTATGACCAGAAGGCAGGGCTGGACAGCCAATTGCCCACGATCCTTATTACTGGCCAGCCACACCCCTGACCTCCCCTCCCACCTAATCAGGGGTGGGGTTGGCTGGTCAATTTCCAGTGTCCCCTCCTCCCCACCAGCCCATCCCAATCAATCCCAATAGAGGTTAGCTGGCCATACCTCACCCATGCATGAATTCATGTACTGAGCCTCTAGTATAGATAAATAGATGATAGATAGATAGATAGATAGATAGATAGATAGATAGATAGTCCTGGATGCTAAAGGTCTGAGGTCAAGCTTTTGGCAGGGTTGATTCTTTCAATCTGTTCCATGCCTCTTTCCTAACTGCTGATGGTTTCCTGGCAGTCTTTGTAGAAACAGCACCCTAATTTCTGCCTTCATCCTCATGCGGCATTTTCTCCCTATGTGTCTGTGTCCAAATTTTCCCTTTATGTAAGAACACTAGTCATATTAAGATCTTGTCTAAATAACTCACCTAATTACTTTGCAACAACTCTATATCCCAAAATGGTTTCGTTTTTGAGGTTCTAGGTGTTAGGAATTCAACATATAAATTTTGAAGGGATGCAATTTATCCCATAAAAGGGGATGATTCTAGAAGACTGTACAGGAGTGGGCTTCTTTTTAGACTTTTCTGATGGCAGGATCTTGGCTGCTCCTGTGCTTATTTTCTGCTTATTTTCTGTGTCTGATTCTATAAGTTTACATTTCTGGTTAATTTAGGTTGAAGTATTTCTCTTGCTTGCCAGTAAGAACTTTAAAGACCCACTGTACTCAGTCAAACTATGCTATTCATATATAAGAATTACATTGATCAAAGACACAGTATTTCTATAGGGCTCCACATATGTTGTTTTATTTGACAACACTGCTTATTTTTTTAATGGGTATAAAAGGGCATTTCCAGGTATTTTCTTTCTATATATATTAAAAGGACATATAGCATATAGGTCAATGGGCTTGAGTAAGTAAAGATAATGAAATAACTTAGTTTAGGAGATATAAAGTTTACTTTTCCATGCTTTGTATTGGAGAGATATTCACCATTGCATAAAAACTAAAAATGGAGCCTTTGAAAAAGTTGAAAGGCAATTTAGTACAGTTTTCAGTTAAAAAGAAAACTGTTGAATAATTTTTTTTTGTCCTACAAATTCCTGATGTAAAAAACAACAACAACAAAAACAAGTGGAGGTTATTTTTATTATTTTCCATGGACACTTGAACTTTAAAAATGAACGGGAATTTATAGAATTTATAGGTGAAAGAAGAGCAAGATTGCTGCAATCATTGTTTTTTTTAATTTTTTTTTCTACACAGTTATTGCCTGGAAAGACTAGGATGTCAGCAGCTGATATTATATTTCATTAGGGTTTTAGTCAACAACAGTCAACAGTAAGTGTTGTAGCCATCAACATCACGACTTTAGCTAAAGGATAAATAATTGAAATACAGTACAATCTAGAACAAGGGAAGTGTTCTTCCACGTTACTCTGACAGTTTTCATAATTTAAAGAGGAATATAACTACCTCAGTCTCTGTCAATAGCTGAATAGATTTAAAAAATGTGATGTATATACTTGCATGCTTGTGCACCACCCACACATGAACACACAATGCAATGTCATTCAACCTCAGAAGGAAGAAAATTCTGTCCTTTGTGACAACATAGATGAAACCTGGAGAATACTGTGATCAGTGAAATAAGCCAGAAAAAAACAAATACTGCATGATCTCATATGTGGAATCTTAAAAAGAAAAAAAAAATTCAAACACACAGAAACAGAGCAGAAAAGTGATCGTCAGTGTTTGAGGGGTGAAGAAAATGGGAAGAGATTGGTAAAAAATACATTCAGATATAAATGAATAAGGTCTGAAGATATAATATATGACATAGTGACTATAGTTGACAAGTTGACAACAGTACATTGTATAATTAAAATTTCCCAGGAGAGTAAAGAGTAAAATTTAAATGTCTTCTCCCTCTCTCTCTCTCTCTCTCTCTCTCTCTCTCTCTCTCTCTCACACACACACACACACACACACACACACACACACACATGGGCTAGACAAAAGTCCATTTAGGAGAGAGTCTGACAAGATGGATGAACCTCCAGAACAATTTCTCATGAACACCGTCAATTTGCTCTTGTTATTTTCACTGTCTTTAGCGTTAAAGAAACCCACCCATATAGCCCTGGCTGGCATGGCACAATTGGTTGGGTGTCATTGCACTAAAAGGTTGCTGGCTTGATTCCTGGTCAGGGCACACATGCCCAGTGTGTGGACTTGATCCCTGGTGGTAGTGCAGGAGGCAGCCAATCAATATTTACCTCTTACATGGATGTTTCTCCTTTTCTTTTCCTCTCTCTGTCTAAAATATATCTTTAAAAAACATAAGTCAGCTATTGTACTAAACTCAGGCAATTCATTGATGATGAAGACACAAACTTTACACAGAAGTAGAAGTCAGCAAACCTTTTCTGTACAGATCCAGGTAGCAAATAGTTGAGGTTTTGTGGGCCATAACGCTGTCACAACTACCTGAGAAAATACAGGCCCAAAGAAAATGCAAAAAGGAACAGTGTGGATGTTCCAATACATATTTATGAATTCTGAAATTTGAATTGTATATAATTTTCATGTGCATGAAATATAAAATTCTTCTTATGATTTATTCCAACCATTTAAAAAAGTAAAGGTCATATATTTTTTTTATTCCTGGGACATATGGAAAGCAGACAGACAGCAGGCCTGGTCTGAAGAATTCTAGAGTCTAGTAATAGAGGCAGAGATGTAAACCATTGGAATACTGAGTAAATATGTGCTCTGTGTACATATGAACAAGAATCATCAGAGGATTCTCCATGGCCATGTAACACAAGATAATGCAATGGTTTTAACCTATCTTCTCACTCTGAGTGAGAAAGGGTTATAGCATTTTAATATGTATTAATTGCCCATTATTGACATTTTTACCTCAGTCAGAAAATGCATCCTCTGAATTGTGGGAGAGGGAAAGAAAAAGGAGTGGGAGAAAGAAGTTGTCTGTTTTGATCTAAGCATCTAGCAGTGGTGAGTGGATTCAGATTAAAAACAATTGTAAAATATTTTAAGTGAATATTACTTAGTGATCAGGATCATTTCTTTCTGATGCTTAAATCCTGCTATTCTACTCTTCACGTCTCCACATGCTGCCTTTCTTCTACCAGCAGAGAATCATTGGGCATGCTCTAACAATTAATTATATTTTAAGGGAAAAAATGAGATATATCTGCTAAAATTTTTTCAAGTTTGCAATGGAACTCAGAAACCCCCCCAAAAATATTTCCTGACTAAAATTACAGTGATCCTCATAATTTTATGGTCACATGGTTTGTGCCTACACTCAGAAAGGTCCCACTCTGCTGCCACCGCCTTGGAATTCTTAACAGTTTTTGAACAACGGGTCTGCATTTCCCACTTGCGCTAAGCCCAGCAAATCATACAGCTAGCTCTAGGAAGAAATGACAGGAACTCTGCATTATATTTTATATCCTATAATACTTTCCATAGCAACATGCCATCTACATAGCCAACTATCAGAACTCTCTGGTGAATACCCAGCATTTATGAACTGCCTATATTTGCCAGGTGCTATTCTAGTCACTTTGCATAGAAGATGATAACATTGACTTGATTCTTATGGAACTGATTTGTGAGCCATGCTTAAACACATAAATGATCCATGAATAAAAAAGACAATAGTGGGAGAGGGCTGTAAATGTAGTGAAATAGACAGAATGAAGAGTGGAAGTAGGGAAAGTGAACTAAGAGAGAAATGTTGCCCAGCTTCTTGGCTACTCTGAAACTGGAGGAATAGATGGAATCATCTGACACATCACGATTCCTGGCAGCATTGTGTGTGTGTATGTGTGTGTGTGTGTGTGTGTGTGAAAAGAATTAGGTGGATAATGAAAACTCACAGAAAGTGACAGCTTCTGTAAATAACCTCAGCAGCTACAACAAGCAATAGTGTTTAAAGAAGTAAATGGAGGACAGCTGGTCATGATTTGGTGATAATGAGGCCCACATCAGTGAGCATTCCAGATCTTTTCAGCTGAAGTCAGGCATACAGAGGGCAATCATCCTTAGTATTCAGAAAATATCATCCATTTTTATTGATGTCAGAGAGAAAGAGAAAGGGACAGAGGGATAGAAACACCAATATGAGAATCATTTATCAGCTGCCTTCTGAAGGCCTGAATGCACTGGATATGGAGCCTACAACCCAAGCATGTACCCTGACTGGGATTCAAACTAGGACCTCCTGTTTCACAGGTCAATGTTCAATCACTGAGACACACTAGACAGGCAATTTATTTTTGTTTGTATTTGAGTTTAAAAAACCAATGTAAGGGTTTTTCCAGTAATTTACTCACAACACTTTGTTAAAGTTTACAATATTTTCAGTCATTTAATATTAAGTGAAAAAACTTAGCTAAGTTAACCATAATATTCATTGACTGGGTGAGATGTGAACAGAATGTTAGAAATGTGTGAACTGAAGTTCTGTAATGATTATATATAAAATCTTTTATTTTAAAAAGCCAATACCATGTTAAAACTAGGAATGAAAGTGAAGTATTTCTAAATTTTGGCAAAAGTGGGTCATTTTTTGTGGGAGCCCCTTTCCACGTCCCACGTAGTTCGGGTTCCCGGTTGGTTCAGGGTTCGAGTTCTGAAGGAGGCCGCATGCAAACGAAATGAGAGACTAGAAAACATTAATTTGGCGATATTGGGGGGCCAGGCGGAGCCTTCCTCTAGTGGAAAGGACTACCCCTTGATCTGGCCTTTTTCTCCTTTTTATTAAGGCTTTGGGACACACCCCTAGCCTTTAGGCAGGAAATAACAAAAACAGAAATTAACATGAAACAAACAGGTAGAGGCTGCTTCAGCTAACAATGTTTTCATCTAAACAGTGAGTAATTAGCTCTGACCTTTCAGAGCAATTAAGGTTGACCAGCCTTCTGGCCTCCTGTTTACATCCATTTAGTGAGAACAATGTTTGGTTTCCTACATCTCCCCCATTTTCTTTCCTCTAAAAAATCTTGTATCTGCAGACTAGAAATAAACAAAAAATAAGACAAGCAACAATGGCTATGCTAAGAGGTAAATGAATAAGTCTGTAGTAAGTTTCTTTCTGGACCAACAGTCCTTTGAGTCCCAGTTTCAATGTCCAACAGTTTCTTGAGTGTACATGTTACCAATGATATTTCAGTTCTGGATGGTGGACAAATGGTGGCAATGCAGGTCTGACCTTCTCTGGTTTGGTCCTGGGCAACCTGCATCGATGCACAGCTGCAGACTGTTAGGATGGCAAGGTATCGTCAGCATCTTCCATCTCTGGACTGCTTCTCCTCTCGTCTTCATAGCTGGAGCATTCTCTGTTGTAGAAATTAACATGGTCTTAGAGCTGTTTTTCTGAAAATATATAAACATTTTTGACCAAAAGTTAGTAAAGGAATTTTTTCTATAAATTTGACTTTGGATCCTTTTTATTTTTGTCCAAATGATTTTCCTTTGGCTTATTTTAATACTATGTATGTTTTTCATGGGTGTCTTAGTGTTAAGTAAAAACAACAAAACAATTTCTAGATGTAATTTGCTTACAGGATACTTTTCCTTACATAATATTACTGTACTATCCCCCCTTTTTTGATTTAATTATTAGGAGGCTTTTGGAAAATTTTTATAATGCAAATATGACTGCTTTATGTTTATTGCATGTTAATTAATTTTACCATGCAATGAACTACCAATAGAAATTTTAGTTAATACTTTAGGAACAACTTTTTTTCCAGTACAATTAAATTTTCTTGAATATTCACCTATTTCAATTAACCAATTAAATTAATTTGAAAATTTAACTACTATTTTATTGACAAATTTAATATTCTAACAACAATCTTAGTTTTATCCTATAAATATTAGTGGAAAGGATTATTTGCATTCTTGAGTAGGCCCTGAGCATTCCTGGTGTTAGGTTGGATTTAGAATATAGGGCAGCTGTTAGCCAGGTCTGTCTGTTGCTGGGTCCCAATCTGAGCTGCACTAAATCTTTATCTGTCATCTGTGTCCCGAACGAAGCTGGGCCAAGTCTCTGTCTTGTCACCTGGGTCCCAATCAGAGCTGGGTGTGGGAAGTGAAGCAGCCAAGGGGCAGGAGACCTCCCTCAGAAGGGGCGAAGGTTCAAGTCCCTGCAATGTTTTGGGGGTGAGGATCTGTGCCTCATCTCTGTTGATCCCCAAGTTTTCTCCTGATGGCCCCTCTGCGACTGTGCCTGTTTTAGGTTGTTCCTCCTCTGAGGAATCTTACCCATCACTGGCTAACCAACCATCCTCCGGGGCCAAGCAGAGTGATGTGAGGTTCAGTTCCGTCTCCTTGGTAGCCAATGCCCTTGTGGCCTCCACGCCCAGTACCTGCCTTGGGATCCCCTCGCCTGCTGGCAGGGTCCCAGCACTGATCACATATCTTGGGGAACCCAGGTTTCTTCTCCAGGGAGGGCCCAGCTCACACCACTGGGTGAGAGAGAGATTCATGGTACCAGCCAACACGAGGCTTCAACCTCAGCATGAACAGAAAGCTCAGGTGACAGCTGTGGGAGGGTCCCTCTTGGCAAAAAGAGCAAGAAAAGCCAATATAGAATGCTCAAGTGCCTTCTCACTGCCTTAATTCTTTTCATGTTATTTTTAAAATTGCTACCAAACATTCAAAGAAATAGATTGTAAGTTTGTTTGGGATATTTGTCAAAAAATTATAATGACATTGTAGAATAAAATCATGTAAGGATATTTTTTGTTCTAGGCCATGGCAATTCAATTTCAAACTGGCTATCAATTTCTTTTTGTATAGACAAGGTCTTAGTTACTTTATTAGAATACTTAATCAAATTGCTTACAAAGACATTGGCTTTTTTAGCTGAAAACCTTGATTTTTATTTAAAAAGCTAATTTATTAATTAAAGTAGGTATCTTAATTTGAAAAGCAAAATAAATTTAGTAAATGTTTATGTCTGATTCACAAGCCACAAATGTTGCCCCGCCTCTAGCTTAAGAATACAGGCGCCTACGGGCTTTTTGTCATTTTAATGTTGGAATTTTAAGAAATATTTAGTTACTTAATTTTGCCCTTCGTAGAGACTACAAGAAACAGGGGAATCAGTACTCCTAAGGGTTCTTACCCATGAAGGGTCAGGAATATAAGTCAAAAATACTTCCCCATGTGCCCCAGGTAATATTACTGTACAGCTGATAACTGTTGGTATTGCAAGAAATATGTTCTTAGGCGTCTGTACCGTCCTCTTTACCATGCTCCCGGTGGCCTTCAGGTTGTTTGTTGTTCTGCTTGTCCTCCTCCTGCTCCTCATCTTCAATGGATTGCTTGGAGTCGCTGCTCTCTGTGAGTGAGGTACAGTGGTACCTCGAGATACGAGTTTAATTCATTCCATAACCTTGCTTGTATCTCAAAGCAAATTTCCACATTGAAATCAATTGAAATGCCATTAATCCATTCCAGCCCCCAAAATGCCACCCCAGTTGTTCTTGTTACGTGTTTTTGAATAAGAAAAATGTATTTATAAATAACAAATATTGAATAAAAACATAATACAAGAGAATGTAAAGGAATAAACTGCTTTTATAAAGTGTATTTACCTACTCGTTACACTCTTAATGCTACACTTTATCCCTAAACTGAATGTAACTTAACTAATCTTCACTGAACTTAATTGCTACTGGTCTTTGCATTTTTGGCCGATTTCAAAAAAAACGTGTCTAACGAGGTTTGCCTCTTCCTCCCTTTCAGAATGTTTCTGAAATGGGTGAGGCAAGTTTCATTGAACAGCTCCAATGCACAACCATTAGCAACTTTTTCGGGGTGTTTCTTTTCCACGCAGTGTGACACCCTCTCCCACATTCCTAAGATCTCCTTCATCTCACTTGTAGAGATCTCCTCCACCTCTGGCTCCTCCTCGAAACCAATTTCTTGGAGAACTTCCACATGTTGCTGACACTGCAACTCTTGTAACTCCTCCTCGACGAGCTCATTCACGTCTCTCTCATCCACCTCCAGGCCCATGGATTTTCCCAGAGACACTATCTCCTCCTCCACTGGCACCTCGGGGTTCGAATCCTTTGAAGGTCCTTTCGGCTATGGCCTCAGGCCACAGCTTCTTCCATGCAGAGGTCAAAGTCCTCATTGTAACACCCAGCGAGGCCTGATCAATAATTCTGAGGCATATCAGGATGTTAAAGTGGTTTTTCCAGAACTCTCGAAGGGTGAGGTTTGTGTTCTCCATCACCTCAAAGCAGCGCCGGAACAGGTGCTTGATGTACAGCTTTTTAAAATTAGAAATCACCTCCTGATCCATGGGCTGCAGGATAGGAGTGGTGTTGGGAGGCAGGTAGACAACCTTTATAAACTTGAACTCTTCGAGGAGTTCATCTTCGAGGTTAGGTGGGTGAGCAGGTGCATTGTCGAGGACGAGGAGGGCTTGCATGGTTAGGTTGTTTTCCTGTAGATATTTCTTAACAGAAGGGCCGAAAACCAGGTTTACCCACTCCACAAAGAACTGCCTGGTGACCCATGCCTTCGGGTTTTCCCTCCACATAACTTGCAGTTTATCTTTTAAAATCTTATGTGACTTAAAGACTCTGGGGTTTTCCGAATGGTATAAAAGCAGAGGCTTGATCTTGCAGTTGCCACTCGCATTGGTGCACAGTGCGAGAGTTAGCCTATCCTTCATGGGTTTGTGGCCTGGCATCGCCTTCTCCTCTGCCATTATATAAGTCCTATTCGGCATCTTCTTCCAGAAAAGCCCTGTCTCATCACAGTTGAAGACTTGCTGGGGGATATATCCTTTGGCTTCTATCAGTTCGGAAAAAGTTTTGAGGTAATCCTTAGCTGCCTTCTCATCTGAACTTGCTGCCTCACCATGCAACGATGGAGTGAATGCCAGACCTTTTCCTGAAGTTATCAAACTAGCCTCTACTGGCTTTAAATGTCTTTCGATGCTTAGTCCGTCCTTGGAAGTGCGCGGGGTCTGCTCCAGCAAATCACTGTAAATCGCTCGCGCCTTCTCGCATATGATGCCCTGTGTTAATGTATCTCCTTTAAGCTGCTTCTCCATTACCCGCACCATCAGTAGATTCTCCATCTTTTCATGGAGAGAGCTACGGAGCTTAGAAATTATTGTAACGCCCTTAGCTGGCGTTATACCCTTTATCGACTCCTTCTGTTTAAGCACAGTGCATATCGTTGAAGTACTACGCCCGTATTGCCTCGCCAAGTCAGCCACTCGCACACCTTGCTCATATTTTTCTATGATTTCATGCTTTAATTCAATAGACATCATCCTCTTCTGAGCACTGACCTTTCCACTCGCTTTCTTCGGACCCATGGTTATAAAAAGAAATGTGATAAAATATGTAAATGCACAAAAGATGCTTTGACAACAAGGTAAACAAGCACACTGGCTGAGGCATGGGGAATTATGAGACGCTTGAGTGGTGGTAAACTGCCGGCTGATTCGCGCGATTACTCGTATCTCAAATGTTGCTCGTATTTCAAAGCAAAAATCGCTCCCTCAACAGCTCATATCTCAAAAATCTTGTATGTTAGGGCACTCGTATCTCAAGGTACCACTGTAGTTGATTGTCTGCAGCTGCATGGTGTGGCTCCAGGTGCAAAGTCTTTATTAGTCTGACTAGTTTCTCTCTTGGATCCCTGTTGCAGTTTAATATTTCTAGCAGGAATCCACACGGTTTGGAAACATTTTCTGGAAATATACAAGCATACCCTCTCCCAAAGATTAATAATGGATTGGGTCCCTTCCATAAACCAGATTCGGGATCTTTCCTTTTAACTTTTATCCTGAATAACGAGGCTGAGGGGCACCCCTCTGGCCATTTCCCGGCGGTTGATCTAAAGGCTGCCTCTTTCTATGAAATTTTGATTTACACTGTCTTGTCCAATGGTTACCTCTCTGACATCTAGGACACCGGGAGATTGGATCTCTCAGAGGCTGTTTATGCCTCTCACTAAAGTGCTACCTTGTGTAATTCTTAGAGGCCAAATTTTTACAACATTTAAAATATAGTTATTAATTCTTATTTGATAAAGTTTTCCATGTAATTTCAAATATATATTTCAGTTAAATTTAAAAAGATTTCCTTTAATAAGAGAGAACAAATTTCTTGTATTACTCTGGGCCCATGGAGCTTTCTAAGAATCATCTCTGTTAAAGCCTTGAAATATTAACATGGAAAAAACCATCAAATATATATTCATCAAATTTTGTTTTAATAGGATAGCAGGAAGAATTGTAACAATCTCTCATATTACCCAAAATGGACAAACCTCTGTATTATTAATACTTTCAAACTGCCTTTGGGAATACAAAGAGATATCTGTGTTTTTCTTTTTTTTTCTTCTTTTTTTTATTAAATTAAATCTTTATTATTCAGATTATTGCATTTGTCTCTCTTTTTTCCCCTCCATAGCTCCCCTCCACCCATCTCGCACCCTTCCCTCTACTCTTACTGCCCCCCCCATTGATGAGTCCATAGGTGTATGCTTTTTGTCCAGTCACTTCCTGTACACACCTCCCCCCTTTCCCCCTGAGAGTTATCAGTCCACTCCCTTTCTGTGCTCCTGATTCTATTATATTCACCAGTTTATTCTGTTGATCAAATTTTTAATTCACTTAATTTTTAGATTCACTTGTTGATAGATATGTATTTATTGTTCATAATTTTTTCTCTTTTACCTTTTTCTTCTTCCTCTTCTAAAAGAATACCTTTTAGCATTTCATATAATACTGGATTGGAGTTGATGAACTCCTTTAGCTTTTCCTATTTGTGAGGCTGTTTATCTGCCCTTCAATTCTGAATGATAGCTTTGCTGGATAGCGTATTCTTGGTTGTAGGTTCTTGCTATTCATCACATTGAATATTTTTTGCAACTCGTGTCTGGCCTGCATTGTTTCTGTTGAGAAATCAGCTGACAGTCGTATGGGTGCTCCCTTGTAGGTAATGAACTGTTTTTCTCTTGCTGCTTTTAATATTCTCTCTTTGTCTTTTGCTCTTGGTATTTTAATTATGATGTGTCTTGGGGTAGTCCTCTTTGGATTCCTTTTATGTGGCATTCTGTGTGCTTCCTGGACTGGTAAGTCTATTTCTTTTACCAGATGTGGGAAGTTTTCAGTTATTATTTCTTTAAGTAGGTTTTCAATATCTTACTCTCTCTCTTCTTCTGGCATCCCCACAATTCTGATGTTGGTACGCTTGAAGCTGTCCCAGAGACACCTTACATTATCTTCACATTTTTGGATTCTTTTCTCTTCTTGCTTTTCCAGTTGAGTGTTTTCTGATTCTTTATATTTCAAATTTTTGACTTGATTCTTGCCTTCCTCTAGTCTGCTGTTAGTTCTCTGTATAATTTTTTTTAATTTCAGTCAGTGTTTGTTTAATTTCTATTTGGTCCTTTATCATCTCTAGTTGGTCCTTTTCCATCTCTAGTTGGCTCTTTTGCATCTCTAGTTGGTCCTTTTTCATTCCCTCTTGTGACTTGCTAACTTTATCCAACTTTTCTAGGATATTCTTGAATAACCTTATAAGTGTGGTTTTGAACTCTATATCCAGTTGTTTGTTTTCCTCCATTTCTTTTGTTTGTGATCCCTTCCCTTGTCTCGGCATTTTCACTATGCTGGGAGAACTTCTGTGTTGGATTCAGCCTTATGATAACAGACTTGCAAAACTGCAAAAGCCTCTCTGTTGAGCTTGGGTTGAGTGGAGTCTCAGGGCTTAATGGTCCACCTTGCCTTCCAGTCAGCCCCGCCCTCCATGGCCCCTGAGTCTCACATGACTGGGTAATCGCTGGAGCAGTCTGTGTGTGTGCAAGCTCTCTCTCAGTGCCTCTAGACTGCTGCCCCTCTGGCTCCCCTGTGCTCCGGGACCACACGAGTCTGGGTCCCCAGGGTTTTGCTCAAAACTGGGGCCCTGTGGAGTCAGAAGTGGCACAGCAGGGAGGGTCTGTCTCTTGCCTACTCCTGAAAGCCAGCGGCACAATTAGCAGTCGGTCCTCTGCGCCCAGTGCCTAGCGCACCATCAGACTTCTGATCTTTTGCAACTCCCCTAAACCTCCGTGCACCTCTCCCTCTTCATAGTCCAAACTCCCCCTGAATGAATTTTGGCTGGATCTGGAGTTCAGTGTCGTAGGACAAGGAGTTAAATGCCTTTGACAATCTTCGTCTCCTTCCTGCCAGAGGAAGCCAGCCAGGTTCACTGTCACCCACTCTCTCTATGAGCGCATCTCTGTACCTCAGCTTTTTACAGCTCCTCTGTACTTTGTGAGCTCCTCTCTTTCCTTCCAGTTGTAGAACTTTCACTCAGCCAGCTTTCCTGTGGTTCTGGATAATGTTCGTTCTGTCTTTTAGTTGTAGTTTTGAAATTTTTGTGCGAGGCAGCAGTGTAGGTATTTACCTATGCCGCCATCTTTGATTCTCCTGTGTTTTTCTGATATTGTAAATTTAGATTTGGGGTTTGGTGGTGTAATAGTTGCTTACATGTGGCCAGAACTCCTATGCCCAAATGATTTTCTTTTTTTGAGATTGAGGAACACATATTTTTTAAATACATTTTTATTGATTTGTACAGAGAGGAAGGGAGAGGGATAGAAAGTTAGGAACATGGATGAGAGAGAAACATACATCAGCTGCCTTCTGCAAGCCCACTACTGGGGATCGAGCCTGAAATCAAGGTACATGCCCTTGACCAGAATCAAACCCAGGACCTTTTAGTCCTCAGGCTGATGTTCTATTCACTGAGCCAAACCAGCTAGGGTGAGGAATGCATATTTAATCTTTATGCCTTGGTTCTAGCTCCTTTTTCCAAGCTGAGTGACAATTTTGGGGGGCTTTTGTTTTAGTTGGTGCTCTAATGCTTAATCTCAGTATCCTTTACTCTTGATTATCTAATTTTTATAAAAGATGTACCTTTTTCTTTGGTTAGGGAAAGCAGGTTTTCTTGTCTGCCAGAACACAATTTATATGTCTTATTGGCTCCATTAAACTTTTTTTTTAAAATATATATTTTATTTTATTTTTTTACAGAGAGGAAGGGAGAGGGATAGAGAGTTAAACATCGATGAGAGAGAAACATTAATCAGTTGCCTCCTGCACACCTCCTACTGGGGATGTACCTACAACCGAGGTACGTGCCCTTGACCAGAATCAAACCTGGGACCTTTCAGTCCGCAGGCTGATGCTCTATCCACCAAGCCAAACCAGTTTTGGCTCCATTAAACTTTTGGAAAACCTAAAACAAAAACAAAAACAAAACCCTAATGTTATTATTCATTTTTATTTTATATAAGAGAGAGGGAAAATACATCACTTACAGGGAACCCAGAACTCATAATGCCCAGTTTTAATCCTTTTATACCATAATTTAATGTCTTAGTTTTCAATAGCCTTTGGATATAAACTTAATGGCATCGCTATTTAAGTTTATTCTAAAGTTCTCATCTTTTGGGAGATGAAGTTCTGTTTCTTGAAAAGTAACCTATTACCAGGTATTTTTTAGTGCCTCTAAGGCCATCTTAAATATGTGTGTGAATCAGTCTTACCATCCCTCCCTGTGAGTGAATCAGTCTTACCATTCCTCCCTGTGTAATCCAGACATTCAGGTCCACCACCAGGTACCTACTCAGCTTCTCCTTCTGCTCTAATTGTTAGAGACATGCGCTACTGTTACCACATGCTAGGTAGGTACTAGCTGTTCAGGAGACACATGTCAATCCACCTGAGAGTCCCTGATCTGGAAATTAACCACAACCTCTGCAGGTTTAGAGTGAGTTTCAAACATTAACTTGCATTTGTTTCATAGGGATTCTGTTCAATGCCGACTCAGATTCAGCCAGCCAGGGGAGGAGCTTGAGAGTCTGCCTTTCTGATAAACTGCCAGTTGTTGCCGATGCTGCCAGCCCACATACAACACAGTGAATGGTTAGATTCAGAGCAATGTTTCTCAAAATGTTTGTTTTGTACCACTTGACTTTCAATTACCACAAATGTTTGTTTGTTTTTATTTTTATTGTAGACTACTGGGCCCCTCTTACTAATATATCAATACTTCTGAGGATAAGAAACTAGAAATTTGTGTTTTTAACAAGTTTCTTAAGATGACTACTGAGTAAAGAGTAGGCTGGTGTACAGACACCATAGGTCACACACCCAAACAGCTTCTTACAAAACTAGAAGAGAAATCACTCTTTATGTATTTGCTAAATTAGAGGCACGGGAGAGAGGGTTCAGATACCTTGGGCTCTAATACTTTCAGAATTTAGAGCTCTATCATAAATGCAGTCCTTTCCCCCTCTGGAGACAAATACACCATTTGTGGGGCAAGGTTGAATATGGCCTAAGATCATCTCAAATATTTCATTCAGAAGTGTCATGTCTCTGCAATCCTTGGTTCTATTTTCTAAGTTCTTTAAAGAAAATTCTAGACTTCTTCCACCTTTATTGCAGATTCTTTCCTATTTTTCCTACTTGCATTCTGGCCTTCACCATGTCCTCTTGTTCACATCTAAAATACACCTGAACCTCCAGTTGTGGATAGGATTCATATCTTTGTCTCCTAAAATCCTCTGAGTCCTATTTAATCTGGTCAATTAAAAAATACCTATGTGGCTAAGATGTTACCTGACTCCACATCCTGGATACCTCTGACACAATTTTAGTTTGAGTTCAGGTGTATTTAAGCATTATTTGCACAGCAGAGGCCTTTGATAACTTCTCTGCCTGGCAGATGATGCCACAGCCAGATTGAGCCAGCATATGTCTCACCAGTATCACCTTATGTATCTCAATATATAGCTCCTATATTGCATTAACCAGGATAGGCATCCCAGGGTATTGCTTGTGCCTGAAGAGAACTGTGCTTTTTCTTGAAAATAGAGCCTCAGCTTACTGGATTATACAACTAAATATCAGAGCATGCAGGGAAGCTAATCACATTGAGGATCACACATTTATTTTGCTAATGAGAAACATCTCTAACAGGAGAGGAGTGAAGTAACTTGAATAATTAGATTTTTAATGATGTACTGGGACTTAAATAGAAGACCCTTAAAACAAGAACTTTTTCTTTTTATCTGACCACTGTTGCTAGAAATTCCAATACTATGTTCAATAAGAGTAGTGAAAGTAGACATCCCTGTCTTATTCCTGATCTTAAGGGAAACCCTTTTAGTTTCTACCAATTGGGTAGGGTATTAGTTAGCTGTAGATTTTTCATATATGACCTTTATTATGTTAAGGTATGATCCTTCTATTCCCACTTTACTGAGGGTTTTTATCGAATACTTTTTCTGCATCTGTTAATATGATCTTGTGATTTTTACCTTTCATTTTTTTGTGATGTAATCACATTGATTTGCAAATATTGTACAAACCTTACATCTCTAGAATAAATCCCACTTATCATGATCTCTGATTTTTTAATGTATTGCTAGCTCTGATTGATAATATTTGGTTAAGGAGTTAACAAATATGTTTATTAGGAATATTGGCCTATAATTTTCTTTCTTTGCTGTCTCTTTATCTGTTTTTTTTTTTTTTTGTATTAGGATGATGTTGGTCTCTGCCAGGCAGAGAAGTTATCAAAGGCCTCACTTAATTGTGCAAATTAAGTCAAAAAAGTCATCTGAGAAAGACAAACACGATATGATCTCACTAATATTTGGAATTTAATGGCAAAATAAACTGATGAACAAAATGGAACCAGAAATATGGATACATGCAATAGGCTGGCAGGTGCCAGAAGTGGGGAAGAGGGAGGGTAGAATAAAGAAGGTAGAATAAAAGGAACAGCTAAACAAAATATTTGCAGACCCCTTAGGGGGGTAGAATAAAGAAGGTAGAATAAAAGGAACAGCTAAACAAAATATTTGCAGATCCCATGTACACAGACAATAGTGTGTTGAAGGCCAAGGGAGGGGGAGGTGAGGATGGGTGGAAGTGGGCAAAGGAGTGGGGTAAGGGAGACACCTATAATAGTTTCAACATTAAAAATGATCCTATATAATAAAAGCTTAATATGCTAAGTGTCCTGTTATCTGGTCGGCCATTCAACCAATCAAAGCATAATATACTAATGATATGCTAAGGTCACTTAACTGCTCGCTATGACATGCACTGACCACCAGGACAGAGAGTCAACTATCTGACCAATCTCTATGATGTGCACTGACTAGTAGGAGACAGATGCTCTGACTGGTAGGTTAGCTTGCTTCTGGAGACCAGCCAATCAGGACTGAGCAAGACAGCCCCTAATCATACACTGGTGGGGTCCTCGTCCTGGCCTTTGTCCACTCACAATCCAGGCTGAGGTGCCCCCCACCCCACAATGCATGAATTTCATGCACCAAGCCTCTAGTTAATAATAAAGAAGAGGTTTTCAAAAGCTTTGTGGAATTACAAGTAGGGAAACAGAGATTTTTCTTTATAAGGGAAAATCCTTATAAACTCCCAGGTATTTTACTTAATCTTAATACTGACATATATCTTAATTACTCCACATCCAGAGTCCCTTTGTTTCATGAACCCTGTCTTTCGCAACAGCAAAGTTCTTCATAACTTTGTATTATATAATATCAGACCTTTATATTATATAATATCAGAATCTATATGAATTCACACTGTCCTTGAGAGCATTTGTCAACAGCAATTCTTATCCTGTTCCCTTGGCTTCATCATTTCCCCTCCCAATTCTAAACTTGAAAATACTTATGTTAGTATTACTGCAAACATAACCACAAACTGATTTTAAATTAAAATTTGACTGTTATATATTTACCAAATAATGTTTAAGTGTCTTCCATTAGTTGCTTTATTCAGCAAATAGAACTATGGAAGTGAGGAAGACATAAGACTGTGGCTCTCCTGAGCTAAACATTCTAGTGGGTTTTATTTTCAACTATTCCACAGTATGGTGTGGGGCAGGCTAAGTAAAATAGCTTCTGCCTCTTGGACAAATATCTTCCCAAGGAATAAGTCAAATTGTTTTCAAGGCCAACAGTTCCAGAAAGAAAATGAGTATAAAATACACCACTGTTAAAAGTACAGGCATACAAATGGCCACTGGGGTTCTAATATGAAGACATGGGCAACCCTAGCAGGCATGTGGGGTCCAGTAAAGAAAATTCAGAAGCAAGGAGAATTCAGACATCCCAGCTGGTGAGCAAGCAGTTGATATCCATTAAGAAAACAGCATGAAGCACGGGTAAAGCTATGTATCTGGGTTCAGGAGCCCAACCGCCAGCTCTTCCATGGTAAGTGGAAGGTCTCATTGCAGCAATGTTGAATTCAGTCTTGAAAGGATGGTGGGATTGAGTGAGTAATTAAAGCCAAAAAAATGAATTTTTGTGTCTGGAGTTTAAAATTACATCTGGGTTTTGAAATAAAATGAAGACAAATTACTAGGTAACAGAACTGTAACTAAATTGAGTAGGAATATTGGGTCTCTGATGTAGTATCATGAAGTACTGGGGGGTAGAACTTTATTTTCTGCTAATTTTGCCAGGTTAAGAATTGGTGTAGATGCCTGAGTTGGGGACCAGTTGACAAAAGCAAAAAGCAATTTGCATTTGCTAGCACTTAGGGAACAATGTTGACTAACAGCAGTAAAAACAGGGATCTATATTATTTCTCACTTTAGTAATATCTTAAAGCATTTTGCATTTATGATACCAACTGCCCTTTTGAGATTAATAACCTATAGATTGCTTTAAAAAATTAGTCATTTGAATCATAGCTTAGAAAATGCATTTTTTTTAAAACCAAGAATGAATCACAGAAAAAAATTCTTTTTTTTTTTCTTTCAGAAAAATTTTCAATGCCTTTTTCAGGGCATCTATCAAGATGTTTATACTTCTCATCACATTATATCATTGTTTCTTAACTAAATCCTATTTGGGCATGATATTATTATAACACTAGAGACCTGGTACACAAAATCGTGCACAGGTAGGGTCCCTAGGCCTGGCCGGTGATCAGGGCCAGCCCGGGCCTTCCTTCCCTGTCTGCCAGCTGCCGGCCAGGGCCTTCCTTCGTTCTGTACCATCCCCTGGTGGTCAGTGCACATTATAGTGAGTGGTCAAACTCCCCAGTCTGTCAAACTCTTGGTGGGTCAAACTCCCAAGGGGACAATTTATATATTAGCCTTTTATAATATAGGATAGGGTTGGGTTGTATTTGTCAATGTTTTATTTACACTTTTGGCAACTGTGTTCATGAGGGAAATTTGTTTATGGTTTAATTGTTTATTTTTTGCAGTCTCAATAGAATTTTTTACTAAAGTCTCAGCTCTACAAAAAGTTTTGGAAGTTTACTAACTTTTTCTTAATGCTTAACATGCTTATAATGTCCTTTAGATTTTCAGTTTTTGCTGAGTGAAATTTGAAAATGTTTAATTTTTTAGAAAATCATCACTGAAATTGTAAAGTTCCTTAGTGGAGTTGTGAGGAGTTCTTTGGTAGATGCTGAGATGAGCTTCTCTAATCCTCTGCAGATCGGAAGGACTTCAATGCTCCCGGCTGCTGGGAGTGTCAGGTTTGTCAGCAACAGCCCTCAGCTGTTTGTCTTCTTTGACTTGGCTGAAGAGAGATGTTTCATGCAAGGCCATCCCCTCTTCCTAAGGGGGACTGTGTTCAGAGCCTGGTCAGTGTGGGGTGCATTAGTCCAGCCTTCTCACCTCCATTAGCAATAAATCTGGGTGATCTTTCCAGCTTCAGAACGCTGTGTTGGGTCATGCAGGGCTTCACTGAAATGACATTGGAGCTCCACTTCTTCCTCTGCCTACCTCATCTAGCTTTTTCCTTTCCTTTTCATGGTTATTGACTCCAGGAGCATTCCTTCATGATCTTCCTGTACACCATCTCCATTTCAGATTCAGAAGCCCAATGTTCCATAGGAACCTACAATGGCTTAAGAAAATATGTATAGTTTTTCTTATATAATTGAATCATACTTATTTTTTTTTACTTTGCTTTCATAACCTTGTTAAAATAGATAGTGAGACTTAACTATAGTTTAGATTTCTGTTACCACTTTTTAAGGCATGACTTCTATTTTTTAAAATACTTTATGTTGATTTCTTTCTAAAGATGTTTATCTGTTTGTTTTTATAAATATCACTACACATTGACTGGTGGCAATATATTGAGGCATCATTAAATATTTTGTGTCCATTCTGGGCCCCATGTGCTAGAGCTATACTTAATCCTGAAACAGAAATTTTAGGGGAACATAGGCAAGTTAAGGGAATTTTTAGAATTGGGATCAATGGAAACAAACATAGGGCTACAGATGGGGAGAAGGTACATCTCCATAACACAAGGAAGCCAGGTGCAGTTACATTTTCCTTAAGACTAGGGAAAAGCAACAGGATATTTCCATAAGAGAAGAGAAATGGAAGTAGCCAAAAGGTCTATATTTATAAAATAAAGAAAATGGAAGAAAGCTCAGAAGGTATAGGACAATGAGGGAGGTGGGCCTCAGGAGTCACTATAGTAACCAATTTGAAATGAAATATTGACCAATCAGAGGAGATATTAGGACACAGGAATTACAGTCTTTATAAATCATGGAAATAGAAAGTCTGTGAGGCCCTTTCCCTCTTTCCATATGGGAATCCATTCTGTGGGACTCTTTCCCTCTTCCCATATGGAAGTCTGTACTTGTTCTTCAATAAATCTCTACCTTTGCTATACTACTCTCTTTCTGTGGATTCATTCTTTGGCTCCTGCAGACAAAGAATACAGGTTCTAGTCCAAAAATTCCATATCGATCCTAATATTTCTTAGGGTTAGTGGGCTTTGGAGACTAATAACCTGACCTGGATAAACAGATCTAGGAAGGCTAGAACATTCTCATTGCATAGATGGCACACACTGAGACAGGTTTGCTTTGGTCAGGATTGGTTCAAGGTTGATTTTCTTTTCTTTTAAAAGAATTTTTTTATTGAATTTCAGAGAGAAAGAGGTAGAAAGAAACATTAATGATGAGAGAAAATCATTGATCAGCTGCCTCCTACATGCCCTCCACTGAGATTGAGCTAGCAATCTAGGCATATACCTTGACCGGGAATCAAACCATGACCTCCTGGTTCATAGGTCGATGCTCATCCATTAAGCCATGGCTGGAATGATTTTATTTATTTTTTCTTCAGCATCAAAAGATGGTGGTGAAACCCCAGTGACACACTTTATAGAGGATTTCATCCTCAGGATATATGATCAACAATCTATGGTCTATGTTAAGTATAAGCAGACAAAGGTGATTCTGATGATCTGGGTGGCTCTTTTGTAACAGGGCAGTGAAAAGCTAGGAAAATTACAGGACAAGTGGAATAGGGAAACTGAGATAGAAAAGTTTAAATAAGGCCAGACAATGTGGGCAATTTGTAGCTGACAATAACAAGCCATTATCTTCCTCAGCCAAGGACAGCAAAGGGAGAAAAAGTCTCCCTAAGGCAAGAATTCATGAAAGGAGGGGGAAGGTGAAAGAAAAAAGGCAGTTTTACTCCCTAAGCAGAAAAGCCAGCAGTCTCCAGGCTTGGCAAAATAAAATTGCCAGGTGATTGTCATAAATTCTGGGAAGGCCACAACAAACTAGAAAGGGACCTTGAGAGTTAATTTGTACCACAATAGTCAACAGAGGAATTTTGAAACCTATAGAAGGGTATATAAAGCCTGACCCCCACCCAACTCACTGTTCAGATTAGCTGAGAGCCCATCTGTGTATCATAAGCATAGATGCATAGATTGCTTGCCTCGTTTCTTTAATACATTCACTTGCTTTAATAAAATTGGCTTTATCACAACACAATCCTTTGGAATTTTCTCATTTAAATTCATTTATATGAGAAGACAAGAACTGAGGTTGGGGACAACCCTCTCCCTCTGACTCAGGGACTGTTGCTTACTCCTCTCTGGTATCTGTGCGAGGTGTCTGGCACACTTTTCATCCAGGTGGGCCTCATGGGACTGCTGTTTTCTTGAAAGCTTAGTACTCACTTTTAGGAAGTTTGCTAAGGAGCATGTTGTGTTTCATACAGAAGGAGAGAATTCTAAAGGGAACTCACAATGACCATCCGCCAGTTGAAGTAACAGAAGAGGCAGTCACTGCCTTTTAGGATTTTTCCTCGGGCTTTTTAGGCATCGAGGGCCAGGGTTTCCTATTTATTAGAATCTTAGAGATTGGGCTACATCTGATACTTAAGCTTCCTCACTAAGGTAACTTGCCTTTGTCTTCTTTTGCAACAAAGCCAAAGTGAATTTCAAAGGCCAGGGGAGACTATTTGGATTCAGGAACTTTGTTAACTGAGGATTTGGGGGTTTCTGACGGGTAGTGTCCATGGGGAAGGAGGTGGCCAAGTCTTAATGGAGGCAATAGTCCTCTGGTTGTGGGGGACAGAGAATAGCTATGTTGGAGGGTCTCCCTTGTTGGAGCAATTACAGATGCACCTTAGAAGTTAACAAGACAATGCATCATAAAGTAAGTGAGAATTAAAGGAGTTCAGAGAGGTTTAATAACTATTTGTTGATGTGAATTGCATGTAGACAATGGCCCATAGTGCTTACATCTAGCAATTACTTTTCTATTAACCTTGTCAGTGGGTAGCCACATATCTAATACTGTTCCCATGTCACCTCATCACCTCTAACTAATCTTACTACATCTTTTCACAACATATGGTAACTGGTTATTTTGGGAGACCAGCTTATTCAAATGGAGCTTGTTTTGTCTTCGACTCTCTTTTTCTTCTCTGGTTTTAATTGAACATTTTTTACATATCCATTTACTCTCTTCTCTTACGACACTGAATATACTCACTTTTTTTTTTTTTTTTTTTTTTTTTAGTGATTACTCTAGAGCAGTGGTCAGCAAACTGCAGCTCAAGAGCCACATGCAGCTCGCAAGCCGCTGTTTGGCCGCTCTGTTGACTAATAAGTTTGCCTACCACTGCCCTAGAATTTGCAATATAAACTTAAAAGTAACCTAAGTCTGGCCAGCTGATGAGGCTCAGTGGTTGAGTGTTAACCTATGAACTAGGAAGTCACAGTTTAATTCCTGGTCAGGGCACATGAGTGGGCTTGATCACCAGTGTGAGACATGCAAGAGGCAGCTAATCAATGATTCTTTCTCATCATTGATGTTTCTATCTTTTCCTCTCCCTTTCTCTCTGAAATCAATACAAAAATAGTCTAAGTCCGCTATCAAATAGTAACATCACACTACTTTTGTATAGTGGGATGACTTAAGAGTATTCCCGATTCTTCCCTCCTGTCACTTATAATATTGCTGTGATTAATTTCATTTATCCATAAGCTATGATCAATATATATTGTTGTTATTATTGTTAACAAGTACCTGTTAACTTTATTAAGGACATCAATATATACTTTATTTTACCTTGTTTATTCCTTTCCTAACACTTAATTTTCCTTTTTTAAAAGTCTTTATTGTTGAATATATTAAAGATGTTCCCTTTTTTCCCCATTGACCCCTTTTAGACTTCATCCTCCCACCATCGCAGGCCTTTACCACACTATTATCTGTGTCCTTGGGTTATGCATATATGCATACAAGTACTTTGGTTAATCTCTTCCCACTTACCCACCCACCCCCATCTTCCCTCTGAGATTCTGCAGTTTGTTCCATGCTTCTATGTCTATGGATCTGTTTGTTCATCAGGTTATTTTGTTCTTTACATTCCACAAGTTGAGCGAGATCATGTGATACTTGTCTTTCTCTTACTGGCTTATTTCACTTATTGTACATTCCAGGTATTTGGATCACATTTCTGACTTATATTATATTATTTGTCTTGTCTCTGAAGAACTTTTTACCATTTTAACATTTATAAGTAGAAAAATATAATGTGTCAAAATTTTTAATATTAAAAATAAGGGGTTGCTCTAAATAAATTGATGCATATCTGTCATTACATAAGATATATTTTATTATTTTATTTTATGTGTGTTTATTTAAAACACACATAACAAGAAAATTAGAACAAAAAATAATGACAGAGTCAGAGAGAAGATAAAGAACCAGGATACCTAAATATAAAAAGCAGAAGATGGCAGAAGACCAAAGGTAAGCTATGTGTCCATGTTTACCAGGCTACATTCTCATTGTCCCTTTTCATTGGATGTGATTACCCTGAGGGTCTGCCAATCATTCTGTCTTTTCATAGCTCTGTTCTGCTCAGTTAGGCATCTGTTTTATGTTTCCACATCCTATTTCAGTTCCTTCAGTGTTTATGTACCGAAGAGGAGAGAAAAAGTCTACTCAAGAGGAGCGGCTTCCTATGAATATTTACTGCATGCAAATAGATTTGGAGAGAAAGGGTTCAGAGAATGCTAATGAGTGAATAAAAACACAAACATTAGATTTTATTTATTTTTCTTTTTTATTGATTGTTAGAGATAAAAAGAAGAGAGAGAGAGAGAAACATCCATCAGTTGCCTCCTACAACTGGGAGATTGAACTCACTCTCTTCTGGAACAGGGAGGGCACTCCAACCAACTGAGCCACACCAGCAGGGCTGAATTTTACTTCTTAATCCTACCTTTGCTCCCTCTGAAAATGCTTTAAATGTTCTTAAATCTGTCAGGATCTTATCAGTTCCCTCAATAAATTAATAATATAACATTTTTTAAAATAATTGCAAATAATTATTATAATTTTTGAATAAACTTTTTAATGTGACTTTAATATGATAAAACTCATTTATAATAAATTTAAACATGCAAATTGTAATCTGTTAAAGAGTGAAATATCTGAAAGTTACCAGGCACTTCTATCTTTTTCCTTACTCCCTCCACACCTTCTTCTTTTTCTCTCTTGCTCCTCTTCCCCCTCCTTTCTTTCTTCTCTTAAATACCATAGAAGAAAAAAGGTCCTTAGTTTTAACAATCAAAGTGTCAGATGAAATGGTAACTCACTTTTATTCCCATGCAGTCAGATGAAATTCCTCTCATCTCATTCAGTTGATACCATTAACCTTTTACCTTCAGTGGCAAATCCAACCACAAAAATTCTCTCACTGTGAAACTAATCTACCCAAATGGCACCTCATAGATCAGCAGCTTTTGGCCACAGGTAAATTAGAACAATGATTCCTTGACAGACTGGTCTGAAATGAGAATATCTTTGATAATAACAACTTCAATTTATATTTTGCTTCTGAGGATTCAAAAAACCTCCCAACATATTATTATTTCGAAAAGGCTGAAAAACATAAAGATTCTTACAAAATATTAATGGCTAAACTGTGAGCAAAACAGAGAACTCCTACATCTTATTAATTTTCTGAACTTTTTAATATGCCAAAAATGTTTCAAAATAGTGTTTTTAATATTAAATGGCACAAGAGGGAACATTTTTTTATCAGCTGCCAAAACAAACTTCATCACTAAACTCTCTGAAATAACCAGCCCACTTCTACACAGGTGATAACCACATCTGACCCCGCTTGTTTGCTTCCAATAATCAGGTTATCAGTTTATTTGAGCAGGCATCATTAGAAATCTTTGACAATGCTTTTACTAAGGAGCCATATTTAGGCATGCTTTTTAGAGATATCTGTATTATAATGGCTCTGTGCCAAATGGTAGCTAATTCACAGTATATAGGAGAGGAGGTAAGGCATGCTTGACATAATGTTATAAGAAAGAAAAGCTTGCCAGGCAGCATGGCTCAGTGGTTGAACATCGACCTATGAACCAGGAGGTCACAGTTCAATTCTCTGTCAGGGTACATGCCTAGGTTTGGGGTTCAATCCCAAGTGTGAGTTGTGCAGGAGGCTGCTGAATATTTTGCAGGTTCTTGGTATGCCATTGTTTTCAGTCCTGTGTTTTCTATAATGACCACAAACCTAGAATTTATTTTTAATTCAATAAGATTATTAATAAAATAAAGAAACACCTCCAACTCTGGTTTCAAACGTGATGTATTTCATCTTGAAAGGCAAACAGCTCTGAGGAATCCTTTTTCTGCTTCATTTTATTTGGCCTCTGGAGAGCAATTTCTTCTTACAGAAGTGACAAATTTTAGAAACATTACAAGTAGAAGACTGATGGCTGAGAAGAGTAGAGACTATTGGAATGATTGTAGATTTAGAGTTGATGTTGCTCTTGATTTATCTGTATCTAGACAGAGCTGAGAAAAATGTATTTTGGCTTCAAAATCAAGAGTGTAGAATGAATTTTTTTTGTAAACTAGCTAGCAGCTGAGCACCAGTCTTCCTTATGCGGACCCCGCTCCCTATTCAAATTCTGATGTGAGAAACATCAGAAATAGGAAAGTTTGTATCATTTCCAGTATATGAGGAGGCTGCTATACAAATAAAAACTACTAGGAACTTCTGCCTTCCTGTGCAAATAGGGCCTATATTGTAATTAAATAGAAGGACATAACGAACTCATAATCCAATCTGCATCTCTCACTACTTAGTAGAACCTAGGACAAATAGCACTGCTGTTACTGTTAATAATAATAATAATAATAATAATAATAATAACAACTTAGTTAATAATAATAATTATTATTATTAATAATAAAATAGCTATTATTATTATTATTATTATTTCAGCTCCCAAGGTAGGAGTTTGATCTCTGGGAATTTTGTCAAAGTTATTGTGCATTATATGAATAAACTGTAGATGGTATAGTGAGATGTTAGACCAGTAGACAAATGCTGACATTGGAGAATGATGTCCCTGATGCTGGTAGATGTCTCTGGAGAAGTCTCTGCACTGGGACAAGTATCCCTACTAGCAGAGCAGAAAGCTACACCTGGAAGAGATGAAGGAGGAGTTGAATAGAGCCTGTGCTGGAAGACTCAGGGGAAGAATAGCTACATAAACAGTGGGCAACTATGACTGAATTGGAAAGACATGTTCAAACAGCTTCAGAATTCCCTGTTCTGGACAGTAGCATGTAGGAGACCAGGTAGAACTAGAAAGCTGTGTGTGAGAGAGGGATAGGGAGTTGGTGTGCACAGACACCAATGGACCATAGCATGGGCATCTGGCAGGTCTGACATTTCACTCAGAAGTTTAATCCAACAGAGACGAAGACCTACCTATATAGATTTTTCAACCTATAATATGTATTGTAGCCATTCCTTCATTTTATCCCAGTTTCATCCTTTCCTTTTACTGAAGCTTTTTATTAATTTCAGCATATCTGGCAAATTCATATGCCTTCTGTTATTTTTCCAGAACTTTTAACATTTCTCTTTTGAGACTCAACAAATAATAAAATATTTCTTGCATTTCCAAGATGTTCTATCATTCTGCCATTTTCATTGTTGAACACACAAGAATAGTTGGCTTAAATTCAATGGTCCAATTAGCTTCCAAATGAGGATTCAGTTTTAACAATTTGCTATGCTTAATGATTTCCATGTTTATCTCTGTGTAAATCCATATATTAAATTCACATGCTTCTTTTCACTACTATTTGCACATTAATTTTTTTCTATTTTGCTTATGAGAATAGTAAATAAGAGCAAAATGTCACAAAAAGAATTCTCAAACTATTTTAAACATAGAAAACATTTCAAATGAATATTATCCTAATTAATCATTAACTCAGTGATCTTGAGAGCTAGTATAGACATTGAAGTATTAAGATTACAGTTCCCAGGGCCAGTTTCATCTTTGACTTTTATAGCTATATGACTTTTGGTAATTTATTTAGCTTGTTCCTCAGTTTCCTTATTTGTAAAACAGGAATGAAAATAATGACATTCTCCTCAGTGGGCTGTAATAATGAGCTAATATATGTCAGACACTGACAGCAGTGTCTGATAGTAAGAGAATAGTATTGAATAGTATTCTGCTAATAGTAAGAGGATAGTATTGTTTATTATTAGCACCACCCAAATTTCAATGATTAGCAGAAATAAAAGTGAAGTGACTTTGGTTGTCAGAACTTCAGGAATTTATTTTGTGTGACTGAGAAGTCAGGTTTTAACACCTTTTTTCCCCCTTTTATTTTACTGTCAATTTCTTAACTATTATCCCAGTACTATTTACTTAAAATTTATTTCTGTTAACTTTCTTTGTTTATGTCAATTGTAATTTATATTTAATGCTGTCATAAATGTAATCATTTTAAATCATGTGTTATTTTTGTTACATGAATAACATATGTTTATTTTAAAAGAGGCACCAAGTGTTTATGAGGTAAAAACACATCTTTTATATTCCACTTTTCTTTTAAGCCATACCTGTCCATTGTTCTTGTTCATCTAGGCTAATACACATTCGCAATGTCAGGCATAACAATTTTTTTCCAGACACCTCCAAGGCATAAATACTCAAGGGAACACATAGTCTTGTTAATTATCCTGTATCTTGTTACAGTCCAACTTAATGAACCTTTATGTGTAATTTTATATTAACTAGGATTAGTTAGGTTATTCTATAGATTAAAAAAACAACTACAACAAACAAAAACAACAACCAATGACTGGGGTTTTAAAACCACAATGATGCCAAAACTGGTTTGGCTCAGTGGATAGAGCATCGGCCTGTGCGGACTGAAGGGTCCTGGGTTCGATTCCGGTCAAGGGCATGTACCTTGGTTGCAAACACATCCCCAGTAGGGGGCGTGCAGGAAGCAGCTGATTGATGTTTCTCTCTCACCGATGTTTCTGATTCTCTATCCCTGTCTCTTCCTCTCTGTAAAAAATCAATAAAATATATTTAAAAACAAAAACACAATGATTTATTTCATCCTGTTACTTCATATCAATCTCATTTCAGCGTGGGTCTCTACTACATCTTAATCTCCTCCTCAAGATCAGAAATAAAAAGCTGTATCCTTTTACATTATTTAGGATGTCTGGGCAATAAGGTCCAGTCTGTATCTGTCTTAGTAAATGCTGCTGTAACAAGAAAACCATAGATTGGGATGCTTAAATAAACTTATTTCTCACAGTTCTGGAGGCAGGGAAGTCCAAGGTCATGGTACCAGCAGATGTGGTATCTCCTAAGAGCTCTTTTCCTGGTTTTTGCTGTGTCATCACATGGCAGAGCGACAGAGCAAATTGTCTTATCTCTTCTTATATACACACTAATCACATAATGGGAGCTTCCTCCTCATGATCTCATCTAAATCTCTAAATCTATTCACTATTTAGGACCTCCAAGTGCTATCACATTGAGGATTGGGGATTCGACATATGAATTTGTGTAGGGCACATTCAGACAATAGTAGTTACTCATGTCTATAGCTTTTCTTCCAGAAAGCTCCATAGATAGTCACAGTCCTTTTTTAAACATACCATCTTATTAATTTATGATGTATTTTTACATTCTCACTCTCAAACCTCTCTGTCTTTTGTGACTTCATTTTGTGAATTTACTGACCTTCAAAGAGAAAAATAGTCTGAGTCACTTTTCTCTTAGCCATTTTCTCAAATTAAAGGACTTATTGGTATCACATCCTTTGTTAGATTGTAGATTGAGAGAACTTGATGACTGAGAGATTTGAATGATGGTGTAGTGGCCATTTCGTTGACTTGACCCTGGGTTTTAACAGGATTTTTCCTTAAAAATATTCTTAGCTCCCCATCTCAACAACCATCAGTTTTGGGGTGAGAGGCCCTGGCCTCTTGAAACTCTGTAAATCTCTGAATTTGTGAGCTCTATGTTCCCATTAATTCTCTGCTAAAAAAAACTAAGTATTTCCTGAAATTGATTTTTATTTATGTTAATTTTCCCATTAGAGCTTGCACTGCATAACCATCTCACATACGACCAACATGTTTGTATTCCATCTTTTCCTGATAACTTTTGTTAGGGACATGTTCAGCCTTCCAAGAACTGTAGATAAAAGATTAGTAAATGTTCACCCTCTGCATAACATAGATCACCAGTTTCTCAGTCTCCAGCATCACTTTCCTCACTTCCCACCCCCCAGAGTCCCAAGACAATGCCACAAGGTATTTTAGTTGCAGCTGTACCCCACTATTGTTATTCATTTATATCAGTAAGGATAGATGAGGTTATGCTGTGGACTAAACTACAGAGGTTTTATATCTTGCTTATACAACATGTCCACTACAGGTCAGCTAGAGGCCCTTCTTTGTGCTATTCTCACTCCTTCACCCTGGTTGTTGGCCAACTCTCATCATATATACTGGTTCTTAAACTTGTCTCCAGACAAACACAGAGAAAAATAACTACCCATCATTCCACTGGTAGCAGGAAATTGCATGGCTGCACTTAATTTCAACAGGGTAAAGAGGTGAAATAAATCCATGTATCTCAGAATAGGAATAGCATTCTCAAACTCTTCCTCTGTCTCCTAATTCCTCTCTCTCTCTTTTTTTTCATGTTCTCTCACTCCACCCCTGCCTTTATAGCATTACTTACGTATAATAATTTGATTGAACATTTTATTATTGGACTCTCCCATCTGTATTCTACCAAATCATGGCCAAAATGATGTATCAATCCTGCAGGACTTTTGACTCACCAAATTCAGCTGAAAGAGACTAATGATGACATCTGTCCTTTTAGAAACAATCCTCAAAAAGTGTTTATTCATTCTGGTCTTTTCTTCTGGTTTAACCTCAGGTTAGTGGCATAAGTTCAATGAACTAAAGATGACCAACCCACTATAATATTACCAATGAATATTCTGGAAACTGAAATTGTGGTTTTTGTATTCATCTATATTTCCTAGAAAACTTGGGGCCCTGGATTGAACAGTCATGAATATGCAAAATAGTAAATCCTTGACAATTTTATGATGAGAACATGTCAATGAATAAAGTATAAAATATTTAGAAACTCAGTGACTCTAGACTCTATTTTATACCTGAAACTTAGAAAATAATAGCTTTATGAAATAGCCTACAGAGATGAAGGAAGAAGTATTTAACCAGAAATTACTTCCCAATTAAGTTTGAGATACAAATATTGGGATGGGCATGCACAAATTCCATCTGGAAGAGGAAGCTCCAAAATCTTACACTTCTATCAGTGGACTAGTTATGGCTGTATTTAGTGTAAATATAAATTGAATTTGTGCAGCAGGCAGGTCACTGTATTTGCTGATGCATAATGAGGGTGCTCAAACCTAGACTGTTTATTCCCTAGAGTCTCATTAAACTAAATATACTCGCCCTAAGCCACCTGCCTTTGGGCAGTCGCAATGGAAATAAAATTCAGATTCATTTCCCATCTTGATAAATTGACATTAACTACTACTTTATCTCAAATAGGCTCAATAATTAGTGTCTCTGATTACATGGAAAAAAACTGTTGAATCTTTTAGAATGCTTTAAAAAATGCAGGCTTTCTTAATTTGCTGTAGTTGCGGGAAGAAATTTGAAAGCCCTGAGCCAGTCATGACTGTGATGAGCGACATTAAAAAAATAGCAATCTTTTTTTGGTAACTCATCTTGTAGCAAGTAAATGTGATTTAAGAATATAGGAACACCTGTTCCAGAGTGGCATTTTTTACCTCACTGCTCTAATATCCATGAAAGCTGTAAGCTGGAGAGTAAGATATGGATATAAAGTGCCCAACCCCTAATTCAAGAATTGAGACAAAGAATCCCTAAGAAATGAATTGTCACAGGACCATGGTCCTGTTCTGTGCCTGCGTTATCCATCACCGACTACAAATACCTCATGCTAGTTATATTTCTTCCAATAGCAATTGATCACCTGCCAGGAGCTAAACACTGTGTGGGCTCTAGGGTACTTGTCTCTCTCACTGCTGTGAGCAGCCGTGTTCCACTGAGGTCTTTCCATCTTTCCAGACAGAAAATAAAGACAAACCCATCCTACCCCAGGGCCCCACAAAACTTTTTTTTCTTCCTCTCCTCTACTACCCCAAATGGAATTTCAACTTAGACTGTAGGGAACAATTTGGCATATTCTGAAGGCTCAGGCTCTGTTCAACAGCACATACATTTTCCTGAGACTTTAGACTTATGTTGAGATGGGCCACATAATTCTATTTTTCTGATCACCACCCACCTACCTGCCTTGGGGAAATGGGCTCAGAACTATGATAACCACAGGGAGGAAGGTCAAAGGCTGAGAAGAAGCAATGATTTGCAAGTTTGTTGAACAGAGAAAGTAAAGGAAAAAATAATAGCAACAATAATAAGAAAAACCCACATGAATTGTTTTGTCAAAGTAGCGTTGATAATAATTTTTATTATAATAAGCTAATATTTCTTAAACATTGTTTAGTGCCTGACTACTATATTTGAGGATTAAATCTTCATATCAATTCTTTGAGGCAGAGACTGTCTATACTATCTGGACCTTGGGGATGAGAACTATTTTTCCCAAGTAAGTGGCAAAGCACAAGTTGGAATGAAAGTCTCTGTGACCCCAGGGTCCTGCTTCACCCCAGTGGTGGCTTTGGTCTCTGAATTTGTTGTTGCACCATGAAGAGGTACATGGACCTTGCTTCTGAAGGAAATGTGGAGACTTTGGAGGGTTTCAAGAGTGACCATAGTATGGTAAGACTCTGACATTCCCTGTGGTGATTGCATGGACAGTGATCAGAGCACGGATAGAAAAATGATGGAGGCAGCCTAAGAAGAGTGGATCGATTTATGTTTAAAATACAGAAATTAGGATCTGATGATTCATTGATTTGTAAGCTGAGGGAAAGGATGGAATGCATTTTCAAGACTATGGCTTTTGCAGAAAAACATAAATAGGAACTATTATTTAATTCAAGATGGCAGTTTTGAAAGTATTCACATTCAGTCTTCTAGAGTAGAGTGTGTGCCTGAATTATCTTTAATCTCTCTTTTGGATGACAGACCATGCTGTCACAACAGGTCATGTGAATCTGAAGGGCCAGGAGACTCAGGGAATCTGCAGAAGCAGGCCTGGGGTACTTCTCTGATTTACTCTGTTGCAATGCTTGTTTTACTGTGGGAGTGTGCAGACTTGTTTCACTGACAGAGCAAAGCTTAGAGCACTCTTTTCTCAAAAGTTAATCATGTATTCTAAATTGTGAATTTGTTGAGACATTTTATTCATTTGTTGCTTGCCTTTTTATAATACTACTAAAGGCCCAGGTGTGTTCTTCAGCCCAGCCTGCACCTTCTCCAATCTGGGATTCCTTAAGGGATGTCCAACTACCCTCTCACAATCTAGGACTGCTAGCTCCTAACTGCTTGCCTGACTGCCTTCCTGATTGCCCCAAACTGCTTCTGCCAGCCTGATCATCCCTTAACCACTCCCCTGCCAGCCTGTTTGTCCCTAACTGCCCTCCCCTGTGGACCTGGTCACCCCTAACTGCCCTGCAGGCCTGGGTCCACCCCAACTGCCCTTCCCTTTAGGCCTGGTCACCCCTGACTTCCCTCCTCTGCCAGCCTGGTCACCTCTAACTGTCCTCCCCTGCAGGCTTGATCACCCCCAACTGCCCTGCCTTATAGGCTTGGTCCCTCCCAACTACCCTCTCCTGCTGGCCTGATCACCCACAACTGCCCTCCCTTGCAGGTCTAGTCCCTCCCAACTTCCCTCCCCTCTGGCCATCTTGTGGTGGCTATCTTGTATATACATGGGGACAGTCATCTTTTGTGTTGGAGTGATGGTCAATTTGCATATTATTCTTTTATTAGATAGGATAGAGGCCTGGTGCATGGGTGGGGGCCAGCTGGTTTGCCCTGAAGGGTGTTCTGAATTAGGGAGGGGGTTCCTTTGGGGCATAGGGTGGGCCTGGGCTAGAGGCTGGTGGTGGTTTGCAGGCTGGCCATGCCCCTTGGCAACCCAAGCGGAGGCCCTGGTATCGGGAATTTATTTATCTTTTATAATTGAAACTTTGTAGCGTGTAGTGGTGCTAAGCCTTCTGTTCGCTCCCTGGGGGTAGCCATTTCTGTTAGAATTTATTTATCTTCTATAATTGAAACTTTGAAGCCTTAAGCGGAGGCCTGGGCTGCCCACCGTGTGTGGAAAGCTTGGCTTCCTCCATGACCAGGGAAACCCAAGCCTCCTTCCTGCTCTCTCTGTGGCTGTAGCCATCTTGGTTGGGTTAATCTGCATACTTGCTCCTGATTGGATGGTGAGTGTGGTTTGTGGGTGTAGCAGAGGTATGGCCAATTTGCATATTACTCTTTTATTAGATAGGATTGCTAGGAAATAGTAAAAGCCCAATTCTCTGAGTCCTGAGAAGGAAAGGACAAGTTATGATTGGCCATCATTTCTATCAATCACCTGGCTCTAAAACAGGGAGAACAGCAGTGAACAAGAGCAGGATCAGTGGTGTGACTGGAGACAAACTTTTTTTGTGAATGTCATCTTAGGTAAGGGTTAGAGAGTATAGTTTTTTCAGATGACTGCCTCAACCTCAACAACTGAGTATGATATTTTATTATTACACTAAATTATTTTAAAAAATATTAAATAGACCTTTCTGGAATATATATATTTATATCCAAGTTTCTAATAATAAAATTAATAGGTTTATTCTTAAACTGGAAATGTAAAATTTTGTAATAATGAGGATGTGCTTTTACATATTAAGTTCACATTTTATTTAAATAGTGGGTTTTAATTTTTAATGTTTTAATTGTCTTAAGTGCATATTTTTTACATATATAAAATATTAGTCTCTCTTTTGCTACTGTGAGCTTTTCATTCATTGACTAAAAATAATCTGCTAATTTATTTTGAAAATGCAGACTTCTGTTCTATGCATAAACTTGTAACAGTGCCAGAAATAATGGCTAAAGTTGAAAGGCAGCACTGTCTAATTAAATGACCTTTTGAATGCATTGGAGACTCTACTGCAGTCTAAGGATATTCTTTTTACTTCCTGCTATCTGGAGACTGAATAAATCCTACTTCTACCATTCTATTAAGAGGTAACAAGAATTGTGTGGAGAGAAACTGTGCCAGCACTATATGTTATGTATTTATGCTTCCTTGGATGCTTTGTTCTATAAACTAAAGTAAGATTGAAATAGGTTTGTATATTCTGCTTTTTCCATAATATGAGCTAAAACAAGAATTATGAAGTGGGTGTGATAATGAAAATGGAGTCTGAAGTGTTCTCATGGGAAAAATGTAGGATCATTATGTGCAAACCAGGGCAATGGATAACATAGCTCCCTGCTTTAGGCATCTGGATGGTAGTGAACTAAACGTGCTTATGAAAACCTCTTCAGTTTGAAAAGTCGGCAAAGGAAAAACCTACAGATATAGAATAGACTTTTTTGTCATGCTGTTTTTACCAGTATTCTAATCATAAAATTAATAGGTTTATTCTTAATTTAGAAATATAGAATTTTGTAATAAAGTGGAAGTATTTTTATATATAAATTTCAAATTTTATTAGAATAGTGGTTTTATTGTTTTAAGTGCTTATATTTATACCCCAGCTTTTATCCATCACAATAATCCTGCAAGATAGGCGAGGAAAATATTTTTTCTGCTGTCTTTGAGTGGAAAATATAAAATATCTTGCCCAAGGTTGTAGAGATTTATTGTTTAAATGTTGCATATTCTGCCATGGTATAGATGTATCAAGATCCATATATCAGTCACTGTATTCTAACACTTGGTTTTCAATTTCTTAGTAGATACTAGAATATAAATATAAATGAATGTTTTGGGCCTTTTTTATTTTTTAAGTGTCTTCCTAGAAGAATTTGTGGATTAAAAAAAATTCCAAGACATTCCTCAATAGTTTGAATATAGACCTTTTAAAATGGTTGAACCATGAACAACATGGGTTTGTATTGAATGCATCCACTTATTCGCAGATTAAAAAATAAAAAAAAAGTTCTTATTGAAATTTAGAGAGAATAGAAGGGAGAGGGATAGATAGATAGAAACATCAATGAGAAAGAAACATGGATCAGCTGCCTTCTGCATGCCCTCCATTGGGGATCGAGCCTGCAACCCAGGCATATGCCCTGACCAGGAATCGAACTGGTAATTTCTTGGTTCATGGGTTGATGTTCAACTACTGAGCTACACTGGCCAAGCTACACAGACTTTCCCTCTGAATAGATAGAGTTGTCCTTTCATGTCTGCTAGTTTTGGATCTATGGTTACAACCAATCATGAATCAAACACAGTATTTTTACATTCCCAACTGGTTTCTCAATTATAGATGGAAAATAGTGTTAGATCTGTAATTGGTTGAATCTGCTATGAGAAGAGCCAACTCTAGAAAGACATTCTTAAATTTCGACTGCTTGGGTTTCAGAGTTCCTAACCCCAGCATTGCTCAAATGTGTTTACATCATTTATAATGTATATCTATCTTCATGTCAGGCTGTGTCCTAGGTTGTGACTCTATTACTATAATTTTTGTATTTTCAGACATTGCACAGCACAGTCCTTAGAATATGCTGGATCCTCAATAATTATTTGTTGAATAGTAAATTATTGTTTATTTCTATGTGAATTTTTTGAGTATCATGTTATTTTTGGGAATAAATTAATTCACTCTCTTTATACATTTCTGGATATAAAATACCAATTTTTTCAATTGTTAGGTGATGCTAAATAAAAAAGTAGGGATTTCTTGGCAAATTGAAATAGTAATCAAATGAGTTATGAAAAACATTTCACATGGTATTTTAATCTCATCATTGTAATTAAGATTACATCATTACTTCTATTCAAATTACCTGTTTGATCCACCCTCATGGCCTTTCACTTTTTAAAATAAATGTTTCCTCCAGCTAGGTATTTGAAAAATAGTGTGCTTGTGGTTAAAATTTGTATTTGAAGTGTTAAGGCTAATTAAACAGTAAAAAAAGGGTAGTCTTTTTTTTTTGTACTTTAGAAGAAGAAAATGAAGACTCAATAATTTGAGACATATATAAGGAAGGGAATTAAATATATTGCATTAATTGCTTTGGAGTTTAACACACCAACATTTTCAATACATATTAACTTTGGTCACATTGGAGACCCTAGAAGAGATCAATGTATTAGCAGTTTTTACTGTCACATTTTTTAATTGTCAATGTTTCTTTATTTTTTATCTTTACCCAAGGATATTTTTATTGAGTTTAGGGAGAGGAAGAGAGAGAGAGAGAGAAAGAGAGAGAGAGCGGGGAGAGAGAAAGAAACATTGATTTGAGAGAAGCATCAATCAGTTGGTTGCCTTCTGTATGCGACCCTATTAGGGATCAATCCAGCAACCTAGGTCTGTGCCCTGACCAGGAATCAAAATGGGCACCTTTTGATGCATGGACAACATATGAGATGATGTGCCAACCCCCTGAGCAGCCCATCAGGGTGATTTTCTTTGTTTTTTAGTGCCAAAATCTAGCTATGTAGTTTTATCACATACGTATTCCCCTCAAATCATTTGTTGAGGTAAAACTTACATATAGTGAAATATGCAGATGCGACACTATGTGTAAAATTTGGTAAATTTTGACAAATACATGCACTTATATAACAAATAGCCTGATCAAGATGTGGAGCATTTTGGTCACTTCAAAAAGTTCCCTCCTACCTCTTTCTAATTAATCCCCATCACCCAAAGGCAATAGATACTTGATTTTTATAACAATAGCTAGGTTTTGTCTAACTGTGAATTTCATATAAATGAAAGAATGTAGTGTGGCTGAAACCGGTTTGGCTCAGTGGATAGAGAGTCGGATTGTGGACTGAAAGGTCCCAGGTTTGATTCCGGTGAAGGGCATGTACATTGGTTGTGGGCACTTCCCAGTAGGGAGCATGCAGGAGGCAGCTGATCGATGTCTCTCTCCCATCGATGTTTCTAACTTTCTAACTCTCTCCCTTCCTTTCTGTGAAAAATCAATAAAATATATATATTTTTTTAAAAAAAGAATGTAGTGTGTACTTTTGTGTTGTCTTTTGCTCAACAAAATGTTTTTGAGACTTAATTTATGTTGTATGTATCATTAGTTCAATTTTTTAGATGGATGTGTATATTATTTGCTTTTTTATTGTTCAGTGATAACAAATTTGTTTTTCTATTAAAGATCATTTGACTTTTCCGTATTATTGAATTTCTATATACATTTTAGAATCAGTATGTCTTTTTTCTTTAAGAAAGCCTAGTAGAATATTAATAGTGATTGTATTGAATCCATAGATTAGTTTAGGGAGGCTGTACATTTTAATCATGCTGATTCTTCCAATCTGTAAATATAGCTTAAGTTCTTTTTAATTTCTTCAGCTATATTTTATAATTTTCAATACAGATATTTTGCACATATTTTGTTGGTTTTTTTCTAGACTGTGATGTTTTTTACATTAATATAAGAAGACACTTTTTATTCTAAAATTTATTTTCCTATTGTTTGTTGCAAGTATATGAAAACATAGTTGATTTTGCATATTGACCTTATATCCTTTGGTCTTGCTAAATCCAACTTTGTAGATTCCTTGAGGTTTTCCAAGTAAATGATCATGTTTTATATAAATAATTGAAGATTTACTTCTTCTTTTTCAAACTTTATGCCTTTTACTTTTGTATTTGTCATGTCATTTCACAGATTAGGACTTTTAATACAACGTTTAACAGAAGTAGAGAAAATGAATGTACTTTGCATTTTCCCCCAAATTAGTAGAAAAGTGTTTAGTTACTGTCAAACTTAATATTAGCAGTAGGTTTCTAATTGATACTGCTCATCATGTTTAGAGATTTTTTAAATTTCTAATTTGCTGGGAGCTTTATCATTTATTGAAGTGATGATATGGCTTTCCTGTTTTATTTACTTACTAGAGTCTGGTGCATGAAATTTGTACACGAAGGGCAGGACGGGGGGCGGGTGCAGGAGGGAGTTGTCCTTGAGCCCACACTGCTCCCTCTCCAATCTGGGACCCTTGAGGGGTGTCCGACTGCTCGTTTAGGCCCTATCTGGATTGGGCTAAAGGGACAGTTGGACATCCCTCTCACAATCCAGGACTGCTGGCTCCCAACTGTTCACCTGCCTACCTTCCTGATTGCCCCTAACTGCTTCTGCCAGTCAGCCTGATCACCCCCTAACCACTTCCCTGCCAGCCTGATTGCCTCTAACTGTCCTCCCCTGCAGGTCTGGGTCCCCCACAATTGCCCTTCCCTGCAAGCCCGATAGCCCCATCTTCCATGCTCTGCCAGCTTGGTCAATCCTAACTGCCCTCCCCTGCAGGCCTAAACACTGCCAACTGCCCTCCCTTGTAGGCCTGGTCCTTCCCAACTACCCTCCCCTGCTGGCCTAATTGCCCACAACTGCCCTCTCTTGCAGGCCTGGTCCCTACCTACTGCCCTCCCCTGCTGGCCATCTTGTGGTGGCCATCTTGTGTCCACATGGGAGCAGGGTCTTTTTACTACATGGGGGCAGTCGTCTTGTGTGTTGGAGTGATGGTCAATCTGCATATTACTCTTTTATTAGTTAGGACAGAGGCCAGCTGCATGGGTGGGGGCCAGCTGGTTTGCCCTGAAGGGTGTTCTGGATCAGGGTAGATATTTCCTTGGGGCATGGGATGGCTTGAGCAAGGGACCTGTGGTGGTTTGCAGGCTGGCCACTCCCCCAGTGACCCAAGAGGAGGCCCTGATATCTGGGATTTATTTATCTTCTACAATTGAAACTTTGTAGCCTGGAGTGGAGCCATGATTTCTGCTTACACTGCCATTGAAACTTTGTTGCCATAAGTGGAGGCCTAGGTGCTTGGCTTCCTCCATCACTAAGGTCAACCCAAGCCTCCCTCCTATTCTCTCTGTGACCTTAGCCATCTTGGTTAGGTTAATTAGCATACTCACTCTGATTGGCTGGTGGGCATGGCTGGTGGGTGCAGTGGAGGTGCGGTCAATTTGCATAGTACTCTTTTATTAGATAAGATTTTATCCAATATTCTCCTGCTATACACATTTAGCCATATCTTGTAGCTAGCATCTCCTTAGCAGCCAAATCTGCTATGGCTACTGCAGCTCCACCTTCCAAATGACCAACTCAGCCCCATATAAGTATCTTCAGTGAATATTCACACACATATTTTGCCCCAATTCTCGCCCTGCCCAGCCCCTCCTCTCCAGTGTTCTGCCTTGCAAATTCAGCTCCTTCAGTCCACATGTTCTGCTTTGGGGGTATCTGTTCCTGTTTGGGTCAGTGGCAGTAAAACAACGTCCTAGGTTGGAAAGCTGGAGCAATCTTGGGGTTCACATTGTGTGTTTCCCTTCTCCCCAGGATCACAGTTCTATACTGCATGTTTTTTGGGGTCTTTCAAAAATAAGGGTATTAGTGGAAGGGAGTGTGAAATGGAAGGAAGCATAGGGGAGCCAAATGTGTACCACATGAAAACACATGTGAACTTGGGAGAAAATGTGATGTTTAATTGATGTTTTATCATACGAACCATATATTTTTGGGCATCTTGAAGTTTATAAGAGTTGAACTTGGTCATCTCAGTATTATCTAGTGATTTTAAAATAGCATAACTCCATCGCATGTCGTTTATTATAGTAATGTTATATTATGGAAACATCTTAATGTCGCTAAAAGGAATACTGGTCTTGAAAGCAAATAGACATGATTCTAAAGAGGTGCAAACACGATGTAATGTGTGGAATTTCAAGTCTCTTACTTGTTAAAAGAAGATACCATCGTATTCCCTGCAAGATTGGTATGCATTTTCCAGATAATGTTTGTAAAGCACTCAGCATCTGCTTTGTCTGGAATTTAGCAGGAGATCATAAATGGGTGCCGATGATGATGGTGATGAAACTTTTTAAAAATCTTATAAACTAAAACTCAGAGAACTTTCTGTGTGTGTGTGCTCTAAGGCAGGGTCAGTAACTGATTTACAGTTTTCCTGGCACTGCACAGGACAGGCTAGTAAAAATGCTATCTGGACGAGATCCAGGGAAATCTGGTTAACTCTGCTCCTGGCCTTTTTAGTCAATTCTTCATGGGAAGTGCTTTAAGGAAAGCAGCAGGTACTGCCATTACCCCACATGCACAATACTTTTTTCACATTTGATTCCATAAATGTCACATATTTGATGATTTTAAAAATAATCTTTATGGGAAATGCGTTGCTTAGTACACAATACTTAAGAAATTTCCCCTCCAAAAACAATCAGGCATTAGAATGAAGAAAAAAAAAGCTTTTTCCTCTCTAAACAATAAGGCAACAAAATCAAAGCTAAGGGATGGATATTTCTAGAGAAGCTAGGTAGTTAGAACAATTAGGAAGAAATGCTGAGTAATTGCAGTGCGTTTTCTTTTACCTATTTATACAGCAAAAAGTTCTAGGACAAGAACTGTGCTATATATGTGCTAACTTCAACATTGGATTCACTGTTGGTACTAAATGAATAAAAATAAAGGTTGCAAATAAATATTCACCAAAGTAATGACATTGTACTTATATATTCAAATAAATATTATATTTCCAAATAAAATTCACCAAAGTAAGGACATTGTACTTATATATTCAAATAAATATTATAATTCTACAGCATTAATAAACAAAATTTTTAAATATTTTTTATCGATTTGTTTTTTCTTAGAAAAAGGGTAAGGGAGAGGTAGAGAGAGAGAAGCACTGAAGTGAGAGTGGAACATAAATCAACTGCCTCCTCTTGCTTGGCCACTACTAAGAATCAAACTAGCAACCTTTTGGTGTATGTCAACCAACTAAGCCACAACAGCCAGGGTGAAAAAGTACTTTTTTAATTTATACACTATTCCATTAAAAGCATAGTTTGCCAGTCTGGTTCAAATTGCTTGTTTTCTCTGAGATGCACATGTGTCTCAGACCTTTGATGCATGCTGTATTAGATCTACTAAAATAAAATAAGTGAAGACAAAACATCATTTGTATCTCTGTGTGTACCTCTATCTACAATTTACATAGGATATTTTATATACCACACTCTTCCAAAAGATTTCAAATAGATTACTAAAACATTTTAAATAGAACTACATAAAAACAAGTGACTAAATCAAGGTAAAGGGAAATGAAAATAATACATTTTTTTGCTTTGATAAAATTAAAGATCTAAATTATATGATTTATATTTTCAATGTAGAAACACTCATAAATTAATATTTTGGTTATGAAATTATTTTTAAGTCACTCACCAAACAAGGGAAAACTGAACAAAGAAAGCGTGAGGCCTAGCAGGGAGGAGAGAAAGGTGGTACATGGTCAGGACAGAGATGCTCAGGCCAGTGGAGAGGAGAAGGATGATCAGTGAGAAATCCCCTGTGGGTGGGTGTCCAAGGAACTTAAAAAACCGAGGAATCAACTGTAGTATTCTGTTTGAGGAAATATTTTCTGCTTGAGCAGCAGAGTAGACCTCTAGTTTATTCCCATAGCCTAAGCAATAGTCTGCTAAATGCCACAACATTGCATTATCAATGGTTTGCTTGAAAAATTTAGGAAGAGTGATAGCACCCTGGCAGATGGTAGAGTAGAGTAGGCTCAGGAGACAATGCAATAAGAGGAAATCAATTCCAGGGTGATGAGCAATCAGGAGAATGCAAGCCTTCATTAGCTTACCTGGGGGACCAAACTCATATCCTAGGAAGGGTGTCAAACTTCCAACCATAAGTGCCATGGTCTTGATCAATCCAGATTTCATAAGTATAGACGTGCCATATTGTTGATGTCACTTATAGCAATGAAAACAATTGTAATGCAAAGAAAGAGAAGCAATAATATTTTAAAATTTATAAATAAGACTTTTAGCTTCACTGAGGTTTAGAGAGATAGTAGAAATAATTGATTTTAAAAAATAGGTACTTTTTGAGGAAGCCAAGATGGCAGCATAGGTAAACACTTAAACTGCTGCCTTGCATAATATCAAAACTACAACTAAAAGACAAAACGAATACCACCCAGAACCACAGGAAAGCTGGCTGAGTGGAAATTTTACAACTAGAAGAAAAGAGGAAAGCACATTAAGACTCAGAGAAGCTGCAAAAGGCTGAGGTATGGAGATGCGCGAGTGCGGAGAGGACAGGTGGCTGAGTGCACGAGCAGCTGAGTGTGTGGTTGGCTTCCTCAAGTGGGAGGGAGATGGAAGCTCCCGACTGTGCTGAACTCCAGTCCCAAGCAAGACTCTGGAAGCCAGACTCATTTGGAGGGAATATGGACTGTCAGAAAAAGAGAAAACACACAGAGACTCAGGAGAGCTGAAGAAGGTAAAAGTCTGGAGGCTTACATTCAGAGAGGACTGACTGCTGAGTGCATGGGCGGCTGAGTGCGCAGCTGGCTTTCTAAAGTGGGAGTGAGATGGAAACTCCCAACTGCACTGAACTCTAGTTCTGGAAGAGTTTCTGGGAACTCAGACTCATTAAGGGAGAAACTGGACTGTCTGGCAGCAGGTGAAACTTGAGGGTGGCTTTCTCTCAGAGGTGCTCACAAAAATTACTGAGGGACACTGAGACCCAGGGGCATCATAGGGCAGGGCTGATAGGAAGCCAAGGCTGTTTGTTCTGCCGTGAAACTCCATCTCATTCAAGTTGAGTACAGAGGCTTTTGTAATTTTGCAAGTCTTGTCTCATAAGGGTGACTCCAGCACAATTCTCTCTCCATAGACACAGCTGATCCTCACAGCCAATCAGCCTGGAGGTCAATTCCTCCCAGTTATATCAACAACAATCAACAAGGTTATGCACACAGGCCAGAAAGGGTTGCACCAAGAGTATCCACCTCAGGTAATTGGGGAGATGGAGCTACTGGGCCCTAAAGGACACCTATACAAAAAGCTACTCTACCAACTCAGGGAAGCAGCAGAAATGTGGATACAAAGAAACAGATCACAAACAAAAGAAATGGAGGAAAGAAAACAACTGGATATAGAGTTCAAAATCACGGTTATAAGGTTTTTCAAGAATTTCCTAGAAAAGATGGATAAATTTAGCGAGACGCAAGAGGAGATGAAAAAGGACCAACTAGAAATTAAACATATACTGACTAAAATAAAACTATTATACAGAGACCTAACAGCAGACTAGAGGAGCACAAGAATCAAGTCAAAGTTTTGAAATACAAAGAAGCAAATAACACTCAACCAAAAAAACAAAAAAGAAAAAAGGATCCAAAAATTTGAAGATAGTATAAGGAACTTCTGGGACAACCTCAAGTGTACCAACATCATAATTATGGGGATGCCAGAAGAAGAGAGAGAGCAATATACTGAAAACCTATTTGAAGAAATGATGACTGAAAACTTCCCCCCAGCTGGTGAAAGAAATAGACTTACAAGTCCAGGAAGCACACAGAATCCCAAACAAAAGGAACCTCAAGAGGACCACACCAAGACACATCATAATTAAAATGCCAAGAGCAAAAGACAAAGAGAAAATATTAAAAGCAGCAAGAGAAAAACAGTTAATTACCTACAAGGAAGTACCCATATAATTGTCAGCTGATTTCTCAATAGAAACTATGCAGGCCAGATAGGAGTGGCAAGAAATATTCAAAGTGATGAAGAGCAAGAACCTACAACCAAGATGACTCTATTCAGCAAAGCTATCATTCAGAATTGAAGGGCAGATAAAGAGCTTCACAGATAACAAAAAGGTAAAGAAGTTTATCATCACCAAATCAGTATTATATGAAATTATGAAAGGTATTCCTTATGAAGAAGAAAAAGGTAAAAATAAAAATTATAAACAAAAAATACATGTTTATTAACAAGTGAGTCTCAAAATCAAGTGAATAAAAAATCTGATGAATAGAATAAACTGGTGAATATAATAGAATCAAGGACAATTCTCAGGGGGGAAGGAGTGTGAAGGTGTGGGAAAAGACTGGACAAAAATCATACACCTATGGATGAGGACAGTTGTGGGGAGGTGAGGGCAGAAGTTGGGGTGGGAACCGAGTGGAGGGAAGCTATGGGGGAAAAAAAGAGAAACAATTATAAAAATCCGAACAATAAAGATTTATTAAATTTAAAAAATAAGTATTTTTAATGTACATAAGCCGAAAATAATTGTATCATTTTGTGCAAATGATTCATGAAATTTATTGAGTTAAGTTAGTAGTTGAATGCATTTAAATAGACACATGATAAGTATTTGAGGTAGTTTACTTCTATTAGGTTGGTATTAATTCATCCTACAATGTAATTTATGCAACTACATATTTTGGCAAATAAATAGAAAAAATAATTATCTGCAGCTAGTTGTCTATATGCTTCCACATGTATAAGTTATTGGAAAAATCTCATTGGATATAAACCAGTTTCATAGAAAAAAAAATGATACCAGCTGCTTAGCTTTGGGAAATCTGTCAGGTAAACAGAATACACCATAAGCCTCCTTTGCATGCTAGCTGCATCAAATTAGTCTGAAATGTTATTTAAACAATAGTTACTATGCAGATGCTAAAGACATTTAATGTCTTAAGAAAAAACAAACAAAAATCTTCAATATTTCAAATTGCTTTAAAATGCCAAATGGCAATTAGGCAATGTTATAAACTAATCCCTTGCCAAAATTAATATTTTAACTTAAATATGCCCTATGAGAGAAGTAAGCCAAGCCAGTAAATATTGGTTTTAATATTTATGAAAATAAATCTGGCTGAAGCAATCATTTTGATTTTCCAAATATTCCCTTTTCACATTGATATTTCACTGTTTCAGCCAAATCCCATCTCAGCTTGTGTATTAGTCAAATTTTTAACTATGATCTACATGTTAAAATATACCAGCTGCCTCAAATTGATTTTTTAGGTCATTAAGTGAAATAAATCAAATCTCAGCTTCAGCTTAAAATAAAAAATGTCTCAAAAATGCTATTTTTATAATGATCCCTACCTAGTACAGAATTGGTTAAAAATACCTGGCTGATGGTATGGTGCAGAGAGTGTCAAATTTTAATTTACATTTATTGACAGAACTAGAGACCCAGTGTATGAAATTTGTGCACAGAGGGTGGTGGGGGGATGGAAGGGTATGGGAGGTGTCCTTCAGCCCAGCCTTCACCCTCTCCAATCTGGGACACCTCAAAGAATGTCCAACTCTTGGCTCCCAACTGCTTGCCTGCTTGCCTTTCTGATTGCCCCTAACCAATTCTGCCTGCCAGCCTGATCATCCCCTAATCCTCCCCTGCTAGCCTGATTGATGCCTAACTGCTCCCATGCCAGCCTGTTTGCCCCTAACTGCCTTACCCTGCAGGCCTGGTCCCCCTTACTGCCTTCTCCTATAGGCCTGGGTCCCCCCAAACTGCCCTTCCCTGCAGGCCCAGTCACCCCCAACTTCCCTCCTCTACAGGCTTGCCCACCCCCAACTGCCCTTCCTTGCAGGCCTGGTCCCTCCTAATTGCCCTCCCCTGCTGGCCATCTTGTGTCCACATGGGGGCAAGATCTTTGACCACATGGGAGCAGTGATCTTATGTGATGGTCAATCTGCATATTACTCTTTTATTAGATAGGATAGAGGCCTGGTGCCTGGGTGGGGGTCAGCTGGTTTGCCCTGAAAGGTGTCCCAGATCAGGGTGGGGGTCCCCTTGGGGCATGGATGGCCTGGGTGAAGGGCTTGTAGTGGTCTGCAGGCCAGCTATGCCCCCTGGGAACCCAAGTGGAGGTCCTGGTATCTCACATTTATTTATCTTCTACAATTAAAACTTTGTAGCCTGGAGCAGAGCCAAGCCTTCTGCTTGCTCAGTGGCAGCAGCCATTTCCTTTGGAATTTATTTATCTTCTATAATTGAAACTTTGTAGCCTTAAGTGGAGGCCTGGGCTGGCCAGGGTGTGTGGAAAGCTTGGCTTCCTCCATTGCAGGGGCAACCCAACCCTCCCTCCTGCTCTCTATTTTGCTGTAGCCATCTTGGTTGGGTCAATTTGCATACTCACTCCTGATTGGCTGGTAGGCATGCTGGTGGGCATGACTCTTGGGTGTAATGGAGGAATGGTCAATTTGCATATTACTCTTTTATTAGATAGTATGAACATCACCGCTTACTTAGTCAGAAGACCAGGTTTACATATCAAGCAAATAATGTCTCTGGGAGCTGACCCCTTGGTGGAGTTTCTAACCACATGTGCCTCTATTTCCTCATCTGAAAAATGAGGAATAAATGGCCTTTGGCCAGGCTCAATGTGCTAATGAGGGGAAACAGTATATGTATTGTTTATCTGATACATAGTGGACTCTTAATAAGAGTAGTGCTTATAAATTCATAGCCATAAAGTAGTTGTATTTATTTCATATTTCTCCCTTTATTTCTAATGATATGTTTCATTTGTAATGACCAGAACTAAGACTTGTGATTGATCCATATAAGAAAAAGTCTGCCATAAATTTTTATAGTAGATTTAGGTAAGCTTTAGCTTTGTCTGTTATTATCACAATTTATAAACAAACAAACATAATAAATAAATAGAAAGGCAAGTATACTTATTTTAAATAGCTAGATAAGCCACATACTGAAAGCAGTTTATTAAATTTGCCTGTTGTTTTTGTGTGTGTATATGGTAAATATGTTTTTTGTGGTAAAGGGCTACTGCCTTTGCCCTGTCTGGGACCACCCAGAAGAAACTACAGAGCAATCTGCAGATGGCTGCTACTTATGCTTGGCTTGGAGGTGTCCAAGAGAGGCCAGGCTGTGAACTAAGGCTGGCTGTCACTATTGCCAGGCTTGGCACCACTTAGCAAGAGGTATGGGGCATACAGAAGCCAATGCTGCATGTTTGAGGGATTTTAGAAAAGTTTGAAGCATGAGCCAAGATAACTGGTTTGTACAAAAACTACTGGAAATGGCTTTGGTGGGTTCAAAAGTAGCATGGGACAGTTTTTACAACCATAAATTTTTGGAACTTCTCTTTGAGATACTGGAATGCTAGGCTGGGAGTTCTGATCTTTCACTCCTCAAGGACAACCTCTGCATTCAAGACATCTCTCCCAATTTTTATCTACCATACAAGGGTGTGGTCCAGCTAATTCTTCATCTCAGCTCCTCCTTGATGTAGCTTCTTTATATTCCCTGTTGTAGGGCACCAGTTCAGCTAGGTTTCAGGCAGTTCTCAGTGATGTTTTTCCCATAATTTAGTTGCAGTTTTGATGTGGTTGTGGGACAGTCCAAGTACCACATTTACCTATGCCACCATCTTGACAAAAACTTCTTTGTCTGTTTGTGTGTGTTTTTATTAATTTTGAAAAAAAATTTCCACAAATAAAAGTGCCAGTGTTTAATTTTGTTTTGATGTATTTTACTATTCCATATATCCAACAAGCATTTAAAAATTATCTCTGAAATACTGAAGTTTTTATTTTATTTATTTTTTATTGAATTTATTAGTGTGAAATTAGGTAATAAAATTATATAGCTTCCAGGTGTATAATTTTACAATACATCAATACTGGAAGTTTTTATTCATTCTATGGGTGCTGCTGAATTCACATTAAACTAAATTTACCTTGTAATGAAGAAATTAATTACACTAACAAGTTTGCTGGAGAAAATAAGACAAATGGTAAATAACATTTATTGAAGAGTCAGAGACAAGAATATATTTATATATTTGGGCACTTCTTGAATGGCATAGTTCAGAGTATCAGACGATTGGGGCACTGGGCCCAGTAGTGAGCCCTAGTAGGCTGACCTTGAGCAGACATATGAATGAGTGAGATGGGGAAGCTTTCATTTAACTGCTTTTGTAGGAGTTTTAGTAGGAGTTGCCTTGCTTGATATTCCCTTGTTCCATAATCTCCATGTGTTGGAAAACATGAGCAACTCATCAAGTTGAAGGTCATCTATAGGATCTAAGAAGGCAAAGGATAAAATCTGAAATACTCAGTGGTCTTGAAACCAATTACAAGTTTAAACTGGAGTTCTGATATTAAGTTATACTAACACATCTACACACATCTATAGGACGATGATATGTACATGTGAAAAAATAAACATTCAAATATGGTATCATGTATATAGTTTAACAAAAAATGTTAAGAGACACCCAGTAAATGAATTTTAAATAATTACAATAGTCCAGACAATGGAGGATTGGCAATGAAAGAAGTGGAAGATTAAGCCAGAATTTTATCCAGGTTGCTCTAAATATTTGACTTTTCATGTAAGATTTATGGCTTTAAGGACACTTTTAAAATAAGTATAACTCCCAAAAAGTTGATTTAGCAAATTACATTACCTTTAAGAACTTATGTATAAACATATAGGATTTGATTTATGTTTAAGACATTATAGTCTATTTTTATTATCAAAAACAGTCATGAGCCTCTGTGAGGTTTCTCTGAAGTTAGAAAAGTGAAAATGTGTTACACTGAAGTGTAACTTAATCTAAAAAAAAAAACCAAGTTAAGGAAATAGTTTAATTGGTTTCAGATTTCATTTATTTCATTGGTATTTGGTTTATTATTGAGATTCTAATTTGAAGTACTTATAACAAAAACAATTTGTACAATGAAAGATTTGGGAAAACGTAGAGAAGCTATTGAGCAAATACATTTTTATTTAATTAGAATTAAGTTGCCTCCAGATCTGATTGTTTCAAGTTAATTACTAATCCACATGTGCATTTTATTTTAGCTCTTTTTATTTAGATACAATCCTTTATTAATACAAGAGATCATTGATCTTAGAATTTACATTAAAAGCAAACAAACAAAACAAAACAAAAAAGTTTAAAAATGTGGCTTTTGCTGACCTTTAACCAAAAACAAAATTTTGTTCCTTCTTTTGGGGAACATTGAAGAGTCATTTAATTTGTAGTACTTGTAATCTACAGAGAAAAACAAATGGGTTGCAGTTTGATTTCCTCATTTTGTGACCCTGAAAAAAAATGTAAAAATTTCATATGCATAAATTAGCAGATAGCTGAATATAAGCCATATACATGTATAAATTCATGCTAAGTAGCATCAAAGAAATTACTCTGAACTGGACTTATAAATCAATCAAAAAATCTAATAAGTAGCATCGTTTTTTTAATGAAGAAGTTCCTTATGCAGTCAACATATGCCAATAATAGATGAGCAAAGGCAAAGTTGTCTCTTCCTTTCTCTGTAGACTGCATGCAGCCATAATCATTGAACACAACAGATCTGAAATTAAACAGGCCAAGAGAAGGAGAAATCCACATGCAGTGAACACTTTGTTTACTCTACACCTGGCAGTGTGAAAAGTCAGAATTCTGTTTCCTTTAGCAGAAAGATCTTAGTGGAACTATAGAAACCCATTGGCTAATTGTTCTCCCTAGCCTACTACTGCCACCATTCTAATCCAATCTGAACCCTGTAGCAATAATAATTAATTTTTAACACAAATTAGATCATTTGAAATTTGTATTTAAAACTCTAAATAACTTTCAGTATACATTAGTTAAAATATGTATAAACTAGATTATACCTGGAGTATTCATTCTTTAAATATGGGAAGTCCAAAGATTCCATAATTTGTGAAAATTCCCAATGGATATGTGCTTTCAAAATTATGTGGGGTTTAGATCTGCCTCTGTCAGGGACATTATATTTTTCACTTCAGGTCACTCAGGTGTAAAAATTGAGTCTTTACTTAATTCCCATTAGATACCTTACTTCCCCCCAAGATTATGTATGTGTATATGTGTGTGTGTGTGTGTTTGTGTGTGTGTGTGTGTGTGTGTGTGTGTGTGTGTGTGAAATTGTGATCTTATTTACTGGAGATTCTCATAAATGTGAGAAATGGTGGTGATACATGTCAAGATTTATATTGTAGCAACTCATCCTATGTAATAAAAGCCTAATATGTAAATTGACCATTCTGCAGAACAACTGGTCAGCAGGGGTTGGAGCCCATGAGTGAGTGGCTTGAGGCCAGCCAAGGCAAGTGCCAGCGGGAAGAGAAAGGGAATGGTGATCAGGGGACAGCAGTGACAGGCTGTGGCAGAGGAGCAATTGGGGGGCAGAGCCAGCCACTTGCTGACCAGCACCATCCATTCTCTAGGTGGTACCATCCCCCGATAGTCCCACCAGTCACTTCCTGCAGAAGGAAGCCTGGGGTGGACCTCAGTTGGATATCCCCCAAGGGATTCTGGACTGTGAGGGGCACAGGCCAGGCTGAGGGATGCCACCAAGTGCATAAATTTTCATGTACCAGGCCTCTAGTAGTAAATATAGTTGTCTATTATACTTCTGAATTTTTAGAAGTTGTCTCCCCAAATTCATATCTGAGGTTCTCATAAATTCATAATTCTCCATAGTTTTCAACATCTTATTATTTGTTTGATTCTAATAGCAGATACTTCTGTGTTTTATGTCATCTCCTCATGACACCTGGTTCTATGCAGGCATTGTGAACAGTCCTGTGTATCTTTCTAAGATCACAATCTCTGCCTAGGGTTCTCTCTAGTTTCTGCTCAATTTTTGTTTAGAAACAAACAAAAGTGTGGAGTGTAAATACCTTTGAGGGCAACTTTTAAAAGAGATCATTTGACGTAGACTCTTCAAGATTTCTCAGACAATGATGGAGGATGGAATATGGCTACTCATCATAGCTACTAAGTCAATAACACTCCTTTAATTGGACACTAGAGGCCCAATCCTACCAGGCCTAAATGGGTAGTCAGACATCCCTCTCACAATCCAGGACTGCTGGATCCCAACTACTGGCTACTAATTGCTTACCTGCCTGCCTTCCTAATTGCCCCAAACCACTTCTGCCTGCCAGCCTGATCACCCCCTAACCACTCCCCTGACAGCCTGATTGATGCCTAACTGCTTCCCGGCCAGCCTGTTTGCCCCTAATTGCCCTCCCCTATAGGCCTGGTCACCCCTAACTGCCCACCCCTGCAGGCCTGGTCCCCCTGCAACTCCAGTAAATAAGGTCCCCCTACAGTCCTGTGCCCCCCGCACCCCCCAAAAAAAAACACTGCTTTTTCCTGCAGGCCCAGTCATCCCCAACTTCCCTCCTCTGTTGGCCTGGTCCCTCCCAACTGCACTCCCCTGCTGGCCATCTTGTGGTGGCTATCTGTGTCCACATGAAGGCAGCCATCTTTTATCACTTGGGGGCAGCCATCTTGTGTGTTAGAGTGATGGTCAGTTTGCATATTACTCTTTTATTAGATAGGATAGAGGCTTGGTGCATGGGTGGGGGCCAGCTGGTTTGCTGTGAATGGTGTCCTGGATCAGGGTGGGTGTTCCCTTAGAGCATTGGGTGGCCTGGTTGAGGGACCTGTGGTGGTTTTTCAGGCTGGCCACCCAAGTGGAGGCCTTGGTATCTGGGATTTATTTATCTTCTATAATTGAAACTTTATAGCCTTGAGTGGAGCCAAGCCTCCTGCTTACTTCATGGCCACAGCCATGTTTGTTGTAATTTATTTATCTTCTATAATTGAAACTCTTTAGCAGAGGGTAAGGCAGGCCAGGGCTGCAGGAGCTTGGTTTCCTCATTGGTTGGGGCAATCCTCGCCTCCTGCTCTCTCCAGCTCTGTGGCTACCACCATTTTTGTTGGGATTTATTTATCTTCTATAATAGAAACTTTGTATCTGTGAGTGGAGGCCTGGACTGGCCAGGATGTGTGGAAAGCTTGGCTTCCTCCATTGTCTGGGAAACCCAACCTCCTGCTTGTTCCATGGCTGCAGCTATCTTGGTTGGATTAATTTGCATACTTGTTCCTGATTGACTGGTAGGCATGGCTTGTGGATATAGCAGAGATATGTTTAATTTGCATATTGCTCTTTTATTAGATAGGATCCTTCCTTGTCCCATCTCACCATTCCCAACCTCTCACTCTGCTTCCTGAAATCACCTCCCAAATGAACTCCCATGCTTAAAACCATGTCAAAAACTCTGCTTTGGAAAATGCAACATGATACAGTTTCTCTGTCTTCTCTTCACCGCTTCCTTCCCCGTTCAACTAGAAAGAAAAGAAGGAAGGAAGGAAGGAAGGAAGGAAGGAAGGAAGGAAGGAAGGAAGGAAGGAAAGCAGGAAGGAAGGAAGAAATAACCCAACTCCCTCTCTTTTACAGGTGGAGAAGAACTGGGAATATCTTTCCCTTCAGTGGCTTCATCTCCACACCAAGTGAGTAATCAAGGATTTTCTCCAGACAAACACTTTCTTTCTCAAAAGACATACTAGTTCTAGTTAAGTAAAATATTATTCATCTCTTCATACATTGTTAAAGAAGTGTTTTTCAATATCTCATGGTCTCCTTCCTTATATGGAAATAAAATGTCTTATTCCTATATTTGTTCTGCTCCAACCAGACAGATTCTGTTGCATTTGACTGCAGTTCCTCTCTGTTTGGGTAAACCCTACATTCTTCAAATCTTAGCTTAAATGTTACTTCCTAAAAAAGTTATTTTTTAAAAAATATATTTTATTGATTTTTTCTTTTTAAGAGAGGAAGGGAAAGGGTTAGAGATAGAAACATTGATGAAAGAGAAACATCAACCAGCTGTCTCTTTCACACCCCCTACTGGGGATATGCCCACAACCAAGGTACATGCTCTTGACTAGAATCAAACCTGGGACCCTTGAGTCTGCAGGCCGATGCTTTATCCACTGAGCCAAACTGGTTAGGGCAAGAAGTTATTTCTTGACCTCCTTATCATATGCCTCCAATTATATGACTCTTCACAAACCTTATTCCATTTTTGATCATTTCATTCAAATTAGAACATAAATGCCATAAGGAAAAACAAACAAACAAAAAACAAACAAACAAAAAAAAACCCATGTGCATTCTAGATTCCATTGCCTGGTTTATATCAAACACTGTTGAGTGAGAATGGATTGGTCAGTTTGAAGTGAATGGAAAATATAAGGACTAGGATTAAGATAAAATCTGGTGATTGCAAAGATAGTGTTTACTTCATAGCTCTGATTATTTTTTAAAAGTAGTATTCAAAAGAAAGCAATAAAAAATGGAAAGGAAGTAGTAGTGATAGTTGCAAAAGTAAAAGAATACTGTTTGTTAGCAGAAGTAGGGTGAAAGATTTTGCTAAGAGGTTGCGATGACTCTCTTCTCCAAGTAAAATCCTTGTATTTTTTATTGCATGAAAACTTGTTGCTGTTGGCTTTTGTTTGTTTTGTAACTACTAAATTTGTCCCATCTTTCCTTATTTCTACCAATAGTTTATTATTATTATTATTATTATTATTATTATTATTATTATTGACTTCAGAGAGGAAGAGAGAAGAAGAGATGATGAGAGAGAATCATTGATTGGCTGTCTCCTGCATGTCCCTTACTGGGAATTGAGCCTGCAACCCAGATATATGATCTTGACCAGAATCAAATTTGGGATCCTTCAGTCCCTAGGTCAATTCTCTACCACTGAGCCAAACCAGCTCAGGCAATATTAAACACACACATACACACACCAAAAAACTTATAGTTTGAGACTTCACAAACAAGTATCCAAGCTGTAGGACTCTTGTGAAAACTGTTTACATAGAAGGTCAGGCAGAAAACAGGAAAAAAAATAAAGAGTAGTCATACTGTTTAAAGTTCTGTGAATCTAATTTATCTTAAGTAGTAATTTTTCTTTTCCAGGAGTTGTCTTTCTAGTTAGAGCAATGTTTAATGAAACCCATGACTCAGGCAAATACTTCTGGGGATTTGGTCACTGTAGCAAATAGCTGAGATGAAAGGACTCTAAGTAGAACATTTGTTTCCTTCTGACTTGTAATGAGTGGGCAGTCATGGTAAATGATATCCATTTCCGTTAGCCAAATATCTCTTTCATCTAAAGCATTATATTAATTGCTACTGATGCTTTGTATTTTGCTAGTAAATTCTAAGCATTAACATCATACAGTGCAAAACATTTTCAATTCTTCTAAGTGATTAGCTTACTTAAGCTTCAATTTATACCCTTGCATTTTTCAAAATAACATTTAACTTATTGTTAATGATAGATTGAGCATTGAAAATAACCAAAAGGAATCTCGCTCATGTGCGCGCTCTCTGTGTGTGTATGTATATATATGTATGTATGTATGTTTATATGTATGTATGTATATTGATATGTATGTATATATGTATGTATATTGGTATGTATGTTTATACATATATTTATATGTATGTATGTATATATATTTATATGTACATATATATTTATAGGTATATATATAAAACCATAATATGCAAATAGACCAAAGGCAGAACAACAGAACAATGGAACAACTCGTTGCTATGATGTGTGCTGGCCACCAGAGCATGTGCACAGAACATGGTGGGCATCAGCAGCAGGTGACAGAACATGGAACATGGCGGGCGTCCGTCGCAGCAGAAGGTGGAGTAGGTGAGTGCGGGCGCGAGACCAAAGTGGGGTACTGGCTGCTGTCATCAGGGCAAGTCTCTGGTGGTTATTAAAAATTATTTTCTGTTGGCAATGGCTCCACTTGCACCCACCGCCAGCACTGGCCCTGCTCACAACCACATCTGGCACCGGAACCTATACTCACACCCGCTGGTGGTGCTGGCCCTGCTTACATCCACTGCTGGTGCCTGGTGCCAGTCCCAGTTGCTTGGCACCATCAGTAGGTGTGAGCAGCAGCTGCCAGCCCCAATCACCCCTGAGGGCTTCTTCATCTTTCCCTGGTCCTGAGGGGTGATCAGAGCAGCAGCCACTACTTGCACCAGCTGACAGTGCTATCTCTGCTCTCATCTGCTGCTGATGCCAGCCCCAATCATTCCACACTGTCAGCAGGTGCGAGCAAGGACTGTGTGGAGAGGAGACTGGGGGCCATGGCAGGAGGGGCTGGATAGGGGCATTGCCTATATGCCCACTGCTACCTTGAGGCCATAGTTCCTTTCAAGATACACAAATTCATGCACTGGGCCCCTAGTATAAAAATAACAACAACAATAAAACTGGCATTCTGAGGAGCTAATAAAATGTGTGTTGTCAGTGTGCCAAAACTTGCTAAGGGAATGTATGCAAGCTGGTTTTCCAGAAAGGCAAGAATGAATTCAAGGACTACTTAGAGATGTGCCACATAAGAAATGTCTTGGAATGGATACAAAAATGTAACTATTTTTAAGAATTCTACCAGATATGGAATTTTCCTCCAGGAAAAAGGAAGTAAGGAGGATAAAGTGGAGTGAAAAAAGATGTCATGCAGAAGCTCCAGTGGAGAGGGGAAAAATAAACAAACAGTATATAGGAAAGAGAGAGGGAGTAGTGACATAAGTGTTTTTGACATGCCAAAAGGAGATGCAATCTAGTGTCTATGTGGAAGAGCTGGCCTTCAATAGGCTTGTGGGCAGCCCATTTCTGAGCATAAAGTCAGTTATAGATGCCCATAGGTAGGTAGGTCTGATGGGAGTTTGAGAGGTTCTTTTTTCATTGTTTGAATTTTCAATAAATGAGAACAAGAGAAAAAGTGTTAAGTGTTTGAGACAGAAGTGGTATCAGGTTATTGAGTTTAACAGTAGGAAAGTTGGAAATATTACAGAATTTTTAAAAAATAATGAATACAACCTATATATATATTTCAAAACATAAATAGAATTCAGAAATATAAGATTAGGTGAGTAATAAGATGAAGAATGAAACAGTATATATCTTCTTGGAAATATAAAAATTAGAAGAATTACATTGTTTTTGACAGTCCAAGTCCATGTGCCTGATGTAAGTTTAAAATATTCATCCCTATTTATAGGACTATATACAGTATATGTATGTAAAAATATATTTCAAAAACCTATTGCAGAGTGCATACTAGAATGAGGGTAGTGGTTGACTGGACAGAGGAGGGCAGCTGGCGTGAGAGGATGGAAGCCAAGGTAGGTGGCGAAAAGGGGATTTTGCTTTTTCTAAAATGTTTTATTTATTTTAAAAAAATGTTTTCTGCAAAGATGACAAAGATGAACAACTATTACTGCAGAATGATGACAGAGATAGAAGTATGGAGGTATAAACTATTTTATGTATTTTTGCTGCTGTTTAAAACAAAATGCATATAAAATGGAAATAGTGATAGAGACACAGAAAATTACACATTTTATACTGAACCTTCAATCTTAAAAATACATAAATAAAAAAAATTAAGTTTTTAGTTATCCAAAATAAAATATTAATACTGTTAGTTTTAAAAAAAGTTCTTCTCAGCCCTCCTGGCATGGCTCAGTGGTTGAGCATCAACCTATGAACCAGGAGGTTGAAGTTAGATTCCCAATGTGAGGCATGCAGGACACATTGACCAGTGATTCTCTCATCATTGATGCTTCTCTTTCTCCCTCTTCCTTCCTCTCTGAATCAATACAAATATGTTAAAATTAATAAATAAAAATAAAATGATCTTCTCATATGCCCTTGGCTTATTTGTATAGTAAATATTTACCTTTAGTAAAGTTTAAAAGTTAATTAGTGTAGAGTACATCTTCTTGGAAATATAAAAAATACTTATATTGCTTTTACCAGTCCAAAGTCCATGTGCCTGATGGATGCTTCAAAATGACAAAACTCAAAATGTCATAGCTTCAAGAAAAGAACGGCTTATTGATCACAGAGCTGCTGGTTGAGAAGATGGAGGTTCTAATTCTCAAAATCATTTTAAGAAAGAGTTCAGGCTTTTTTATGTCAAGGGAAGGAAAAAATGGAGGGGCTGTTGTTGCTTTTGTTGGTTTGTTAATCTTCACTGAAGGATATTTTTCCTTTTTTTTTTTTTAAGAGAGAGAGTGGGACAGAGAAAAAAAATATCTATGTGAAGCAGGGCCAGGGCCAGAGAGGAGACTGCCTTTGACCAAAATGGAACCCCTGGTGCTTAGGGCCACAGGCCAAAGCTCTATCCACTAAGCCAAACCCACTAGGGTAGATGGACTGTTATTGTAAAAACGCAAGCCTCAAGCAGAATTCCTCTAATGATTAGCATGTCTACTAGTAAAGCAGGACTATTAGCAAATGGCTAAGGGAACAGTGCAGACTTGAACAAGATGGAGTCAGAGAGGCCACACATTTAGCTTCCTTACACTGCTTAAAAACCCAATTACCCCTAAATTTGTAAATAATTTCTTCACAAAACAAATGACAAAACAGAATAAAATTCTTGGGTAAAATAAGAGGACACATTGTGAATCATAAATAATCTAAAAAAGCATGTTAATATTGCCATCTTCATGTCAAAATGTTTATAATGTATCCACAAAGCCTTGTCTTCTTTTCTTTTCTTTTCTTTTCTTTTCTTTTCTTTTCTTTTCTTTTCTTTTCTTTTCTTTTCATTGCTTAAAGTATTATATGAAAGACAGAGGGGGAAAGGAAGAATTGAAGCGAGAGAGGAAGAAAAGAAAGAGGCAGGAGGAAAGACTGGCTTTTCATCACAGCAAACAGGAAAATAATGAAACTACCCAGGATACAAGCAAATGTATAAATATCAATAACAATTTCATCCATATCAGTTAGAAACACAGAAAGACTATAACACATTCTGAGGTACATAACATCAATATCTTAGCAAAAATTATCCCTTTTTTCAAAACTAATTAAAAATAGAATAGCTAATTTGTGTGTGAGGTTTGTTATCTGTTCTTAATGGCCAATATCCAGACCTGAGATCAGTCTCAATACAGCCCTGACTCAATCTTTGTTGAATATTGTGGAACAGATTTTACATAGATGAGAGAAAACTAACACCAACTCTTTATTAATAGTTATTTAAATCTAGATATAAAGGATGATATTGTAGAAAGGTATAAATCATCAAAAGAAGCTGAAACACAAAAACAAGTTAATAATGTCAAGAAAGTATTTAAAAAGTCATTATCTCAATAGCAGGAATTGGGCTGATAAGATGTTAGGGTTACCCTTTGTTACTGGACTAAAGGGGTCCATTTGTTTACACACATCAAAGCCCAGTAAGACAGAAACAGGAGCTTGCAGCAAAGTAAGGGTTCATTAGTTAAGGAAGTGGCCCACACCCGGAGCCATAGGTAAGCTAATTTAGCTCAAAGGCTAGCTCCTCAATGACTTTCAGGGAATGAGTTACATAGGGAGAAAATCATTAATCATGGTGACTAAGAGAATGAGGGCTGTTGTCTCTAGTGATTGATTGATCCTAATGTCAGCCAGGGTGCAGCTTCCTAATCACCACTTTTTTGGATCTGGAGCTGAAACACAACTGAGGCCTAGGTGTTATCTTTAGTTTGATTAAAACTCTGTGGTTAATGGACCCGAGGCTTTGTTCTAAGATTATTTGATGCTGACTAGAACCTCTTTGTCCTGAGCACTTAATGACTAAGGGAATGGAGGTGCAAAGGAGGAGGCAGTTGAGTGGGGTGCTGGATGAGGCCAGTTTGAATCAAAAGGAAAGAAAGGAAAAAAGTCACGCTAAAGAAATGTATTGAGCATGGTCTGCACCCTGTGCTCCGTTTCTCCCTTGCACTCAGCACTTATCCATTGTGCCCACTTGGGGCTTCTGCCCTCTCTGTGGTTTTCCTGATACGAATTCTCATTTCAGGTGTCACAAGAGACACCTGAGTGGCAGCAAAGAGCAGCTCTAGACCCAGCTTGCTGCAACCACCTGCACCTGCAACCTTAACTGTTAGCCTTGATCCACAGAAGAGACTCAGAAATACCTCACCCTGCCTACTGTGGCTTGTTGACACCACTTTGGTTTTAGCCCTTCTGTTCGCAGATGTAACAATACATTTCCAAAATTTGCTTTTTAATTTCATTTGATGCGGTTCCTTTGGCACTGACTTAACAAAATGAAGTTTCTGTGTTGTTACACCTTCTTTCAAACTTTTAGCAAACACATAATTTCAATGTTTTTGATAAGGTCACTGGAGTTTGAAAAAATTTTCTATATGATGAAAATTCTCTAATTTAGCTACCAAATCCTAAAAAAAAATCTGCATACACATATAAGAATACATATGAATCTTACTTTAGTATTTAAAGGCAGATTTCCAAATAAAACTAAGTTTTTAATATTAAGAGAAAAATGGAAATTAAAGGAACACTAAAAAAAATGGCCTATTTTTTCCTCAGCATCTCTGAAGGGAAAGATCATGTCCACATTTCTTGCTGGATCTATTTATTCTTTTTCTTAATCTATCTTTCACGTATCTGTGTGTGACTCTCTCTCTCTCTCTCTCTGTCTCTCTCTCTCTCTCTCTGTGTGTGTGTGTGTGTGTGTGTGTCACTATGTGATGAGAGATGTTAGTGTAGAATAACATCTCTCATCACGTTCATGCACATGCATGTAAGTGATGAGAGATGTTATTCTATACTAAGGACTCAAGCCTGCACCTGCTGCACTTCTTTGCTCTCTATTTAAATGAATAGCTTGAATCAATAAGTAGGAGAAGCAGCATTAGTCACCCACCCACTGGCAGTCAATGAGGACCTCCCATCAACAGCTGCTAGCATTCTATTAACTGACTAACAAGATTGACATATATCTGGGTCTTGTGCACAAGCACGATCTTAATGGTTTAGGATGCTGAAAAGTTATCTAAGCCAATTTAGAGGGATGCAGAAAGGAATGCTCTCCCCACTCCCACCCCATACCTGTTTCCAGGTTCCTAAACAGACCCATCTTGAGATCAAAAGACAGGGCAATTTTGAAGCACACATATGATGGAGATAAGAATATGATTAAGATATAATTCAAGAAAATTTTGTTTTAAATCTAAGCACTAGTATATAATAGAAGTGTGCAATCTTGAAAATGTTATTCTACCTTTCTTTACTACTGATTTTTAATCTGGAATGCAGGTAACACAGGTATAAATAGGGATAACATAGAGCAACTTAATTTTTAGAATTCATTTAACCACCTAGGACATTGAGTTATTCTGGAATGTTAACTAAAGACATGTCTTTTTATTTTTTAATCCTAACTTGAAGATATGTTGCTATTAACAACATATCTTGAGAGAGAGAGAGAGAGAGAGAGAGAGAGAGAGAGAGAGAGAGAGAG
>JAAGEH010000041.1:22538955-22552175 GCA_011751065.1 Lasiurus cinereus | reverse complement strand
GTGATGAGAGATGTTATTCTATACTAAGGACTCAAGCCTGCACCTGCTGCACTTCTTTGCTCTCTATTTAAATGAATAGCTTGAATCAATAAGTAGGAGAAGCAGCATTAGTCACCCACCCACTGGCAGTCAATGAGGACCTCCCATCAACAGCTGCTAGCATTCTATTAACTGACTAACAAGATTGACATATATCTGGGTCTTGTGCACAAGCACGATCTTAATGGTTTAGGATACTGAAAAGTTATCTAAGCCAATTTAGAGGGATGCAGAAAGGAATGCTCTCCCCACTCCCACCCCATACCTGTTTCCAGGTTCCTAAACAGACCCATCTTGAGATCAAAAGACAGGGCAATTTTGAAGCACACATATGATGGAGATAAGAATATGATTAAGATATAATTCATGAAAATTTTGTTTTAAATCTAAGCACTAGCATATAATAGAAGTGTGCAATCTTGAAAATGTTATTCTACCTTTCTTTACTACTGATTTTTAATCTGGAATGCAGGTAACACAGGTATAAATAGGGATAACATAGAGCAACTTAATTTTTAGAATTCAGTTAACCACCTAGGACATTGAGTTATTCTGGAATGTTAACTAAAGACATGTCTTTTTATTTTTTAATCCTAACTTGAAGATATGTTGCTATTAACAACATATCTTGAGAGAGAGAGAGAGAGAGAGAGAGAGAGAGAGAGAGAGAGAGAGAGATAAGAGATTGGTTGTCTCCCATATGCTCCCTGACTGGGGATGGAACCAAAACCTAGGTATGTGCCCTGCTTGGGGTTTGAACCCACAACCTTTAATCTATGGGATTGGATGATACTACAACCAATTGAGCAATCTGACCTGGGTTACCTTATGTCATTTTTTAAAATTAAAATTATAATAAGGAAAAGTGGCTTTACTTTTCTTCCAGATTTCTCACTGAGAAATATTTTTTTCTGAATGACTATATTATAGAGATGAAAGAAATTATTTATATATATTTTTCTCCTATGATTATGTTTTACCTTCAGTCTGTATCTCTCAATGATAGTGAGTTTCTGCCAGACTTCTTCACTTCCAAGAAAATCTTTCTTTCTTTCTTTCTTTCTTTCTTTCTTTCTTTCTTTCTTTCTTTCTTTCTTTCTTTCTTTCTCTCTCTCTCTCTCTTTCTTTCTTTCTTTCTTTCTTTCTTTCTTTCTTTCTTTCTTTCTTTCTTCCTTTTTTTTTATCCCAACAAGAGTTTTAAGTTAGTCTTTCATTTATTCCCTCACTTTGGCTGTATCTGTAGAAGTTTCTCAAATATTCCTGGAAAATGTCAGTTATTTAACAAATACTTTTTGAATATCTATACTATGCCTGGTACTAGAGAACAGTAACAGCAACAGTGACATTGACTTCATGGTGCTTACACTAATTGGAGACAGACAATCTATACTAATGAAAGGGTAATATGCTAGTTAGGGCAGATATCTTCTGGACGTCCATCTTGATGTCCATTTGGATATCCACCCAGATGAAGCCACAGTGGCTATTAGGGACTAAGGCCGGCGCCACACAGGAGGGGCGAGCCGATCTGGCACTCACATGGGTCCAGCACTGTGGTCCCTTTTGCAGAGTCACGAGAAGGTGGCATTATGTCCCCTTCCACAAAGGTGGTGCAGGACAGGCACTGCATAGCCTGGTCCCAGCACTTCCCCTTCCACATAGACAGCCACAGAAACAGCAGAATGGGCCTGATCCAGGAGCCATGCCTCCTCAGAGGCTGGACAGGGTGCAACCTGCTGTGCTTCAACTTCCCCCACTCCCTCCCCCAGCTGGGTTGGTCTAGATTGCCCCCACCTACCAGCGAGGGCAGTGTCTTCCCCTTATCAGCCCGATCACCTCCTGTAGAGAAGAAAATCCCCTGAGGGCTCCTGGACTATGAGAAGGGGGTGGCCAGATTTAGGAACCCCTTTCTCTCCCCTGGTGCATGAATTTTGTGCACCAGGCCTCTAGTCCTTTATAATAAAAGGCTAATATGCAAATTTCCCTTCAATCTGGAGTTCAATGGGGAATTTGACCAGGGAGTAGGACCAGCTGGCCAACATCCCATGGCCCCTCCCCCTGGCTGACCCAGCCCGATAAACCCAATAAGGGTAGGCCAGCCTGACCCCACCCATGCACACATTTGTGCACTGGGCCTCTAATAAACTAATAAATATGAAAAATATGAAACTATATCAATATGAAAAAAATTGACTCATTGTATGAGTAACAGAAATAAGTTGTAATAATAGAAGATAGACTGATATCAAGGTAAGGAGTTTGAGTTTCTTATTTGGGTTATGATGGTCAGAGAAAGTCTCTTTAAGGAGATGAAATTTCACTGGAAAACTGCCAGGCAGGAAAGTAGTCCAGATTGCAAGCACAGATTATTAGCACGTGCACATTGTCAGAGGAGGGAGAGTTCCATATGCTGTAGGATTCAAGGCTGGTATTCATGGAGCACAGGAGAATGGCTCCACTTGAGGTTAGCAAGGGTAATGGGTCAAGTCACACTGGGTCCTGTAGTTAACTGTAAGAAGTTGGATGTTTTTATATGTGTGATAGGAATTCACTGAAGGATTTTAAATAATGTAATATGACCCAGTTTATATTTCAAAGGGAGGTTTTTGGTGGTTGTATGGTAAATTGGTTATAGGAGGACATGTTTGGGCACCTGCATGCAGTCTTAGTCTGGGAGAAAAATGAATGCTGATTTAGGCTTGTATGATAAAAGTTGGAGAGACTTGGATTTCTGACATGTCTGTAGATTCAGTAAGATTTGATAATGGATTGGATGATGGACAGAAGCAATTGAAGAAATTACTGTTTCTTCCTAAATCTCTTACTGAGTCAAGTAAATAGATGGAGATATCATTTGGTGAGATGGCAAGGATTAGAGAGGAACATGTCTCATGAAGAAAGATAAAAAGGTACTTAAATTTTGTTCCTATTAACTTTGAGATTCTTATCAATCATTTGTGCTACCTAATATTGATTGCTCTCAACTTTTTTTAAAAATATATTTTATTGATATTTTTACAGAGAGAAAGGGAGAGAGATAGAAAGTCGGAAACATCGATGAGAGAGAGACATCGATCAGCCCCTCCTGCAAGCCCCACAGTGGAGATGTGTCCGCAAGCAAGGTACATGCCTCCAAACGGAATCGAACGTGGAACCTTTCAGTCCATAAGCCGACGCTCTATCCACTGAGCCAAACTGGTCTCGGCTGATTGCTCTCAACTTTTGCTGGTCATCCCAGTGGGAAGGTTATGTTCTCCTGCCCATTGATATCAGGCTTGGCCATATGATTTGCTTTAGTTAATGAAATGCAAGTAGAAGGACATATGCCACTCCTCACAAAGATATTAAGAATTATTGTGTGGTTTCATCATTTCGCCCTCTACAATATCTCAGATAGAGGTTGTCCGCAATGAAAATTACATATTTATTAGAGCTCTTTAGTTAACAAAGAGGCAACATTTAATAAGGGCACAAATAAACCTTTGCTGTAATGTGCTGACTTTGTGGGTCGGGGAATATTTACTAGTATTAGTATATCATAACTTAGCCTAAGCCAACTAACATAATATCCTAGTGGATACGTTGTGTAGGTGGTTGGAGATACAAGATTGGCTCTTAAGGAAGAGGTCAGGTTGAAGATACATGCTTGAAATTCATTAGCAAATAGACATAACATAAAGTTTAGACATTAAATGAAATAACCTCATAAATGTCTGTCCATGGAGAAATGAATGGGTAGGGGACTCCTTTCATCTATCAGTTCCAGTTACTATAACACAAGACTACAGACTGGGCTGCTTATAAAGACACTTATTTCTCACAATTTTAGAGGCTGGGACATCCAAGATAAAGGCTCTGGCTGATTTGGTGTCTGGTAAGAGAGCCCACTACCTGATTCAGAGATGGCTGTATTTCCCCTTTGTCCTCTCATGGTGGAGAGATGAGTGAACTCTCTGGGATCTCTTTTATTAGGACAATAACTTCAATCCTGAGGAATCCACTCTCATGGCCTAATCACTCCTAAAAGCTCCATCTTCAAATATTATTTATTAAAGAATAGGAATCAACATATGAATTTTGAGGGGATACAGCTTTCAGTACACCACTGGAACTCAGCTCAGTGACACTCCAACCTTAGATTGTTTTAAAGCAGAGAAGTAGCTGCAAAGAAGACTGAACAGGGTAACATCATGAAAAGGCAAGAGAGGAGAGAAAGGAGTCAACTGTGTCTTAGGCTGCAGTATTGTTAGAAAATAAAGTGGTTCTTCAGCTTAGAATCATGAATGTCTTGTCCTTTGACAAAATCAATTTCATTTGAGAGGTAAAAGCAGATTTTAATTAAAGCTGACTGAATGTATGATGCAGATTTCCCCTGTTTTTATACATCTCTTGGCCATTTAGGGTAGGATTTAGGAGATGAATAAATATCCATCCTCCAGCTTTCATTTAAATTTAGGATGAAACAAGGGATTTAAAATGGCTTAACAGGGCAGAATAGCACTGGGAAGCTCTATTTGTTAATATTCTATAGATGTATTTTTCTAAATAAAAATGATTTGGAATTTGGTTGATTTTTTTTCCCTTTCCTTTAAAAAATGCTGTTACTTCAATTGATGCTAAGGTTAAATGAATCGACATTAATTCCCTTAGGTTTACTCCTCTTATCTGGAAATATGTCTGTGGACATTTCCAGACTTGTACTTAAAGTAAAACTACAATTTCAGAAAAATCTCATTATGTGGAATATTTCCATCAAACAATTTTCTTGTCACTAAGTACTCATAAATACACTTAATAGGCAACATTGTAATAATAGCAGTAGCAAACCTAGCACAAAACTGCTTATTTATGCACTTAGCTTGCAAAAATGTTTTCTATTAGATTTCTCTCTTCCTGAAGAAAGAGCTAATAAAAAATCCCTATTACTATGTGCAGTGTAGTCTTTGCTGATAATAATGTTCCTACCTTGAATATCTCTCTCAATTGGTAAATAAGCTCGAATGGAATTTTCACATCTCCTATTGTAACATATTCTTTTATGACATTTGTGACAAAAGCTTTGCCAAAAGCTTGTGTTATGGATTTCTAGTTGAGAAGACAATAGAGACACAGAAAGCAGTAACAAACATACCTTCAGTGTTGATAATGGCTTAAAAAGTATTCTATATTCTTTCAAATACAGGTTATGTGTGTCAATACTGTAGTTCAGAAGGCAGCTTTAGAAATAGCTGTGATTCAGGACAACAAAAGTGAGATGGTTTTTGTAAACAAACAAAAATTTCACAAGAATTTTTTTTTTTTGAGGGGGGAAGATCAGTGGTACAGCAGATAAAACCTATCATGTAAACACTGAAGGTGCTGGATGACAAAACTCCCCATCTCATTTATTTTAAATGTTTCCCAGGGAATTGTATATTTCATGGTTCATGAAAATTGTCAAAACCAACTCTCTATTATAAAGCAATTCCAGAAGTATAGGACAGAGTCAAGAGCCCAGGAACATATCAGAAAACCTCCAAACAGCAGAGCAAATGTCATAAGCTTTATCTGTTCACCATGCATATGTTGATTGCATACCTACTACATGACTATCAGTGTGCTTGGTGCTGAGAAGATGACTAATTAGAGATGATTTTTCTCAGGGATCCCATCAGTAGGGTAAAATATATGTTAATATAATTGCAAATACTCCCTCATGAAAAGGTAGTACATTTATTTAGATAATATTCATGTAAAAGTTTTAGATATCACTCTGAAGCTACTTTTCAGCAGTGGGGGGCAGTTAGGGGTGACTAGGCAGGCAGGCCGGTGAGTGATTAGGAGCCAGCAGTCCAGGATTGTGAGAAGGATGTCTGACTGCTGGGCCTAATTTGGCAGTTGGACATCTCCCAATGGGTCTTGAATTGGAGAGGGTTCAGGCTGGGCTGAGGGGACCCCTAACTTGTGCCCTGAGCCTCTAGTCCTATGCAATAAAAGGTTAATATGCAAATTGACCAAACAGCAGAATGACTGATTACTATGATGCATACTGACCACCTGGGGGCATACACTAAGTGCAGGAGTTGCCCCCTGGTGATCAGTGCACCTCCATAGTGGGAGCACCACTTAGCCAGAAGCTGAGCTCACAGTCTGACGAGTGCAACAGCAGTGGTGGGAGCCTCTCCTGCCTCCGCAGCAGTGCAAAAAGAGTGGACCTAAGCTGTCAGTCAGATATCCTCCAAGGGCTCCCAGACTGCAAGAGGGTGCAGTCTGGGCTTAAGGATTCCCCTTCCTCAGTGTATAAATCTTGTGCACCAGGCCTCTAGTACTGTTATATGAGGAGAAATGCATTTGAGATATTTAGAAATAAGGTTTCATAGAGATAGCATTTACAATAGAAATGAGGAAAGGAAAGATATTCTTTGACTTTTTTTTTCATCTAAAGAGATATAATAGAAATAAAATAATTTGCACATATTTTAAGTCTTCAATTTGATCAGTTTTGATATATTTATATCACTAAAGTCAAGATAATGAACAATTTACCTACCAAAATTCCTCATACCCCTTGGCCATCCTCAAGCAACCACTTATTTATTACTGTCAATATAGATTAGTTTCCATTACAATCTTCTTTTTTCGTGTGTAAATGGTGTCATAAAGTAAACACTCATTTTTACTTTGCTTCTTTAACTCAGAATGATTTTGAGACTTATCCATGTTATTGCACATATCAATGTATTTTATTTTGCAGTTAAGTAGTAAGTCCATTATAAATATACCACAATTTGTTTCTCTATTCACTTATTAGAAGATATTTAGGCTGCTTTCAGTTTTTGTTAAACTGCTATGAACATTAACCAAAAATATCTTTCTATGGACATAAGATTTATCTTGGGTAAATACCTAGAAGTATAATAACTGGCTAGTATACATGAACTTATTATAAAACAAACAAACCATTATTCAAAATGGCCATATCATTTTATATTCCTACCAGCAATGCATGCATATTCTAGTTACTCCTCACCCTTACCAATACTTGGTCAGTCGTGTTTTTTGTGTTTTTTTTTTCATTCTAATAGATGTGTAGTTATTTATCATATGGTTTTAATTTGTATCTTCCTGATGATTAATAATGTTTGGAATTTTAAGTGCTTTTGGTTATTTATTATATCTTTGTTCATTAAATATTTGTTCAATAATGTTATAATAACTTTATATAGTGACATATGGTTACTTGATGTATGGTATGAATTATATACACCTGAAACTAATAAGATAGTACATCAGTTGTATGTCAATTTAAAAATAAACTTGTCATGAAGAAAAGTTTTTTGAAATAAAGGGAAAAATATTCTAAAGATGGAAAGAACACTTTTTAAAAAATAATCCAGAATAATTAACATTGATATGTGGCCTAGAAAATTATTAAATTATGAGGAACAAAAAAAGTACTCATGTGTTCAGGTACAAAGTCCCATTATTTGCAAGGATGAAAATTTGTGGCTCGTTTTAGACTTCTCCACTACAGCTTAAATGTCAGGAAACAAAAAAATGAGGTCTATAAAATTACCTAGAAAATAAATAATACTTTATGCAGGTGATATGCATTTCAAGTGTGAATAAAAGAGAGAGGCATCCTTAAACATTACAGAACTTAAGAAAAATAACACTCAGTGATTCAGCATTTGATCAAAATGCATAACCCTACAAAGGAGAAACTGTGGTAGAGGGAATGACAATGCACATTTAACTAATTTACATATGGAATTAAGACTAAGCACAGGTGATAATTGAGATTATAGAACAAAATGTAGTTGCATGATACCTTGACAAATGTAAAATGTAATATACATAGTATATTTGGCAGGAGAGAAGGTGGAAATATATGAGCACTAATTAGCTCATCTATTTTTTTGTGGTCTTATCCTTTGATTTATTTTTTGTAGTTTTTTTGAAAAATAATTGACATGCATCATTGTATAAATTTAAGGTGTACAGCAGAATTGTTTGATTTATAGATTTCGTTAAATGATTATCCTACAATAGGTTTAGTTAATATCTACCATTACATATAAATACAAGGAAAAGAAAAAAATTCATTGTGATGAGAATTCTTAGAATCTACTTTCTTAATGACTTTTTTATACATCATACAGCAGTGTTCACTGTAGTCATCATATTTTAGTACTTATTTATCTCTTTTGACTACCTTCTTCCAATTCTCCCTGCACCTGCCTCCTGCCTTTGGCAACCACAAATCTCTTTTTATCCGAGTTACATGGGTTTTTTATATTGTTTTGTTTTAGATTCCACATATAAGTGAGACCATATGGTATTTGTCTTTCTCTGACTTATTTCACCTGGCATAATAAGGTCATCAAGATCTGTCCATATTGTTGCAAATGGTACGATTTCCCCATATTTTATGGAAATCAATGAATGCTTAGCACGTAGAAATGGTTCTATGAAGTTTATGTCTTCAGGAGGGTTAGTGTTCACATTCTAGTGAAGGAAGACAGATGGAGAGCACTTTTAAAATGTCAATACATTATTTTATTTAGTGGATAAATTCCTTAGAGGAATCAATGAAGTAATCTTATATAATAAAAGTGTAGTATACAAATTGTCCCCTTGACTAGAAGTTCTTCTGGGAGTTTGATCAGGGGGCAGGGCCAGCTGGGGGAAGGGAGGAAGTATCCTGTCGGCTCCTGCCAGCCACTAAGGATGCTACTGTGCACAAATTTCATGCACTGATCCTTTATGTAAAAGCCAAGCAACTGGAATAGCAGAACAACCAGAATAACCAAAATGATGGCAGCAACCAGTAACTATGACACACACTGTGGCAGCCAACTGGCCCCAGGTGGGGCCCAATTGCCCCCCCCCAAACATACGCTCAGCTGACCCAGCCCCTGATTGCCCCTCCACCCCAATCGGGGGTTGGGCCAGCTGGCCTAGCCCTGATTAGCCCCCATAGGGGCAGGCCTGCAAGACCACCCCTGTGCATGGAATGGTGCACCTGGCCTCTGGTAATTATATAAAGAGAAACAGATAGGGAGACATCAGTTAATCAGAATGTCAAAGCAGGCTGCTATAGGAAAGTTTACTATGTAAATGCCTAACATACTTTTACAAATAATAGGGACTCCACTCTCTTGATATTTTTAAGAGGTATTATGTTTTGATATAAAGATATACAGTATTTTTAAAAATAAATCATTGAATCATTCAGTTTTACCTCAGATTCACTGCATTTTTATATTAAATTCAACTAAAATTATAATAAATACTATTTATTTACTATGAAAATCTGTTAATTTATTGTTCTGTTGTGACAGAGTTACTAGCTATCTCTCACAGAGATTACTAGGACTATTGTTAACCTACTTTACATATTTTTAATTTACTTTTAGAGAGGAAAAGCGAGGGAAAGAGATAGAAACATCAAACTTTAATTGACTGCCTTCCACATGCTCCCCACTAGGGATCAAAAAACAACCCAGGCATGTATCCTGACTGGGAATTGAATCAGTGACCTTTTATTAAAAAACTGTATATTTTTTATTATTGATTTCACAGAGGAAGGGAGAGGGAGAGAAAGAGATTGAAGCATCAATGATGAGAGATAGTCATTAATCTGCTGCTTCCTGCACACTTCATACTGGGGATCAAGCCTCCTACCCGGGCATGTGCCCTGACTGGGAATTGAATTGTGACTTTCTGGTTCATAGGTGGATGCTCAACCACTGAGCCACGCCAGCTGGGTTCACTAGTGACCTTCTGATGTATGGGACTCTGCCAAATCAACCAAGCTACACCTACCAGGACTTGCTCACCTATTTTAAAGCTCTGGCTTATGGATTGTGCCACAATTTCTTAAAACTAAGCAATTTTATAAACAAAAAAAATTATTCCATTATCCATACTCCTTGACAAAACATTTTCTAACTCTTTCTGGTTTTCTAAACATACTATATTGATGCAAACATTTTCTGTCCAAATAACTGATTTCATCCAGTATTTTCCTATCTTTATTCATCAAGGTTAAACTTGCATAGTTTGTTTGTGAGAGAAAATGGATATTTCTCTTAGATATAAATTGGTATTTTTTTCCAGGAAAATAAGTTGGAGGAAAGCAACTGACAGAACTTTTGAGCTCAATTGTCTTATTCTTGAACCAGTTTCATATTCATAAATGATTTGGCTCTAAATTGAAACAGAAAGTGGGAAATAGAACATAATGATAGAGGAAAATGCTCATGTTAGGATGCACGATGCACTCTAAATAGCAAAGCAATTATTGTTGAGTAAAAACTGACTTAGACCTATATGAAATGCTTTGCATTTTCTGTGCTAAGCAACATTAAAGTCGATGTCTTTTGTGTAGGGTCACTCAGTGAAATTGGTGTTCAATAAAAATTCTGGGGTTTCCATACACTTTATTTTGTATATTTTCATCATGAACAAAACCTGGTGATTGTGTCCTAACAGAAGAAAAACAAAATCACTGACTATAAAGTATCACTGGGCTTGATTAGCAGTTTAATGGTAGCATTAGCCTATTAAAAAGTTTAAAATGCATGATAGACCTGGAAAATACTTTGCTAAGTGAAATAAGCTAATCTGAGGAAGACAAATATAACATGATCTCACTTATTTGTAGAATCTAATGAGCAGAATGAATTGACCAATAAAATAAGACCTGAAGCATGGAAGCATGGAATAGACTTATATTCCTCAATGTGGGGCTGAGGGGATGAGAAGAAATAAATAAAGAACTTATATACTTATAGTCATAGCCCATGGACATGAGAAACAGGGTAGTGAAGACATAGGGGTGGTGGGTAGGAGGTAGGAGGATGAGATAAAGCTGGGAGGGGGAGGGGAGAAATCTGTAATACTATCAACAATTAAAAGTGTATTTAAAAGTTTAAAATGTAAACAAAATACGTCAAAAATTAAGATGCGTTTTGGTGTTCCTGAATACCTTTTGAAGAAAAATTAAAAATTTCACAATATGCTGAGAAATAATAATGACAGGGAAGGCACCAATCAAAAACGGTAAAAAATATGTATGACAGGGAAAGCTGGGGAAAATTCTGCATCACTAAGTTGGTCCTTCTGAATCCCGACAGTAGTGAAGTAATAGTTTGTATGTAGATAGGCTTTGTGTCCCGTTTGGATGGATTTTTATGATTCTAGAGTTTACAGAGCTGGTCATGCAATAACAAAACATCATTATCATCAGTTAGGGAGGAAATGAGTGCTCCATAAATGGTATATTGACGCTGTTGAGGTTATAGGCTGTCAATGGATATTGTCCTTATTTTGTACCCAATGTGGAACCCATTTACATTTGTGTTAGATTTATAATTGTTCCAATCCAGGTTGGCAGACATGATTTAGTATGCCACCACATGGACATGCTGATTCTCCCTACTCTCCAGTCTTCTTGTGCCCTCAGTCTAGAACTTGGGACCTCACATCTGTGGGAAAACTTGGATTTTGTAACTGATCTATTGACCCAGAATCTGAGTGAAGAGAGAATAAAAGAGACTAAAGCACCAGTGCTTATGGACTTCTAATGGATTGACTTCATCTGATTGGAAGTTATAAATTAAAGATGCCATCCCTTTATCAGGTAGCTTACTCATTTTCTGTGAGCAGCAGTAAAAAATGCGTAAGAGATAAAAGTCATCTTAGCTCTCCTTGGAAACCCAAGGAGTAGGAACTAAGTGTTACCCTTCATAACAAATAACTTGCCCATATACTAGTATTTTATAGTTTAATTTAATTTAAAAACATTATTTGAAACCATAACATGCATTTATATTAGAATCTCAGTTGCTACGACCCACACTACACATACATACTTTCTTATTAAAATACCTTTAAAAGAAAATAATAAGACAAATATATCTCAATTGGCAAAATTCAAAGAAAAAGTACATGTACAATGAATAGCTTAAAACTAGAAGTAACGAGAAGATCTGCTTTATGTGGGTACCTCAGATTTTCTAAAAGTGTCTTGGCCCAATTTTATTCTTCTCTATGGTTATAGCTTCAGTTCAGGAAAATACCTTTTATTCAAAATGTGACACATTTTTCAGTTGCAACTTACAACAATTAAATGGCTTGGCAATAGAAAAGTCATAAACAAGAAATGCCAGTTCATTCTTATGTTATTAAGATATGAGCCACCAAATCTGTTGGTTCTGCAATTTTTGTCAGTCTAAGTGACATAATTGATCGGATTTACTCAACTTTTAGAATGTGCCAACTTGATAACTTAAAAAAATAACTAGGCTTATGTTTCCTTTTTAAAGGCTTTGTTGAACTGGACAGCTTCAACCCTTTCCAAGCAAGCTGGGCACTAATGCAACAGTCGCTCAGGAGAAAGGAGTCTGAGAAATGAAGGATGGAGACGCAAAATAAAGTGTCAGAAATCTTACATCATAAGACAATGGAGGCAAACTGGCAACAGTCTTAAGGATTTTTTGAATAAAAGGTGTCTTTATTGCCCTAGGTTGAATTTAATGGGTTTGTCTGCATAAACATTTGCCCTGCCTTAAGACAGAAAATGAATCCTATGTGTCAATTGAAACTTTCAGAAGGTGAGTGTGTTAGTGTAATGTTCTGGAATTAAATATGATACAATAACAGTGAGTAATGATTTTGGTTTCCAGAGGAAATTTTTTTTATACATTAAAAAATCATAAAGAGTACTTTTATTTATTTATTTTTATTTTTTTAAATTTAATAAATCTTTATTGTTCAGATTATCACAATTATTTTTCATTTTTCCTCCCATAGCTCACCTCCACCTGGTTCTGACCCCATCCTCTGTCCTTACCTCCCCCACACTGTCTCATTCATAGGTGCATGATTTTTGTTCAGTCTCTTCCCACATGCTCACACCCTTTTCCCCCTGAGATCTGTCAGTCCACTCCCTTTCTATGTACCTGATTCTATTATATTCACTAATTTATTCTGTTCATCAGATTTTTTATTCAGCTGGTTTTTAGATTCACTTGTTGATAGAAATGTTTTTGTTGTTCATAATTTTTATCTTTACCTTTTTCTTCTTCTTACTCTTCGTAACGAATATCTTTCAGAATTTTATATAATACTGGTTTGGTATTGATAAACTCCTTTAGCTTTTTCTTATCTGTGAAGCTCTTTATCTGCCCTTCTAT
>JAAGEH010000041.1:22523257-22538945 GCA_011751065.1 Lasiurus cinereus | reverse complement strand
ATATTTCTTGCCACTCCCATCTGGTCTGCATAGTTTCTGTTGAGAAATCAGCTGACAGTCGTATGGGTGCTCCCTTGTAAGTAACTAACTGTTTTTCTCTTGCTGCTTTTAATATTTTCTCTTTGTCTTTTGCTCTTGGCATTTTAATTATGATGTGTCTTGGTGTGGTTCTCTTTTGATTCCTTTTGTTTGGGATTCTGTGTGCTTCCTGGACTTGTAAGTCTATTTCTTTCACCAGGTAGGGGAAGTTTTCAATCATTATTTCTTCAAATAGGTTTTGGTATATTGCTCTCTCTCTTCTTCTGGCACCCCCATAATTCTGATGTTGGTACACTTGAGGTTGTCCCAGAGGTTCCTTACACTATCTTCAAGTTTTTGGATTCTTTTTTCTTTTTTCTTTTCTGGTTGAGTGTTTTTTGCTTCTTTGTATTTCAAATCTTTGACTTGATTCTTGTGCTGCTCTAGTCTGCTGTTAGCTCTCTGTATATTTTTTATTTCAGTCAGTGTATGTTTAATTTCTAGTTGTTTTGTTTTCAGATTCTCGAGGGTCTTGCTAAATTTACCAGCCTTTTCTAGGAAATTCTTGATAAACCTTATAAACATGGTTTTGAAATCTACAGCCAGTTGTTTGCTTTCCTCCATTTGTTTCATTTGTTATCTGTTTCTTTGTCTCCACATTTTCACTGTTTTCCTGAGTTAGTAGAGTAGCTTTGTGTGGTAGGTGCCTTATAGAGCCCAGTGGCTCAGTGTCCCCAGTTATCTGAGGTGGACATTCTTGGTGCACCCCTTTGTAGACGGTGTGCACAGCCTTGTTGTAGTGAAGTCTTGATTGTTGTTGGTATCACTGGGAAGAATTGACCTCCAGGCCAATTGGCTGTGAGGATCACCTGTGTCTACACTGGGAGAACTTCCCTGCTGGAGATACCCTTATGAGACCAGACTTGCAAAATAGCAAAAGCCTCTGTGCGTAGCTTGGATGGGGTGGAGTCTCAGGGTGGAGCAGACAGCCTTGGCTTCCTTTCAGCCCTGTCCTCCTCAGCTCCTGGGTCTTAGTGTCCCTCAGTAATTGCTGCAAACACCTCTGAGAGAAAGCCATCATCGAGTTTCGCCCACTGCCAGACCATGCAGTTTCTCCCCAAAGGAGTGTGGGTTCCCAGAGTCTCGCCTGAAACTGGAATTCAGCACAGTCAAGAGCTTCTGTTTCCCACCCACTTGAGAAAGCCATCCATGAACTCAGCATTCAGTGTTCTTTGTACTCATGCTTCTGGACCTCTGCCTTTGCAGCTCACCTGAGTCTCAGTGTGCATTTCTCTTTTCCTGGCAGTCCAGATTCCCCCCCAAATGAGTCTAGGTTTCCAGAGTCTTGCCCAGACCTGGATTTCAGCATAGTACAGAATTTCTGTCTCCCACCTGCTTGAGAAAGCCAGCTACACACTCAGCCGCCAGTCCTCTCTGCATGTGCGTCTCTTCATACCTCAGCCTTTTGCAGCTCCTCTGAGTCTATATGTGCTTTTTTCTTTCCTTCTAGTTGTAGAGTTTTCACTCAACCAACTTTCCTATGGTTCTGGATGGTCTCCGTTTTGTCTTTTAGTTGTAATTTTGAAATTGTTGTGTGAGGCAGCAGTTTAGGTGTTTAACTATGCCACCATCTTGGTTTCTCCATCCAGAGGTCATTATTATTATTATTTATTATTATTTGCTATTTATTATTTATTATTTACTAGAGGTCCAGTGCACAAAATTCATGCACTTGGGGTGTGGGATGGGGAGTGTCCTTCATCCTGGCATGTGCCTTCTCTTGCACCATCTTGCAGTCTGGGACTCTTTGGTGCATGTCTGAGTCTCAGCTTTCTGCTCCTTAGCCCTGCTGCAGAGGCGGAAGAGGCTCCTGCCACTGCCGATGTGCTCATCAGCCCTGGCTTCTGGTTGAGTGGTGCTCCTCCTGTGGGAGCGCACTAACCACCAGGGGGCAGCTCCTGCATTGAGCGTCTGCTCCCTGGTGCTCAGTAAGTGTCATAGCGACTGACCATTCCACCTGCCATTCTGCTATTTGGTCAATTTGCAGATTAGACTTTTATTATCTAGGATTATTTATAGTGGCTGGGTCAGTGTTTGGTATTTATACATATTAAATAAACAAATATATAAATACATACATGAATGAATACAAAACAATATCAATATCCTTCCATGATCTATCCTATAGGGGAAGTGCAACTATTTTTTTTTGTTTTCAGTGGATTTATGAATGAACAATTTTAACCTCAAAAGGCTCCATCTGTTCTTGAAAATTCTGGGCAAATAAGCATTCTCTCCCTGCCAGTTCATTTACTATAGTACTTCTTCTCACAGATCCCCAAACCATTTGGTTATGTCCAGTTAGTTAAGACTGTTGTTATACTGTGGTGCATTTGCCTCTCATTGCTGAAAGAGTTAAAGCAACTATTATGCTTATCAGTGTGTTTAGTTTAATACCAAAGATTCTTAGAAGCAGGACTGTGATTTTGGTCCAGGTGTTTCCCTTGATCATCTTCCATTGGACCTTTCACAAGGGATCACAGCACAGTTCTAACCAATCACCTGACCAGCTACCGTGATGATTTGAGGGAAGTTCACTGAAAGTATTGTGATTTCAAAATATGGGAACAAGTTCTGAAGATTTTGATCATTGGTTTGGAAAGCAACTTATAGACTCCAAATGTAAGGGCATATTAAATACTGATTTCAACTTAATACTTTGGTGGGTATCTCTTCTTTTCTATTGGTTACACAATTACTAAAATGTTTATTATAAACAATGTTTTAAATACAACCAAACCCAAATTTTGAAATTGAGTACAAATGATTGAGCTGCTAATGCAACAGTATCATATTAGCTCATTAGAAGTATTTCAGTTGATATATACATACAGAGTTAGATATAAATATGGCTAAATATATGACAAAATTATTCTCTTGGCAATGTTCCAGAGTGTACAGTATACATGTTCTCCCTCATGCTGGATTTTATCACTCTTTTTATTATTTTCTAATCATAAAAGATAAGACTGTCATCTTGTTTTTAAAATGTGTATTTCTATGATTGCTAATTAGAGTAAATACAACATTTAGAACACCCATTTCTGTCTTTTTAAATTTGTGATTGGCTTTTATATGTTTAGATTGCTGCATCAAGGTCATGTTGTCTTTCAAATTCTTTTAAGCAATTCTTTTAAAAATATATTTTTATTGATTTCAGAGAGAAAGGGAGAGAGATAGAAACATTAATGATGAGAATCACTGATCAGCTGCCTCCTGTACAATCCCCATTGACTACCAGAGGACAGATGCTCAATGCAGGAGTTTCCCCAAAATGGGGGAAGCTCCTGCATTGAGCATCTGCTCCCCAAGAGGGATGTGACCAATGATGGTGATGGGGGAGGTGCCAGCCAGTGGGCGGTGCCAGGCCTCCAGCCAAGGTGGGTGCCAATGAGGTCCCCCATGTCCCTACCGTCCAGTTGCCCCACAGATGGCCCTGATCTCTGGCCAGACCTAGGGACCCTATCCCATGTATTGGGAATAGTATCTTAGATTTAAAAACTGAAACCCAGCAAGGCTACTCTAAGACGGGAAAATAACAGGATGATGCAGCAATGACATGCATGGACTCTGGCTTACACATTTTGTGGTCATCCCTAATTCTGATACTGATAACTATGTGACAAAGCCAATTACTTAACTTCTCTCTGCTTCAGTTTTTCACCCATAAGATGGGGAAAGTGGTACTACTGCCTCAAAGAATCATATTATTTACTACTTTTTATAATCAGGGCAAAAAAATGTAGCTGCTCATACAAGAGCAAGATGCCTTTCACCTGTATGAAAAGTATGGTCACTAGTGCATGTAGCATCCCAGATTGTGAGGGAGTCTGACTGCTGGTTTAGGTCCAACATCCTCCAAGGGGTACCAGATAGGAGAGGATGCAGGCCGGGCTGAGGAACTCCCCAACTCCTGTGCACACATTTCATGCCCTGGGCCTCTAGTTTAGTGTATAATTGGGCATCTCATTAAAATTTCTTATTCAAATCATTTGAAAAGAAACTATTCTCTTGAGAGACTCTTATAGACATTGTAAACATAATGATATTTTTGTATATTTCTTACCAGCATTTATTTGCTAATGTGTTCCCCCTTTTTTTTTTGTTTGCTCTTTTTTAGCTGTATTATTTTACTACACTTCCAGAATAATGGTGGAAAACTGGCAGTGATAAAAAACACTCTTTTGTTTAAAGTAATTATATTAAAAAAGTTCCCAAAATGCAGCAACAAATAAAACAAGACCAAGTAGATTTAATTCAGGAATGCCAAAATATTCTTATATCAGAAAATCTATTAATTTGAATAATCATATTGATAGGTCAAATAATAAAATTACCTCAGTAATTTGTAAAGAATGCTTTGAAGAAATTCAATATCCTGTTGTAATCTCCTAATAAACTGGCAATAAAACATTAGCTGAAACAAACAGCCTGTAGGATGCTTAAAAATAAACACTAAGTTAGAGTGGATACATACTCAAAGTTTCAACTTCCTACCTGTGGACCTTCACTCAGTCAGTTGTTCCGTAATTTAGTTGTAATTCTGGTTTGGTCCTGGGAGGAAGTCAGTTTGTAAATTTCACCTACTTTTCTGCCATACCAGCTTGGATCCCCTTTCTGGGAGTCCTTTAAAGTCATGAATGAACATCAAAGAGTCTATTTACTAGTGAAAGTATATTTAAAAGCAAGTGTGTATATGTACACATTTTTTGTAGATTTAGAGTTTCGGGAGATTACCTCTGACCAAATTTTCTAATAGATCCAAAGCTAAGAGTTTAAAAATAAATGAAGAGGGGAAAAAAAGACATACTAGTATATCTTCCATTACTATTTAAAAAATATTATCCTTGTTTGAAAGGGTACTACAAATAGACAAAAAATTAAATTATATGACTTTTACATATTTTCTTCAGGGAGATCAGGTACATTTAAAGGATAAAATGAATAGACTGCAAATATGTCATATTTTCATAAGTAGTATACCTTTGTGCTAGGTTTTAGATAGCAGTTTCATAATCAAATATTATCTTTTGTGAAGAAAATTTGAAGTGTGACATTCTCTCAATTTGTCAGTGAACAAAGATGACTTATGTTTTAACAATGATAGGAGCATTGGTAAATAGTCTTTTTGCAAAATATTAGACAATAAAACCAAAGGTCTTGTGTTAGATTTCTTCCAGTGGAGACCAGAAAGAAGCATTGCTTTTCTGGAATTAACTAAAAGTAAAACTGAACCTATTTTTTCTATGTAATGTTGACTTAGAAATCAATGGGTACATGTACAAAAGTATATTTATCTATATCAAATTACACATTAATTGCTTTTGTGCAAAAACTGATGCATACCAAAGACACAGAGGTCTTTTTATACAACTACTAATAAAGATAAAGTGTTTCACTCACCATACCTTAGTGTATTTATTGATTACCTGCTTCCTAAGCACTTGAGCTGTTAAGTAACCTTTTGTGTATCTTCACAGTTTCAAAGTCCTTTTATATAAACCATCATCATTAGCTTCAGATTAATTTACATTCCACAGAAGGTTCTCTATTAATTTGAATTAAATAAACCACACAGAAAATTTTCAATTTCTTCACAAAGCTGCTTTCTGGTGAAGGTTTGCAATCTGTCCCCCTCCCTCATGCACCTGTAGAGTCAACCCCCTGCACTGAGATTATTCCTCTGTGCTTGTGGGCCAGCCCATCTTCAGAGAAGACTGCGTCTGGAATGGCCAGTTATATCAAGTCACATACCCCTTCATTCTCCATCCCTGATAGTAAATCTCACTTTAGTTATTTCATCAGAAAAAAATCCAAAACAGGTATCTGGGAAAATTCTTCATGCTATGTCTATTCTGGAGGAGTTCTGGGTACTACTTTAATCTAAAAATATTCTTGGGGATTGGCTTCAGACTTCAGGTTAGATAAAAAGCCTTTTTCTCCAGATCTTTATAAGATTATTCCTAATGTGTTGATTCTCCAATAAGGAGGAAATAAGTTGGTTAGTGTTTTCTGTTGTTGAGTAGTCTCACATTGTTTTTATTTTACCTTGTTAAAATACCATCTCTACAGAGAGGCTCTCAATGACCATATCTGCCACATTATAGGAACAAAATCATTATAAATATTTTAAGTGCCATTACTTATTGCTTTTGCCACCACATAATATTACCACAACTGTGTCTTTGCTGTCATGCTTTAAGTGCCAAATATATTTGAATTGTTGCCATTTCTTAGGATGCAGCCCTATAACCTACACTGAGTGGCCAGATTATTATGATCTTTGAATGCATAATAATCTGGCCACTCAGTATATATAGGCATTCATTTTGTATATTTCAATAATAAAAATTATAGCATTAACTTATAGCATTAATTAAAATTATAGCATATATATTAGAGGCCCAGTGCATGAATTCTTGCAAGGGTGGGGTCTGGCCAGCCTGGCCAGGGGGAGCTGAGATGGGTGGTTGACTGGCCTGTCTGCTGGTTGAACTCCTGGTCAAGGGGAGAATTTGCATATTAGCCTTTTATTATATAGGATATACACTGAGTGGCCAGATTATTATGTGTTCAGAGATCATAATAATCTGGCCACTCAGGGTATATGTAATATGGCTAGCAGCTCATGCTAAATGGCTTGTTTGGAAAGGCCTATCACCCAAATTACAATTTAAATCACCTGAGGAAAAATCTTCTAAAAGCAGACTGTCAGGTAGAGTTTAGTGATGGGGTATGGAAGAGTGAGGAATGATTGTACAGAGGGAAAAACTAAGCTGTGATACGGCCAGACAATACCTGACCTATTCCGTAGGAGGTCTTAGAACATGTCACATGGGACCTTCCTTGCAATACTATCCTGGATAAAGACATCTATGATGTCATCATTAACTTTTGTTGGGAAGAGGTATGGGGAGAGTCGAGATAAATGGCATAAAATGTATGCAAATAAAAATATAGCGATTTTTTCAAGATTAAATCCCTATCTTTGTATCCCATATTCTTCAGTAAATGATAATGGATGAATGTATTAGTTAGCCTGAGAGTTGTTACATTTATTTCAGTCTAGTTCAGTGTTCATAAAAGTTTGAAAAAACATTAGTTGGATTTAACCTAAGAAGCATACTATTTACAAGGGTGACCAGTAGTTCAACACTCTCATCTTCAAATCAATAAAGAATTGATGAAACAGGTAATTATGAGAACACCATGACCCTAAATTCAAAGTTATAAAAAGTGTCAATAATTCAAAAGATAAAAGCAGTAGAGGTCCAGAATTAAAAGATCAGCAAGCAATAAGTTATAATAACAATAACAATAAACAAAGATTGCAAATATTTGAATATTTTAAATATAAAACATTTAAATCTATGCATCAATGTGCCTTTGGGAATAAAATTGGATCAATGAGTTATTAGAATGTACCAATCATTTTTTCTCATGTTGAAGGCAGTAAAATTCAGACCTGCCACTGGAGAAATACAATATGCATTCATTTTGTATATTTTACTAAGGGAAATTATAGCATTAACTTTTCACTCAGAACTCCCATTGGAACAGTACACTCCATAAAAGAAAGAAGAAAGAAAGAAAGAAAGAAAGAAAGAAAGAAAGAAAGAAAGAAAGAAAGAAAGAAAGGGAAGGAAGGAAGGAAGGAAGGAAGGAAGGAAGGAAGGAAGGAAGGAAGGAAGAAAGGAAGGAAGGAAGGAAGGAAGGAAGAAAGGAAGAGAACTGGATGTTATGAGAAACAAGCAAAAGAATAAAAACAAGGTATGACAGTACAGTAGCCATATCCCTCTGTCACAGGCATCTTCTGGCCACCATTGCTGCCAACATCAACAAACCCACTTGGAGCCCTTTCTCAGGTAAGGCTCCTAGAAGGGAATGTCTCTAGGGAGGTTTGGGGAGTCTGCCTATTGCTTTCAGGAAGTTTGCACCTTTTTGTATGATCTACCTAAAACTAAAGCTATCTAATTATGAAGTGAAATGTTTTGGTTAAATGCCTCACTCCTTGTTCTAGTTATCACCCAGCTCAAAGACGAGACTTCACTTTATAAAGAGCAGGGAGAACACGATTAACTTCCCCTTCCAAACCTTCATAGATGAAAAAAACACAGAGCGAGGCACTTAACTGTAGTGTTTATCTATGTAATTGGTTGCCTTTCTTAATATAAGTTCACTCAACTAACAAACACCCTCTAAGAAAATAGAAAAATATGCAGTCACTAAAATAGATATTTTGTACACTAGAAGGCTTAGTTAAAAAAATTGTTAGTGAATTTCAAATTGGTCAGAGATTAAGTTGAAAAAAGTTTTAATTGAAAAACTAATATGCAATTATTTCTTATATGTCCTGATGCACATTAAGGTAGTAATACTTTCAGGGTTGTTTCTCAGATGCTAATAAACATTCCAGCTTCTATGAATATATCCAAGGGCAGGCTGTACTTTAGATTCCAACCTTCAGCTAAGTAGCTGCTTAAATGCTTTCATGCATTATAATGATCTCCAGTTCTTAAAAGTATTCACTTGACCCTGAACATGATTTTCACAAAGCTTATCTTATATTCTAATTTGTCCAGGAACAGTAGGTTTCTTATTCGAGTAGATTCTCCATGTTATTCTCATTTGAAAAAATGTATGTGTATATATATATATAAATCTGCTATTTTGAATTGGTTAAAACCTACATTTTTGTGTATGTCCTGACTCTCTCTGCTTTATTAGTCCTCATGACTTCTCTTGTACCAATGAATGTATCATAAACCTTTGAAATTGCCAAGCCTACTGATTCCAAATCCTTGAAAGTGGTCAAACTGTTTAGTGAGCAGCCTTTGGCCAAGAGGAAGGAGACATATGACTGGTATCCAAGTCACAACATTTGTTTTGCTCTCATTGGGATACTGCATTTTTATGGCCTGTACAAAGATGAGCATCAGGGTTTTAAGGATGAGTAGAGCATCTGAAGAAACTTTGTAGAAAGGAATAACCAAAGAAAGAAGAAAAAGAGCAACAAAAAGGAAATAGTGCTGGTCAGTGCAGAGAGAAACTTCCTTCTCAGCAACTGAGAGCAGAAGCAAGAGTATTTATTCTCTTTTCCTATGTTGGATGAGTGTAGGCTTCCTAAACTGACGAGCATTTGGAGGAATACAAATGCTCCATGTTGAAGTCTGATCCAGTTAAAGTGTGACTGGTTTCTTGAGCACATTCTAATTCTGCAAAGTTATTTTGGCCTTGGTTTTGTAATCTGAAATTTATCTCATTCTCTAAAGAAATGAATGCAGCCCAGCCAGTATGGCTCAGTGGTTGAGCATTGACCCAGGAACCAAGAGGTCATCTGTTGGATTTCTGGTTGCAGGATTTATCCTTAGTTGGGGGCATGCAGGAGGTAGCTGATCGATTATGTTGCTCTCTCATACTCTTTCTAAAAATCAATAAAAACATTTTTTAAATGCAAAAAACCTGGCAGATGTGGCTCAGTTGTGAGCATCAACCTATGAACTAGGAGGTCATGGTTTGATTCCTACTCAGGGCACATGCCCTGGTTGTGGGCTTGATCCCCAGTGGGGGCATGCAAGAGGCAGCTTGCCAATGATTCTCTAATCATTGATCTTTCTATCTCTCTCTCATTCTCCCTTCCTCCCTGAGTCAATAAAAATATATTAAAACAAAAAACCTTCTTTTCTGAAAATAATTATATCTATGTGCTATTTTTATGTAAATAGACATATTTGTTATCTCATTCCAAAATCTTATCTTTTGTGAAAGCATAAATGGACCTGGAGAGAATTATGCTAAGTGAATGCTTTATTTCACTTAGTTTAATTCCATCTATGCTTTACCAAAAGGTAAGATTTCCTTCTTTTTAATGGCTGAGTACTATTCCATTGTGAAAATGTACCATATGTTTTTGTCCACTTACCTGTTGATGGGCACTTGGGCTGTTTTCAAATATTGGGTATTGTAAATAGTGCATATGTTCTTTTGAACTAGTGTTTCATGTTTTTTTTTTTTGTATATATCCCCCAAAATAGAATCACTGGGTCAGAAAGCAGTTCTTTTTTTAAAACAAAACAAAACAAAACAAAAACAACTCTCTACTGTTTTCCACAGTGACTGCACCAATCTGCATTCTCTCCAACAGTGCTAGCACTTGTTGATTTTTTTATGGTAGCCATTTTGGCAGGTGGGAGGTGATATTTCATTGTGGTTATAATTTGTATCTCTCTAATGATTAGTGACATTGAATACTTTTTCATATGCTGATTGGCCATCTGTATGTTCTCTTTGGAGAAGTGTCTATTCATACTATTTATCTATTTTTAAATTGGATTGTTTGCTTTTTTGGTGTTGAATTATATAAGTTCTTATAAATTTATAAGTTCTTATAAATTTTGGATATTAACCCCATTACCAGATGTATCATTGGTGACTATATTCTCCCATTCAGTGAGTTGTATTTTCATTTTGTTGATGATTTCCTTTGCTGTGCAAACACTTTTTAGTTTGATGTAGTCCCTTTTGTTTATTTTTTCTTTTGTTTCCCTTGCCAAGGTGATGATATATCAGAAAAAAATATATTGCTGTGAGAAATGTATGTAATTTCACTGCCTGTGTTTACTTCTAGGGTTTTTATGGTTTTGAGTTTAACATTTAGGTCTTTCATTCACTTTGAGTTTATTATGTGCATGATTTAATAAGGTGGTCTACTTTCATTTTTTTGCATGCATCTGTTCTATTTTCCAAACACTATTTATTGGAAGCATTGTTTGCTTTCTTCATTCTTTAAATTTTAGATTTGTTCAGGTCTACCAACCTTTATTTTTTAATCTATGAGAGATCACATTTATTTTTTTATAAGTGGAATTATTGAAGATTACAATTAAAAGAAGAGAAAAGCATTATGAAATGTACATAGGTACACCGTAGTGGGCCGAACACATGAATACCACCCATTAGAGTGAGAGGGAGCCTATGAGACGTTAGCATGTGCTATCCAGAGTGTCTGTTGGGAGAGAATAAGCATGAATCTATGCAGGCATGAACAGAAACTAGATGGAAATAATATGGATGTGCCAAAGGAGAAAGATAAGGCTTGGCTATAGAGAGGTTGATTAAAAAAGAAAACAAAACAAAACAAAAACCACACACAAATAAAATCTCAGAGGTGTGCTTGTAAAGAATATAGTATGGGAAGTGGGGAGAGTGATGTTATATTGAGGAAATGACAAACACTGTTTCAGTTGCTTGATGGAGGTCAATATCAACTGATAAGTCATGCCCTGGCTGGTGTGGCTCATTTGGTTGGTCTTCATGCTGTGCATGGTAGGGTTGCCAGTTTTATTCCCAGCTAGGGCACATGCCCAGGTTGTGGGCTTTGTCCCTGGTAGGAGATGTGCTAGAGGCAGTCAATCGATGTTGATGTTTCCCTCTCAGACTGAAGTTTCTCTCTCTCTAAAAATCAATTGAAAATCTTAAAAAAAGAGAGTGGTCAGTCATGTAGACTGCATGTATCTTGATAAGATGTGTGTGGTCTTTCTCCTGAAAACTTTTAACCCCTGTATAACCATTAAAAAACTAAAATTTAGTAACATTCTACAAAATATATGACCATTACTCTTCAAAAATTTTGTCAAAAAAATGAAGAAAGAATAAAAACTATCACCATGTAAAGGAACCTAAAGGACCTCTGAATACCAAATGACATTCTGGATGAAATATTGGAACAGAAAATGGACATTAGGCAAAAACTAAGAAAATTTGAATAAAGTATAGGCATTAGCTAATTATAACATGTCAATAATTCAACATTAGTTATAATAAATGTATCAAGGAAAAGGTGCAAAAGTGTCGGAACTCTGTAATATTTTTGTAGCTTTTCTGTAAGTAAAAATTATTCTAAAATAAAATATGCATTAAAATTATGTCAGAAATACCAGAAGAAATTGCTTAAAACATTTAACTAGACATCAGAGAGAGGAGCCATAGAATAAAGATAAAAACATTGGGCTGGAGATGCTGGGACAACTGACAAGAGCTCCAGCCAAGGTTTTGTTAGAGGCAGCATTTGGATTACACAGTAAATATTTTTAGCCTTATAGGCCATGTAGTCTCTGTGACAACTACTGTTACACAAGTCACCATATACAATTTATAAACAAATGGGTATGCTTGTTTAATAAAACTTTATTTACAAAAACAAGAAATAGGCTGGATCTCTCCTTTGGGTTGTAGTTCTTGAAGATAACTCAAGATTTTGAGATAGCAACAGATAAAAAAAGGACAAAAACATAGTTACTAGAACTGGAATTTATAACAGAGCTTAGTTCCAGGAACACATGATCCTAAATGCCTGAGCAGTGATACAAACCAGAGTGATTTTTAAAAAACAATCTTTATTGTAGGTTGTCAGAGTTACTGAATCCAATCCTTGAAATTCCGTTGACTGAGAAGATTATTTGCTCCAGAAGCTTCACTGAAAGGACTAAAAGGCACAGAGCCTGGGCCATTCTCCATGACCAGGACCCAGAAAGCAGACTTCTATATTGCTGACCAAGCTCAGTCAGACATTCAGTCTTTGTTCAAACACACCGAGAAAACATTTTTCTTACCAAATTCTTATGGCTTATTGCTCAGAAATCACAATCAAATCTTTTTTGAAGGATAAGGAGGCAGACAAGTAGTATTTATCCTTTTTGCTTCCACAATTTAAGGAACTAAGAAAGTGTTAGTGCTCTCTTAAAGATTTAGTTGGTGTTTTTCTTATTTTGTCTGAAAATGAAGGATTCATAGGTTAAGAGCATCATTTTTTTTAATTGTACATGTAGAAAAGCATAATAGATTTAAATATCCTTACTACATTTTCCAGAAGTTTGACATATTTTAAGTCCAAGGTGAATGCAATTGAATGAGACCTGATGAAGATCAGAGAAGGTTATTTAAAGAAAAAAAACCCCACAAATTTATTGAAGGTAAACATGTTGTCATAATTCAAATAAATTCAGGCTAAACCCAATGTTTAGGATTCATTGGTCTGATAATTTTACATAACAAGGTTTAACTTATTTTTGTCCCCAGGGTTTGCTTCTCATTTGTCTTTTTTGTTGTATTATACTTTAAGGGTATTTTCAGACATCTTCCCTCATCACTGTATTTGAGAAAATAAGACAGCTACTGTCATATATCTTTATAAGACTGCACAGTACAGGAGTAAGCCTTATATGGTTTATGATCAGGACCTCTTTTTATTACTCAAATGTTTTAAGGTTAAAATGGGAAAAACTTGCAATGGTGGAAGGGTGGTGTTGTCAAAAATAAATATGTCTGGTGGGGAAGGAAAGGTTACTAAATCCTAGGAAATATCAAGAAGTAAGTCATTGCATTTTCAGTGGGGTCAGCAATCTCCCAGGGTGTCTACAAAACAACTGGTAAAAACTTTTTTTAAAAAAGTTCCAAACAAGAGCTTTGGTTGCATTGTTAAGCACTCAGCATTTTTATATCCATCTCTACAAATCACTGGCCAGAGTTAGGGAGACATGGATTCTAATTACATTTTAATTCCTAAGAAGCCAGGTGTCCTCTTACTAACCAATTTATACCTTTTATATTTCATTTTCTTTATTAATAAACTTAAGAGTTTGAACTATATCAGTGGTCTCCAATTTGCTAGCATATCAGTATTAGTTAATATTATATTAGGTTGTAAACAATAGAAATAAAAAAAAGATTCAGCAAAAAATAGTATTTTCTAGGTGCGTCTTAGAGTTGCTCACATCACTGATGGAATAGCTACTCAAGCAAACCATTGGAAGGACATGAATAAGGGCTGCTCTGCAATTGTGAGTAACTGGATATGGTAGATATTTTTCTCTAAGTCACTGCAAATAGGATGACAGCCCCAGGCATTTTCAGTCTTTGCTTAACTCCATTAAGACTTCAAATTTTAATGAAAGAGAATCAAAATTGGCCCTGGGAGTCAATAGCCTACCATTAAGTGTTTCAGCAATTACCAAAAGTATGGGGCCATGTAGCATAGACATAACCATGAAGTGGAGGTCTCTAACCTTATATAATTTAAAATAGTTCTTCCCTACATCCAACAAATCTGATTGATGTATTGATGATTTTAGTATGATGATTCTAGTGCATGATTCTTGTATGAGCCATCTATTATCATGTACAATAAAAAATGCACTCACATATTTTCCAATAGGAGACAAGCCATTCTTATTCCTAGATTCTGCATTTAAATTTTATTATGTGGTCTTTGTTGTAGTGTACATTGTTCATAGCCCTTTCAGTATGTGTCTCTCTTTCACCCTTTCAGATGTCACTCCATTATTAAATCATGTATTTTATCTTTTTCTGTATACCAATACAATGCTTAGGGATGATCACAGGTTTAGCTGTGCTGATCTAGGTTTACTAGCATCATCTTTGTCAGAGATTTCCAAGGATTAGAGTTATAACTTAATTCTGGCTATTGAGCTATAAGAAGAATAGTTCCAGAGGTTCCTTGGGATTCTGGGTTTTAGACATGGGGAATAAACATTCATTTTTTACTATGAACGTTTTTGTGCCTAGATGTGAGGTCCATTCTACTAAAGGTCATTAAGTAAAAAGCTGATGTTGGAGAAGAGAAGGCAAGAATAACCTGAAGGAAATGAGGCAATGATGCTCTACTTTGAACTTTCAGTTCTGTGATTTATATAAAGTATGTTGGTATTACTTGCAACTGAACAAATACTAATATGTACTTTCTTCTCTGATTACAAAATATGTTGGTAATGCTTATTTTCTTCTATATCTATCTTGGCCATTTCTTAGATTACTGTATCCATAAGGGGAAAATATTAGTTTTCCTTTACAAATATTCATTAATATATGACAGAGGAATAAAATAAACAAACATGTGACAACATATAATTTTTGTGTGTGTCTATCTGTGTGTTTTAATGGAAACTATAAAACTCCCAGGAGATACCAGTGCCCTTGAATTTGCAACTTATGTGTGGCCATGACTTACTACCGCCACTATTATTTTGCTATACTACATTTCTATTTGCCACATGGAGAAGCAAGGAAAGTTCTCATATGAAGAAAATGGAGATTTGAAGAAAATGGATATTGAGATGGTAAAACAGTCAGACACTAAACAGGAGCCATTCTTTTTCTGGATATTTCTTTATGATACCCATCATAATTGTTTTGGATGGCCAGATTTAATAACCTCAACAACTATTTGTTTTACATAATTTTCCTCCATTTACATTAGGAGTTACATGAAGCCAGGTCACACTTTTAGCTACCAGTTAAGAGAAATCATGATTGAGGGTCCATCCCTTAGCACAATAAAGCCTCTAACTTGACATATCCCAAGGAAGTTCAAGTTTTTGAGGAGAGCTACTAGCTGGAATCCTGATAGATAATATTGTGTCCTTTGTCACCACTCCTTTGTTTATGGCACTGGATTTAGCACTATGGGGTAGAAATAGTTTATCTCTGTGAGAGAACAGCATCTTATTATTGAAATGTATTGTCCCACAGCATTCAATGGACTTTCCTCTTTCCTTCCTTCCTTCCTTCCTTCCTCCCTCCCTCCCTCCCTTCC
>JAAGEH010000041.1:22419230-22523157 GCA_011751065.1 Lasiurus cinereus | reverse complement strand
TCTCTCTCTCTCTCTCTCTCTCTCTCATGTTTCATTTTATCATTTAGAGAATTAGTTGCTTACAGGTGATAGGATATAATACCAGTGAATCTCATAGGCAATAGCTCCTTGTTCACTTCCTTTATTTTGAATCAGTTTCTTAGTTTGATGCAGAATATAAAGCATTAAGTAATTTTATGGATGAATGCTATTAATAACATAAGAAAAAGTGACTTCAAATCTAGGTTAGGTGTCAATTTGGTAAAAAGAAATCTCTGTACCTTTTATTATAGAAAGGGTCACATGCAATAAATCTACCATTAGAGAGCTGGCTGAGTCCCTAGTGTGGTATCCTAACATAGGTTCAGAGAAGACTCAGCAAGAGGCATAACCAGGCCAAGCCTAGTGAGAAGAAATTTATGTGATTAAATCTGTGGATCTATCCCATCTCTGCCCCTTTACTCACTCTGTTTCTTGGACTTACTGTATATACACTGGCCTGACTGGAAAGAAACCTAATGGAGGCTCCTTGTTCCCTTCTAAATCTGGAGAGGATGTTTTACAGTGGTAGCCTTTTGGTTGAGGATACAAATATTTTCAGACTTTAGGCCAATACCTTTGAAGACATCTGCAGTGAAGGATCTGTTTTGTTTTATTAAAGTCTAATCTATTGGAAACCAGTTATTTGTAGCATTGCCCTAAATCCATTCTTAGATCTGCAATCACCATCTCTTTCACCAGAACTCCTCATCACAAAATCTTCTAATATTGTCATACAAAGTCTTTTATTAGCTATCTGACTGCACCATTAGTTACTGTCTAAAAATCAGTGTATATCTTGAGCTGATGCCATATCTCCTTTCAAGACAAAGTGAAAAACATAGTGCAGTTTTTAAAGATATTCCAATGGGAAACATTTTTTTTTCTCCACTATTTGATAATCTCCTAGAGAGTTTTATCACTGCCGCAAAACCTATGGCTGGTGGGACTATATTGTGTAATGACATCTCTACATCAGGCTCAGTTTTTTATTCCTCAGCAGTTGGTCAGTATACAAATACATCATGATATAATCAATGAGAGATATCCTGAGATTGTATTTGCGTAACTATTTGTATCTTCAGATTCTCTTTGAATGGGATGCTGTAAGACATGGCACCTAGAAAGTTTAGAAAACATCTGGTCAATGTTGCCATCAGGTCCAATAGTCATATGGTTCTTTATGATCAGAAACTGTTTCTTTTTTTAAAAAAAGTTCTTTGTGAAATGAAACCCAATCTTAAGATTTCCTGCTCCATTATTCTACTGTATGTTTGTACCAGGCGGCACATACTGCCCCAACCTGCTGCAGATATATTAAATAACATCTTGATAATGAGTTACTTGGGCAAAAGCAGTAGATCTTTCACTCATTTTAGGTAGTATGCTAAATAACTGTCTCTACATTTTAAAAATTGCCCTAAACCTTAATGGATTAAAACAAGAACACTTTTACAGTTTCTGTAAGTCAGAAATCTGCAAACTGTTTAGCTGTACCTTCTATATCAATGTCTTTCACAAGGCTGATCCAGGGGTTGCTCAGGGCTACATTTTTTTCTGAAGGCTTGAATAGGGGGATAATATACTTCCAAGCTCAGTTGTGTGGTGGTTAAGTAAGTTCAATTCCTTGAAGGCTGTTGGATTGTGGATCTAAGTTCCATTCTGAATGTTGTTCAAAGGTTTCCCTTAGTTCCTATTCACATGGATCTCTTCCGTGAACAGCTTAAAATATTGTGTCTGGCTTTATCAGAGTGAACAGATGAGAAAGGAAGAAGAAAGCCAGAGTCATTTTTTGTAACTTAATCATGGAAGTCATATTCTATCCATGTTACCACATTCCATTCTTTAAAAGCAAGTCAGTAGATCTAGTCCACAATTCAGAGGGATGGGATTAAGAAGAATTTAAACAGAAGGCAAAAATCATTGGGAATTATTTTTAGAGGCTGTCTAACCACAGCTGATAAAACATTGTTGGTCATCTGATGAATAGAATAAAGACATTCAAATATGGTATCATCCAACGAAGCAGGAGACATTATATATGCTTCTTCATCAAAGAAGACTTAAACTGTCTTCACTTTGGAATGCATCTCTCAGATTAGTTCAGATGAGTACATTCACAGAAACTTCACTGAGGTGGTAATGTTGTTGTGAGATTTATGCCCTGTCCACAACCATCCATATATTTTGGGAAAGTTTCTAGGGAACTTATTGCTCCATACTGTTTTCTATAGTGGCTGCACCAGTCTGCATTCCCATTAACTGTGTACTAGGTTTCTTTTTTCTCCACATCCTCATTAGCATTTGTTATTGATTGTTGATGGTAGCCTTTCTGTCAGAGATGAGATGGGTATCTTATTATCATTTTAACCTGCATTTCTCTGATTATTAGTGACATTGAGCATTCTTTCATGTCTCTTGGCCATTTGTATGTCCTCTTTGGGGAAGTGTCTATTCAGGTCTTCTGCCATTTTTTATTAAATTGTTTTTCTTTCTTTTGTTAACTTTTATGAATTCTTTATATATGTTGGAAATTAACACCCTTATAAGATGTATCATTGGCAAATATATTCTCCCATGCAGTGGGATCCCTTTTCATTTTGCTGTGCAGAAGCTTTTTATTTTAATGTAGTCCCATTTGTTCATTTTTTCCTTTGTTTTCCTTGCCCTAGGATATGTATCAGCAATAAAAGCAATGTATATTGCTAAAAGAGATGTCTGAGATTTTGCTGTCTATGATTTCTTCTAGGATTTTTATGGTTTTATGATTTATATTTGAATATTTTATCCATTTTGAGTTTATTCTTATGTATGGTATATATTGATAGTTAAGTTTCTGAAATGCAAAATCAGAGTAAGAAAAACAGACTATACTGTACTTGTTTAGAGGGAATTACAGATAATTATTAATTTATAGCATACACATCTAAGGAAAATATTTACAATTGTTCTAAAAACCTACATGTCTTTGCAAAGCTTCCCTCTCCATTGCTATAGTAAAAAAATGAACACGGGTGATAATGTAATTGGCTAGAACCTAATCTAAGGACCTACACTAGTGTGCCTGGTACCAATATCTTTTCAAGATTTGTCTAACTGGAATCCACAAAAAAATGATGCTGCCTGATTTGGGCAAGAGAGGATGCATGCAATATCATTGAAGGAGTTCATGAAATCAAAGGTATAATATGCCAGGATAATAGGGATCTTTGGGATCATCACCAGTGGGGGTATATTTATATTTCTTCTTCTGAGTGTGCTTACTTTAGCTGACTCAACTCTAGATACATTCAATGCTCAAAATTCTTAAAAATCACTACTTGTATGCATTCTATAGCAATTACCCAGGGCATAATTTTTCTTCCTCAGGGAAATTTTCTCTTGCTCCCTTATTCTACTCATGAAAAGCTGCTAGGAGGGCACATGGAAAAGTCTCTCTCAGACTCATAAAGCAGTTTTGCTTGTGTCAGTAGGCAAACTTCCCTTTGGAGTTCAAAGATCAGAAACAGATATTAGCTCAGGGTTCCTCTAAGGCAGTGGTCGGTAAACTCATTAGTCAACAGAGCCAAATATCAACAGTACAACAATTAAAATTTCTTTTGAGAGCCACATTTTTTAAACTTAAACTTCTTCTAACACGACTTCTTCAAAATAGACTCGCTCAGGCCATGGTATTTTGTGGAAGAGCTATATTCAAGGGGCCAAAAAGCCGTATGTGGCTCGCGAGCTGCAATTTGCCAACCATGGCCCTAAGGAAAGTGGAAGATTGCCAGCCTCTAAGATTAGCACTATCACATCTCTGCCAATTTCAGACCTGGGCTAAATCCAGAAGCTCCTTCTCTAACTGAAAGGTTTTGGTGTGGTTCCCTATGTTCTTTGATTTACTTTTCATAAACTGTTTTCCAACATGCAGGCTTTTCCAGCCTCTGCTGGATTGCTCATATATGAAAGCTTATCATTTTTTTTGTGTGTGAAAAATATAAAGGGATGTACTGGTAGTAGCAATAAGAAATTTAGACAAATTGTTGGGTCATGATGGGGTTTCCTGTTTATTTTATTCTCTGTGTTTGTTAGAGTAAGTGTCCCTACTATATCTGGCTCTGTTTCCCAGGTCAGATATCTTACTCAGCAATGTATCTGTCAATGAATCATCCTTCCTAAGGACAAACAGAAGACAAAAAATACTGATTTGCCTATATATGAACAAATGTAATTAATTGAAATTATGGCTCAGATTCTTATTTTGGGGATGTTATAGATACGCTATCCATTTTTTTAAATAAAAATGATCAGATAAAAGTTGTGATTTTTCTTTTAGTAGGATTTATATTATTCTCTTGATCATCTTTAGGTCATTTTTCAGCTCAGTACAATTGGCTTCATGATGTGTCTTTTTGTTGTTGTTTGTTTTTGTTGTTGTTTTTTGTTTTTGTTTTATCATTTCTTTAATCTTTTCTGGGCATATACTTAGCAATATCAATTGTTCATTTTTCATACCTTTGTTCACTATTTACTATGTCCTGATCATAATTTCATGAATTTTTGTAGGTCATTTTATTGTTTCTACTGTAATATTTTAAAACTCTATTAAATTATTAATTCCTTCATATTCCCTTACTTACACAGTAACCAGCTGTCTATTATATTTATTAACTCTTTTCCCAAAACTTCTTTAAGCCAACATATTAAGGTTATAAAGTAGATAGTCTATACATTTTATTTCTATTTTCTTAACCATGTTTTTGTTTGTTTTAACAGTTATCCCTCTCACCCACAACCTGGTCAGGGCATATGCTTGGGTTGTGGGCTTGTTCTCCAGTGTGGGGTGTGCAGAAGGCAGCCGATCAAAGATTCTCTGTCATTATTGCTGTTTCTATTTCTCTCTCCCTCTATGAAATCAATAAAAAATGTATTTTAAAAAATAAAATAAAAGTTTTCCTTTTTTATGTTTTATTTTTTTGTTTGTTTGTTAGATTGATTTTTTTTGGTACAAAATATTTTAGCAGACTATTCGCGAGTAGTGTGTTAAGCTTTTTCTAAGTTTTCTTTGAGCATAGGCCTTCTCCATGACTCTCATGTTCTTCCCAAGAAGGCTGTGCTGACTTTTATTTTTAACCCCTATCTTTCCTCTCAAATGCTTTTGGAATCTTTCTTTCCATTGTTAAACTAAAGGATTTGCAAAAAAAAAAAAAATGCAACACCACTTTGCTGATATGTCAGTCCCTTTGAAGTAAACTCGGATGGATTGGTGGAGGAAGGAAGCCCAAATTCTGAGTTCTATGTAAAAAAGAATTCATTCTTGACACATATTCTTTTTTCTTTCATGTCATTCTACTCAGTGCACGTATTCAACTTCTATTTGCCTAGACTTCAAAGTCCTGGCATTAGCTGTGGGTGTGGTCTTTTTAATTCTTGTACTACTGTCCCCTATAATTAGAACAGTGGTTCTCAATCTTCCTAATGCCGTGACCCTTTAATACAGTTCCTCATGTTGTGGTGACCTCCCAACCATAAAATTCTTTTCGTTGCTACTCCATAACTGTAATTTTGCTACTGTTATGTATTATAATGTAAATATCTGTGTTTTCTGGTGGTCTTGAGTGACCCGGTCCCACAGGTTGAGAACCGCTGAATTAGAAGAACCCTGCTATACTAGGGAGAAGCACTGTGGTTCTATTGCTGTGATCTCACTTGCCCAATGCCATTTTGGAGCAGCTGGTTTCATTTTTGTTTGATCCCAAGCATATAAAAAATCCTCAATGTTATACTTTCTTCATTTCTTTTATGATCCATTCTCTTCCATATGTCACTTAGTCCGCTCATATTTTGAAGTCTTTTGGCTTTCTTTCTGGATCATTTCTTGCAGTATCATGGTGCTTTTTCTCTCCTCTCAGGAAAGCAAAGTTTTCTTTTCTTTTAAGATTTATTATCAAACTTTTCTCCTAATATGGCCTCATATATGCTCTATGTAATAAATTTAACAATTCTTTGACTTGTACATTGATGGCCGCATTTCCCAATTCTTCATTTCTTATGTAGTTTTCCTCTTTGCATATGTTCCATTGTCAGTCTAAGTCAGCATCTATGTTAGGGATAGGAGTGATTATGTTCAAGTTTCCATCTTTTATAAAGGCTCCCTGTCTTTCATTTTCATTTTCTTCTTGCAGAATAGCTAATTCTCACAGGAAGAAAAGATACTCAGAGTTTGTAAGGTTTGCTTCTGGCCATGATGTTAGAGCAAGCAACCAGATCTAATCTTCATAATTTGTAGCCAACATTCCCCTTGAGCCTTAGTCAGTCTTTGGAACAAGCCAACATGCTCAGAGATTTATTCTAAAATCCACAATCTCATGTCCCATTTCCCCTAGCTATATCATTTAGGAGCAAGCAACCACACCAAAGTGTTACTTAAAGAAGCATTTAGTTTTATAGAAGATAGTTAAATTTTAAAGGACAAATGAAGTCAATCTTGAACTATTTAAAAAGTGCTAAAGAAATGGTAGTATGTTTAAACTGTACAAAAAAAAAGAAAATTTATGTATTGTAACATACACTTGGATTTTCAGCACAAATGGTTTAAATGACAGGAAAAAAATAATGACGACCCAATCCCATTCCTATGGCCCATTCCCTTGTGGAAATCTGTGTCTACATTCTCTCTAGTTCATTAATATGTGTCTTTTTACCTATTCTGGTTGGGTCTAAATATTTCCTAGGTCTCACTCTATAGAACTAAACTCTTACTCACACATGAAAATGACATTGGCAAATACCTTTTTAAGATCAAAACTGAACTATCTGCCTACCTCAACCTAAATTAATCAAATCTTAATGGATCAACATATACTTACTGAGTATCTTTAATATTTGAGGTACTTTGTTCATAGATGTTTTGAGAATTGAGTTTATAGTGTCACGTTAGTGTGAAAGGGCTGCCATAACAAATCACCACAGACTGGAAGGTAAATAACATAAATTTATGTTTTCACAGTTCTGGAGGCTAGAAGTTTGAGGTGAGGATGTTGTTAAGGTTGGGTTCTTGAAAGGGTCCATGAGGGAAGGATCTATTATAGTCTCATCTCTTTGCCTTATAGATTGCCATCTTCTCCTTATATATTCATGTTTGTCTTCCTTTTGTCTGTAACTGTGTCCAAAAGAACACTAGTTATATTAGATAGGGCCTACCCATATGACCTAATTTTAACTTGAATAACCTCTGTAAAGTCCCTGTTAAATTCTGAGGTAAAGGGGATTGGGATTTCAACATATAAAATTTGAAGGGGCTACAATTCAGCTCATAGCATACTACATACTACTTACCACATATAAAGACAGTGTAGTATTTTGGTTAAGAGAGAAGACTGTAGAATTCATTTGGTGATATGTGGAAACATCAATCAGTTGTTTCCTGTATGTTCCTGATGGATGACTCAAACTTATAATTAGGTATGTGCCATGATAGAGAATCAAACCTGCAACCTTTTGGTGTATGTGATGATGTTCCAACTAACTGAGCAACCCAGCCTAGGTAAATAATTTAAAAAAAAGTATTTAGTCCTGGCCCTGGTCTCTGTCTGCAGTTATTAGAGCATTCTCCCACCCACTGAAAGGGTCACTGGTTTGAATCCCAGTCAAAGGCTTGTTGCAGGTTCGATCCCTACCCCCACTAGCTGCACATGTAGGAGGCAACCAATTGATGTGTCTCTTGCATATAAATGTCTTTTTTTTTCTCTCTCTCTCTCTCTTTACCCTTCCCTTCCTCTCTTCCAGTCTCTCTAAAAATCAATGGAAAATATATTCTAGGGTAAGGATTAACAAAAAAAAAATCTGAAAAAAATTGTTTTTATTTTATTTTTATTTTATTTTTTTATATTTTATTGATTTTTTACAGAGAGGAAGGGAAAGAGATAGAAAGTCAGCAATATTGATGAGAGACATTGATCAGCCGCCTCCTGCATGCCCCACAGTGGAGATGTACCCGCAAACAAGGTACATGCCCCTAACCGGAATCGAACCTGGGACTTTTCAGTCCACAAGCCGACGCTCTATCCACTGAGCCAAACTGGTCTCAGCTGAAAAAATTTGTTTTTAAAAGATCATCCTTTTGAGCAAGTGTGAAAATCATTGGTCCAGTGCAGGGATAGGGAATCTTTCTTCTGCCAAGGGCCATTTGGATATTTATAACATCACTTGAGGGCCATACAAAATTATCAACTCTAAAATTAGCCTGCTATATTAGGTCAAACATTTAATTAACTCACCCCTAATGCCTTGACAGGCCAGAAGAAATGATTTCTTGGGAGTTAAACAGCCCACAGGCCAGACATTTCCCACCCCCATTCTAATACAATCCCCTTAGTTTTCAGATGAGGAAGCTGAGGCTGAACATAATTTCTCCCATTAGCTTTCTCTGCCACCTAGACTCTGAATACTACTTACTACCAGTTGTTCTCCGGATATGCCAGTATGATGATTCAACTTACAATCTAATTCATTATGATCTTTCAATTCAGCTTTCTATCTTATTTTATTTCTCAGAAAGCTCTCTTTTGTTTGTGTATTTATTTCTCAGAAATGTTATCAATTGGCTTTATTTTTCACCTTGATTTGAGTGCTAGATTGGGATATGTGGGCCACTTGCCTTGGCCTGATTTTAGGGAGGATGTCAGAAGGTTAAGTGATTGAGATAAATAATATTTGGAAGCACTAGTTTTAAAAGTCAAATTTAATTCAAAGAGGTCCATATCAAAAACTTAAATCACTAATTGTTAGGTGAAGCCATATTAAAATTTGAACAAAATAATTTACCTTATTATTATTTGGAATTTTAATGTTTTATTTCTCAGACTTTTTTTGCATTTGTTGACTACATTAAATACTATAAATAAATTGTGCATTATTGAAACATTGTTTGCCTTGACTGCTAAGTTTTTTGCTGACTTTTAAATTTGTGCTCCCCAACCTGAGTATAGCACCTATTAAGGAAGTCATGGTGGGATGAATAAGACCTTAGCTCCTGGTCATTATAAAAAAATATGTTAAACCACTGGGAAGTGGAAGCAGACAGAATGAGCAATATCAAAGACAAGAAGAAAAGGTATGCACATTTAATGCTTTATTATAAAAAATGGATATAAATTTTGCTTTATTAGCTAGCACCAGAAATTTTTTTTGAGGAGGGATCAACCTTCTTTTCATACCATTTTTTAATAAGTTGGCTAAAATGTAATTGAGCATCTGAGTTATTGGCAACAATAATGACTTTTTCAAAAGATGGAATTAAATAAGTTGTTTGATGAGCAAAGAAAAAGAGAATAGAGAAAGAAATATCTGAGAAAGGAACCAAAGCTAGAGCAATGGGAACACAGGAAGGAATTGTTAATATCTAAGTTGTATGCACTTGAAATACAAATCTTTCCATCTTCTTAACCCTTACAGTGAAGTTTCTATAAACTTTTATGTGAATGGGTTTTATTTTATTTTTATGTTATATGAGTTAAAGAAAGTGACCCAATTTTCTGTTAGTTATAACAATAGAAAGAAAATGAAGGATCCTTAAATTGAACTATTTTAGCCAAAGTAGCTCAGAGGCAGAGAAGCACGTGGCAATGAAAGCCAAGTAGCATTCTCAAAAATGTCATGGAAGGAATTGGGCTTTCCAATATTTGTAAAGAGTTGAATTCATCTTCCCATGACCATAGCTGATAAGTGGATGACACCTTGGCATAGGTGTTCAATATAACTGGATGGCTTCCATAGTTTATTGGTTTCTGGCTGTGTAGACTCTTGGCTTTCTTGTGAGTGATTATGCAGTGTTTCTTCTCCAGACAGTAATCTTATTATCTCTCTCCTGTTATTAAAAAAAACTTATCAAAAAATTGTAAATTAGGCAAATAATAAAATGGGCAGCAAGTCCTTTTAATGTTCATGGGAAAAAAGTTTCCTAAGGATTGTCTGGCATAAGGCACTTTCTTCAACTCAATTTCTTCAAAATTACTAGACTTAGTGAAGTTACATTTAAGTTGTGGAGTAGTGTGTATGTGTGGTAGAAATACAAAGAATATTTGACTAACAGAAAAAAAGATAACTGCAAAGTTTAAAGTTTATTGGCTTTCTATCCAACCTAGCAAGCTTAAGCTAAGAATTCCTTTTGTAAATTCCCAGTAAATACCTAGTTCATCCAAAGTCTCTAAAGACAAAATGGTAAAAACAAACAAGCAAAACACACACACACACACACACACACACACATACACACACACAACCAACAAAATAAAAAACAACCTTCCCAAATTTGGATAAAATAAGAAATGCTTAGATTGAGTAATTTCAATAGATCACACACAAAATAAAAACAAAGCAATTGATCTACCAGTGAAATCATGATCAAAGTTTTAAAAATTAAATACAAGGAAAAAAATCTTGAAAGCAAGTAGAGAGAAATGGTGTATTACCAATAGGGAAATATATTTGAGTAGCAACAGTTTTCTCATCAGAAACATGTGAGAAAAAGGGGAAGCAGTTTGTTATTTGTAAGGAGATGGAAAAAAACAAAAAACAAAAACTAGTCAACCCCAAACTCTATATCCAGTAAAAATATTCCTCAAAAATACAAATGATATGAAGACTTTTCAAATAAAGAAAACCTAGAGAATGTGTGGCTAGCATAACTTTTTAAAATTTTTATTAAGAAAAGTTCTTTTGACAGAAACAAAATGACACCAGGAAGGAAGAAAAAATAAAAATAAATATCAGGATGGTGGAAGAACAAGACAAATGACAAATATTGACATAAATGAAACTGACTCCTCTTAATCTCTTCTTGAATTTTTTAAAGTATGGTTGATATTTGAAGAAAAAAAATTGTAGAATCACCTGATTGATTTTCAGTGCAAGTAAATATAAACATAAGACAATAACATAAAAAGGGAGGGAATGATTGTATGGTCGCAGTGCCCTGGGCTTTCTCCAGGAGTCTTCTGCCCTTCCAGGCTGCAAATTGTCTCACCAGCTGAGTCTTCTTCACCAATTTGGGGTGGATGTTATTCATTTCAGCTGCTCATTCTATCTGCCCTGGACAAAGCTTTGGACACATCCCTCAGTCATTTTGTCTTCTGTTTGCATTTCCTGTGCCTCTGCTAAACCCATTAAACTCCGTGTTGTCAGTGACACAAAATTCTGACTTTCCAGGAGACCATAGAGGATGTGTTGGGAAAGAGGGGCCACTTGCAATGGAATCTATTTGGTGATACAATTTCTATATTTCACTTGAAATGTAAAAAAAGTTAAATAAGTGAACTGTTAAAAGTTATGCAATATATTGTAATGTTGAAGGCAACCACTCAAAACACTATAAAAATTAGAGTCAATGACACAATGGATAAAATTATAAAAAATTCCCCAAATGTCTAAAATAAAGTTTAAACAAAAAGCATAGAAATAAGACAACAACAAAACCTATAACAAACAGATGACGGGCATGGATAGAAAAAGGAGAAGAGGTCAAATAAATGGTGATTGAAGCAGATTTGACTTTGGGGGAAGGGCACACAATGCAATACAAAGATGATATATCATAAAATTCTACACTTGAAACTTATATAACATTAGTAACCATTGTAACTTCAATAAATTTAATTTTTTAATGCATATGGATATATACAAGATGTATAATAACAAAATAGTCTTGAGAAAAATCAAAGCTGAAGGAATTATATTACCCAACCTCAAAAGGTGCTATAGTAATTAAAAAATGTGGTGTTTGAGTAAGGTTTAAAGAGTTTAAGGACAAATAAAAAAGAGTACAGAAATAAGCACTGATTTTTCACTAAAGCAGCAAGCCAACACAGTGAGAGAAATTTAAATATTATACAGATGATGCATTATAGAATTGTACACCTGAAACCTATAACCTATATGATTTTATTAATTAATGCCACCCCAATAAATTAAATAAAAATGAAAAATAAATAAATAAAATATAAATAATACAGGTATACTAGGAAAAATAAAGTTAAACTTTTCTTCATTCAAGAATGGATATAATTTAGATATACATTATATTAGATGTAAATATATAAGCTAGAACCATAAAAGTTCTTGATAAAAACAGAACCCTATGTTTGTCATTCTGGATTTACCAAATATTTCTCAGACAAATACTAACAATGAAGGGAAGAATAATAAATTGGATTTCATGAACTGCCTTACTTAAAAAAAATCAGTAAAGCATGTAATTAAAAAAATATTTGCAATACATACATGACAAAAAACTCAAATATAGATTATAATTACAGGCTGTTGTTGTTACTTGTGATTAAATCCTAGAAGAAACAACCCAAAAGACTTGAACAAACCACAAAAGCATAGAGATGTACTTAATATTGGTTCTCATAGAAATGCAAATTAAAAACACAATCAGACATTCAAGAAAATAATAACTATCATCAGCAAGTGCTTTCAAAAATAGAATAAAGGACAGTTTCCAACTTATTTTATGATAATAAAACCTGACAAATACATTGTATATAAAGGAAATATAAAATACTAATATCCCTCATGAATAAAGGCACAATAATCTTTTACAAAATAGTAGTGAATCCAATAATATGTAAAAAGGATAATATACCTAAACAAGAGGAGTTTGTCAGGTAAATAATAGGCTAATTCAGTGGTCGGCAAACTGCGGCTCCCTGGCCCCTTGAGTGTGGCTCTTCCACAAAATGCCAAGGCCTGGGCGAGTCTATTTTAAAGAAGTAGCATTAGAAGAAGATTAAGTTTAAAAAATGTGGCTTTCAAAAGAAATTTCAATCATTTTGCTGTTGATATTTGGCTCCTTTGATTAATGAGTTTGCAGACCGCTGGGCTAGTTTAACTTTCAGAAATCAAACGCATTGGCTGGGTGGCTCAGTTGGTTGGAGCTTTGTTCTGTGCACAAAAAGGTTGAGTTTGTCCTTAAACTCTTTAAACCTTACTCAAACACCACATTTTTTTAATATAAGAGATAGATGTTTCTCTTATATTTATGTTCTCTCACTCCCTTCCTCTCTTTCTAAAAGTCCTAGTTGGTTTGGCTCAGTGATTAAGCATCAGTATGTGAACTGAGGAGTGCCAAGTTCGATTCCAGTCAAGGGCACATACCTGGGTTATGGGCTTGATCTCTAGTAGGGGCTGTGCAGAAGGCAGCCCATCAATGATTCTCTCTCATCATTGATGTTTCTCTCTCCCTCTCCCTTCCTCTCTGAAATTGATAAAATGTATTAAGAATAAAATAAAATAAAAGTCAATAGAAACATATCCTCAGGTGAGGATTTAAAACAATTGTTAAAAAAAGTCAAATATTAAAAGTAAAAACAAGACTATATGAATACAAATACTATTGTATGAAAATCCTCTCTAGTGTAATAAAACAAGAAAAAGATACAAAGGCATACAGATTATAGAAAGAAAAGCAAAATTTTCTGTATTTGCAGAATCCATGATCACATACGTAGAACATCCTAAAGAATATCCAAAAAATTACTGCAATTAGGAAAGAAATTTAGTAAGTCTATAGCACACAATATCAAATGTATTTTTATATACTAATACTAAACTATTAGAAATAAAACTTAAAGAACTAATATAATTTATAATAGCATCTAAAATATGAAACACTTAGAACAATTTTTTTAAATATGTATAAAATATTTACATTTAATATTTTACATAATACAATTTCTGAGATAAAGAAGACACAAATAAGTGGAGAGATATATGATTATGTATTAGAAACGATGTTAAGATGCCAATTGTTTCCAAATTAATCTATAAACATGATGTAATTTCAATCAAACTTCCAACAGAACTTCAATTTTTTCTTTGAATTTGCCAAGGTCATATCTGATCTTTTATGAATGGGATGAATTTAGAATAGCTAAAACAGTTTTGATAATAAAGAATAAAAATCAGACCTGATGGCATGGCTTAGTGGTTGAATATTGACCTATGAATTAGAAGGTTATGGTTCTATTCGGTTCAGTGCACATGCCCTGGTTGCATACTTGATCCCCAGTGGAAGGCTTGCAGGAGGCAGCCAATCAATGATTCTCTCTCATCATTGATGTTTCTATCTCTCTCTCCCTTCCTATTTGAAATAAATAAAAACGTTTTTTTTTAAAAAAGAACAGAAATCAGACACTTAACGTTAAATTATTTAAAGGTATGCTATAAGTAAATGGACACTAAGCAAGGCAATATGATTTTTTTTTAGGCTAGACATAGATCAAAAAAAGAGACGAATATCCAGAATTAATGCTACACATAAATTTGTTCCTATTTTTTTCCCCCAAATGTGTCAAGACAACTCAATAGAAAATTTTAAAAAGTGTGATGAACAACTGGTTATATTCATGAAAACAATTATTTAGCTCTTACTGAATACTATCCACAAAAGCTAAAAATTAATAATAGACCCAAATGTAAACACTAAACAAATAAAACTATAAAAATTTAGGAAAAAAATCTTTGTCACTTAACATAAGCAACCACTTCTTAGGTATATACAAAAAACATGAACTATAAAAAATCGATAAATTAAAATTTATCAAAATTAAAACTTTAGCTCTTTGAAAAACGTAACTAAAACAAAAAGAAAATTTGGCTGAAACCGGTTTGGCTCAGTGGATAGAGCGTCGGCCTGCGGACTGAAAGGTCCCAGGTTTGATTCCAGTCAAGGGCATGTACCTTGGTTGCGGGCACATGCCCAATAGGGGGCGTGCAAGAGGCAGGTGATTGATATCTCTCTCTCTCATTGAAGTTTCTAACACTCTATCCCTCCCTTCCTCTCTGTAAAAAATCAATAAAATATATTTTTTAAAAAAATGAAAATTTGGCTCAGTGGATAGAGCATCAGCCTTGGACTGAAACGTCTTAGGTTTGATTCCGGTCAAGGGCATGTACCTTGGTTGCAGGCATATCACCAGTAGGAAGTGTGCAGGAGGCAGCTTATCGATGTTTCTTATAGTTGTTTCTCTCTATCCCTCTCTCATCCTCTCTGTAAAAAAACTCAATAACATATATTTTAAAAAATAAAAATGTAAGCCACAGACTAGGAAAAAAATATATTTGCAACACATAATTTGGCAAGGATATTACGTGCAGGTTTATTTTTTAAATTATTTTAATGATTTGAAGATTGAATTTGAAAAATAGCAAACAATTTTGAACATGCACTTCAAAAATGGAAATATATAAATGGTCAATAAGCACATAAAAATATTTAACATTGTTGATTATCAATATAATACAAATTAAAATATTTTAAGATATCTCTACAAACTTTATAGAATAATTAAATGCTGACAATTCCAAGTGTTGGTGAGGAAGGGTAGCACACAGAATTCTCATTCATTGCTGGTAGGATTGTTAAATTGTCTGGTCATTCTGGAAAGCAATTGACAGTTCTTTAGAAAGATAAAATATAACCATTATAAAACCTAGCAATTCCATTACCTCATTAGTTAAAGGGAATAGACTACTAATACACACAATAACATGAACCCCAAATATTTCACATACTGTAGAATTCCATTTATACAACATTTTAGAAGAGACATAATTAAGCAAATTAGTGATTGCTTGGAGCCAGGGGTTCCTTAGAGTACTATCTGCAAAGGGATATAAGGGAAAATTGTAGGGTGATAGAAATATTATTTATGTTTGGCATTACCTCATTGTGTGCTTTGCAAAACTCATCAAACCCACATTTACAATGACTCACTTTGTTTCTATATAGATTATACCTCAATAAATTTGATTTTAAAAATTAGCACATGACTTAAGTCCCTAAGATCCTTCCTAATCTAATTCTAATCTTCAATCATCTTTTTCCTTTTTCTGCCTTATCTATGTTCTATTAATCTTCCGTATCTTTCAAAATTTGTCTATCTTTGAAAACTTGATTTGTTTTCTGAATCATGGTCCACTCTTTAATCTTTCAGTTCAATTCAGTTCTCAGTTGTCTTTAAATGGCTTGTTTGGGGAAGTCCAATATGGGGCCATGGCTTCTATATAAATTGTGGGGTATTCGATTTTAAATAAAAATAAAGGCTCATCCACCAAGGATGTGATTTGGAAAAATTAGTTTTAAAAGTTCAATAGCATTTATATGATGTGACTTATGGAGAGTAGCCTGAATTTTGCACTGTTGCAAACTGTTAGTACACACCAAGCCCACCTGGAGACCTGTTAGAGTGAAGCTGGTCTCAGATAGGTTCTAAAATTATAGTTTTTAAGAAGCCTCCTAGGTGATTTGAATGCAATGGTGTTCTAATCATATATTAAAAGCACAGGTTTATTGGGAAAAAGTGAACTTGGCCTGTTTTATGGTAGAATGTGTGTGTGTGTATGTGTGTAGTGGTAGTGATGAGAGTTAGGGAAGATGACACCCACTGAATTCACATCCAGTTCTGCTGTTTTCAAGTTGCAATACATTGTAAAATCACTTAAACTCTTTGAATATCAGTTTCCTTCTATCTGAGAGAAAAATGATTATACCTAGTCCTAAAATATGCTGTGCTGATTAAAAGTGTGATGTTTGCTACGCACCTGGAACTATGTCAAGCATATAGTGGACAGTAGATGTTTCTTTCTTTCTTTCTTTTTAATATATTTTATTGATTTTTTACAGAGAGGAAGAGAGAAAGATAGAGAGTTAGAAACATCAATGAAAGACATCCATCAGCTGCCTCCTTCACGCCTCTTACTGGGGATGTGCCCGCAACCAAGATACATGCCTTTGACCGGAATCGAACCTGGAACCTTTCAGTCCACAGGCCAATGCTCTATCCACTGAGCAAAACCGGTTTTGGCAGTAGATGTTTCTTTAGTTTATTTTAAAAACAGCATACACATTCTTAATATATATTTAGATATTTAACATGGAGATGATATTACAAAATAATTACTAGTCCTTTGTTGTCATCAGCTCCTCTTACTTGTTTTGTCATAAAAATTGTCTAATTTTTGTGATATAAATGGATAAGATTTAGGGTTACAGAATAGCTGAAAAAGACCTTTCATTTATTTTTTTCCTTTTATGTCATTTATCTCTTCCCCTTTCTCAATCTTCGTTCTTCCTTCCCTTCCTTCCTCCTTCTCTCCCTCCCTTCCCTCCTTCCTTCCATCAACTGGTCTAAATAAAGATTTAAACTGTGAACTAAGCCTCCTTGTATCCAACTCTTTTTAGTACAATTACACTGGAGATTGAATGATAGTGACCCTTTTCTATTTTAGCTAGCATAACACTACCCAACTAAGTATCTTCCTCTAGGTATAGGTCAAGCCCTGAAAACAATTCATATAGATTATTTTATCTATGCTGGATCATTAGGTATATTGAATCCCACTAACGTGATTCTTCTCTGCCATAAAATGAGGTTACAGTATAGTGATAAATTCATCCTAAAGTCCTCAATTCAGACTTTTTTTTTTTTGGCTTTCGAACACTTTTTAGAAGTCTAGGCCAGAATATTATTGCCATTACTAAACTCAGATTTCATTTCAGTCACCTTCAGGTGCGTGTTTATTTCCTATTTATTATTACTTGCTTTTGATTCAGGCTTATTTTTCAATATCCAGCAATCTGCACATACTATACCAGTCAAGTTTATCTCTCATCAGTCACTCTGCATGCATCTTTTCTTCCCACCTCCCAGCTTTGAGTCATGCAGTTTCTCCAACCCGAGACAATCCATTTGACAGCTTAAATTCTTCCCATTATTCAAGACCCTGTTCAATCTCCACATTTCCTCTAGGAAACTTTCTTCAATTACTCTAACCTTCTCTGAACTCCTGCTATCCTTGTAGAGGGATCACAGTGCTGCTCTCGAATTACACACAGCATGTCAGAGGTGGAAGCGACCTCAGAAATCATAAAGCCCAATGCCTTTGTTCACAGGGATGGAAACAGCACAGGATGCAATCTGGGGAAAGTACAAGGACATGATCTTAGAGAGTTGGTAGGGACAGGATTTTGATGTAGCACTGATGTTATACATGATAATAATGATCTGAAGGTGGGAGGGGAGGATGGAGATGGGATTTGATGTTGAGAGGAGTCATCAAGGTGGGAGATATGATTGGTGGTTAACTAGAGCTGCATTGGTGAATAGGAAAGGAACATGAGATTTGCATGCTGATCTCTATGTGCTGCTAGCCGCAGTAACAGTTTGAGGATGCTGGTGCCTTATAGGCTATGTCAGAATTATGCCAAGGCAGAGGCCAATGAGATACACACAAGCTCACTCAACAGGTTTACTCTTTCTTTCTTTATTATTTTAAAACTAGAGGCCCAGTGCATGAAATCCGTGCATGAGGGGATGAGGGTGGGGGTTGTGTGTCCCTCAGCCCAGCCTATGCTCTCTCCAATCCGGGACTCATCAAAAAATGTCCGACTGCCCATTTAGGTCTGATCCAGGTAGGATCAGAGCCAAAATGGGCAGTTGGACATCCCTCTCACAATCCAGGATTGCTAGCTCCCAACTGTTCACCTGCCTGTCTTCCTAATTGCTCCTAACCACTTCTGCTTGCCAGCCTGATCACCCCTTTACCACAATCCTGCCAGCCTGATTGATGTGTAACTGCACTGCTGCAAGCCTGTTTTCCCTAACTACCCTCCCCTTCAATCCAGGTCTCCCCCCCCAACTGTCCTTCCTCTGCTGGCCAAGTCACCCCTAACTGCCCTCCTCTGCACCAGGCTGATGTTCCAACCAACTGAGCCACACCAGCCTTGGCAGGTTTACTTTTTTTTTAATCGTATTTCAGAGCCAGTTTTTTTTTTTAAGTCAATCATTCCAATTGACCAACCAATATTTATTGATGGCTGATTGGAATGTAACCAATGTAAAAATGAAAAAAAAAGCTGCATTCTGAGTTAAGAGTACTGCAGAAGATAGACTATAGCATTGAGTTAGAAATGTTTGGGGAGGGGGCTGTTTTAACTAAGGTAGTCATGGGAGGTATCTCAGAAGAGGTGATATTTGACTTAAGGTTGGGTAGGAAGACATCAGTCATATGAAGGTCCAACATGAGTGGCCACAAGGGCAGAGACCATGGTATGAAATAAACATTCTGAGCTGAATGGCCTGCAGTAATTTCAGGGTGGCTAAAATATAGAGATTGAGTACTAAAACAGATGAGATTGCCATGGGAACTCCCCTAAAATGGGAGCTGGCCTCGCACTAACTCCTAGGCTGTGGTGTCTTTCTGTTGAACATCATTTTATAGAGCACCAAACTCAAGCAAGATGATTATAAGGGAGGAAAAACAGATACCAGACCACTCCATAATTATGTCTGATAACAGCTGAAAATAAGAACATTATCCACTCCACAAAAATAATGCATCGTCATCTTTCCTGGCTAACAGGCATAGCTACTGCTTTTCATTCATCACAAATGAACCCTGCTTTGTTCCTCCTGCCTCCTTGATGAGAGTCCTTCAGATACCCAATTATAAAGTCAACCTGGCTTACTGAAAACATCTGGCCTAGAACAAAACCATGCTCTCCTAAACACTATTCAAAATCCTGATATAAGACAATATACTATAATACCTTCTTACCAAGACCCCACTCCCATCCCATGGTTCCCTATGATTTGTTTTCTTCCTTGTATCCATGAGTCCATAAAATAAACTGTATTCACATGCAGGTGGACTTCATCCAGATGGCATCAACAAGATCCAATTGAGGCAATATTTTGGCTAAAATAAGAGACAGACTCAATTTGTGTAGAAGCAAATTGACAATAGATTGATAGATAAATAATTTGAAGAACATTACTTCTCCCCTTTCCTATATAGTGATATTCTTTAAATTTATCTTGCATCATCATCTATTGAGCTAAAAACAACAACAACAATAATAACAACAACAACAAAGCTTGGAAGTCTACCCTTCTCCAACTTTCAGAGATTCTGATGCAACTGCCCGGGGAGAGCCTTGGACATTCTAGTTTGTAAAAGCTGCTCAGGTAATTCTAATATGCAGCCAGTGTTGAGATTCACTGTTCTAGAGGCAAATGGCCCATTGCAAATTTAAATTTAAAGCTGCCATAGATTTTTGTGTAGCTCAGGGAATAATCATTAAGGAACAAATACAGCAGTTTTCTATTTCCAGTAGCAGGGGAGAAGAATCTAGAGTGCTGTGTGTAATGAGTAGTATAGTACTCCCTATTTTGTGAGTGAGATGGCCTTGAAAATTACTAAGTAATTACAAAAATTATAATGTTTCTGATAATTATTATTTGTCCTTTTAAACTATGTGGTGATCTATAATTAATAGCTGGAACTTTAGTAGAACACAGTTAAATTTTTTATTCTTATCTGCAAAAACTCAAAAGTTTTCTTAACTACCCATACTTGTGAATTATGTTTCTTAAATTCCCCTTGCCATTTATGAAAGACTAGTGCATTTCCTTACTTTGTGTGCGTTATGATGCATTGCAAGTCTATTACAACTACTGTCACCCTCATGCTACATATTTTAGGCTGTCAATAATAGTAATTGAACATGCTTATTTTAATTCTGCACACTCATAATCATTTAAAGATTGTGATTCTTTTAGATTTTAGCAAGGAAAAAGATTGGTGGCAGTGGTCTTGTAGCATCTGTATTTTATTTTTTTTAATTTTTAAAAAAATATATTTTATTGATTTTTTACAGAGAGGAAGGGAGAGGGATAGAAAGTCAGAAACACTGATGAGAGAGAGACATCAATCAGCCACCTCCTGCATGCCCCACACTGGAGATGTGCCCGCAACCAAGATACATGCCCCCGACCGAAATCGAACCTAGGACCTTTCAGTCTGCAGGCCAACACTCTATCCACTGAGTCAAACCGGTCTCAGCAGCATCTGTATTTTATTTGCACTAATTAGTAAAGCTACTAATTCACTGGCAATTATTTATTTTGTGAAATCTCTTTTATGCTTTGTTTTTTAAGTCAATTAACACTATCTTCTTTACAGCTATTCAAAAAATATGTTTGTCATTGCTTTTGTAACTCATATTTTTGGTGTTCTTTTGACCATTGTTTTCTTATAGTCACATAAAGTAATGTTTTCTTTTATTGTTTTGAGCTTTGGATCAGTCTTTTACTAGATTAAAACTATGTGAATATTTACATATACTTTATTTTGTGATGATATTACTCTTAAACTTGGAAAATTTTGTGCCAGTTAGAATTAAATTTAGTAAACAAGAAAAAAATAGTAGCCTGTAAAAAATATTTATAATATGAATAAAAAGAAAATAGGCTAAAATATATAAAATATAATTTATTTCAAAAATAAAAAAAGAAAATAAATATCCTAATGAAGAAGAGTGAGAGTAGGATATAAATATGTAATTAGAAAAAGAATAAATTTTTAAATTTAATCCATGTATTTAACAAATGTTTATTAATTTTTTCACTATGTGTTTTGTACTGTGTTAAACTTAAACTGGATAGTAGTATTCACTCAGGGTCCCTGACTTCCTGAAAGTCATTACTGAAAGTCATTAACCACCTGGGTAAATGTTTTCAACCATGCTTTAATTTCATTGTCCAAATTATATACTTAAATGTATATTTTTTCCCAAATTAAATTTATAAAAAAGAAAAAAAATGGAATAGATTAATTATAACATAAAAAATTGGTTACTTAGTGTGAAGTTATTTTAGTAAAATCTTTCTGGCCTGAGAGTTAGTAAAATTCAAGATAATATATAATTATTTGATTTTAGAAGTGTATCCCAGGAAAGAAAAAAACACATAAAATTAATTTTATAACATCTGTACAATAAATAAGTTATAGAAATACATAATATATTTAGTCATAAATAGAGAAAAAGAAGTTTACAAAAGATAGATGTAATATGATAATGTGTGTACACATACCCACACATGCACACACACACTCACACAAAGATCCTGAATGAGATAATATTTCTGGAAGAATCACAATATTAGGATTGTATCAAGGTACATCTTTGATTACTTATCATTAATGGGATTATAAATTGTTTTTTCACTGACTATATAGTCTATGTTTTTCTTAAATAAAAATTGTGTAATGAATGAAGAGCATTAAAAAACCTACTTCCTTCATTTTTTAAATTTATTTGATTTTTCAATTGATTTTCAGAGAGAGAGGAAGGGAGAAGGATAGAGAGATAGAAACATTATCTCTCAACTGCCTCCTGCATACCCCCTACTGGGGATCAAGCCTGTAACTAGGTATGTGCCCTCACTGAGAAGAGAATTAAACCAGTGACCTCTTGGTTCATGGATCAATGCTCAACCACTGATCCACACCATCTGGGATCTCATTTGTGTCTTAAAAAGATAATACCTACTCAGATGGCAAGGCCACTGCTCATTAGTAGTCTAGAATTATCTAAGCAGTGAATTTATTCTACATAAAAAACCTTGATTTTTTTTTCTGATATTTTATGGAAGAGTGATGATGACAAGGGAAAATTAGTGAGTCATTCAATAGTGTAATTTTGAATTATTAAACCAATGCATTAGTTACTCTCAATGGTTTTAAGTAGAGTAGGTCTTTCAATGTCAAAAATATATTGGATTCTTGTGTCATAATATGTAGACATCTCTCAAATTACTTTGTCTAACCTTTAATTCCACAATGATAAACATAACTCCATGTAAGACTACATTTTTGGAGACTGGATAATATCAGGATCAAAGGATAGAAGATGTTTAGAAATAGACAAAGGTAATAGTAAATTATTTTAAAAACAAGATAGATTAATTATTTTAAAAACAAGATAGATTAATTGATTCTGTCATAACATTAGCCCTTAAGGTTGTAAACTGTGAAATGATTTAAAATTATACCTAATGTCCAGTAGCTCAATTGTCTGTGCTGAATGAAAAATGAATGACATAGTGCCAGAGCAAAAAGGAATATCAAGTTTGATTAAAGCCAGACAGAAATCATGTGATATACTTGCTGTACTCTGCTTTATTTCCTGTTTTTCTGGTTTCATTTTCATGGACACTTTGGATCTCCTCCACATGGCTTATTACTTCAGACATATTTATGTGACTGAATACAAAAGGGTTAGTATTCCTTATCTTTAGGGAATGTTAGTAGGTTTGATGCTGCTTGGGTATCTATATATAAAACCTTAATATGCAAATAGACTGAACAGCAGAACAACTGAACAACTGGTCACTATGACGTGTGCTGACCACCAGAGGGTGCTGGCAGCAGGCAGCAGTGCATAGAATATGGTGGGCATTGGCCTTGGTGGAATGGTGGAGCAGATGAGTGAAGTTGTCAGACAAAGGCGGGGCTCTGGTCACTGTCATTGGGGTGAGCCACTGGTGGTTAACAAAAATTCTTTGCTCCCACAAGCCTTAGTCCTGCCCTATGCTCGCACCTGCTGCTGGTGCTGGAGCTGCTGCTCGCACCCCTTGCTGGCACCCAGTGCCAGCCCCAATTGCTCAGCACTGTCAGCTGATGCTAGTAGCAGCTGCCAGTCCTGATCACCCCTCAGGGCTTTTCTATCTTCCCCTGCTCCTGAAGGATGAATGAGGCAGCAGCCACCACTAAAACCTTCTAATGGAACCAGCCCCAATTGCTCTGCACCATCAGCAGATGCAAGCAGAGCTGGGATCCTCAGTGTGTGGGAACGGTGGTGATGGGAGCAGGGCTGCCAGCAGAGAAGGGACCAGAGGTCAGGGTGGGAGGGGCTGGGTGAATGCACAAAGGATGGGCTGAGACCTACCCCTGTGCCCACAGCAGCCTCATGCCCCACAGTTCCTTTCAAAGTGCATGAATTCATGAACTGGGCTCCTACTCTCTATATATATACAAGGCTAAGTGTCCATCTGTGGGACTGGTAGGTATGACATGCACTGATCACCAGGGAGTAGACACTCAATGCAGAAACTGCAATGATGCGCAATGGCCATTTAAAAACAAATGGCACCACGAACCTGGTGCCGACAACACTAGGCTTCCCCCAAGTGGGAGATAGGCCCCACCACACTGGAGCAATACCCCAACAAATTGCAGCTAATGCTGCCAATACCCCATGGCGAAAAATGCGGCCCACAGCCCAGTCCAACCGGGAAATGGTCTCTGTGGGTGCCGCATAATGACAACATGTAGCAAGGCCCAGCTTCCTCTTTCTAACCACTAGCCTCCTTGGAGCTTATTCAGCTCAAGAACTCAACTTTCTTTATAGCCAGAAACAAACATTTCACACTGTAACCAAATATTTTTGAAGCATTTCTCTGTGCCTCACTCATTTGATCCTCACAGAAGTCCTGGAGTAGGTAGATAGGAGACTTGGTAGAATCCTATTTTCTTTTCATTATCAAGATGTGAATAGCGATATTAAAATGTTTCCTCAAATTAATTTCCTTAGGAGGGAGAGGCTGGAGGTTGAGTTGAAGTACTAAATGTCCAATGACTTAATCAATCATGTCTGTGTAATAAAGTTTCCATAAAAATCCCAGAAGGGCCGATACCAGTTTGGCTCAGTGGATAGAGCATTGGTTTGCGGACTGAAAGGTCCCAGGTTTGATTCCGGTTGGGGGCATGTACCTTGCTTGTGGGTACATCTCCACTGTGGAGCGTGCAGGAGGCTGCTGATCAATCTCTCTCTCATCGATGTTTCTGACTTTCTATCTCCCTTCCTCTCTGTAAAAAATCAATAAAATATATATATATATATATCCCAGAAGGGCTTCAGAGAGCTTCTGGGTTGATTTAAAGGTATAAATTTGAGAAGAGTGGTATCCTCAGAGAGATCCCCCTAGTTTACCCTATGCATCTCTTTCATCTGGCTGCTCCTGAGACATATCTTTAAAAAAATAATCTGACAATCTTGTAAGTAAAATATTTCTCTGAATTCTGTGAGCCTCATTAGCAAATTAATAAAATCCAAGGGAGGGACTGTGGAAACCTCCAATTTATAGCTAGTCAGTCAAAAGCACAAATAACAAATTGGCCTTGCAATTTGGCATCTGAAATTGGGGAATGGGCAGTATTATAGACTGAGCCCTTAATCTGTGCAATCTGATGTTATCTCCAGGTCTATAGTGTCAGAATTGAGTTACCATCTTAGGCAGATAGTATTAGAATTGTAGGATAATCAGATAGTGCTGGAGAGTTGCTTAATGGGGAACTGCCCTCCCATCCACCCCTACATTGAAATTGGTGACAGAATTGTTAAGCAATAGAAGAACAAAGAAATGTTCTTGAAAATTAAATTGTGTTTGCAAAAAAATGTTGGGAAAAACACACCAAAATAAGTGTGGAGCAAAGTAGGTTTACAGTTGTGAGTACTGAAAACAGAGTTCACTCTTTTTTTTTATGGTAAGAAAAAAAGTGACCTTGTTTTTTTTTATTGATTAAGGTATTAAATATATGTCCTTATCCCCCCATTGCTCCCTCCCCAGCCCCCACTCATGCCCTCACACCCCTGATGTCTGTGTCCATTTGTTAGGCTTATATGCATGCATACAAGTCCTTTGGTTGATCTCTCCCCTTTACCCCCACCCTCCCCTGCCTTCCCTCTGAGGTTTGATGGTTTTATTTATATTAAGTATTGAATTATTACAAACAACTGTAAACCTACTTTTGCCACAAAATGTTCAGAAGATAAAGTTGAAGAAAAAATGTTATATAGTACAGCAAAAAAAAAAAAGACAGAATATGTGAGAAAAAATAAAAGAGATAAACTTGAAATCAATATAGGTCTAACTTTCTACTAATGAGCTGTCGAAAGAATTGAATAGTGATAACAATGAGGAGGCACATTTTAAAAGTTATAATGCAAGAAATTTCCTAGAGCATAAGGGCATAGTCTTAAGATTCAAAAGAGTCCACTGAGTGTTTATAGCCTAATGAATAAAAAAGATAAACAGCTGGACATATCACTGAAATAGAATTAAAGAAAAAAAATCTGAAAAAGGAAAAAAATTGAAAGAAGTCAGTGGAAAATAAAGCAGTTATCCACAGAGACTAGAATCAGGCAGGGGTAATTATTTTCTTACTAGCAGCACAATATACTCTAAAGAGTTGGAATCAAGCCTTCAAGTCTTAGGAGAAAGTTATTTCTACGTTTAATTCCATACTTGGCCCACAAATTGCAAAGACATCCAAATAGGTGAGAACTAAGAAAAATTTCTTCCAAGTACTCTATAGGAAATTTCTCAAGCTTGTGCTCTAATAAAACAAAGGAAGAAATTAAGAACGAATATTGATGCGATTCAAAAAATGTGGCACTTGCATGAAGAAAGACAGTCTACAGTCTTTCTGGAGAACACTCAGCCCTTTGTGTTTAGATCCTATCAAGCAGAAATCAAGCAAGAATGATATGTGTGCTACTGGCAAACCACTCATGACACCATTATGCAGGAAAGACAATGAGTATGTCTTCTTGCTTTCTTTTTTTTGCTCCAAGTTCTTTATACAATTAAGATCCCTTCTCTTTCCCAAATTCACCCACTTCACTGCCTCATATTCTGCCCTTTCCACAAAGCTGAGGTGGTCTTGCTGGGGACTCTGCCCACTAATCTCCCCAAGAGACTTTTGCTGTCTTTATTTTGTAGTCTGGTCTCAAAGTTTCTTACAGAAAATGATCAACTTGTGATGCCAGCATTTCCTGATTTCCAGTTGGTATGCAATACTTCCCTGTTTCCTTAATACATTTAATGAAAACTTGAGAGGTGTGGAGAAGCACGACACTTGATTGGAATGTCCATAGGAGGATTCTCCGAAAGGTCAGGGGCCTCTGAGGGGACCTTCCCAAAGGCGGCAGCCTCTACCTTGACTTTTCCAAACAAGTCCTATTCCCCGGGGTGTTTTGCTAGAATCTCTATATTTAGTCTTTAAAGACCTGCCCTTGTAGAAGCATATACTTTCTCAAGGATACTTGCCCTGCTGATTGTAAGTAAAGGTTAATTTGAGTTCAAGCTGTTGTTAAAATAAAAAGCCAATGAGGCAGGCAAAGGGGTCTGCTTTTACTACTAAAGTAAAAGAGTCCCTTAGCCCTCTCTTTCACAGAAACCTGTGTCAGAGTAATCTGTTCATCCATTGCTCAGGACTGCTGGTCAGCTCCAGAAGAGAGGAATTATATTTAAACAAATGAACTGAAATTATCAACTTAAACAAAGAAAATATGCATTAGGAGATATTCAAAATGATAAAGTTAACATATACCTGTGCTTTGATTGTTAGTGAATTTTCTTAAGCTCTTTTACTCATAAGGTAGTTGTCTTCAAAAATAATGTTTATTTTTATGGTGACCTCACTACTTTAGATAGAATATGTTAATTGATAGCTTTGCACAGTGGTATTGAAAAATACTCAGCCCAATCTCATTCAGTGAAGCCATTGAATCGAGTGAAGCCATATTGTCTATGTCATTGTTCTCTTAAAATGTGCTCTTTTTTGGTGGGGGCAAACTTCTTCATTCTCTTATTTCTGCTGGTTATTATTTATTTTTCTACAAGTCAGACATGTTATATACAGTTCCTATTTTTAAAAGGAAAGTACATAAAACCAGAAGGCAAGAAACAAAACTCGTTTTGAAATTAAGCACACATTCTGGTATAATGAGCCATATAATTAATCTAAGAACAAAATGATAAAGGCTCTAATCATACATATATTCAACTGGCTCTCTGTCGATTTGGTTACTAACTCAACTGTTTCATTTAATACTCTGAGTTAATGAGGGGTCTCATACTCTAACAAGATGAACATTACGTAATTTTTGCATTAAGCCAAAGGTTTTCATCTGCCTGGATAGCAAATACAAAGAATGATTAAAAAGTAAGTGTGTGTATGGATGTGTGTGTATGTGTGTGTGTGTGTGCGCGCACATGCCCATATATGTGATGGTTATATGTATATTTACACAAAAGCCTGTCACATAATAGTTATAAAATTCATATGTAAAGGGAAAAATGGCATTTTAATTCTGTTCTTAGAGTGGAAAACACACGCACACACATACACACACACACATATAATTGAGTGGAGTACAAAACACCTAAGATTAGTCTGGAATATACTAAATTATTATAGACATATTAAAATATTGCTTAAGGAGAAGGTTTTTAAAGTAGAGCTTTTCTAAGTAGAAGGTATGCTTTGGCTAATCTTTACAGAAGGTAAGGTAAGAGCAAAGTTATAATGATATCTTTAGAGAATAATAACAGTTTTAGAGAATATAGCAGCTTGACTAGATTTGTGGAATTGTGAGATGTAAGGCAAAAAAATTAAATCTAAATGAGCATCACAGTTTTATTCATCTCAAATGTGGAATGATTGAGTAATCATCTGAAAGTCTCTAAAAGCCTTTTAGCAGAGGAAGGTCACAATCAAAATAGTGGCTAAAGTCCCAGGATACTAGATTATTAAAATAGTCTAGAGATCTACAAATGAGAGTTTAAATATGTAATATGTTGTCAACTAGGAATAGGGAGAAAGGATGTTTCTGGGATTTAAAAAAACAACTGACACAAATGGATGATATTTTTGTCCTGGGACATGAAGAAGAAAGGGGCTCAATGATACCAGTAGGCTTCTACACTTGGTGAAGGAGAGAGCAACAGATTGTTAAGAGAATATGGAAACCAGAAATACTAGCTGCATTTGTTCAGGATAGAAAAGGGAAAAGGAAGAAAGAGATGATGAATTCAAAAACCAAATTATTATTTGTCATAATTTCATTCAATGTTATCAATTGCTTTTCTACACTGATTTTTTTTGAGTCCAGAAGTTATGCAAAATTACTCCACATTGTTTCTAATCATCTAAATATCAGTAAAAATCCATATAAGTGAGAAATGAATCAAAGTGGAATGATATTAACAGATATCTTTGTAGCTTATTATTATTTGACTCTGTTCTATAACTTCATTAGTTCAATTAAATAGATATTTTGAAATAAAGTAATTTAGTGGTTCAGCTGACTATATAGCAATTTCATAAATTATACAAAACATATGTAACAGTGTACTGGAAATAGAAGAGTGCCATTGTTAATTTATCTGTAACAGTGCCAACAAAATATATTCATGTGTCATGAGTCATGAATCAGTTTGGTTTGAAATAGTGTGGTTTATTCTTTTCTCCGAGAGATACACTTTATTTCTAAATATTCTAGAACACACCCAGAGGCTGGCAATGGGACTTTTGAATTGGTTTCAAAGGATAAATGTGGTCTGTAACATCACATAAATAGATTGCTTTTCCAATTTATAGAAGGGATAGCTATGGTGCACAGATGAGTGTCTCACCATCCATCTCTGTCACCTCAAATAATTCATGGGAACTAATGGAAATTAGTAAGCACAGCAGCAAAATGCTGACGAATACATTCCTTCTTAGGTAGAAATATTATTGGAGTGATAATTTGCATGAATATGTACCCTATCTAATAAAAGGGTAATATGCAAATAACCATTACTCCAGTTAAAGATGCTGGTGCCCAGTCCTCTCAGCCCCGCCAGAGTCCCCCAGTCCCAGCGGGGTGGCATGAGTGTGGGCAGCATGAGCGGCTTGCTTACTTTATCACCACAGTGACAAGGCAAGCATTCTATCCTGGCCATGGAGGGCCTTTGGGCAGTGGGTATGGAATGGCCAGAGGAAGGGGGAAACACTTGCCTCGTTGCCCTGGTGATGAGGCAAGCATTCTGCACCCAGCCGCAAATGGGTGTCTGGGCTGTGGAGGCCCTGCAGAGAGCTACTGGTACATGGATTTGTGTGCAGAGTTACCAGTATATATATATAAGAGTTACCAGTATATATATATATATATATATATATAGTACATATACAGATATCTATATATCACTGTATACTTTTGTAGCAAGTGAAATAGGTTTTTATTATTTATCTCTCATATATTTAAAAAATATATTTTTATTGATTTCAGATAGAAAGGGAGAAGAAAAGAGAGAAAGAAATATCAATAGTAAAGAGAATCATTGATTGGCTGCCTCTTGCAAGATTGAGCCTGCAACCCAGGTATGTGCCCTGAGCGGTAATGAAACTGAGTTTCTGGTTCATAGGTCGATGCTCAATCACTGAGCCATGCTGGCCAGGCTCATGCATTTTATTTTCTAAATCATCAACCCAAATCAACAAGTTTGATATTTTTAACTATGCCTCATTCATAAAATAATTGATTTTTCATATCACTTGGAATTCAGTACATTTAAATTCATATTATGAGATCATCAAGTTTATGCCTGCATAAATATCAGTGTAGAGCAATATATTTTATTATAGAATAAATGATTAGCTTTTTTAAATTTTCTTAAATTAAAGCTATATACACACATAAATGATTATTTACAAATTTTTCATTAAAAAAAGCACTTCAGTTGAAATCGTTTTGGCTCAGTGGATACAGCGTTGGTCTGCGGACTGAAGGGTCCCAGGTTCGATTCTGGTCTAGGGCATGTACCTTGGTTGCAGGCACATCCCCAGTGGCGGGCGTGCAAGAGGCAGCTGATCAATGTCTCTCTCTCTCATCGATGTTTCTAACTCTCGATTTCTCTCCCTTCCTCTCTGTGAAAAATCAATAAAATATATTTTAAGAAAAAAAATTAGAAAAAAATAGCACTTTAAAACAGCAATTCTTTTTCCTAGAGTCACCTTTATATTGCTACTCTGGTTGAAAATGTTCTTATATAGCTCCTTTAAACTATTCTCTATATGTCTATTAATATTGTTCAGCATGAATTTTCAATTTCTGCAACATAATTGCATTTAATCTATGGTTTTAGAAATTCCCAATGAAGTACAGAAAGAAAAGGAGAATTAAACTTTCTTAAACACATGCACTCAAACATGCTGAGTATTTTAATTGTGTAAATCAAACTAATCCTTCCAAAACCTGTGTGGTACTATTTTTCACTATCATCTAATAGATGAGAAAAAATGTAAATAACTATTAGTACCAGAGCTGAGCTTCAACTGCAAGTGGACTCCATTCTAATCAGAGTAGCATTTTGCTGAACACATCCTCAGACCCTGTATTTAAACTCACCCTTATCTTCTATTCTTTTTTTAATTTTCTTCATTGATTAAGGTATTACATATGTGTCCTTATCCACTCATTACCTCCCAGCCTTCTGTTCATTCCCTCACCTCCTCAGTGTCGGTGTCCATTGGTTATACTTATATGTATGCATACAAGTCTTTTGGTTGATTTCCCCCCTTATCCTATCCTCCCCTGCCTTCCCTCTGAGGTTTGATGGTCTGATTGATGCTTCTCTGTCTCTGAATCTGTTTTAGTTCATCAGTTTATCTTGTTCATTATATTCTACAAATGTGTGAGATCATGTGATATTTATCTTTCTCCAACTGACTTATTTGGCTTAGCATAATGCTCTTCAGGTCCATCCATGTTATTGCATATGGTAGGAGTTCCTCCCTTTTTATAGCAGTGTAGTATTCCATTGTGTAGATGTACTACAGTTTTTTAATCCACTCATCTGCTGATGGGCACTTAGGCTGTTTCCAAATATTAACTATGGCAAATTGAAACACTTCTTCAAAGTGCAGATCAAGTATCATATTCCTTGAAAATTCTTACTTGATGTCAGAAGTTATCTTTTCCACTTTTTATCCTAATGTTTTATTTCTCATGTAGCAGGTCCTTTACCAACTTCAGTTTGTTCAATGCCATTTCTTTAACATGTTGATGAGATGGTATAGGAGATTAATTCTTGTTTATATCAATTAGTCTATAATTAAATTGATTTTACTATACATAATTTCTCTTAAAATGAAAGAATCTATCAGTGATAAGTGAGGACTTACTTATAGAAATACACATCCTATTGTAAACAGGAAATTAAAACAAGGAGCTCCCCAGGGTAAATATTCCATTGTTCACAAGTATTTTATATAACTAAAATAAGAGATGATAATTGATGGAGAATGTTGAATCAATTCAATAAATGATTGGATTCCATTAGTTTAATTCCCTTAAGCCACCTTTGAACTATGACATAGCTTCTCAGATTTGATTAAGTCACTTCAATTCTTTTAATTGCAATTATTCCAATTTTGAAATAAAGAGGTTAGTATAAATGTTACTTAATTTTCCTTGACATTAAACATTCCATAATCACACTGATATTTTTCTTTTGTATAATTAGTGCATGGATAAGCAATAATCATTTCAGAATTAGAAACAATATAAAAGGCAAAAAATATTAAAATTCCTTCAATTGCAAGACAATTCTTAAAAATTTTGACTCAAGTTGTTGAAAGAATAGTTTTGTAATAAAAACATCAAAACAAAAGAAATATGTTTAGAACAGCTACAGACGTCCAGCTAGGTAAAAGTGATCAGCATGTCTAATAACATAGAGTTAGTGTCTTAGTAAAAAAAAAAAACAAAGAAATTAGGTGAATTATTAGTCTTTTAATTTGGCCTTAAACAAAAGGAATATTTGCTAAAAATGTATTGAGTCTTGTGAGTACAGAAAAATGTCATAACTATCACTTTTTATATCCTCTGTCAACTGAAAACTAAAATTAACTTATACTATTCTAGGTCTAAACACAGGCTTTGAAAAAGGCAAGGAATGGGTCAGAGAGTAGAGGGGAAACTTCTGACTTGGCTAAAATAGGAAATAGTTTCTAAGGAATATTGAAAAGGTTAAGTTTTCACTCTATTTCACTTCCTAAAGAAATTATATATATATACCAAATCATTTAAAACTTAATATGAAAAGATGAAAACCACCTGTGTTTTCATTAATTATGGTATTAGAGATAGCCAAAAATGTTCTGAATATTTTAACACATATTATACTGGGGGGCAAAAAGTTTCCCTTTAACTTAAAAATAGTATTTTGATATGGCAACAGTTTTCTAAAAGATACTCAGATTGCTTTCAACATATTCTGTATAACCCTCAAAATTATATTTCTTATTTAAAGTTTTACATAATTAAAATTCATATAAAGAGGTATGATTTTGAAGGAAATGGGTCTAACGGATCAAATACAAGGTGATGAAGGGAGACTAAATTTCAGATGGTGAGCACATAATAGAGTATACAGATGTCATGTGAGAAAGTTGTATGCCTGAAATGTACATAATGTTATTTACCAACATCATCTTAATAAATTTAATTCTAAAAATGGAAAAGTGAAATGAGGAAAGACCTGGAGGAGAGAAAAAAAGTGGCTAAAATTTTTCAGAGAAGGAAGTTAAGATACTAATTAAAACTGATGGAAAAAGAATTCTAGATATATTATTTAAAATCACACAGGTAAAATAATAAAATATTTTAAAATAATAATATTACTATCAAACTATGAAATGATTGTATAATAATAACAAAGAAGTATAAATATATCACAATGCATAGATATGATTCATAAAGAAACAAAGATCTGAAATATTGTTTCAAGTAAGGACAACTGTCACCAGGAGAATTCAAGACAGATAAAGGAATGTCTTTCTAAGAGTGGACTAGGGTTGTTGAGAAAGGCTCGTGTTCAATCTAAGCTCTTCTTCACTACTTACTCCATGACCATATTAAATACATGTGTAAATTTGTTAAAATAATTAAAAATGTAGTGACCCAACATGCCTGTTCTTTTCCCCAAAAAATATATCAGTTAATAAATTGTGTAGTATTAATTTTACTATATTTTTAAATGTTTTCCAGTTATTTTAAGATAAGACATATCACAATTTTAATGATATTCCTATCAAAACAATACTATACCATCATAACTAATAAAGCACAGTAAAATAAGCCAGTCAGAGAAAGACAAATATTACATTATTTTCATTTATATGAGAATCTAATGAACAAAATAAACTGACAAACAATATAGATCCAGAGACATGGAAGCATGGACTAGAATGAAGATTCTCAGAGGGAAGGGGAGAGGGGAGGGATTAACCAAATAATTTATATGTATATATGCAAAACCCATGGACACAGACAATAGTGCAATGAAGGTCTGGGGAGAGAGAGAGAGAGAGAGTAGATTGGAGGGGATCAATGGGGGAAGAAAGGTGACATCTGTAATACTTTCAACAATAAAGATAAATTTTTTAAAAAGGTATATAATGTTGGATATGATTCAGGTGAATTGAGCACTCCTTAGTGGTTATGAAAAACATTTCTTATAAAGGCCTCTAATAAGAATGAGTCCTTCTAATCAGGAAGAAAATAGTTGAAATGTCCATATAGATTTAGTATAGTTTATCACCACATTTTAATAAAAAGTTTACTGCAGCATTGTTGATGACATTGGAGTCTTCAAGACCAATTAACAATCACTATAGGCTGGCATGTGTGCTTTCTAGATATAACACACATTCTTAGTTAGTTATGATAAGATCAATTTATTAAGTAGTAAAAGGGAAAATCTAACATAACATAATTTCTCCTCCAGATAACCTACAATTCTTTTGATGACCAGTAGACTTTGTCCACCCAACTTTTATATTTTTAATGAGTTCATTGTGAGTATTGGTATATATTGGCAAGAAACAACCTTCTTAAGAAACCTATGCATTGTTAGTATTATTTGGAATAAATTTAAGAGTAGCAAAAATGAATTAATGCATGTAAAAGAACATGGGTAAAATATAAATGTTTATCTATAATAATAAAAGCATAATATGCTAATTAGACTGTCTGTCATTCAGGATATCCTTCCAGAAAACCTTGTGGATGAAGCCGGGCTGCAGCTACACGATGGAGGCAGCCGCCCAGGTGCGAGGGAGGGATCCAGGCAGCTGCTACAGCTGGGAAGGCCGTATGGATTTCATGTATCAGTCCTTTAGTATAAATATAAGATATTAGTGATAAAAATCATAAACAACTGAATTGAGTGTCTAGGATATGTAAGGGAACTCCATGTTTTTTTCTACCAAGCGTTCAATTTTGACTTTGAAAATGTTTCTTTTCTACTCTGAGTTCCTAGTATTCCCATTAAACAGATTCCATACTCAGCCTCTGAGAGGACATATGATGCAGGCACTGTGTCACATTGCCTTGGCAGTAATGACTGCTTCAAATATGAGTACCTGAGCAATGAGAGGTTATAAGATTGAAGTTATGGATACTTGTAGGTACTGTGAGGAGCAGCATTTCTCCTTTGCCATCTTGACAATCATAAATAGCCACTTTACAATCATAAATGATGAATATGTCTGAGATAAAGCAAACATATTAGGGAGGGGAACAGGAGCTGATCAAGAGATGGACAAAATCAGGTTCTATTGGCATTGTTTCATCTCTTACTAAATGAGGCCAAACCTGAAACCAGCCTAATTTTGTATTTTTCCAAATTTACATAAACTAATAAATTGCAAAAGCCTAATTAAAAAAATAAATTGATTTCAGAGAGGAAAGGAGAGGACAAGAGAGACAGAAACATCAATGTTGAGAAAGAATCCTACTGGTGATGGAGCTCACAACCCAAGCCTCTGAGTCATACAGACTGAGACCAAAAGCCTAATTATTTAAAACTACAGTGTAAATTGGAGTTTTACTCAGTAGCAACCAAAATGTCCTAATTGATTTGGAAAGGGCTTTCTTTAGTAGAGTCTTTAGATAGCAGAATAAAAGCCAGCTTCAGCTTTTTAAAGAAGTCATAATAATCATCATATTTTCCTGGAAATTAGAATAGCAGAAAACACATCTGGTGATGACATGGAGGCTGCCAGAGCATTGCGGAGCAGGGAAAAGAACAGTGGCATTTCAGGAGGCGACAGTGAAGAAAGGGCAGCTTGGTACAAGGATGCTGTGGCCAGAGAATGACTTGAATCACAACTTTGGCGTTTACTACTAGTAGCTGTGCAGTATCAAGCAAGTTACTCTCCACTGTTTAGCCATAGCTTCCTTGCTTATAGGATAAAAAGGGGGTCAGCTAATTAATGGAAGAATTAATGCAGATCTTTTAGCATAATGCCTTACTATTATTATAGTAAGAACTTACTAGTAGATTAATTATAATAATTATTATTGTCATTACACAACCCAAATGTGAGTCTGATCTTTGTCATTTACTGTGTATTAACAGTAAGCCTATTTAGTCTTTCTAAATTTAAATATTTTGATCTATTACATAGGGGTGACAACTTTTGCTCCATCTACTTCATAGAACTGTTGTCATGAAATGAGAAAAATGTGGGACTGTCTCTTAAAAGTCATTATGAAACTGGGGCAGAATTAGGGTGACGTGAGAAGCTGTAAGATGTTAGACATTCTCAAGCAGTCAAAATGTCTTCCTGATCTTTTAAGGATAATCTGTCCCATCCTAATGAATCAGAGACTTGCAAGGTGAAAGACTAGGCATATCTGAAAAATCTCCACAGGTATTTCTAAAACTTGTAAAGTCATAGGAATGATGCTTTTGTGCAGTGATTCTGAACCCTGGCTGCTTGTTAGAATCATCTGGGGAGCTTTACAAACTATGGATGCCTAGAATCTGGCCCAGAGCAATTTAATTAGAATCTTTGGCAATAGAGTTCAGAGAATTAGTAGTTATAAAAGTTCACCGTGCGATTCTAACATGCATCCATCATTGAGAACTGTTGTGTTCAGGAAAAGGGAATGTAAACCCATTCCTTGGTATCATCCTATATACCAACCATGGCACCAGAAGTTTCCTATATGTTAGAGGCACCTCTCCTGACACCAGAGGGGTGTTATCCGATGCCCCCCCCTGAGTCAGTGGGAGTGGGCTGTTCCCAACTTCCATTCTTATCTTCTTATATAAATGAATTTATACAAGAGATCTAAGCTGCATTATAAAAAGCCAAATTATTAAAACAATTAAAATACTTAAAGCATGAACCTTTATTGAAAAAGCAAAGCAAGCAAACCTATACATCTGGCTTATGAAGTACAGATGGGTTCTCAGCTAATCTGAAGAGCCAGTTGGGTGCAGGTCCAAGGCCTTATATACCTTCCTGTCTATAGGTTTGAAAATTCCACTGCTGAATATTTTGGTATAGATTAATTCTCAAGGTTCCTTTTTGCTTTGTTGTGGCCTTCCCAGAATTCATGAGAGGCACCTGGCAACTTGATCTTGCCAAGCCTCGAGGCTGCTAGCTTTTCTGTTTAGGAAGTAAACTGCCTTTTTCCCCTTTTTCTCTCCTTCCCACTTCCCCTTCTGCATTCTCTCATTAGAGAGGCTCTTTTTTTTTATCCTTTTCTGAGGATTTTTAGAGAGAGTGGAACTGAGAGGAAAAGACAGAGAAAAATATCAATGTGAGAGAAACACATCAATTGATTGCTTCCTGCAGGCACCAGAGCCTGGGCCAGGGAGAAGCCTGCAACCAAGGTATGTGCCCTTGACTGAAATTCAACCCGGGATCCTTTGGTTCATAGGTTGAGGCTTTATCCACTGAGCCAAACCATCTTGGACTAAGGAGGTTTTTTAAAAATATATGTTTTTAAATTAATTTCAGAGAGGAATGGAGAGGGAGAGATTGAAACATCAATGATGAGAGAGAATCATTGATCAGCCACCTTCTGCACATCTCACACTGGGATCAAGGCCACAACCCGGGCATGTGCCCTCACAGGAAATCAAACCATGACCTCCTGATTCATAGGTTGACACTCAACCACTGAACCACACCAGCTGAGCTAGGGAGGTTTTAGTAAACCCTTGCTTTCAAGCATCTTTGGCTGGGGAAGATAATAGCTTTTTAATTACAAACTGGCTGCAAATTGCTCACACTTACACTATTTGGCTTTGTTTGAACTTTCCTGTCTCCATTTCCCTATTCCTCCTGCCCTGGAATCCTGTAACTTATATATTATGTTATGTAAGCTTTACTTTAAATTAACCATATAAAAACAGGTGTTATTTTTTATATTCTGTAGTTAAGAACTAAGTTCACGTAGGTCAGGTGGCATGCTCAAGAATTTAGAGTTAATACATGATAAAGCAGTCATTGGTCCCTCAGCTCCAAACTCCATTCTTTTTTGTGTTACTCCTCTGCTGACTCTAAAGTACTCGTCGCCTGAAGTCTGTCAGGGACATACAATGTAAAAACGTAAGATTACCTATTTTCTCTTAAAATATACTCTTAATTTATGTTTTTTTCTCCCCTATCATATGTACAATCAGATGTTTTTAAAAGCTTAAAGAAGGTGCTTTGGGATTTTAAATTAATCTGTAATCATAAAATCTCAAACATTCCATTGACATCTGCTCTCCTTGTATTCCAAAGAGAAACATAAGTTTTGAAAAAGTCACTGAAAGAAACCTTCAAAACTTAAACCCTTCAGGAATATTGAGAACCATTCTAAACGTTTAAAGTAGATTCTTTTCAGATACTTGAAAATGCAAATAAAATGGTTACTTCTTGGGAACCAAATTAAAATATTTAGACAGTAAGCCCTGTATTACTTTAGGGGAAATAAAAAAAAAAACAAAAACTTAACTTCATGGTCCCTCAATGGGAACTCTGTATCTTATGATGTTTCAGGAGATATGTTTATATAGGTTCAGCAATAGATTCCTGCAATTTTTAAAACATGAATAAAAATATCCAGTGGGAATGGGATCTGGGTAGAGGAAGAAATCAGGTTTGAAGATCTGAGTAAAAGTTCACACTGCATAGTTGCAGAAAGTTTCTTATACATTTTGACTTCTTTTTTCAAACCAGTGGGTTCAAACGTCATATCAACACAGCTGCAATACTAACAGTCTGTGTGCTTAGACTGTCTGCTGACTTCAGAGACTACAGACACCAGCTTGAGCTGATACCTACAATGCAGGAAAATGGAAACATGGAATCACACACTACATTTCTCAGAAGTCAGTTGCCTAAGCGAAGTGTTAAAGGTCAGAATGATCTTAATGCTCTCTGTATGTTAACTACTTGTTATTTTAGGCCAGGACACCTTTTCTGACTCATAGTCAAAATAATTTAAATGTATCTCTTTCAAAAGAAAAGAGATTGAAGGGAGAATAACAGGGAAAAATTTCAAACTATTGGCCTACACTTGAAATATAATTAGAAAAGATAGAGTTTATTTATATAAAGTAATGAAATGCTGCTTGGTCTGTGGTTCAAGCATTGACAATTAGCATATGCATTTTTAGAATAATGTTTGTCAATCATTAATATATCTTGGTAGGTATTACTGACATATCTGTTTAGTCCATATGGAAACTAAAAAGCAATGTTTTACATATACAGTATATAATAATTTTGTCATGTGTGGCTACCACGATGATTTTTATATTTTATTTTTGGTCCAGTAAAAAGAGCTACAAATATGTTATACGAGTGCTCTGGCCAATGTGGCTCAGTTGGTTGGAGTATTGTCCCATGCACCAAAGTGTCATGGATTCAATTCCCAGTCAGAACATTTGCCCAGGTAGTGGGTTCAGTTCCCCAGTTGATTCCTGGTCAGTGTGGTAACAGGAGGAGACTGGTCAATGTTTCTCTTTCACATCGATGTTTCTCTCTTTCCCTTCCCCTTCCTTTCTCTCTAAAATCAATTAAAAAAAACATATCCTAAGGTGAGAATTAAAAATAATTTTTAAAAAGTTTATACTAGCAGCGATATGATGTAAATCAGTGGATCTCTAAATTTGAGCATGACTCTTAAATCATGTCTGGGCTCCACAATTGCTGATCTAGTAGGTCCAGGTTGAGACCAAAGAAGAGGCATTTCTAACAAACTCCCAGTTGATGCTAGTGCAGTTGGTCCAGGGACCACACTTTGAGTAGCACTGCTATAAATAAAAGGTCATATGAAGGAAAACTAATAACAATAAGAAGAGCACTAGCTCCCATTTGTTGGGCACTTACTCTGCATCTGGTGTTGAATTCATTTAAACCTCCCAGATGAAGAAACTGCAACACAGAAGAAAATTTCTCAAAATGAGATCAATATTAAGGGGTCAAGACATGATTTTAATCCCATTTGTTCAATTCCCAAACCTTGAAATTTAACAAAAAACCTACAATAATTGTTCTATGTCCTGTATTAACTTAAAGGAATTAATATAGATTTATTTTTCCTCTCTAACAATAGACTTTTCTAAAACATTAAAAATACATAACATAGATATTTAACATATTGAACACTTCCATTATGTATCTAATGTTAATCAATTCTCAACAACTAAATCAAGAAACTATAGATTACTGGCTCAAAATCTCATACAGTGAACAGACTTCAATGTAATTACTCAATTTCTTCTAATAATACCAAAATAGGTCATGGATGGAATAAAAGGCGAAGAAAACTAAGTTTAATAAACTATTTTCTGATTGACTATTCAACAATGGTACCTGGGGGGAAGTGACATGAAGAAGGTAGAGCTGAATACAAATAATTAAATGAAAAATTCTGGGTTCCAGGTCATTCATAGTCCAAACTGATTTTAGTAAATAGAGGACTTAGAAAAAGAATACAGCAAATTCCTTTATGATTTTCTCCTTTTTTTCCCCCTGACTCATTGACACAGAGGAAAACTAACTTGAAAGCTGACAGGAACTCTCTCCATCCTCTTGGTACCATCCTGGAAAAGAAACTGAGAGTTTACTTTATCCTTGAAACTTCTAGGACAATATCGAGGATACATCCCCGATGTTTTAGTCTTCCTAAAATCAATGTGTTCAAACCATTTCAATGTTTTAATTTATTCCTTCCACATGACAAGGCAGAGAGTCATGATACTTGTCTAAGGTCACACAACTAAAAATGTGGAGCCTCAAGCCAGTTCAGTTTTGTCACCGTCCTGCCATTGATGTGTTCCATGTAGTTGTTCTTATCCCTCTGTCATCTAATAGTGTTGCTCAATGGGATAATATTTGGAAGTTGGGGGTCTCTATAAGGCACTTAAGTCATGAGGTGGAGCCCTCATGAATGAAATTAGTACTCTTATTCTAGGAGGCTAAGGAGGTGGTTTTGCTTTCTGCCATGTGAGGATGCAACAAGAAGTCGGCCCAAAGAGAGCCATCAGCAGAACCTGATCATGCTGCCATTCTAATCCCAGACTTCCAGTCTCCTAAACTGTGAGAAATACATTTCTGTTGTTGTAAGCCACTCATTTTATAACGTTTTGTTATAGCAGTATGTACTGACTAAGGCAGTGGTGAGCAAACTCATTAGTCAACAGAGCCAAATATCAATAGCACAATGATTGAAATTTCTTTTGAGAGCCAAATTTTTAAACTTAGGCTTCTTCTAACGCCACTTCTTAAAAATAGACTCGCCCAGGCCCTGGTATTTTGTGGAAGAGCCACACTCAAGAGGTCAAAAAGCCACATGTGGCTTATGGGCCATGGTTTGCTGACCACTGGACTAAGGCATCATCACAGCTAACATTATGGAGAAGAGAAGGGTCATTCCTGCTATGTTTTTTTTTTTTGTGTGTGTGTGTTTTAACACTGACCCACAGAATTCATGGGCATAACAAAATATTTGTCTTGTACAACTAAGTTTTGGGATGGTTGTTATTGCTGTAATAGGTAAATAAGATAAATAATTAGATAAATATTCCTGGGTAAATAGGAAGAGTAGAGCATATCTTGTTTCAACATCTCATTTTACAAAAGATAAAATTAATATTTGTCTTAAGCTTCTACAATTTCTTTACTATTTCTAATATTATATTTCATTATCAAGCCATTTTTGCCAATTCTCCCTCTTCTTTTTAATAGATCATGTCTGATGAGTGGCAAGTACAATCATGAGTTGTCACCTTTGTTCTGGACTCAATTGATGCCGATTAGGACTGAGCTTCCTTTTTGGGTAGTTATATTGCTGTTTAATTGGCTGAGGAGTCAGCTAAAAGTCCTGAGGCCTCTCAGTATACCTGCCAACTCCATATTTTACCCTATTAAATATCTTAGTAGTTCTAGATCACTATTTCAGTCTGTTGAAATACTTTTGAATTCTGATACCTTTAGAAAATATTTTCAACCATTTACAAGCTTAGTAAAACCTTCACATTACAAAAATAATTATACTGTTTTCCATTTTTTTCATTTTAGCAGCTGTTTGCCCTTTACAGTTACACATGGCTTTTTACATCTTGTTTATATAAGAAAAGATCTTTGAACACAAGCATGAGCAGCAACTGAACCGGCATGTAAGCAGATAATTGGAAATCTATAACTGAAACTTCCTCTTACATTATTTCATTTCTTCTGAGCAGCAACATGATGAGAAAGATATTATTATAGGTGGAGAAATTGAAGCCCATGGAGATTAAGCGAATGCAGCAAGGTTGGGATTTCAATACGAATGTATCTCTCTCCAATATCTCTGCCCTCTTCTTTGTGCCACAGCACCAGAAATAGGACACTCAGAAGATAATAGTCATGACCATGCACAGCAAGCACCTCAGTCACTAAATCAAGACCTACCAAAGGAAAGTGACTGGTGTATTCACTATTATTTGGCTGTACATTTTCCCTGGGAAACTGCTAAGAACGTTGAGAATAAAAAGTTATTTTCAGTCATGGCAACAAAGCTAAACATACTTTATATAAAGAACTCAAAAGGATTTGCTCCAGGAAAATATATTTGGCAAGGAAACCAACTCATCCGAAAAGAATAATGTGCTACCTAATTATGAAAGAATGACTTTGACAAGAGGTAAGGATAAGAAGTTAATGCCCAAACTACTAAGTCCTTCTGATAATACTCTGTGGTGTGTGGTGAAGTAGAAATATTACTCAGGCATGAGTACTGGTATAGTCCTGGAAATAAGACATAAAGTCATTGTGTTAAAAATAATTATTATTGTTTTCCAAACTAGCTTCTTCCTTCATATCCCTGATACTGATTAATTACATACCCACTAATTTAGTAACCTAGGAAGAAACAGACATAAGCCTCAATTTTACTCTCTTCCCTCCTTACTTCGTTAACTGGTTAACAAAGTTAACTTCGTTAACTGGTTAACAATTTTTATTTTACTTACTGAAATAGTCACATATATTGCCTTCTTCCCAACCTCACTGCCACAGCTTTAAATTAGGCCAGCTTTCTGTCTTCCCTCCTTAATATTCATAGTCCCAAATGATCTTCTTTGTCCATTTCTCCTGCCTTCAATCTAGGTTCCAAGATTACATGATAATTTTCTTAAACAAAACCCCAATTACTCATTCTAACATTTATTAAAACTTCACAATGTGGCATATACCACGCTATATGCTGGTATAAAAGTAAATGAGAGTCAGTTGCCACCCTCAAAAACTTAACAGTCTAATGGCTATTCAGAGTAGTCTGTTATCTTATATTAAAAAAGGCTAATATGCAAATTACCTCCTCAACAGGAAGTTTGACAGGGAATTCAACCAGTGGGTGGGGTCCAGCTGGCCAACCACCCATGTCCCCTCTCCCTGGTTGGCTGGCCCAATTGGGCCAGTTTGGGGTGGGCCAGCTGAATCCCATACATGCATGAATTTATGCACCAAGCCTCTAGTTGTAACTTAAAAGTTAACAATGTTAAGATAAATATAGTGTAATGTGGAAACACATAGAAGTGAAATAGAATCTGTTTGGGGAAGAATTTTCCCCTGTTTAAATTCTAAATGATGCCCTTACACCAACTCTCACCTACAGGATACAGTCCAGATTCCTTAATAGTTTGTATTTTTATTCATAGATAAGTTGTAGCCTGTTAGACCTATACTTAAGATGTAGTTCAAGTCAATAAAAACCAGTGCTGTTTATTTTTTTCTTTATAGTCTTCCATCAGCAGTAATTTAAAGTAAGGCATCAATTCCACTAAAAGCAACATCAAGCTATCGCATTTAATTTTTTTAACTTCTCAATTTTGATTGCTAGACATGAAGTCTTAGGTTGGTCTCACAATTTTTGAAAGTGACAGCTTAAGGTCCACACATGGCTTGACTCATTCTCCCAAGGTGAATGATATGAGTGCAGCTCAATTTATTGTCTATGGCATTTATAGACAAGACCTTTAATGTCCCCAAACAAAGAAGTGCCTCTATTTTTAAAGTTTATGTGGCATTCCTTTTCATTCTGAATTTTCCCTGATGTTTTTATTCATCTATTTCCACACTGGGATTGTCTTCTGCTCCTTTTGACAATATTGTTATAAAGTAAAGTACAGTTGACCCTTGAACAACATGGTTTTAAACTGCACTCATCCACTTATAGGCAGATTTTTTACAATAAACACTATAAATGCATTGTCTCCTCTTTAGGCTTTTCTTATTAATACAGGTGGGGCAAAAGTAGTTTCACAATTGTGTAAAGAAAAATAATGCCATATCCTATGTAATAAAAGGCTAATATGCAAATTGACTGTATGGCAGAACAACCAGTCCCTATGGTGTGCACTGACTACCAGATGCTTAATGCAGGAGCTGCCCCCTGGGAGTCGGGCAGGCCTAAGCCACCAATCAAACATCCCCTGAGGACTCCCAGATTGTGAGAGGGTGCAGTCCAGCTGAGGGACCCTTCCAGAGTGCATGAATTTCATGCACTGGGCTTCTAGTTAATAAATAATAATACAATAATAAACTGCTTTGTATACTCACAACTGTAAACCTATTTTTGCATACTATATTTTATTTCTTAGGCTTACTTAATTGTAAGAATACACTGTATAATACATATTACAACAAAGGATAACATTAGTGACTGTTTATGTTATCAGTAAGACTTCTGATCAACAGTAGGCTATTAGTAGTTAACTTTTGGAAAATTCAAATGTTATAAATATATTTGCAACTGCACAGGGGTGTCAGTGACACCAAAAAGCTGCATTTTTCAAGGATCAACTGTAAATTTTTGCTGCTCTGGTTAGAAAGAAAAAAAGAGAGGAGAAAGAAAGAAGAAAGAAAGGAAGAGAGAAAGAAAGAAAGAAGGAAAGAAAAGAAAAGAAAGTCATAGAACATGCCCTTGAAATGAAAGATTATTTTGAGTCCAACTACAACTCAACTAAAGGTCACACCAGCAGTGCATGAAGTACATAGACTATGGGGACAGATAGGTTTCTTGTATCCATTTCCTAGCCTTGTGACCAATGTTTTTTCTATTTGTCCTAAGCTTCTGTTCCCTCATCTGGAAAATGGGACTGATAATGCAGCTAGGCTCTGACAGTCATGGAGCTTTCTTGAGATTTAACATTGTTAGACCACTGCAGCTTATATTCTCCAATATAAAATGGCACATAAATCATAAAAATCATCTAAGTGCTACATTCTTATCTTTATGTTTCTTTACACAAGTGACCAATATCCCATGAAATATTTTTCAAAGCCATTTTAAAACACAAATGTTTCCATTTGTTTCCTTCAGTTTGGGTTTGTTTTCACTTCATATGAGTTCTTTCTCTTAAAGGGGAGAGGAGAGCAATGGTGAAGGGTGAGAGCCAAAGCTGAGTCATCAACTGAAGAAATCATTACATTATGGATGCTGACCTCAAATTACAACAGAATCAGAATATATCACAGCAAAATTAAGCATTATTATAATTTATGAGGATTTCCTATAGGTGATTCAATTTTCTAATGGCAGATTAGTTAATGATGAGGGATTTAATCTCTATCTCATATAATGGTTATGAAAAGTAAACAAGATACCATATATGAACCATCTAACACAGTATCTTGCCAAAATAGACTATCAATAAAGGTTTGTTTTTGCCCACTTTGTTGGCCAGAAAAATTGTATTTATCTTTATCAACCATTTGTCCCATGCCAATATGGACTTTTCAGACACCATTAAAATTTATTTGTAGTTCAAGAATATATTCACATGCAATAGCCCCATAACTTACATCACATCATATTTATAAAAACAAGCTTGCTCAAATAGCCCTCACTTTTGTTTGTGTGAGGGTGTTTGTGTGATTGTTTTGCCTTAGGCTAGCTCTGGGCTTATGTCCATCATAGGTTTAATTTCTGCAGGGGTATTATATACACAACTTTAGCAGTTTGCTAAAATGTGAATAGCTATTTTACCACAAAAGGCAGAATGCTGTATGCTAGAATTTTCAATTAATGGAATTGTATAGATAGTGTAGCCTTGGTTTACATAATAGGTCTGCAGGTGTTTTCTGGACAGACAAATGCAGGCATGAATAAAGTAAATAATAAATACGGAAATCTTCATTCATGTTAAATAAGTGGAAATACAGAAAGACAACTATTGCTGTGTCTCTGCAGTTTGCTCATGTGATTAACTTTTTCCGATTAAACCTTTAATAGGCCAATGACAGTATGACAAGAAGATATATAGCTGCTTACTCTCAACTATCATTTCTCAGCAGAAATATGCAAATTAGGCCAGGACCCCATAACAGGTCATGACCAGACAGGATGAGGTGGCCCTGGGCCACCCAGGTAGTGAAGAGGCAACATAGTCCTCTTAGATCCCCTATTATAAGAGTTCAGTAGACTTAACTCATCCTTCAGTCTATTCTTCCCCTAGTTTTCCTTTTGAATACATTTACATCTCAGTCAGTCAATTGAAAGAGTGATTTCTTAGCCTATTTCTTTTCACTCATTTTTCTGCTTTATCAACCTCTGATTGCTTTTAACTTCTTCACCTCTGTTTGTTTTAATACTCTACTCACTTAAATTAGACCTGCTCCTTTTGTCTCACCACTGCAAATTAGTATGGATCAGTGTAGGTTTCTCATTCTTCCTTGTATTTGGTCTTATCTGCATTGTCTTGATCCATTTTTTCCTGGGCTCCCCTTTTATTGCTCCAAATTTGTTATTATCTCCCCAGTGGGAGTTACAAGTGTGCTGTGAAGACACCATTGCCCCATTTCTGACAGTTGTGGGTTAATACTACATCATGGTATTGTATGTAAGTAAATCTAAGTCTAATTCAGAATGGTGAAGCAATCCAAAGATATTGGCATATTGTTCATGCAATAATCTAGCTGGCAAGTTATGGCAATAATCTTGATTGTATTATTTACTGGTCCTAAAACAGTGGCATTATAGTAGATGTTCACAAAATGTTTGTTCAGTGAATAAATATGTTACATAGGTTTAATATTGAGTTCAGAGAGAGGGGAAATACCCAGGTCTAAATTATTCAAACCTAAGTCCAAGATAATAAGACACCATATCTGAAAACCTTCAAATGGCTCAGTGAAATGCCTAAAAATCTCAGAAGCATGTAGGTTTTAGAAGAAACATTTTCCAGATATGCCTCCAGACCATAAGTAATTCTGTATTAAGGGTTAAGTGATGTTGACCTCATGTATCCCATCAGTGTCTGTTGTATTCTTCTCTAAACTTTAAAACCTCATTGTAGTCATAAGCAAAATTTCAGATATTTAAGGACATTTTACAAAATACTAAACAGTTCTCCTCAAAATTGTGAAGATCATGAAAATCAAGGAAAATCTAGGACACTGTCAGTTTTTTTTTAATTTTATTAATTTCATAACTATGGACTACTAATTTAAAATACATTCATTCTTGGGTCATTACAATTTGCCAACAGGAATTTGAGATACATAAATTTTTCTCTGACAGCGGAATAACGATGGCATGGTACTGCCCCAATGGCATATTTTCTTCTGGAAGGAGTTATAAGTTGGCAGCTCTCAAAAACAATTGCATTGAATACAATTATTTATACAAAATTGAAATATATCCATTTTTTATTTTGTCCCATCATGATATACATCAATGAAGACTTTTTAAGGAATATTATAGAAAATAAGGACTTCATACAAATATTACAGTGATCCTTATCTATTAAACATTTGAATTCATTATAAATGTTTAAAATATGATTCAAAAATTCATTTTTTGTCTTAGACTATTTTAATAGGTTTTATATAATAATTTTCTTTAAACTTATAGACTTCTACATTCTTCCTGCACAAAAGTAGTCTAGGGCATACTTGAGAGTGAAAAGTCTATTTTCTCTGTGCCCTAAAGAAATGAGCCTGCTGAGGGGGAAAAATAACAGCTGCATGGTGAAGTGTTAAGCAGACTTTTTCCACCTTGTTAAGAGCAGTGGAAGGTTACTGTGACCATGACTTCATTACTGAGCAAACTCACCTTATATTATCTTCTGAGTCTCCCTGTGGATCTTTTTTTACTTTATTTTCTTCCATATGACATCTGCTGTTCAATCTAAGAGATAGAACCAAAAAATATGAGATTTTAGCTCTTTGGTTTTATCTACCTACAGCTCAGTGATGCACTAGCACAATGTTTGGCCTAGTGCATAACTAGTTTATACTCTTAAGAGCCAAAACAAGCACAAAGAAATATTTTTCTATATTGCAACAAAAGTGATGCTAATAAAATATAAACTAAAAATTACTCTTTAGGATCTTCTTTTCACTTAAAAAAAAAAGATTCTCAAAATGTCCTTATAGCTTCAGAATAGTTCTGAGGCAGTCTCAAAAAGAAAATTAGAACTGGATAATAGTAGATACTTATTTCCCTTCAGATCCTTCCTTGACTAATAGACATTTTCTGTTCCTAATCAATGATACTGGTTTAATATTACACCTTTTGTTCCTGTATGTAAATGTCATACTAGATGCAAAAAATCAAGCAGAAAAAAATACTTTCATCACGGTAACTCAAGAATTAGAAATGATCCAAGATACTTTTTAATAAAGACTTATAGGATCTGACTGCCTTTTACCTGCCTTTTATTTTGAACTAGTAGCCCATCCTGAGATACCTCAGGCAGTAGGCCGCCTGCTGCTTCCACACTGCTTCCACGGGAGCCATGCAGCTTCCACAGGAGGTAGAAGCTAGCTGCAGGCGCCCACAGGAGGCGGGAGGGAGTGGCTCTGCTTCTGCGTCTCCTCTCCAGGCCTGCATTTGGCCTTGGAGGCTGGAGGCTGGCTCCCCTGTTGTGCGGGCTTGGACTCCAGGGGGCCAGCCTGAGCAGGGTCACGGTGGCTCACTGGCCCACCTGTCTCTGTCTTTGTCTCTGCTCCGGCCCTCACCTACGGGTGCAACCTTCTCCTGTCTGGTCGTGACCTGAGAGAGAGAGAGAAAGAGAGAGAGAGAGAGAAAGAGACAGGCTTAATAAGAGGCTTGACTTGGGTGGCCACAAAACAAGTAGAGTTCTGTACTTGTAAGTAAGAATTTCAATTTTCTATAGAGGCCTTAATTGCGTTCAATCAGTATAAACTCCAGGTGTTCTCAACAACATCTAGCTCTCCCAAGGTTGCTTTCCAGAAACAGTGCTTGGTATGGGAACAATGTCCCCATTCCAGGGACAGCAGAGCCTCAGTTAGAGCCTCTCCATGCTTAAGGCAGGCCTCTGTCTTGCTATTTTTCAGGCTTCACTTCCTCTTACAGACTTATTGCCCTTCACTAGTCAGAATCTTACTCAAAATTTCCCTCAGAGATGGGCTATCAGGGTAAGACTGCCTTACTTATCACTTCAATATCATTTTTGTCTATTATGCCCTGGTGTATTTCCTTCACAGTTCTTAACATGATTTGAAATTACATGATAACGTTCACCTATTTATAGTTCACCTTTTCTGTAAGAAAGTAAGCTTTATGAAGGTATGAAACTTGTCTTGTTTAAATTTGTTTCCCCATTATAGGACAGTGCAAGACATATAGTAAATGTTAAAAATATATCTTTTTAATGTTTTCCTGAATAGAGACAGAAGGCAAGAAGGAAAGGAACATTAAAAATTATTAGATTATAATTTCACTGAGATTAAAAAGAATGGCATTTTTGGCTGTAAGCAATTTAAACCCAACTCTAGTCCCTTAAACTACTAAGAAGTTAATTTTATTCTGTAACATGAAGTCCAGAAGCAGACAACCACAGTTGATGTAGTTTGTTCAATATAGCTGTTGTACCCCCTACATGTTAAGTCTGTTTTTCAAGCAAAATGAATGAGAAGGCCTGAAATGAAAAGCATGTGCAGGATCATTCTTTTCTATTTATAAGGAAGATAATAACACTCCTGCAAATCTTAGTCCAGTTCTATAACATCACATTTGCCATAATTATGTCACTCTGTTACATGACCACTACTATTTTCAAAATAAAATTTTTTAAACTTAATTTATTATTGTCTCAGATTAAAATCTGGATTCTATTCTATTAGTACTACAGAAGAGGAGGTTGGAGATTGGGGTTGATTCAGTGGTTGAGTGTAGTCCTGTGAACCAGGAGGTCAACATTAGATCCCAGTCTCTGCACAAGCCTGGGTTGCAGGTTTGATTCCCAGTAGGGAGAGTGCAAGAGGCAGCCGATCAATCATTCTCTCTCATCATTGATGTTTCTATCTCTCTTTCTTTCTCCCTTCCTCTCTGAAATCATAAAAAAAGTTTTTTTTTAAATAATCCAAAATTTAAGCAAATGAGGACTTAGGTACTCATCCTCAGGTTATAGTAGGAACATAAGTGAGTCCATTTAAAAGTCAAGGTTCAAGGGATCTGACTTCTGATCTAACTTCTCACAATCTTTTGATCTAGGAATGTGAGAGCAACACCTAGCATTTTTGAGGCTCAAATGTTTACATTCCATATGATGAACTTATATTTTTTATTCCACACTGAGTTTACAGACTTGTAAGAATCACCTGATTTACTAAGTACAAAGACACTTGACAATGTACTAAATAAATCATAACTCTAACATTTTATTTATTGTTATTATTATTTTGTATTATTATTATTTTTTGTTTATCACCTGAGGATATTTTTCCCATTGATATTAGAAAGAGTGGAAGGGAGAGGGTGGAGAGAGACAGACAAACCGACATACAGACAGACAGACCTGGATCCGTTGCCTCCTTCACACACCCCAATTAGGATAGGGGATAAACCTGCAACCCTGGTAGGTGCTCTTGACTGGGAATTGAACCTGTGACCCTATGGTACATGGGCCAATGCTCTAACCACTTAGCAAATACCAGCCAGCGCATAACTATAACATTTTATTTTCCCTTCTCATTTGGAATGAACACAGTTTTTTTCCAGGTCTTACAATGCCAATAGGCAATTATTATGTAGGTAAAAGTGGGTTATAATTTTTTTTACTTCAATAATGATCTCTTAGTGATTAAGAGATTATCTAGTTATATATTAAATCCTGTTCATGATAGCAGGGCATTTCAAGTTATCAGCACATGTAAAAATAAGCTGGCATCTTAAAATTCTTTGTTTATATTCTAACTGTCCTGCTTTATGTATATCAAAGCAAATTTCTTAATTATGTATCACAATGTGATAAAATATTCTCACCAACTTCTATGCAGTGATAGACTATATATTGGTATTGTCAGTGGCAAGATTAATATATTTTGCATAATTAAGATAAGGGTGTTGCTTCTTTGCAGATTTCACTAATAGAAAATTACTAATGCTACATCAGAAATCTATGCCATCCAGCCCATGCAGAAACTTGAAAAATTCATGAATAAAAACAATTATATGTGCTTTGACTTTGTGTCTAAACAACAGTACTGTGCCTTAAAAGCAGAACAGCCTCTAAGTTCTGCTTCTCTGCCACAAAATAATTGCTCTATGACTATATTTGGGTTTAGGTTTCAGTGATAATTCTAAAACTTACTCCAAAAGGGTTACTATAATATCAAGGCTCATTTATGAAGACATCACCCTCCATAGGATATTACTTAGCATTTAATGTTGTACATTCTTATTATTTCAATTTTTCTTTTGAATTAATTATTTATCTGCTGCCATTTTATGTTCATCTTAAGAGAAGAAGCAGCTTGTCTATAATCGATATTTATTCTCGGTAAAGTTTTGGCTTGAATTTATATATCTCCTTCTTATCATAAAGTATGTACTGCCTGTGCCTGAGTTGGCATCAAAAGTATCTATCTGTTTGTAGAACTGTAAAAGTTGCATAATGAAGACTAACCTTCTTAGCTTCAATATGATTTTGTTTTCCTTCAGGTAAATCCTACAAATTAATACAAGATATCTGTTTGCCTGATTTAAAAGAGGTTAAGTAATAGTAGTTTAAACAAGATAAAGTGTTTTTTTTTAGAGTTTATATATCTGTAATTAAAAGGTCCAACTCTTTGATTTCTTTTAAGGCTGGATTCTTCTCAGTTAGGACATCTAGGCACCCAGACTGTTTCTCTCTTTTTTGAATTAAATTGATTGGGGCCATTCTTATTACTGTGCCCTTTCTAAGGGTATTCTCCTTGCCCACAGGAAAAGATCTGGCTTTCTAACACCCCAGTCCATGAGGAGAAAGAGTAAAACTGAAGGGCAAACTGCTTTCTTTTAAAGAATGTAGCCTAGAGGTTGCACAGATCATTATAGACCTTTGGCCCAAACTTGGTGACAAGACCATACCTAACTACAAGGGAGGCTGATAAATAGTGTCTATGTCTGGGAAGCCATAGATCCAGCTAAAAGTGGGCATCTCACTACCAAAAGGAAGCATGGAGGGTATTATTAAAGGACAGCTCGTGGTCTCCACCACAACAGGACTGCTCAAAGTCTAGAATCACCACTTTGACTATTAATATTAGTTTATTTCAGGTACCTCTGTTTAAAAAGGCTCATTAATTTGAAGGATTTGTAGAGGTCAGAAAGTGAAAGTAAAGCAACATTATATAATCATCTGTATACCACTTAGAGAAACAATTAACCCTAAGAAAAGTTTGCAGTAGTTTACAGATAACATATGGGTTTAATTATAGTGCAAATCAGATGTTAACTATCAATTTCTCAATGCAAACATGTCATCGATACAGGAAAGGGTATGAGTCATCTATCTGCTCTTGCTTCTCCAACATCATCCATGATTTGTTAGTTCAATGTATCCCTGAGTTTTAGTGATGCAGCCACTTCCTTACCCAGTGATGGTTTATGTGCTACTCAAATCAGATTTCTTCCTTAAAGAAAGGTTGATATATATTGAAAAGAATTTGACTCATTTATTTATTACCAAAAGTCTACATTTTGGAATATAAAATGCTTATTAGCTGCATTGTCATATTTGCTATTATTTTTGTTCTAGATATCAAACAAAGATATGACTACAAATTAAGGGCTTCCAAAAGCACAGCTGTCTTCTATTTCATACTACAATGATTGCTACAAGAAGTTCTCTTCTCCCTGTAGGTTTGCATAAATATGTTTATGATAAATTTGGAAGGATGAAACAACTTCAGGCCTGGGAGATATTTGGAAATCTTTCCTGGTTACTTTCAGGTCCTTTCAATGAATATTTTTTATATCTCAGAAACAGAGTGAAAAACATTTAATTTGTGTTTACATCCTTCTGATGATTAATGTGTGCTATATTCTGAAAGAATTCATTGAAGAAGTGCAAAAATTTAGAAGAAAATGAATCACTCTTAACATAAAGAAAGAGAGTCACACATATACACACACATTATATATCATAGCACTGCTACCATTTAAATAAATTAAGAAATGCTGGACATGAAATATTTACAAAACTGGAGATTAAATAAAATGGATTCCCTGTTTTCTGAATTTCTGTGAAGGTTTCAGAAGAAAATTAGAAGTATTCTGAGAGTTCATTATAATGAACTACATAAATATATAGATGGACTATACCTTGGAAAAAGCTCAGTAATTATTTTCTATCCCTTTAGACATTGAATTGGACCTCTCTGAAACATTTATATAATCACTATAAAATACAAATCCCCCAGCCTATGAATGAGGATAGTACAGTTAGTTGCATTTTCAACAGTCAAAAGAAGTTTTAACTCTTTAACATAGTAGAAAAAATGAAAAGAACACTGGTAAAAATTGTGGCAGATCCATAGGCTATCTATGGAAATTTGTGTAGTGTAGCAAAATCTGGGTTAAATTCTTCACAAAGCTTCTGTGCTCCAGTTCTTAGGAACTGTGAAATGCAGAAACATATCCATTTGACACCTTATTTGAATTACAGCTCATCATGTCATTGTGTGTTATGGCCTCTCAACAGTCAACATGTTCTGGCATAACATGTTCTGGTATCTCAGAGAATAACACTCTTACATGTCATCCAATTGCTATTTACTACAGCCATTGATCATCTTCTCTAGATCAAGAAAAACAGCTGTGATGCTGCTCGGGGCAAAGATTAAAGTCCTCAGAGGTCTTTATCATCTCCATTGACTTCTGTGCTCTTCAACTGGCTTATTTGTCACATCAGTTGACAGTCCCTACCATTTCTTGAAACTTTGAGTACTATTTCATTGTTCCAATTATTTTTAAATGAAAATGTTCTCACTTTCTCCAGATTAAACACTTCCATGCTTCATATTTATTGTGGCACATTTCTTTATAAAGTTGATAAGCAACATTGAACTCCAAATTATGCCTTGCTTGTCACAAAGCTGCAGCTATAAGCTGCAGCATTAAAATATTAAAATATGAGCTGAACGTCATCAGAACAAACAAGGTCACCATCAATTAACTGCTAAGATTAGCTTCGTTTTTATCACTTGCTAATTGCAATATCTGTTGAGTTGAAGGGGAAATCTAATATGCCATCTTTATTTATTTATTTAATTTTATTTTTAATATATTTTATTGATTTTTCACAGAGAAGAAGGGAGAGGAATAAAGAGTTAGAAATATTGATGAGAGAGAAACATCAATCAGTTGCCTCCTGCACACCTCCTACTGGAGATGTGTATACAACCAAGGTATATGCCCTTGACCAGAATTGAACCTAGGACCTTTTAGTCCACAGGCTGATGCTCTATCCATTGAGTCAAACCGGTTTCGATTAATATGCCATTTTTAAAAGGCATCACACCCAATACAGTAATATAGCTAGTGGGGCCCTGTTGCTTTCTATAGGCATTTATTCCATGTGTATTGAGCACTTATTTTCCATTTGTCAGGCATTGTTCTAAGTATAAAAAATATAGACAAGAATAAACCATATTCCCCAATTGCAAAGAATTTATAATTCACTTAGGGAACTAGACAAGTAATATACAAGTTGTATGAATGAAAACATATTTACCAGTATAAATATTAAACCTTTAAAAGGATGTTAATATTTATAAATAGAATCACTCAGTCGCAATTGGTTATCTATCTATAATATTAAGAAATATGCCAGGAACAGCATCAAAGAAGGTTCCATTGTATGTGATTTGTAATCCTCAATAAGGAGCTAGGGAGTAAAATGAATACAATGTTTGATGCAGGGAAATATAACAAAAATGTTTACATTGGATTTTTAATTTCTATTCTTAAGATGAATTTCCTTTTCCTGTCTCATTATAGATTATTTGACAAATTCTGTGTTGTAACATTCACTGAGGAGCTAGAAAGAGAGAGAGCAAAATGTTTTTACCAGGCTCTGTACTGTACTTGAGAGCCTAACTTCTTCCTTCCAAAAACAGTGTCCTTTCCCCTCCATGTTCACTCTGACAAAAGCTTTGATTTACAAGCAGTGCAAAACAGAATACATGCAAACCAATACATATAATGTGTCCCGTATTATGACCTTAGTGACACTTTGGTTAAACAACTTTTGATTCAACAATCTTCATTTGGATGGTCTTTTGGTATTTCTTCAATAGAATATTTTGAACTATCCATATGACTATAAGAAATGCCATTTAATTATGCTTTCAATTCAAATATAATTTTAGTTTTTTTCTTAACATGGAAAATATACTGATTTCTTCCTTTCAGGTATTTTTTTGAGCAAAAACTTTGTCAAATAACAAAGTACACTTTTTTTGGAGTTTGGAGAGGTAATATGATCTTCATTCAATGTCTAATGAGAAACTCTAGTAGGTCTCAATAGACCAGTGTTGGCCAAACAGCTAGAGAAATAGAGCTATGACTAGTATTATTCAGCTCAAAGTTGTCTTCCATATGGAAGGTGCCATAAAGGCGAACAGGCAATTCCAAAAAATAAATAAATAAATAAATAGTTCTCTACAAAGAGTAGCAATTTACTACTGCTCTGTTGATCAGGCACGAAAAGGCATGAATTAATATACATCTTTTTCCATTTTCCTTTTCTTTTTCACCCTGACAATTTTATTTACTGCAGCTAATATTTTAAAAAAATGTTTTCCAGTAGGAGGGTTTTATTTTATTTATTTTTTTGTTTATATGCTCACTTTTTTACCCTTTCCATCTATTTCTCCCACTCTCCCCATATCTGGTAACCACAAATCTGTTCTCTGTATTTATGGACTTTTTTTTGTTGTTACCTTGTTTTTGTTTGTCTATTTTCGATTCCCATATGAGAAAGTTCATATAGTATTTATCTTTTTATGTTTGACTTATTTCATTTGGCATAATATCCTCAAGGTCCATCTAATGTCCTCTCATATGACAAGATTTCATTATATTTTATGGCTTAATAATATTCAACTGTATATGTACACCACAATTTCTTTTCCATTCATTCATCAATAGACATATAGGTTGTTTCCATATTTTGTAGTGTGCAGTATGTAGGTCTTTTTATTAACACTGTCATTCTTTTCGATAAAATTTTAAATGTGATTGTTTTTTCTAATTTCTATTTCTGATAGCTTAATACAACTAGTTTCTGTCTTGATTTTGTTTTCTGCAACATTACTATTTATTCTAACAATTTTTATGAGATATTTAGTTTTCTATTTATAATAATATCATGTCATCTGTAAATAGTGACAGTTTTATCTTTTTTCTTTCTAATTTGGATGCTTTTTATTTCTTTTTTCTTGCCTAATTTCTGTGGATGGACATTCCAATACTAGTAGGGTCACTGAAGGAGAAACATATGAGGCCAAAAGGGGCAAAGAATTATAAATGTACTAGAGGCTCCATGTATGAAATTCATGCACAGATTGGGGGGGTAGTAAGGCTCAGCCCAGCCTATACTCTCTCCAATCTGGGACTGCTGGCTCCTAACTGCTCACCTGCCTGCCTGCCTGATGGCTCCTAAATTCCCCCCCTCTGCTAGACTGATGACTTCTAACCACTTCTGCCTGCCTGCCTGATCACCCCCAACTGCCATCTCCCCCTCCACCCGCCCCGCCACCCTGGTCATCCCACGCGGCCTGCTGTTCGGTTATTTGGTTGCCCCTCACTGCCCCCCATCTCCCTGCCCCACTGGCCTTGTTGCCCTATGCAGCTTGCTATTTGGTCATTACTGTGAGGGCATCCTGACCAATTTTCATATCATCCTTTTATTAGTAAAGATTATTACATCTGCTAGCAGAAGGCCTGAGACCAAAATAACATCAGTGGGGCATAGTAGGGGGAACAGGATATTTATGTCTCTTATAAAAGTCAGTTAGAATAACAGGTCAGACCAGGTACAGGTGGGGGCCAGGTGTAGGCAGTCCACTGGAAAAGGTGAGGCAGTTTACTGGAAGCCGAAAACGGTTAATCATGGAACCTACAATGAAAATAACAGAACAATTGCCAGGAGGATTGAGAACCCCAAGCAGAGAATAATGGAGTGCAAGAATGTACCTAACAAATACTATGTTGAATAAATGAGTGAGAGTGAGTGTCCTTGTCTTGTTCCTGATCTTCGAAGAAAGGCTTTTCAGCTTTTCACTAATGAGTACTATGTTAGCGGAGGTATGTTCCCTCTATAACCACCTTGTTGAGAATTTTTTGTCATAACTGGATGTTAATTTTTGTTAAATGATTTTTCTGAATTTGTTGCAAAGGTCATATGATTTTTTATTCTTCATTTGGTTAATGTGGAATATTTCACTGACTGATATACACCGACCTTGCATTTCTGAAATAAATCCACTTAATAATTTTATTGTAATGTTGAATTTGTGTGTGTGTGTGTGTGTGTGTGTGTTTTAATATTTTGTTGAGGACTTTGCATCTTTGTTCATCAGGGATATTGGCCTGGAGAAATCTTGTCTGTTCTTGTGGCAACCTTTTCTAGTTTGGGGACAGGGCAATGCTGGCTTTGTAAAATGAGTTTGGAAGAGCTCTCTCCTCTTTTTGGAAGGATTTGGTATTAATCCTTCTTTGAATATTTATTAAAATTCACCAGTGAAGCTTTCCGGTCCTAAACTTTTGTTTCTTTGGAAAGTTTTTGATTGCTGATTTAATCTCCTTACCAGTAATCAGTTTATTCAGATTTTCTATTTCTTCTTGAGTCAGTCTTAACATGCTCTATGTTTCTAAATCTGTCCAGTTCTTACAGTTTGTCCAATATTTTGGTATACAATTGTTGGATAGTCTTTTATGATCCTTTGTATTTTTGGTATAAGTTATAATATCTTTTCTTTCTTTTTTTTAAATATATTTATTGATTTTTTTACAGAGAGGAAGGGAGAGGGATAGAAAGTTAGAAACATCGATGAGAGAGAGACATCGATCAGCCGCCTCCTGCACGCCCCCTACTGGAGTTGTGCCCACAAGCAAGGTACATGCCCCCGATCAGAATCGAACTTGGGACCTTTCAGTCCGCAGGCCGATGCTCTCTATCCACTGAGCCAAACCGGTCTCGGCTAATATCCTTTCTTCAATTTATAATTTTATTTAATTGAGTCCTCTCTCTTTTTGTTTTGGTAACTCTAACTGAAGATCTGTCAATTTTGTTTATCTTTTAAAAGAATTTTACAGATTTTTAGATTGTCTTTTTTTAGTCTATTTTATTTCCTTCCTTCTATTTACCCTCAGAAGGTTTCTGCCCACCTCATTGCCATTGATTATTATAGATACAAAATCAGGAAGGTCACTTTGACATTGCAAGTTGAGCATTCTCCCCCTTAAAATATGAGGTATTTTATCTCTCCAGTTTGAGAGAACTTTTTAGATATTGATATCCTACATGGTCAAATTCTTCAAACCTATTAGTGAAATCCACCTCCTATTTAGAGTAATCAAAATAGTGTTGAGGAGCCCAGCCAGTGTTGTTCAGTGGTTGAGCATCAACCCATGAGCTAGGAGGACACAGTTTGATTATCTGTCAGGGCACATGCCTGGGCTGCAAAATTGAATGATTCCCAGTAGGGGGCATACAGGAGGCAGCAGACCAATGATTCTGTATGATCATTAATGTTTCCATCTCTCCCTCTCCCTTTCTCTAAAATCTGTAAAACATATTTTTAAAAAAATACTGTCAAGGGGAAATGGCAACTGGGAACCAGTAAGTCTGCCATCCTCACAAGAGGAGTAACTTGCAAAAAATTAAAATTGACTTTGGGGCGAGGGGCATAGGAAATAGGGTAAACTATTCAAGCACTGCACTGAGTAGGTATTGTACACCCTGCCCATGGTGCTTTCAACATCTTCATGTAGCTGGGGAAAAGTCAGATGGCTCATGACAGATGACTGTGGACAACAGAGAATTGAATAAGGCAGTGTACTCTTCATCTAGTGTCTGTGCCCAGTATCAGCAGCATCTTTGATACCTTGGTCACATTCTGGGAGTATACCATACTGTACTAGACTTGAAGGATGTTATAGCACACATGGCAAACCTTAATGTTTAAGGATGGCCTTGGCCATTATTACTGCCTCAAAAGGCAAACAGAATGTTGTGCGTTCATAACCAATGAGTCTGCTAATGTATCATCTTTAGTAAGTCACATGAGGACACAAGTAAAAGTCTTTAGTTATCTGATCTTCAGCCTACCAGACTTAAATCAGAGGTTTAGATCATTTGCTCTTGATGGAAAAACAAACAAAAACAAAAACAAAAAACTGTTACTCTGGGTGTCATTATCTTGATTTCTGTTTTCTCTTGCACATGCCTCTATTGCTGCTGTGACATCTGCCTCAAATTCAACCAGATAGCCACCCAACAAGACACTTTCATGCTAGTAAAACTCCTTGCTGACTGTTCAGAGAATATTGCTGAAGATGGGAGGGTATAAGGGTGTCACGAAGGCCAGAGGGCTGGAGGAGGTCATTGAAAGGATGTGACCACAAGTTGTCCTGAGACCTAAACCCAGGCTGTCAGAGGCTTCTTACCTATTTTCTGTTCTCAAAATGTTCCTTTGCTCACCATTCCCATACTAGTACCTATTTCAAGGACATGACCTTTAGAGAGTAAGGGATTGTCGAAACCATCTGGCCTGTATCTGTGATTGAACCCAATTAAGAAAAGCCTCCAGGTAAACCTTTAAGATTATGGCAAGGAGGTGCAGAAATCTATTTTGTAGCTGCCCAAGGCGAGCTCTGTGAGTACTTGATTATCAAACCTACCATTTTCCAATCTTGAGTGCCTCTTTTTATCTACTCTTCCCTTGCCCTCTGTGTATGGGGCTGCTTTCTGATTTCACCTGGGAAACTCCTGAGGTTTTGACTCTACAATGAGCAAGTCCTCCTTGTTCACCCAGAGGAAGAACAATGCTGAAGAAGTAGGTTCCAAAGATTCCGGGGCCCTGTGTCCTGGGATAGCAGTTCAAGAACAAGGAGGTAGGCAAGTGTCACACACAGAATCCACTGAATTAAGGCTTGGGCACTAAAAGTCATGATGAGAAAGCAGTTCTGGGCAACAAGAAGCAGAATCAACTCAGGTTTCTCAACAACACAGATCAAGTTCCCAGAAAAGATACAGGATTTGAGATGAGAGTTTTATTTCAATTTTCTCTGTACTGTTTTATTGTCTAACCATCCAGAGTCTGACTACAGAATGGGGAGGGAGAATTGGACAGCAACCAGTTTTGTAATGGAAATGCAGTACTTCCAAGTCCACTGTGACTTCTGAGGTTCTAAAGAAAACTGCTGAGCCCAGGCCAGGTAGCTCAGCTGCTCACAGCATTGTATTGATGCACTAAAGTTGTGGGTTTCATTGAGAATCAGAGAATATACAAGAATCAACCAATGAATGCATAACTAAGTGGAACAACAAATTGATGTTTCTCTCTCTCAAAATTAATAAATTGAAAAAAGAGGACTACTTAGTCATAAGTTTTACCATATATGTATATATATACATATATGGTAAAATGAATATGAATATATATATGTGTGTATATGTATCATTAATCTTTATTATCATCTTGTATCTCCATCATTGGATTTCAGTTCCAGAGCTTTTCTGATCATATTATTCTCTATTTCCCTTTAAAGTTAAGCTTAACTCTTTGCTTTTAAGCACAAAACTCCCCCCAACATACAATTAGCATTTTAGTATCAGGGACCTCTGGGCAAAGATCTAGCCTAATTCTCATCTGGTGGCTCAGCATGCACTGGAGTAAGATGAAGGATAACAGGTTTGTATCCAAAAGGAGGGCTGACTGCAGAACCCCTAAACACAAGTCACATGTGTGGAACTAACAAGACAGCATCTTTGAGAAGCACTTGTGTCCTCTCATCCTTGACTCATGATAAGATTATTTTGTTACGCTAAAGCCCAAAAATGTCTAACAAAGAAAAAAAAAGTGTAGTCTGATTTTGTTCTTTTTGGAAATAGCATGTAAATTCAGGCTTATTCAGCTTAATAGACCACAATGCTAATTATCAAGATAGCTCAAAGCAGGCAGCTAATACTAGGAAAGACCAATGGTCACAGGCACAGAAGCAAAGTGCTAGGATGGATGAGAAAGAACTGCATCCTTTTGTAAGCCATGTAGATATTTAGTATAGAGTGAAGATATTGATCAATAGATTTATATTTTTCTGTTGAAAAAAGTAGACATAGCACAGTCATGCATTATTAGCAATGTAAACATTTCACCACACAGAATATTTTGTATTGATAGTTAAGCTTTGTGGACAGTGATCTATTTTGCATGTAGCATTCACTGACCAAAAAAATCTAACAATGAAGCAACATTAGGCAAGTAGGAGAAGGAAAAAAAAACATACTCAGCCACAATACATACAGATTATACTTATTGTATTTGTAATTTTTTAAACAACTGGAAACCTGCTTTACAAAAACCCCATTGGGGAAGGGGGCAAAAACTTATTTTTTAGTTCAGAACCCCATCATTACCAATGTTTCTGTTTCAAGAATGCACACATCTCTGTTGTAGTGAATGGTTCAATTAATTGAAGCTTTGCTTTCTTGTATTAAAGATTTATAAAAAATCACCTACCTGTGCGGAATTTTTGCTACCATCTTGCCCATGTATCAAAGCTTAAGCAACTTTATAGGATAAACCTAATGTTTTTTAAATATAGTGATGGTGGGGGCTGCATTTCTTTGGGTATAATCCATAGGCCACCAGTTTTCATTTGTTCAAGCATGTTGATCACACTTGATTCACCTTTTATTAGCATAAAATTTTGTAATGAATAAGTCCCTTTGTCCCTCATCACATAATTAAATTTTGCAATAGTTGTTGAATATATACTATATTTACTCATCAGTGGGTGAGGGAAGGTCGAGCCTTAGAAGTAATTGCATGTAACCTCATTTTACTCGAGTTGTCCATGGACAAATTTGAGTACAAAATGTGCTTTAACTTTCTGGAGTAAAGTCAGATACTAGAGCTAAATGTATTTTCCCAACAGATGCTAAAATATTGCGTAAGAAAGTAGGGAAACCCGAATGCCCATATGTAAAAACTAAAACACTATTTAAAATTAAAATATGAGCATTCAATATTTTTTAAACTAGTGCTTTTTATCTTGCATACTAGAAAAATAAGTCAATCCACTAAGGCTTTTCCAGTCTTTGTCAGGAACTATGAAGGGTCTGAGATGTTACCCTATATGCAAGTTAACCTGTCACAGTTTCATAGATGCTGGCAAGAGTCAGGAGATGGGAATCCTGGGTCAAAGATTAGGACCTTTATTACTCAAGGCACAGAAAACACCAGGTTTCCTTGCTCCTCCAGTCCTGTGGCAATGCAGAGTGGTCAGGGTAAAATTAGTCAGTGCATTTGTATCACAGTGGGAAACCTCAGTTTAGGAAACTCTAATCTTTGTTAATGAGCTGCAAAGAAACTTGCCCAGCCACTTCCCTGAAGGAAGACATTATTTTTGATATCCTGATAAGAAAATAAATTTGCTTTTTACCTGGAGGGAGACACTATCTCTGTCTTCCAAGGTTGTTTACTGTATGAACATCCTTGTAAAGATATTTTGGACCAAAAATTGATACAAGATGAGCAAAAATGGAAGAGATGCACAGGAAATTACTGGAGCAGTCTTTTTCTATGTCAAAGTCTTGGTTTTAAGAACTCTGGGAAATACATATATGGCCTTCCAATGTAAAAGAAAGTGTGTAAATTAATAGTTGGAGGAACAGGAGGCTTAACTATAAAGGTACAACTTAAAAGAAGAGAAAGTCATCCTATATTTGTCTTGAATGATCTAACTGTGTATGATTATTACAGGTAGGTACTAGAATTATGGGGGCAACTAATTATTTAATCACCATGCTGTACACCTGAAACAAATATAAAATAATAGCAAAAGAAGTTTGTAATTAAAAAATAAAGTAGAGTGTTGAATCTCAGAGGGAAGGCAGGGTGAGTGGGAAGAGATCAACCAAAGAATGTGTATGCATATATGCATAACCTATGGACACGGACAATAGGGAAGTGAAGACCTGGGGGAGAGGGGCAGTCAAGGGCAATCTAGAAGTGGTTAAAGAGGGGAAAAATGGGACACTTATCATACTTTCAACAATAAAGATTTTTAAAATAAATTATTTAAATTAAAAAAAATTTCAAATACAAAACAAAGTAGAGACCTTTAAAATTCTGGTGGGCAGCCAGAAAAGGATTTTGACAACTTCAACTCCTTGTCTCCATGTTCAGAGCACATGATTTTTCAATAGAAGCATCTAACCATGTTACTAAAATTGCTTCTTTTACAGAGATAGTGGTACAGAATATACATTAAAATTCTCTTTCTCATCTTTATCTAATATAATGTTGTACTAGATAAAGGGTATTTTAAGGGACAAAAGCCTCACAATGTATTCATTTGAGATTAAGATAATTATAATTAAACATCTGGACATTGTGCCAACTTAAATAACTTTGCTCTGCATAACACCATTAGAGATATAGAAAATTGCGAAATTGCACACATATTTGCAAATATCTCAGCAATAAAATTATCTATGAATGCATTTAATTGCATAATAATAAAAAGTATTTCAAAATACGTTAAGTTTAAATGATCCAACATGTTCCCAATAGAATAGTGTCCATTTTTCCTTTTGCCACTTTGGAAAAGCAATCACATTTTTATATCTATTGGATACAACCCCATTTTTAGTTAAATAGTTTTAGCTATGAAATGCTAATTCTGTTCACATGCATGGATTACTCCAAAAAGAGATACATGGCTTTTCAGTCATAAAAAGCTGAATTTAAAATTACATGGTGGTTAAAAGTATCACTATTAAAACTAGGTTAGACATTCACACATGAGTGAAAAAGCTAGTCTTAAAAGCACAATACAAATTTGTTAAAATTATGTAGTTATATATTTTTGTTTGTGGTCAGTGAAAGCTCCATGATATCGGGACCTATGTGTGTACTTGTTTAATTCTGTATTTTTAGTGCCTAGGAAAGAGCCTAACACACAGAAAATTATCATTGGGCATGCAATTTAAATATATTATTTTTTAACTATGTTTGTGTATATTTACAAATATCTCTCTCTCTCTCTCTCTCTCTCTCTCTCTATATATATATATATATATATATATATATATATATATGCAAACCCATAGGAAAAAAAATAAAGTATATTATTGGATGTGCAATTGTGAATTAATTATTTTCTCTATACTTTCCTTAAAATAAAAAAATTCCACAATAACCAATTATTACATTTTAATGGATAAAAGTAGTAATGCTATTAAAAAGAATATATAATCAAAACTAAAAATAATCATGTTTCCTTTAATGTGTATAAAATACTTCAATCTTTTAGAAAATCTCTACAATTAAAATTTATTTAAATTTCTTCCTATGTAATGTAGAAACTGCGTGGACCATTATCGAGTTAAATGGCCATTTTAAAATTCCTCCAAGATCTTCCAGGGGGGACTAACTAATGAATAAGTGCTTTAGGGCTATTTTGTAGCCCATTTTCCGGTGGCTGGTGTCATTTGAGAACTAGTGAGCTCTAGATAGGCAATAATGTGTTCATTTTTGATTAAGTCAACCAGTGACCTTGTGACCTCTAAACTATGTTGAACTAGAGAAAGAATGATCTAGAAAAGTGACATTATATATCAAAACCTCCTTACTATTTTTTTAGAGGAAAATTCAAGAGGAATTAGGAATAGTAATCCAGCGTTTTTTGGCTTTCAACCCATCTAATACAGCTAACATTCATGTAATACTTGTGGTGTATCATAGTACTCTCCTAAGCACATTGCAAAAATTTCACTTAATTCTCACAGTTGTCAAAGGAGCACGGATTATTTTACAAGTGAGTAAAGTAATTTGTAACATAGGGTACAGATGGATAAGATAGATAACATAGTGTTACTAAGCTAGTGCATTTTTAAATCAGTGACCCCAGAGTTCATACTCCTGACTACAGGAGTGAACTGCCTGGCCAACCCTCTAAATCTGGAGCCTTCCCAAGGTCTGGTTGAATGAGGATAGCCCTGAGAAATAACCATTCATATGGAAGTTTTTGTATGGACAAGTTTTCCACTTATTCAAGGAATTAATTATCTAGAATTGCAATTGCTAGATCTTATGATAAGACTGTTTTGCTTTGTAAGAAACTGCTAAACTGTCTTCCAAAGTGGCCACATCATTTTGCATTCCCACCAGCAAAGAATGAAAGTTTCTGTTGCTCCTATCTCTTTTGTCAGCTCTTGGTATTGTCAATGTTTGGCATTTTAGGCCTTTTAATACGTGTATAATGACACAGTAACTCGTTGATTGTTTTTTTGATTTGCAATTCCCTAATGACAGATGATGTTGAACATATTTTCAAATGTTTACTTGCCATCTATATGTTTTCTTTGGTGAGCTGTCTGTTCAGATTTTTTGCCCACTTCTTAATTGGAATGTTTGTTTTCTTACCATTAAGATTTGGGTTCTTTGTTTTGGATATCAATAAAGGATATGTGTTTTACAAATATTTATTCCCAATCTGTGACTTGTCTTTTAATTTTCTTGTTATTATCTTTCACAGAGCAGAAGCTTTAAATTTTAATGACGTACAACTTCTCAATTTTTTTCATTGATGGAGTCTGCTTTGTTACTCTGCCAAACCCAAGATTATCTTGATTTTTCTCCTATGTTATCTTTTGAATTTTCATAATTTTTCTGGTCTATGATCTGGTTTGAGTTACTTTTTGTAAATCTGTGAGTTTAGTTTCTAGAATCATTTTTTTGCATGTGAATGTCCAGTTGTTCCAACATTACTTCTTTAAAAGATGCTGATTTCTCCATTGAGTTACCTTTGACCTTTGTCAAAGATCTGTTGACTTTTATTTCTTAAGTCTATCTCTAGGTAGGTCATCTTTCTGTTACATTTGGAACATTTATCTTTTATTTCACTAATACAAATTTCAATTGTATATGACAATGTTATCAACTATAGGCAACATGTTGTACATTAGGTCCTCAGACATTATTCATCTTTAGTGATGCAATTGAAAATGAGATTGTTTTCTTAATTTTTCTTTCTAATAGTTCACTAAGAAGTGTTTTTTCCATCTTAAGTTATCTATCACTGAAGCATTAGTGTTCAGACTGTGTTCATTGCTACAATCAAGAGACAGCATGCATAAAAAGTTGCTAAAAGTTTGTATTTTGTTATGTAAGTGATGAAGTAGACATTTTTGTCAGTTGGAATAAAAAATCCAAGTCAATGGAATGAGGGCAATATTTAAAAAACTTACCAGTACTTTTCAGAAGTGACTCTGGAAATCTAAGCAAACTTTCAAAATTTCAATGTGTGCACTTGTATTTTACACTACCCAAGGCAAAAAGAAGATCTGCTGGTTCCTATCTGAAAAACTGTTATTTCTCTCCCAGTTGATTTGCATAATTTTGGAAGTTTATTGGACTTTATTAGATTCCAGATTATGCATTCATATAAGATATATGCTAAACTACATATCCTAAATTAATTGCATGAAAAGATTAACCTAATGTAGACATTATTCCATATGTAGAATAATAGGTATTATTCTAACTTACCCACACTTTATATCAAAACAAACTGCAGAACTATACAGTTAGGTTTTGGAAACATGATATTTAAAATTAGATAGATGTGAGGTTTTCTGAATTCCAGAAATTCATCCCCAATCATATTCATATTTTATAGAGACTATATTTCAATAAAACTTTATCAATAAAATCAAAACAATAATGCACATTCACAGATTCATATAGATTTAAATAAGAAGTCACACACACACACACACACACACACACACATATATATATACATCTATCTATATCAACATCCTTACTAAACTATACTATAGCTATGGCTATTTTTCTATCTCTCCATCTTTTGTTCTTTCTATCTGTATCTCTTCCCAGCAGCCTGCACACAGGAAATGTATGATATCTTAATAAAAACATGACAATAGGAAAGCAAGAAAAGGAAAAAAAAATATCTTCCTGCTTTTTGAGCTTTAGAGTTTAGATAGAATTAAGTGGAAAGAACTCATGGCAGACCACATTTGGGATGAGGGAGAGCAAAAATGCTATCCCTGACCACCTTTGTGTGCATTACGCGGCATTGATTTGGCTCTGAGTCACTTCATTCCATATGTGGTTTTCTCTTTCACTTCTGCCCTCTATTTTTCCCAGCATTATTGTCTTTTCCAAAGAATACTGCCATCCCATACTGTACCTGAATTAGGCCATTTTTGTCATTTTACCTCCAGTGACGTTTCAATACTAATTTACTGGAGGACACACTTGGCTCATCTTTTCGGCAGTCCCAGTATTTGCAGAGCCTTCCTCCAACATCCTATTTTAAATGAATCCCCCTCCCACCCAGCATCAGCCCATTTTGCTGTTCAACTTTGCATCTGCACATAGTAATTGGGAATATGAAGGTGTGAATGATTATAGCCTTGGTCTCTAATGACACATTTTTCCTCTTGGTGATCTTTCCTAATTCTTCCATTGCTGCCCTTCTGACTCCCAGGCTTCTTTTGATTTTTTGGCTGCAGTCTCCATTTGAACTGATGACTGAACCAAGGTAAGCAAAATCTTTACCAATTTCAGTGTTTTCATTGTCAATATTTAGGTACTCCATTTCTTGATGTACAAATTCCAGTTCACTTTGGTTTATGTTGAATACTGGGGAGTCTCATCTTTCAACATTATCTCAGGTTTCATATCGGGCTGTCTCATGATTTTTTTATGGTAAATCAAAAGAGAATAAGAAAAGAAAATGCAGCAATGATTCACTATTGCCTTCTGCTGCTCAGGCATGAGTCCAAGCCACATGTGCTCTGTCTGTGATGTTACAATTACCTAATGCCTACAAAATTTAAGTGCCCTGTGGGTGATCACCTCTAACCACTCTTAAAATAGAATCTGATTCTAAGGCTATGGAGAGAGGCAACATGAGAGAGGTGAAGAGAATTTGTGTCCTTCAAATGGGTCCCTGATTCTTGCTTTCTTGGTCAAGCCCCATGGAGATGGCAAAGATAAGTTTATGAAATTGGAACATAGAGGAAACCTGACTTCTACCAGTATCTCAAGTTGATTGCCAAGCAGGGTCCTAATCAATGTGGGCTTCCATAAACAACTACTACTGACTGAGTGGATTAAACAAAACTATTCATTTCTCACAGTCTAGACACTTGGAAACCCAAGTTCAGTGGAGAAGTATGGTTGGTTTCTGGCAAAAGCTTTCTTTCTGGCTTGCAGATGGCCATGTTCTCACCGTGTCCTCATTATATGGAGAGAGGGCAGGCTCTTTGGAGTCACTTCTTATAATGATACTGAATCTCATCATGAAGGCCCTATCCCCATGGCCTCATCTAAACCACATTACCAACTGAAGTCTCCATCTCAAAATCCAATCCCATTGGGGGTGATGACTTCAACTTTTGAATTGGAAAGAGGGTGTCAAATTAAGTCTATAAAAGAATAAGGCCTCAGAAATGAAATAATTTCATTAGTATTTACAGAAGAGAGGGTCTTAGAGAGCTAACAAGTTTCTTTTAACATTGTATGCATAGTATAGGAGCAACACAATACAATTTGTGCATCTAAAAGTGGCATAAAATTCATAGTCATCGTATCTAAAGTGGTATTGGAGGATAAAATAAATGAAAAATTCCATGACTGACCTGTATGAATTCAAACAAAATATAGGGGGATTTGGGAGTTGCCAGAATAGAATGTGACATAAAAAGTCAGAAACCTCAATCCCCACTACTTTGGCCTTATCCCAGCACCTTAATTCCTGGACATTATATAAAGCCCCATGGGTATTTGACATAATGCTATGGAAAAAAGGGAGGCAGGAACCAAACTGACTCAAATCAAGTCTTTGTCATCTCTTAAATATGGATATTTGAAATTAATTTTTAGGTTATAAAAAAGCAAACAAAATAAAACAAAAAATCCCTTCATATTTGAATTTGTGGTGTGTTTTAATTAAAAGTTTTATTAATGGTTGGTAATCAGATGCTATTTTGAACTAAACTTGATTGTTATAATTTTTAATACATTTGACTTTCTTTTTTTGAAATATTTTGCTTTCATTGAATTGTTCCTTCAATCCCTTTATCAGTTTCAAATAAAAAGAAAGCATACCATGCCATGCTTTAGTCAATATATTTTAAACCACCTTCATAGAGGGAGTGGTTATAGTTGGTTTAAAGACAGCTTTCTTCCTTCTTTTAATTATATTAGTATCATTTTACTTATTGAATATTTCATAGAGAAGTTCTATTATAGCAGCCACTCCTGTTTGTCAGTTAGCATTATCACAGGAGTTGTAGGAGTAATGTAATTACCAAATAGTTCTAGCTTGGTGAAGTGGATAATGAGAAGTTCAGTGAATATGGATTAGGTGTGTGTGTGTGTATGTGTGTGTGTGTGTGTACATAGCATTTCAATTCTTTTATTATCCCTATGCTTTACAAGTGAGTCTATCCTTTCACAGTTGCTGCAGAGAAAAGCTCCTCTTTTAACTAAGTCGGTAGGGGGTTCCTGGTTAAAATGAATAGTGTGAGAGTCTCTCAAAATAATTCTAAGGCAGATTTTGAGTCATGTAGATATTAAGTAGTTTATAAAAATCTATTTTATCAAGTACCTAAAGGATAATCAGTGTTTCTCCATATCTCCAGGGCATTGTATTTCAAACCTTAAAATAAGAATTTGGCCCTACATTTTATACACTCATTTTGGGGAAACAACAATTCCCTTTTGTTTGTTCTCAATTTATACTTTTCAGCAGATCTAAAGGCAAAATAGCACAGAATCTTATTTAATTGTATGACATAAATAATATATTACGTAGTCTTCTATAAACTTTTTGTAAGTTCTATGGGTTGATTAACAAATTAGAAAGTTGAAATATCTCAAAAGGATTTGAGTGAATTCATACTGTTTTGCCTTATTGGTAATGATTTCTAGACATTTAGTTTATTTACAATAATTAAGCTTTATTACATACTAGTGGCCCAGTACATGAAATTCATGCACATTAAAAGGGAATTAGAGGAAATAATTTAGTATTGCTATTTGCCCTTTCTCTATAATGAAAGTATCAGAGATGAAAGAAAATCAGTAAAATGTATATGAAAACCTTCCTCCTGTCAGAGTCTGGGGAGCACCACAGGACCCAGAGTCAAGTCCCTGCCTACCACATGCACCTCAAAACTGCATGAGACCCAGACCTGGCTAGCCCCTGTCCCCATTGAGCTAGATCCAGACTTGGCCTGTCCAACCTTCCCAGGACAGGAGGCATGGCCTGAGGTCTCCCATCAAGCCCCACCAGGCAGGGGTGTGCAGACTCAGGTGCCCTGGCAAGCCCTGCTGGGCAGGGTGTGCAGCTTGAGTTCCCCTGACTCAGCACTAGGGGTGCACCTTGAAGTCCCTAGTCAATATCCACTGGATGGGGAGCATGGCCTGAGGTCCCCTGTCAAGCCCCTCCAGGCAGATGGTGCAGCCTCAGGTCCCCTGAGCCAGTTCTAGGGCAGGGGTATGGCCTGAGGTCACCTGATCTAGTGCAAGGGGGAGGAGGATCGGGGAGGGGGAGTGTAGTCTGAGTCCTCTGTCAAGCCCCACCTGGTGGGGGGTGCAGCCTGAGGTTTCCCAGACTGGTGTTGGAATGGAGGGAGCAGCCTGAGGTCTTCTATCCCAGCACCAGGAGAGGAAGTGCACCTTGAGGTCCCCAATCAAGCCCCGTTGGTGGCCTCAAGTCCCCTGGCCTGGTACCAGGGCAGGGGGCAAGGCCTGAGGTCCCCTGTCAAGCCCAACCAGGCATGGGGGGTGCAGCCTCAGATCCCCTGGCCTGATGCTGGGGCAGAGGGTAGGGTTTGAGGTCCCCTGGCCTGGTGCTAGCCTGCAGGGCACAGCCTGAAGTCCCCTTGTTAAGCCCCACCTGGTGGGGGATATGCCCTGATGCTAGGGCATGGTGCGTGACCTGAGGTTCCCTGTCAAACCCTCCCAGGTTGGGAGCATAGCCTGAGGTCTTTTGATAAGTCCTAAGGGGGTGGGGGAGGGCATAGCTTTAGGTCCCTGCTGATTGCTCATTAAGGCTCCTTATGGAAACTTGGTTTCAACTGTGGGTGCATCCATCTTTGTGATGGAGTGATGGTCAATTAGCATATTCCCTATTTATTATATAGGATAGGAAGGTGAGATTATTGAAAACTTTACCTGATCAGTGGCCCAACTTTACATTTTTCAACTCAAAGGTGAAAACTAAAATGCTGGTGAGTATTACTTGGGAGAACCCAGGATGAATAAATTGCTCATCCTGTCACAAACTCAGGTAGTCTGTTCCCAGAGCCTATGCTCTAATCCATCCAAAGTAAAAATTGTTACTTCTGTGTGACTATAACCTGGTATCAGGAAGAACATGGGCTGACAAATTAACCATATAGTCTTAAGGTGAAAGGGATTTGGTACGAGGCAACAAGGGACTTTGTAGAGTCCAGATTTGACTCTATATCACCAACCTGGATGAAAATCAGGACCAAGTCAACAATATCCTGCATTCAGGAGCAAATAAAACTCAAAAAGAATTATCTAACTAGTGAAAATATTAGACTACCTCTTTTAAAAAGCAGGGAGATGACTTTTACATTTTTAGTTACTCTAATTTTAAAGGAGAAAAATCATAAACATAGCTTAGAAGGTGAGCCAACACATGGATATTGATATATAAGTCTTTAGGGAGCTCCATAAGTACTTATGATTTTTTTCCACCTCCCTGTTCTACTCTAAGTGCTCATCTTAAGGTAACCCTTCATCTGGCTACTGTTCTTTACCCAGTAGAGTGACTCTAGCATACATTTATTAAACAACATCACCCCCAATAAATTCAATTAAAATAAAACTAGGCAAATTTTAAAAATTATCATTTTGAGGGATCTTTAACTCTATCTCACAATTCCTGATTCTGATAATCCTGTTTTGTATGGATTGGGTTGGAGGCAGGGCTTCCCCTCCACAATGGAGATTGTCACTCTTCTAATCATATAGCCAATTAAAACTTTACTGAATTCCTTCTTGTAAACCAAGATAGAAATGGCATCTAGCAGAGAGTCTAACACTTTCTTGACCTTAAGAAGCTGTCTTAGTTCTTGTTGCTGTCCCTTATTTCTCTCTCTTTCTTTCTCTCCCCCATCCAAACACACACAGACACACACACACACACACACACACACACACACACACACACACGGTAAAGGGAGGGATGGGAATGGGATATTTGCTATTTATTCTGTTCACTTTACAAACACACATTGAAAATTCAACCAGGGACTACGGTCCAGTGATCCAGAGGTCCGAGGTCTTGTAACACTAGATGGTCTGACAAAATGTTTTTCATATTTTGAGTGTTTGTCTAATGTATAAGACTACATTTAAGGCAATTTACCAGATCCACATTTGAGCCAGAATATCATCTTGTCTTTATAATATGTACAGTTCTCAAACTTCTCAACTAAAAGCCAAAAAGATTATTTACCCTGAAGTTAATGAAATTTAAGCCTCAAGGTTCTTCACTTGCATAGACTCCTTCCTGAGTCCTTACTGGGAAACTTAACTGAATTCAGAAAAAGTAAAATAATAAAATTAACAATATTTCAAGATAATAAAAATGCATGAAGACTATGGTTTATTTCAATGCTGCGCCTTATCAAAACACAATAGAATAAAAAACAAATATGGATAGTCTTATTTGTATATTGACTGGTTTTAAACTAAAATGAAGTATACCTTTATTTATCTATCATCATTTCTATTGATTTTATCTTTCTTTTTCACTACAAAACTTGAATATTAATAATTTAATTGAAATAATCAGCTGCAGGTATCCCGTTGCTGGGGAAACATACAGTTTTATCCAGAACACACAAAATAGTTATTGGATACAAAAGGAATGTTATAAAATTAGTTTTCCAGGCAAGGTGAAATGGGATGCCCTGATTAAAGTAGAAAAGATAATTTTGTTTTCTCTTGTCCTATTTTTAAACAGCATTGCTTCATGTGGTGCATCAGACAATGTTGTACATGTTATAGCTTTTATTTGTATCAGGTCATTAGACTAAAATAAAAGCCTCAAACAGCAAAAATTCTATTTTCATGCAAATCTTCTTAGTAATAAAAGATGAACAAAAAATATTTTTAAAAATATCTGTAAGGAGTTGCCTTGAAAGTAAATAACATTTAACAATTCTCATCAACTCCAAAATAATTTTGTATTTGTTCTTAATTGTTCCAAACAAGGGCTTTTCTGAAATATATGTGGGTGCTTTTCCTTTCAGCTGTTCCCTCTTTTTGGGTCTTATTTAATATCAGAAGTAAACAAAATACATTAAAATTGCAAACAAAGTTGTGTTTTTATTAGGATGTTGGCCATAAGCTCACTCATTTATGTCTCATTTCCTATCTTCACTGGTTTTGTTTTGTATGTTTTAAATTACCTTTCTTACTATTAGCGCTCACATAATTATTTTAGCACACTGGAATAATACTATCTAATAAAAGAGAATATGAAAATTAACCATCACTCCACTATGCCCAAAATCATGCCCACAAACTACACCCACCCACCAATCAGGAGTGAATATGCAAATTAATGCCAACCAAGATGGCTGCAGCCATAGAACAAACAGGAGGGAGGCTTGGGTTTCCCTTGCAATGGAGGAAGCCAAGCTTTCCACACAGCTTGGCAGGCGCAGGACTCCACTCAAGGCTACAAAGTTTCAATTATAGAAGATAAATGAATCCCAACAAATATGACGGCAGCCACAGAGCTGGAGAGAGCAGGAGGCTAGGGTTGCCCCCGGCAGTGGAAGAAGCCAAGCTTGTACAGTTCTGACTTATCTTGGCCTCTGCTTAAGGATACAAAGTTTCAAACATAGAAGATAAATAAATCCCAGATACTAGGGTCTTCTCTTGGGTTGCCAGTGGGCAGGGCCAGCCTGAAAACCACCACAGGTCCCTCACCCAGGCCACCCCACACCCTAAGGGAACCCCCACACTCAACCGGGATGCTCTTTAGGGCTAACCAGCTAGCCCCCTCCCATGCAACAGGCCTCTATCCTATCTAATAAAAGAGTAATATGCAGATTGACCATCACTCAAACATACAACATGGCTGCCTCCATGTGATCAACACTCCTGCCCCCATTTGGACACAAGATGGCCACCACAAGATGGTCAGCAGGGGAGGCACTTGGCAGAGATCAGGCCTGCAAAGGAGGACAGTTTTGGGTGGTCAGGCCTGCAAGGGAGGGCAGTTAGGGGCAATCAGGCTGGCAGGGGAGCAGTTAGGCATCTATCAGGCTGGCAGGGGAGTGGTTAGGGAGTGATTAGGTTGCCAGGCAGAAATGGTTAAGGGCTATGAGGAAGGCAGGCAGGCGAGCAGTTGGGAACCAGCAGTCCTCGATTGTGAGAGGGATGTATGAATACCCATTTAGGCCTGACTGCGGGGATGGTTCCCAAATTGGAGAGGGTGCAGTCTGAGCTGAGGGAACTACCTCCCCCTACCAGTGCATGAATTTCATGCACTGAGCCTCTAATATTTGTTATAATTGAAAAGAAATCTTAGTCATATCACAGAACAGAAACTCAATTTTTAGTTGTGACGATCACAACATAAAACATTACCAAATATTGGTTTTGTGTTCTCAATTGGCAAAAATTAAAATTTATTTCTAGTTCGATTTGCCAGAGTACTAGAAGATCATAGTGGTTACCTAAACCTCATATTATAAGAGAGGTATGATAGAGGTATTATTATTTAAATTTGAGAGATAAAAATTATAGAATATATAAAAATAAAATTATACTCCTAAAAAGAAATATCTTTTCCAGTCCTGTCACCAAGGAGTTCAGTAATAGCAACAGTTACCAGCTTGCCATTTGCTCATCAGGACTTCTGGTGGCTCCCTTGCATCCTGCTACTGGTATATGACATACTTGTCTCATTGAAATAAAAAAAGGAGTAGCTGACTACATGTCCTTCCATAGGAAAATACCAAAATGAACTTGAAATTGTCTAAGGTTGTTAGAAGCAAGAATAATTGCAAGGTTTGGTTGGGGACAGTGCTGCAGAACAAATGATGAGGTTGGAAGAAGACCCATGGCTGTGTTCTCACAATTTTAGAAACATATTATTATTGAAAATGTGTGAACAATTTAAACCACTGAAAGGGCCTAATGATACCCCAAAGAGAAAAGTTAAAAGGAAGTCTGTAAAAATCATACAGTGTATTGCTCCAGCATTTCCCACTTACACTCCCATCAAGTGTTTCTTCCAAATGTGTACAATGTTCAACCACAAAGGTATTTGTTTTGGGTTTTGTTTTTAATTACTGATCATATTTCCATTGATATCTTGGTTCTCTGGATTCATTTCAACATGTCTTAAAAAAGGCTGTCCAGGCAATTGTCTTGCTGGCTCTCACTTCTCTATTCTATTCTGCTCTGAAATCATATCTTATATTAAATAAATATTATTAAATGAAACAAATCAAGTCACAACCATACAACATACACCTTAAACTTATACACAACGAACATAAATTGTTACCAATATCATCACATGAGATAATGCGCAAAAATGTCCCTCAACTTCATTTCTACTGTATAGTTTACAAAACACTTCTACATGCATTATGGAACCTGACTTTATAACAATATGAAAAAGAGCTTAGAAATGGTAGTCTAACTATCTCTATACATAGCTCAGTAAAATAAGTGTATACCAGTTTACACACTAATTTTCAGATTATATAATTCAGGGATGTTAGCCTAGAAATTTAAATTCAGGCATATGAAAGCCTGCTTCCAAGACATATATGCAAACCATTAAGTGATTTTCCAATAAATACATGTTTTTTGAATGAGTGACAGATCTGGGATTTAAATAAAATTTAGCATTCCTCAACCCTAAAAAATTGCTAGTGTGGTTCCCAAAACACCAACTTGGTACCAAATTACTGATACACCAAGCTAATCTGTTTTACCTCTCCCTGCTCGCCTCTGCTAGCCTATCACAGGAATGGGGTGGATTACATGGATATGAATATTTTATTCAGCTCTAAAACCAATAATGTCTCTTGCAGTAATTTGTGTACCAGGATAGTAGTTCTCAATGCCATTTATTTTCTGATGCCATCTAAAATAATAATGTGACCAGCTAGGGAAATGGAACAAGGAAGTATAAATTAGTTCTTAAAATGAGAGCAGTTGTAGAATTTCAGACATCACAATAGACCCTAAAATTCTATTTAATAAAAGAGTACTATGCAGATTGACCACCACTCCAACACAAAAGGTGGTTGCCCCCATGTGGTCAAAATCCTGCCCCCATGTGTACACAAGATGGCTACCACAAGATGGCCAGCAGGGGAGAGCAATTGGGAGGGAACAAGTCTACTAGGCAGAACAGTTGTGGGTGATAAGGCCAGCAGGGGAGGGTAGTTAGGAGGGACCAGGCCTAAAAAAAAGGGCAGTTGGGGGTGACCAGGCTGGCAAAGGAGGGAAGTTGGGGTGACTGGGTCTGGAGGGAAGGGCAGTTGGGCGTGACCAGGCCTGCAGGGGAGGGCAATTAGGGGTGACCAGACCTGTAGGAAAGGGCAGTTAGGGGCAAACAGGCTGGCAGGGGAGCAGTTAGGCCACAATCAGACTGGCAGGGGAGTGATTAGGGGATAATCAGGCTGGGAGGCAGAAGTGGGTAAGGGCAATCAGGAAGGCAGGCAGGTAAGCAGTTGGGAGCCAGCAGTCCTGCATTGTGAGAGGGATGTCCGAGTGCCCATTGGACATCCCTCGATGGGTCCCATATTGGAGAGGGTACAAGCAGGGCTGAGAGACACCCTGTACCATCCATGAATTGCATGCACTGGGCCTATAGTATGAACATATTTTAACATGTATTGCCCCTTTCTTTCCCCACCAAATAGATCATAAGGCTTATCTATATGCTAATCCCTGCCCCTTGCCCCTATCCTATCTAATAAAAGAGTGCTATTCAAATAGACCATATCTCTGCTACACACCCACCAGCCAATCAGGAGTGAGTATGCAAATTAATCCAACCAAGATGGCTGAGGCCACAGAGTGAGCGGCAGCCTTGGGTTTCCTTGACAATGAAGAAAGTCAAGCTTCCCACAAACCCTGGCTGGTCCAGGCATGCACACAAAGTTTCAATTATAGAAGATAAATAAATCCCAATAAAAATGGTGGCAGCCACAAAGCTGGAGAGAGCAGAAGGCTTGAGTTGGCCCTGGTGATGGAGGAAGCAAGCTTCTGCATCCCTGGGCTTCACTCGAGGCTACAAAGTTTCAATTATAGTAGATAAATAAATCCCAACAAAAATGGCTGCAGCCACAGAATTACCAGGAGGCTTAGCTCTGCTCAAGGCTACAAAGGAACAATTATAGAAGATAAATAAATCCCAGATACCAGGGCCTCCTGGCTGGCCTGCAAACCACCTCAGTCCCCTCTCCCAGGTTACCCACACCCTAAGGGAACCCCCACCCTGATCCAGAACACCCTTCAGGGCAAACTAGCTGGCTTCACCCATGCACCAGGCCTCTATCCTATCTAATCCTCCTATATAATAAAAGAATAATATGCAAATTGCCCATCACTCAAACAGATGAGATGGCTGTTCCATGCGGTCAAAGATGATTGCCCCAATATGGACACAAGATGGCCTCCACAAGATGACCAGCAGGAGAGGCCAGTTGGGAGAGACCAGGCCTGCAAAGAAGGGCAGTTGTGGGTGATCAGGCCAGCACGGGAGAACAGTTGGGGGGACCAGGCCTGCAAGGAAGGGTAGTTAGGGATGACTAGGCCTGCAGGGCAGGGTAGTTAGAGGCAAACAGGCTGGCAGGGAAGCTATTAAGCATTAATCAGGCTGGCAAGGAAGTGGTTAGGGGATGATCAGGCTGGGAGGCAGAAGTAGTTAGGGGCAATCAGGAAGGTAGGCAGGTGAGCAATTGGGAGCCAGCAGTCCTGGATTGTGATTCCACTGGTATTGGGCTTAAACAAGCAGTCAGATAACCCTCAAGGTGTCCCAGAGTTGAGAGGGTACAGGCTGAGCTGAGGAACAGACACTCCTGTGCATGAATTTCATGCACCCGGCCTCTAGTATATTTCAGCAGGGTTTTAAGGAGCCTTAAGTCAATACTGTGGAATTTTGTATTCAAATGTAAGCCATCTCCACTAATAAAAGAGAAAAATATTAATTGACCATCACTTCACTATGCCCACAAGCCAATCAGGAGGGAATATGCAAATTAGAAGGATAAAGATGGCAGCTGCCCAGCTGCTCCTGATGAGGCAGAATGCCTGCTATTAGAGGAAGGGCTGGGGCAAAGGGATCTATAGGAGTGGCATCCAGCTACAGTGAAGACAAAGATGGCAGACTCCAGCCTGAGTCTGCAGCAAAGCAGAGAAGATGAAGGTGGCAGACTGGCCAGAGTGAAGGTCTGGGTCCCAGGCGCCACAGGAAAACTGGTGCTGAAAGCCAAGGGAGGAAGGCCTATTGCACAAATCTCTTTGTGCAATGGGCTTCTAGTATTTTATAATCATGTAGAGATAGAACTCTTGTCTAAAGATCCAGTTTGGGAAAGGGGCCCATAGCCCATGGTGTAGTGCTTCTTAATAGCATCTCAAGAATGCAATCCCCAGTAGTCTCAAAATTTCCTTTCCAGATGCCTATTGAGAGGGATTATCTAGAAGGAATAACTGGAAGAAAAAGGTGACAATCTGATGATAGGCAGGCTTTTCAGATTGAAGGAATTTCAGAGTAGAAAGCAGAAGCAGTGGGCTCCAAGGCAGAAACATGACAGCACAGAGCTCCTAAAGCTTTAGGATATGTCTAGGGATAGAAAAAATGTTGAGTTAAGGGTATAAAGCAAAGCAGGGATGTGGGACATTAAATGTTATGGCATTTGATTGGAGAATTGCCTGTAATTGGCATGAGTAACTCTATATGCATAGACATTAGATGTTGTTTCTCTTGGCAAGGCTTATTATTAATCATCGAGGTACTAAAAACACAAGGGTCAATTGCAATTTTAATAGGAAATAGAAGTTTTAAATATCTAATACCAGCACTGAAAGAAAGGAGGAGATCTCTATAAGATTTTAAGGGGTGGACAATGAAGGCATTTTAATGTTTAAATTAAAAAAAATAATTAAAAAGCAAGAGTGTTTGATATACTCTCTTAGAAAAAGACATTATAAGTGGTGTCCTTCCCCGCCCCCCCCTCCCCCCACACACACACCTTTGGATTTTGGCAGCATATGGTAAGTTAAGAATTTTATTATCAGATTTCTCCTAATCAATGGTATAGTTCACAGTATCAATTTCTAACTAAGCCAACATAGATTTGTTTACCAATTGGTTAAATTCAAATTTTAAAAAACAAAACAAGAAAACATTTTTTGTCTTTCCATATTTTTCTTTGTCTACCATCCTAGTCTCCCCCAAAATATCCCACTATCTGCTCTAGTATGGTAATATTAGTGTACTTCTAGATTTTATAAGATTAGTTCTTTGGAGAATAAATGGTATTTAGGGAACAGAGGCAAATTGTGTTTCAGAGCTGGATGCTTGGAATTTCTTGCTTTTTCCTTGAAACTTTAGAAAACTTGAGTGGTGAAGAGGGCATCCCAAAGAGTAATTCACATCCCCTTTGTGATCTGAGTGAGATCCCTCCAAGTGGGAGTAAGTCTAATTAGAAAATAATGAAAGTGCCAATACTGGTTTGGCTCAGTGGATAGAGCGTTGGCCTGCGCACTGGAGAGTCCCGGTTTCGATTCCGGTCAAGGGCATGTATTCTGGTTGTGGGCACGTCCCCAGTAGGGGGCGTGCAGGAGGCGGCTGATCGATGTCTCTCTCATCTATGTTTCTGGCTCTCTCTCCCTCTCTCTTCCTCTCTGTAAGAAATCAATAAAATATATTTAAAAAAAAAGAAAGAAAATAATGAAAGAGATGGGATGCTTTGTCAATATTCGGTTCCTAAATTTATCTAGAGAGAAAAGAGAACAGTTAATTTTGTTTTAAATTTAATTCTCTCTGGGATCTGAATGGACATGTTGATGGGAGAGCTGTCATATTAAAATGTTATAGTTTGCAGGTAAATTGGCAGCATTGTATATTTTCAACGCTTTATTATTAAGGCTTTCTCTCTCATCTGTGCACTTTATAGAATCTGTCTCCAAAGCTTTATTGGACAGCAGAGCTGTCAAAATTTGGACAGGGGTCTCTCTTTGGAGTGGAGTATGTGCTTTGAGGTAAACTAATAATTTATCTTGATATATTTCAGAGATTTTGGATAAGAAAGAAAAAGATATTTATAAAATGTCCACCTGAAGAATATAGGGTTCATATATTTTTTTCTATGTTCTTAGAGAAACTAAAAGTGGTGATAAAAATTTAACAGAATGGTTTTTTATGCTTGATGTCCCCATTGATAGGAAGATACACACCAGTGAGTAATTAATACCTATACTTGCACTTCTTTGTTCCACAAAGAGGCTAATGTTTCTTTACCTTAACCATTACCCCTACAAGTAAGTCTAAACAGAGGTTAGAGGAGTACATATCTGGCCAAACTGCTATAGATTGATTTTTGGTATTCTTTCAGCTTTTGTTTATTTCCCCTGATTATTTTTGAGAAGCAGTGTAGTTATATGTGTCCACAATTGCTTCTTACTTAAGAGGTGAGGCCTAGTTATTACAGAGAACTGCAATAATGAAACAATGCTTGGAAAGTTTGGAGTCACATTTTATTCACCGGTGGGCTTAGAAAAAATGAATTCAAATTCTAAGCAAGGCTACAAGCAGAATTTTCCTTTTTATAAAAGAGCCAGACCTATGTGCACTTAGTGGTAATCTCTCTACTGGCCTTGAAAACAACACAGTTCTATCCAATTAAAAAATGAACCTGGCATGGCATTGAAATTATGGGCATATCTAGTCTCTGGCCTACAAGATCAGACAGCTAAGTTTATCTTCCTCATTATTCAAGCAGACTAAATCAGGCTAGAAATCAAAATTATTTTTTTAGAATAAGAGGACATCTATAAAAACAAAAAACAAACAACAACAACAACAAAAAAACAACACCAGAGAATTATGAACAGTAGTTTTACAAAATAAGAGTTAGCCTTTTCATAGTGTGAATAGTTTCATTTGGTTTTGCCCTATAGACTTGTCAAACTGAAATCATAAAAATACAAGACACAAATGAAGGGAACATACTTTATTCTTATTCCTCCACTAAGTACAACTGAATTACATATTAATTATATATTATTATTTAAACAAACATAAAATTCACTGAAAATCGGAGAGAAGAAAGGATCTTGGAAACTAAGGAATGGTATGGTGGTAAATTTCCTGACATTATTTTTCCCTCCTGGTTGAAGAACATGGCAAACTAGAAGTGTTCATGGACAGAGAGACAGACATGCGTGCGCGCGAGCGCGCACATACACACACACACACTACACTACACTACACTACACTAAACAACTACCACCACCACCACCACCATCAAAATCCCACAACAACAAACAAACAAAGCCCAAACAGAAGCCTGTTATCTTTAGCCAAATGATCAGGAAAAATGCAAGGCAGAAACATTTTTAGACAGTAATGACTCCATCCCAATCAAATGCCACAGAATAAACTGTGCTCCACACCAGCAAAAGTTGAGTGCGGAACCTAGATTTCCATCTTCATAAGGTTGTAACAAGGCACAATAATATTTCTGTTAGAGTGGTGCTGAAGAAGGTGGGTAGAGAGCCATGCTTTTCCTTCTTGTGAGCCTTCAAGAGACTTCCCAGTTCTGTGATGTCAGTGAAAATCATGTGGAAATTCCTGACATCAATTCCCACAAATAAGGGATATAATTACAGACTCTGAAGACATGAAAAAGATACTGAACATATTCTATAAACAACTCTATAAACATAAATCTGACAGTTTAGATAAAATGGATAATTTCTTTAAAAACATAAACTACCACAACTCCTTCAATGTAAATCTATTAGCCTTATTAAGGAAGTTAAATTTTTAAATTAAAAAATTCTCAAGTGTAAAAATTATTTCTTGGCAGAAGTTCAGGAAGAAAAAATATCATATAATTTTCTTTAGAGATCTCTGTTTTCCCTCTACCACACATTTGATAACAGATAATCCTTCCCCAGAAAACACTATTTTTATTTTATTTTGTTGTATTCTATCACAACTCTCTCTCTCTCTCTCTCTCTCTCTCTCTCTCTCTCTCTCTCTCTCTCTCTCTCATCTCTCTCTCCCCAAGAGAGAAATGTGAGAGAGAAACATTGGTCAGTTGCCTCCCTAATGCACCCTGACTGGAGATTGAACCTGCAAACTGGTTATGTGCCCTGACCAGGAATCAAACCTATGACCTTTTGGTGTATGGTGCTCCAACAAATTGAACCACCCTGGCCAAGGCCATGACTCTCTTTTTTAATGAAGAATTCCAAACAGATAATAGCTCAGTGGCAAGCTCCATAATATAGGCACACTCTTTAATGAAGGGTATCAAGCACTCTGGTTTATATAGGTAAGATATCTGGCTCACACTGGACATCATTGGCTAATGACTGATATTACAGATCCTGCTACCTTTTGCTTCTTGGTAAGCTCTTAAAGAATACTATATATAACTCATTAGCTTGGTATAACAACATCACAGAATTTAATTACTTTAAATACACATTTTTAGAAAAAGGTGAAAAGAGCTAGACAAAATACAAATGGGCATTAATATTAGAGAATACAAATGGATTGTCTTCCCATGTAAGAAACACTAGGTCTGCCATCTAAGCAATCTGTAACTCATTACAAATGGCAGCATATTTCACACAGAAGGTAATTTATACACCAGACTAATAGGCAATCAAGGTTTTGAGAGAAATAGATATCAATGTGCAGTGGGATAAATTCAAGGAAACCTAATTACATTTACATTAAACAATCAAATAAAGCAAACCCCAGCAGACATGCAAAAATTCAAGGACAACCTTACAGGCATGCTAGATGAATAGTAAAGTTATTTCAACATGCAAGGGAGACTCTTCTTCAAAATAATCTCTGATTGCACTTTTGATATCATGATCTATAATAAGTATACTATTTAGTTTCTGTCTTCTTTCTGTCATGGAACTCCTAAACCCTTTGAACTTTCCTACTTAATAAAACTAATAAAGGTGTCTTTTTATTCATAAGAAGCTCTTTTTGAACTACACTTGAGTTTATGTTAATACAGCAATTTTTGAAAAACTTCTTTATATACTCAGGATGGGGGCTGCTTGCTAGGAAAACCAAGTGTAATTAGAATCTTGCAACATTCAAGGCAAGTTTTGGAGACTGCAGGTTGACTTACCAAATGGTAATGATTTAATCATGTTTACCTAAGAAAGCTTCATAAAAAATCCCCAAAATACAAGGTTAGGAGAGCATTGTCATTGGTCAACAGGTAGAGATGCTAGAAGAGGTATAACCAGAGAGGAAGTAGAGGCACCCCTTCCTTCTTCAGTACTTTGCCCTATGCATCTCACAGCAGCCTTTAAAATAAATCAGCAATCTAGTAAATAAACTTGTTCTGAGCTTTGTGAACTGTTATACCAAATGATGGAACCCAAGATAGGGGTTGTGAATCTTAGATTTATAGTCAATTAGTCAGAAGCCCAAGTGACAATCTAGACTTGTAATTGATATCTGATATGAGACAGTCTTCTGGGACTGAGCCCTTAACTTGTGAGATCTGAAGCTATCTCCAGTTAGATATTATCAGAATTGAGTTAAACTGTAGGAACTCAACTGGTGTTAGAGAATTGCTTGATGTAGAAAACGCTTCAACAGATCTGGAAGTATTGAGGGTAGAGGAGAAACAGAGGAATTTTTTCTTTTAGTGTTGAACCTAAAAAGATTGCAAATTGTGCAGACTTTGTAGAAGACAATATGGGGATACCACACGTGGTATGCTCGGCACAGGGAATAATCATAACTTAGATTTCAAAAGTGAACTGAAAGGTCATTAAGACTAGCAGGAAAGTTACTCTGATGCAACACCACTGAATGTTCAACCAGAGTTTAGTTGAATGAATATTTTTGGCTGCTAAACTACTTTACAGACATACTCTATAGATAGGTAATAAGGTATAGTCTGCACATAATAATACATATGAGAAAGTTTTGGTTAATAATCAAGGATTTTCACCTGGTAGTCAAAATGACTTGCATTCGAAACCCCATGTAATTTCTTACAAGCTTGTAGTCTAAAGTAGGGATGGCAAGCTTTTATTATAAAGAATCAGATAGTAAATATTTTAGGCTTTTAAAACCACATTAGATCTCTGACACAAATTGTGTGTGTCCACAATCCTTTAAATTTGTTAACTGTTGAATAATAGGTTATGTGGTATATTAAGTCTGTGGGCTGTACTTTACCAACCCTGGTATAGGACAAATTACTTATTTTTAATGTGCCTCAGTTTCCTCATCTTATCATGTGAATAATACCTGTATTGCAAAGCTGCCTTAAATATTAAGTAAGATAAGGTTTGCAGTCTTTAAAATGAGATATCTCTTTAATAAATGGTAGTAACTGGAGTCATTATGGTAGTTGCCACAGTTAAGTAGTTTAGTTTTACATGATTATTATAACATTATTAGTATTTTATGAAAACATTATTATAATTATAAATTTGCTATTATTTTATTCTCCACAATTTTGTGGTGTTCCTCTTAAAAGCAATATGTCCATTTTGGGGGAGAAGGCAATCCATGAGAAGAGTATTCGTTAGCTCTGTCTAGTAGGTATAATAAGAAGCCCCACAAAGAGAATCAACAGATGTAATAACAAAAGTGTGAGGTCATTTACTAAAGTGCTGAGAAGAGCATGCAGTATCCTATTTCTAGTTAAGCATTCAGTGAAGGATTACATGTGATGTTGCATTCTAAGTTCATATACTCAGTAAAATATGACGGTCTTTCCTTGATCAAACTTTAATCCAGTTCTTCTGAATTCTCTTCCCAACTGTGCCTTGACTTTTGTGCATATATGTCCTACTTTTTATTGATAATTTTAGCAATAATCATGCTAAGCGGGTTTACACATAATTTCCCACCATCCATATCTGATTTGATCATCATCTTCTATCATTTCCTAGTTGATTACTTATTACCATGGCCTACTGTCAGAAAATCCTATTTTATTAGGTTAGCCAGAATCTTTCCTTACTCCTGATATTTCCTCCTGTTAATTTTCTATACACTAACCTCCCCTCACCCCTACCTCCCACACATTCTGCTCCTTGGTTATAAATCCCCACATTTTCTTGTATTTGAAGTTGAATCCCCTACTGCAAGACCCCATTGTATTAGTCTCCCTGAATAAAACTTATCTTTCTGTTCTTTAACAATTGTCATTTTTTCCTAACCAGTATCACAAATAAGATTAAAAAAGAACTGGATCAGATAGTATCTTTTTTTTAATTCAAAATTATAGAGCAGTGGACTTTATCCTATAGGAAAGGATTAAATATGATTGGATAAAGGATTTGAAGTATGGGAATCACATGGGCCTAATATATTTTGATATTGGGCAACTACATGGGCACATCACTTAACCAACATAAAAAAGGTCATTCTGTCTGGAAAGCAGAGAATAAGTTAAGCAATGCTTATACTAATAACAGTGAAATCAGCTAGTATCTAATTGGATCAAAGATTATGAGTGTCTGAAATGAAATGGAAGGGCATATGGATAGCAAAACATCATGGGCAGGATTTTTAAAATATTTTCAAGAAATAATGTTGGATTTTATCTAGTACAGGATAGAAAGATATATAGGATAAGTCCTGAGTTTCTGGCTCAGGTGCTATTGGATGACAAATCATTAATAGGGAGTCTGATAACAGAAACTGTCACAGATTAGGTAAAGAAGATACACTCAATTTTGGACACGTTGAGTCTAATGCCTACCATGGTTACTTAACTAAACATGTCTGACAGGTGGTTGTATATTCAGTTTTGAAAGCCAAAATTGAAGATAGATATTTTTAAGTCATGTCACCATAGTGAATTTTTAAACCACGAAGGTGAATAAATTTGATCAGGAGAATAGGTAAAACAAAAAGAAATGTGGGCAGTAAATATGGGGTAAAAAAATAATGTATTGTATTCAAAACCAAAATAAAGAACTAATTTTACAGTTGTGATTGGCATAAGCTATGCTAGAGAAGAAATGGTGCAAAGAAAGAAGGCATGCAGAAATTGACAGATTAACCTATTAACAATCCTGAAAACATTACAATTTAAAAAATTAGCATCCTATCTAATAAAGGAGTAATATTCAAATTGACCATACCTCCGCTACACCCACAAGCCAATCAGGAGTGAGTATGCAAATTAACCCAACCAAAATGGCTGCAGCTATGGAGTGAGCAGGAGGCTTGGGTTTCCCTGGCAATGGAGGAAGCCAAGCTTTCTACCTTCCCTGGCCTGCCTTAGCCTCCACTTAAGGCTACAAAGTTTCAATTATAGAAGACAAATAAATCCCAACAAAAATGGCTACAGCCACTGAGTGAGCAGGAGGTTTGGCTCTGCTCAAGGTTACAGAGTTTCAATTATAGAAGATAAAAAAAATCCCAGATACCAGGGCCACCCTTGGATCACTGGAGAGCATGACTAGCCTGCAAACCACCACAGGCCCCTCGCCCAGGCCACTCCATGCCCCAAGGAAACACCCACCACAATCTGGGACACCTTTCAGGGTAAACGAGCTGGTCCCCACTTGTGCACCAGGCCTCTATCCTATCTAATAAGATAATTATATGCAAGTTGACTGTCACTCCAACATAATGGGTTGTTTTGTTTTAAAATTTCTTGTATTTGTTTCCAAGAATGATCCTATATAATAAAAGCCTAATATGCAAATCGACCAAATGGCAGAATGACTAGATTCCTAGAAGAAAATTTCTCACATCAACAATGTTATTGAAAGTTGTCTAAGCTGTAAATGTGAAATTGAGCTTGGAGTAGCTGCCTCATTTGGTCAAAGATGATTGACCCCACGTGGACACAAGATGGCCAGCAGGGAAGAGTAGTAGGGAGGGACCAGGTCTGCAAGGGAGGAGAGTTGTGGGTGATTAGGCCAGCAGGGGAGGACAATTGGGAGGAACCAGGCCTGCAAGAGAAGGAAATTGGGGGTGACTGGACCTGCAGGGAAGGGCAGTTGTGGGGGAACCCAGGCCTGTAGGGGAGAGGAGTTGTGGGGGAATAGGTCTGTAGGGGAGGGCAGTTAGGGATGACAAGGCTTGCAGGGGAAGGCATTTAAAAGTGACCAGACCTGCAAGGAATGGCAGTTAGGGGCAAATAGGCTGGCAGGGGAGCAGTTACGCATCAATCAGGCTGGCAGGGGAGTGGTTAGGGGTGATCAGGATGGCAGGCAGAAGCAGTTAGGGGCAATCAGGAAGGCAGGTAGGCGAGCAGTTAGGAGCCAGCAGTCCTGGATTGTGACAGGGATGTCTGACTGCCCATTTAGGATTGGGCCTAAACAAGCAGTTGGATATCCCTCTAGGGGTCCCAGATTAGAGAGGGTGCAGGCTAGGCTGAGGGACATCCCCCCAGTGCACAAATTTCAAGCAGCAGGCCTCTAGTATTCTATATCTTCTCCAAATGCAATTTCAACATACTTTAAAGTTAATTCAGTACAAGTCCTGCAATCATAACTTATTTTAAAACATGACCCAAGGAGAAATTAGGCAGCTTGATATAGCAGGTCAAATTTCTACTCTATTGGTGCTAAGTAAAGGTGTTCTTTCTTTATCTACTAATTAGCTCACATATTTTAAAAACAACTAGGCCAAGTAGATGCAGATCTTTTTGTTAAGGCGAGTACTATTCTTTTTATTAATTACATGATTTTATTGTTTCTTGAATTGGCATGGACAAAAGAGATATTAGGATCTGTATGCCAAAATCAACATAAATTACATAAAAATCAGAAAGTTGTATTCACCATTAGATATTGATCCTTCTTAAATAATTTTATACAGAAGGACAATATACTCAGAAATGATGGTGTGCTATAAACAACAGGCAGCCTTTTCAATATATATAGCAGGCATCTTTCTAAAATATTGCGCAGACCAAAATATATGGCATGAACCTTGGGGCCACGTATAATAAATATTGAGATCATGTGGGAAAATATAGTATGACTCAAATTTGGTCTCAAGTGTTCTACATCACAACAGTCAGGCAAATGCTAGCTGGGAATCTAGCTATGTCAAAATAGTACGTACATATTTATTTTGATGCTCAGTATAATTTGATATAATTGATCCCAGCTAAGAAAAGCATCATTATCATTACCATAAGCACTTACTGAAAATTTAATTATAACACGTAGTCTTCTCCAGTCTTCATATGAATTTATTCACTTAATTCTCATAACAACCCTATGGTTTAGGTATATTATTATTATAATTGGTGAACATGAAAATGTAAAGACAGTATAAGTAATTTGCCCCAAGTATTTGCCCAATATGAAACAGTACATAGCAAAGATGGCTTGTATACATAAGTGGCATATTTTCACAGACTGTGCTTTTAACCACTATATATCACCTCCCTAATACTGTTTCTCCTCTCAATATGAAGATTTCCTAAAATATATTGTCAAGATTAGGGAACACCATAGCTCAGATATTCCAGAGGCAAAAGAATTTGTTACACCAGCAAGAATTGAGTTAGAGTGTTACAAGATATTTATCTACTTGAGGAAAAAAATTAGTTTCCTTCTCCTTTAAGGGGTATTTATTATCAGGAAAATGGAGACAGTTTGTTTAATTTTTGTCTTTTAAGAAGCAAAATTCAGTGGAATTATAAAGTTTCAGTTTATGATGGTTTGGTTAAGTGGCTGGAGTGTCGGCCTATGGACTGAAGGGTTCCAGGTTCGATTCCAGTCCAGGCCACATGTCCGGATTGTAGGCTTAATCCCCAGTAAAAGGTGTGCAGGACGCAGCCAATCAATGATTCTCTTTCAATATTGATGTTTCTTTCCTTCTCTCCATTCCTTTCTGAAATCAATAAAAATATTTTTAAAAATAAAGTTTCAACCACAGCCATTTCAAAAGTTGTGAATAATGCTTATGGGCAGTTTGGGCAGATAAGCTTAACAATTTTAGGTCTCAGAACTATAAAGAAAATCATCTAGTCTTCAAGTAATGATATTTTTGGCTTCCCATAACTTACTCTAGGTTAGAAACAAGTATTATAACTTGCCAGTTTATATAGAAACATGGAAATTAGTGATTGTTTATGCAAATGTGGAAATAAATGAAATCCATCCAAATAAGCACAAACAGAGGTTATTTATTCAGAACTTACCACAAGGCAGTCAGCCACGAACACTTGCATTTGGCAATAACTCAAAGGCACCCAGGAGACTGGGAAATATTTATAGTAGAAGAAAAAGGACAATATCATTGGTTATGGTTAAGCTCTGATTGGAGGTTAACATGTGAAGCAGGAACAAACAACTAGAGGTCAAATTTCATATAATTGTTTTGGAGAACATATTTGTCTTTCTTTGGTTGGTCTTGAGTTGGAAACTGGGGCAAAATATAAGGAAGATGGAAATCATTGACTAAGTTTGAATGTCTTGGCTGATTCCTTCAGAGATTGTGGGTCAGAATTTTACTAACATATTTGGTCTGGTCATTATTTACTTGTATATTCAATCTCATAGACAAATTTTAATTAAAAAATAAAACAGGACAGTTTTCAGAACTGTGTAGAAAAAGTCTTCAAAGGCAAGAAGGGCCACAGTGGAGGTATAATGACAAAAAGGCCAAAAGCTAACTATTTAGGAGTACAAAGCAAGAAGTCACAAGATCTGTTTTAAACTTTGGGCATGTATTTAAAAAATTGTCTGGAAGTCAGGGCTGGATGGAGCTGCCATGTTAGCTGCTGTCACCAATTCTCCCATCCTGGGCCACTTGATAGGTATAACCCCAGTACTGGTTGTTCTCAGGAGTATTATTTTACCCTCCCCTTCCACGCAAGGTTAATCCTAGATATGAGTTTATTATGGGAAGAATATAAAGAGCAGTAATAAAGTAAAATGGTAGGAGTGGTTCTGAATAGAATTTGCATGAAGCCAAAGATTAAATTGGGGTTGAAAAAATTGAAGGTAATTTGATTGGTATGAAGAGAGAATGATAAGCTGTCAAAAGTGGAGTGGGGTGGCTTTCTGTGGGTGGTAGTGGACTTGAGAGACAGGTTGTCAGAGAGCTACGATAAGCCAAATAGGCGGTAGATGACAAATAATTTTGGAGAAATTTGCTAGGGCTCCTATTAGCTCTTTAGGAACTCATAGATTTCTCTTGCATATAAAACAACATAAAAATCCATGTTTGAGGGCATGTCATATGTTAAAAATACAAAAATATTGTTACAGTTGTTTTCAATAGACAGTTATTGAGCACCCAGGCAAAGATAGCTACATATATATTATTCTTCTCTTCTAAGAACTGGGAAGCTACACATCAGTGCTTACAGAAGGTACCATCTCTCTCTATAAAACCCTAATATGCAAATAGACCGAATGGCGGAACAACCAAACAACTGGTCACTATGATGTGCACTGACCACCAGGGAATACACGTGGAACATGGCAGGCATCGGCAGCAGGTGGCAGAGCATGGACCATGGAGGGTTTTGTCCATAGTGGAATGGTGGGCAGGTGAGTCGGGGTGCCAGACCAGGTGAGGGTGCCAGTTGCTGTCATCAGGGTGAGTCTCTGGTGGTTACTGAAAATTCTTGTTCTCAGGCCCCATGGTCCCGCCTGGCATTCACACCCACTGCTGGTGTTAGAGCCCAGCCACCATTCGCACTTGTTTCAGGCGCCCAATGCCAGCCCAGATGCTCAGTGTGATTAGCAGGTGTGAGTGGCGGCTGTTTGTCCCAATCACCACTCAGGGCTTCCTTACCTCCCTCTGCTCTTGAGGGGCGATCAGGGTCGGCAGCCACCTCTTGCACCAACTGGTGGTGATGGCCCTGCTCACACTTGCTGCTGACACCGGAGCTACTGCTTGCACCTGCTGCTGGCACCCAGTGCCAGTTCCAATCACCCTTGAGGGCTTCTTCACCTCCCCCTGCAACTGAAGGGCAATTGGGGCAGCAGCCACTATTTGCACCTGCTGCTGGTGCTGGCCCCAATGGCTCTGCACCATCAGCAGCTGCGAATGGGGCTGATGCCATCACTGTATGTGAGCAGCAGCAGCGGCAGTGGAAGCCGAGCTGCAGGTTGGCAGGGGCCTTGGGGCTGGGGTGAGAGGGGTCGGGCAGGGGCTGGAGGATGGGCTGAGACCTACCCCTGTGCCCACTGCAGCCTCACAGCCCTCAGTTCATTTCAAGGTACACAAATTTATACACTGGGCCCCCAGTAAATAATAAGAACACTCATCATTCACTTAACCATTTATTATTCATTTGCAAGTAAATATTAGTACCACCTACCTCATAGAGTTGTTGTGACCTTTCAATAAATTAGTAATGTGAATTTCTGAAGAGTGCTTAACACAAAAAAAGTTGTAAAAGTACTGGCTATTCTTTTTCTTATTGTTACTATTCAATAAGCTTTAAAAACTATATAAAAGACCAAAGAAACAAAGACAAATTAGACATAAGTCCAACCAAAGAAATTCATGGCTAAGAAAGGGAATGAAGAATATAATCAAATAATTACAATACAAACTAAGTACCATAATTAAAGTTGTACACAATGCACATGGAAACAAGGAGAAAGTCACAACTAGAATATTTACCCTGGAGCATGGATACCATATTGGTGAAATTCCATTAACATTAAAATCACAAGGTTGCTTTCTGTTATATTATAAGCATCCCAGATGGCAGCTGATTAAACATGACCTGAGCGAACTTTCAAAAGGATTAATTCTGATATAAGAGATGAGTGAAGGGTTTGCTTTTTAAGTTTCTAATTTAGAAGCTCTTTAATTTCACACTAATTTAAGTCAAACTACTTTAAATTGAGACTTGTCTCAGTGGGGCTAGTCTGTATTAATTGAGTATTTGCATTCGCAGTTCATATGTGCTGCCAAGATTTTGAAGTTATTTATCTCAGTTAGTGTTCATGGAGATGAAGTTAAGAAAAGATAGAAAGTTACTGCTATTTATTAAATACAAATATATCACTTTACCCTCAAAATAATCTTATCATACAGATGTATAATCCCATTTAATAAAATAAGATGTTATATCAAGAAATTGACTAATTTCCTAAAAAATATTTTTAATAATTTACTTCAATTTAGGTATATCTAACTCTGAAGACAAAAAAAATATCCATTATGCTTCTTATAACATAACTATCAGTAATTATTGTCTAAGTTAAGACAACTAAATAATGGTCAGGTTCTTATGTATATAGTATTTAGTCATAGTTTCATGATATAGGTATATACATGTATATATTTCAAAATTAACAAAAATCATCTAAATGATTTGGGGAAATGGTTTTTGATAAAACAAAACAGAAATTCTTAATAAAAATATAAGCAACTAAGAATAGAACAGAACTTCCTTTGTCTGATAAAATATATTTGTCAAAATCTATAGCAAAATGTATTTAATGAAAATATTAAAAACATTTTCTTTAAAATCAGATAGAAGACAAGAATGTTATCATTATTTCTACTAAAATTTTTACTAGAGATCTAGTAGTTAGATTATCACCATGATAAATTTATTTAAAATGAAATTATATCTCCATAAAGAATAAGGTATCACTTATATTACAATTATATTATTTTCCCTCAAATTGATAAATTGATATATTGAATCAATGCAATGTATTTAAAAATTCCAACAATTTTTTTCTGAAACTTGACATATTTTTAAAACAATGGTAGGAAGCTTTCTCTAAAATCCTCTCATACAAAAAGAGTTGCTCAAAGAAAAGCATAATTTCTGGTATATATATATATATATGTGTGTGTGTATGTGTGTATCAGCATACAAAGAGGAAATAAGGCAATGTTGATGAGCTTTGAGAATATCAAGCTAAGCAAAATAAGGCAGTCAGAAAAAGCTAAGAACCCTATGATTTCACTCATATGTTGGATATAAAAATGAAACTCATTCCGAAACCGGTTTGGCTCAGTGGATAGAGCGTCGGCCTGCGGGCTGACGGGTCCTGGGTTAGATTCCAGTCAAGGGCATGTATCCTGGTTGCTGGCATATCCCAGTAGGGGCTATGCAGGAGGCGGCTGGCCGTTGTCTCTCTCTCATCGAAGTTTCTAACTCTCTATCCCTCTCCCTTCCTCTCTGTAAAAAATCAATAAAATATATTTTTAAAAAGGTTATGATTTAAAAAAAAATGAAACTCATACATACAGACAATAGCATGGTGGTTACCAGAGGGAAGGGTGTGTGTGGTTAGTAAAGGGTAGAGGGGGCCAAGTATAGAGTGATGGAAGATGATTTGACTTTGGATGGTGGGCACACATGCAATATGAAGATTATGTATCATAGAAATGTATAATTGAAACCTATATAATTTTTAAACCAATGTCACTTCAATAAGTTTAATTTTTAAAGAAGGAGAAAAATACATAAAGCACAGAAAAAGGATAAAAAAGAAAAATAACCCACAGTCTCTGTGGGGGGCATCTGTAAAGGAAAAAGAACAAGGCTTACAGCTTTTACCCTCACAAATTATGCAGCTGTAAGGACTTAAGTTGTTTTAATCTTCTCTCTCCATACCACTGGTTTTCTTGACCTTGTAAAAGTCACTCAGTATCTGTTCATATATCTGTGAAAACAAGGGCAATGATCTCTTCTTTATGTGGATCCTTTGGGATACTTTAGTGACTTTAATATCTAATACCAACTACTATTATGTCCATTGCCTTTGTTCCCAAAACTCACACCACTGACCTAATAATGGACAAAATGACAGCTATGTCTATAGCCACTTGCAACAAAAGACTCTCCATAGCCTCATATTGCAGTATAATGAAGATAAATTATAAGTGGGTAGAGAGCAGCAACTATCCACAGAGGATCTGAGAATGGAATGAAAAGAACAGTCTTGATGATGTCCTTATAAATGTGCCACTGTCCTAATGGGAGAGAAAGCATGCTTCCTAGTTAATTTTCTATATTAGTGTAATGAAAAGAAATAAACAATCTGACAGTAGGTTCATTTGGCTAATGTTTCAGTGAGAAGACATGGCACAGCTCCCACTAAAAGGGGTTAAAGGTGGACAAAAATACATATAATTCTAAGTAGTCCTTTTGGCATTTAAAAAGCACAGAGTAGGGATGCTAAGGATAGTGGTTTTGGGATGAAACCAATTATTTATAGGTTGTTTCTCCTACCAGACTTTTATTTCTGCAAAATATTTTATTTTAATAAACCTGAATTATATGTAGAGCATCAAGTCTAGACTCACACGTCCCATTGCTATGAATAGCTCCCCAGGCAGTCGAATAAATGTCCATTTTTTTTATGGATGCTCATTCTGCCCATTTTCAAAACGTAAGAGTGAGTGTTCATTATTCAAACTAAATAGCAACCATTCAACCTAAAGACCAACTTCTCTTAAAAATCTGACAAGCAACAAATGAACATAATATAAATACATAGTAAATGCCTGACTTTGCTTATAGACTGGAAAAGCTGCTGACTCCTAGCATAAATGCCCTACATTTTAGCCATAGAATGACTGGTTAAAGGATTGTATTTATTAGGTCTAAACATTACCGATCCACTGGGAGTACAAGATTGGTTGTAAAGTATTTATATGACATATTTTTCTAAAATGCTCTGCAATCAGCTATTCCTGACAATGACTCTCTGAGAATTGTGAGGTGGGTTACTACCTGCTCAGTGCTGCTACATTGGAAGCAGGTATGGAAAACACCTTTCAGAAAATTACCCAGGGCGATCATTTAGGGCAGGAATTGGGCTGAGATAAAGATATACTTGTACTGTACTAGATCCACAATCAATTCATTGACCAAACCCTTCATTTGAAAAAACACTTACTGCTTCTTGTTCTTTTATTTTTTCTTCTTTAAACCACCGAATTTGCAAGACTATTTCAGGCAACTCTCTTTGTGTAATAGTTATGAAAAATTAAAGATATCAATTATCTATAAACTGATTCTTTTTTACAGATTAGCCACGATGACCATGAGTAAGAAGCATGGCATTATGGAAAGAAGACAAAATTTGAAGTCACGCCTAACTCTGCTATTCATAAAGAGATTTGATTGGTCAAACAACTCACTTTCTTTTTGCTTATCGGGACAAAAGAAAAAAGAAGAGAGATTTTGAACAATTGATTTCTAAGATGCTTTCTTTCTGGCCCAAAAAGTCAATAATTTTACATACTTCATGTTCATATAATGGTAAATTAAAAAATTATATTTTTCTCTGATTACCTTCTGGGGAAAAAAATCTTAGACTATCTAATACTTACACCTGTACTAGTATTTTAATTATTGTCTATTTGGCAACATGATTATATATAGGCTTAAAAAGTCCCTGGTATTGACTATCACTGGACTGCTATAACAAATTCATATCGATAGGAGAGAATGACATACCAACACAGGTAGCTAACAAGGAACTCGATAACACATGATGCATTCATTGTACATGCTATTTAAAACTAAGTAAATAACATGTGCCACCATGCTGTTGTCTGTAATGTTATTTAAAACTTACTTTGTTTAGCATAAAAATTGGTACATGGTCATATTTAAATATTCTAGTTCCTTAGTTGCCTAACAGTAATTCAGACTAAGGTGATGGATGCTGCAGGCTGTTGCTAAGATTTTCAGCTATGTAGGGTAAAATGCCAACACCCTTGAACAAGGTATTTAGAAGGTTTAGTTGGTCATTAACACTTGATTGAAAATTAATTTATGTGGCTTACTAATCTGACTATACAGGAATGGGCCACAAATATGTGACAGTGTGATGAGCAATATAATGAAAGCTTTACATATAGAGTCGCATTTAGGAGAGCAAGTATGGATAACAAGCAAGAGTGGGTGATGCTGGTGAGGAAGTGTTTCCATAATCCTAAGATTGATGCCAAGATAAGGAACATAGAAAAATAGAATAATGTTCAATATTCTTGCATTCTTTTTTCAATATTGCCTTTAGTTGCTCTTGGCATCATTAAACATCATCTGGGAAATTGAATTATTGGTGCCAGTTTTTCACTCTCCAGTTTGAAAATTGGGCATCCATAGACTTGCCATGTCATGATAAAATTGCACACACTTTCACTTTGGGCTTGGCTTTGTGACTTGTTTTAGTCAATGGGATGTTAGTGAATGTGACACTAACAGAGACTTGATTATAATTGCTCATTTTGACTTGCCTTTTACACTTGATACTTTGTTAAGAGAAAAATATACACCAGTTAGCCTCTGACCAATGATGAATTAGAGGCATATGGACACAAGCTGCTGCTTGCAGTCAAGCACAACAAACCTGTAGCCAAAAGCAGTGCCATAAAGCTGCACAAGGGAACCAGCCTAGGCTAGCAGGACTGAAATTGGCTTGCAAATCTACAGTAGAAAGTGCCTACTGTTTTAAAATATATTTGTATTGATTTCAGAGAGGAAGGGAGAGAGAGAGAAAGGTAGAAACATCAATGATGACAGAAAATCATTGCTTGGCTGCCTCCTGCATGCACCTACTGGGGATGGAGCCTGCAACCAGGGCATGTACCCTGACCTGAAATCAAACTCTGATCTCCTGGTTCATACATAGGTCAACGCTCAACCACTGAGCCATGCCTGACAGGCAAGAAAGTGCCTACTGTTATGAAACATTGATTTTGGTGTTTGCTTTGTTGTTGTTGTTTCATGGTATTATTACTGTGAGAAATAATAGTAAACCATTCTTTAGTAGTGCTTTCTCCCTTTTTCAGAATTTTTATTTTTTAATAAAAAATAATACATACATACAACAAAAATTAGAAAGTAATTTTGTATATTTTAACCATATCTAAAAACATAGGTAACAAGTATTTTTTTCTGTATTTGCTCAATTTCTTGGGTCATATATTTCAGAATCTTACACTACAGTAGTAATTATACAATGTATAATGTCATGTTAACTCAATTTCAAGGAAGACATCCTTTTTTTATTGTGTTACATGTATACATATCTCCCCATTGCCCCCCTCCCTCCTAGGCAAACCCCAACCCCCCAGTGTCTATGTTCATTGGTTATGCTTATATGCATAGATACAAGTCCTTTGATTGATCTCTTATCTACCCCACCTCTCCTTAACCTTCCTGCTATAATTGCACAGTCTGTTTGATACTTTACTGCCTCTGTATCTATCCTTTTGTTCATCAGTTTACAATGTTCTTTATTATCCAAAAATGAGTGAGATCATGTGGTGCTTCTCCTTCATTGACTGGCTTATTTCACTAAGCATAAGGCTCACCAGTTCCATCCAGGTTGCTGCAAATGGTAAGAATTCCTTCTTTTAAATGGCAGCATAGAATTCCATTGCCTAGATGTACCACAGTTTTCTGATCCATTCATCTGTTGACGGGCACCTAGGCTGTTTCCAAATTGTAGCTATTGTGAAGTGTGATGCTATGAACATAGGGGTGCATAAATCCTTTCTGATTGGTGTTTGTGATTTCTTAGGATAAATTCCTAAGAGTGGGATTGCTGGGTCAAATGGGAGATCCATTTTTAGTTTGTTAAGAAAACTCCATACTGTTCTCCACAGTGGTTACACCAGTCTGCATTCCCACCAACAGTGCACAAGGGTTCCTTTTTCTCCACATCCTCGCCAACACTTGTCATTTGTTAATTTATTGATGATTGCCATTCTGACAGGTGTAAGATGGTATCGCATTGTCAATTTGATATGCCTTTCTTGGATAATTAGTGACTTTGAATATGTTTTCATGTGTCTCTTGGCCTTCCTTCTGTCGTCTTTTGAAAAGGTTCTATTTAGGTCCGTTGCCCATTTTTTTATTGGATCGTTTATCTTCCTTTTATTAAGTTGTAAAGTTGGCTGTAGATGTTGGAGATTAAACCTTTATCAGTGATACTATTTGCAAATATGTTCTCCATACAGTGCTCTTTCTTGTTGTTTTGTTGATGGTTTCTTTTGCTGTGTAAAAGCTTTTTACTTTGATGTAGTCCCATTTGTTTCTTTTTCTTTAGCTTCCATTGTCTTTGGAGCAGTATCAATGAAGAAGTTCTTTCAGCATATGTCTGAGATAGTGCTGCCTGTGGATTCCTCTAATATTTTTATGGTTTCCCTTCTAATGTTTAACTCCTGTATCCATTTTTAGTTTATTTTTGGATTTGGTGTAAGTTGGTGGTCCAGTTTCATTTTTTTGCATGTATCTGTCCAATTTTCCCTACACCATTTGTTGAAGAGGCTATCTTGGCTCCATTGTATGTCCATGCCTTCTTTGTCAAATATTAGTTGAGCATAGTGGTTTGGGTGGATATCTGGTTTCTCTATTCTATTCCATTGGTCTATATGTCTTTTCTTGTGCCAGTACCAAGCTGTTTTGAGAACAGTTGATTTGTAATATTGCTTGAAATCTGGTATTGAAATCCCACCTACTTTATTCTTCTTTCTTAGAATTGCTGTGGCTATTCGTGGTCTTTTTTTGTTCCAGATGAATCTATGAAGAATTCTTTCTAGGTATGTGAAATATGTCGTTGGTATTTTAATAGGTAGTGCATTGAATCTATAGATTGCTTTGGGTAGTATGGACATTTTAATGATGTTGATTCTCTCAATCCATGAGCATGGTATGCTCTTCCATCTATTAACATCTTCCTATATCTCTTTTTTCAGTGTCCTGTAGTTTTCTGCATAAAGGTCTTTTACCTCTTTAGTTAGGTTTATTCCTAGGTACCTTAATTTTTTAGTGTGATGGTAAATGGGATTGCTTTTTTAGTCTCTCTTTCTGTAATTTCACTATTAGTGTATAGAAATGCCACAGATTTCTGGGCATTAATTTTGTATCCTGCTACATTGCCAAATTCATGTATTAAGTCAATTAGTTTTGGGATGGAGTCCTTCGGGTTTTTCATGTACAGTATCATGTCATCTGCAAATAAGGACAGCTTTAATTCTTCTTTTCCAATTTAGATGCCTTTTATTTCTTCTTCTTGTTTAATTGCAATGGATAATACTTCCAGTACTATGTCGAACAGGAGAGGTGGGAGTGGGCATCCCTGTCTTGTTCCTGTTCTTAGGGGAAATGGTTTCAGTTTTTACCCATGAGTATGATGTTAGCTGTGGCTTTATCATATATGGCTTTTATGATATTGAGGTATGATCCTTCTATTCCCACTTTGCTGAGAGTTTTTATCAGGAAATACTGTTGGATTTTGTCAAATGCTTTTTCTGCATCAATTGATATGACTATGTGATTTTTATCTCTCAATTTGTTTATGTGATGTATCATGTTTATTGATTTGCGGATAATGTATCATCCCTGCATTCCTGGGATGAATCCTACTTGGTCATGGTGTATGATCTTTCTGATGTACTGCTGGATCCTATTTACTAGAATTTTGTTGAGGATTTTGGCATTTATGTTCATTAGAAATATTGGCCTGTAATTCTCTTTCATTGTGTTGTCTTTATCTGGTTTTGGTATTAGGGTGATGCTGGCTTCATAGAAGGTGTTTGGAAGTGTTCCTTCTTCTTGAATGTTTTTGAATAGTCTGAGGAGTTTAGGTTTTAATTCTTCCTTGAATGTTTGGTAAAACTCTCCTGTGTAGCCATGTGGACCCGGGCTTTTATTTGCTGGAAGCTTTTTGATGACTGCTTCAATTTCTTCCATAGTTATTGGAGATGTTCAGATTCTTTGTGATTGAGTTTTGGAAGGTTAAATTTTTCTAGGAATATGTCTATTTCTTGCAGGTTGTCTAATTTGTTGGAATAGAGTTGTTCATAGTATTTTTTAACAATCCTTTGTATTTTTGCGGGGTCTGTGGTTATTTATCCTCTTTCATTTCTGATTTTGTTAATTTGGGTCTTCTCTCTTTGCTTCTTGATGAGCCTGGCTAGAGGTCCATCAATCTTGTTTATCCTTTCAAAGAACGAGCTCTTGGTTTTGTTGATCTTTTGAATTGTTTCTTTGGTCTCCAAGTTGTTTATCTCCGCTCCGATCTTTACTATTTCCATCCTTCTGCTTACACTGGGCTTTTCTTGTTGCTCTCTTTCTAGTTTTTTGAGTTTTAGGGTTAGGTAATTTATTACCATTGTTTCCTGTTTTTTGTAGTAGGCTTGTAGGGCTATGAACTTCCCTCTCAAGACTGTTTTCACTGTGTCCCATAAATTGTGTATTGTTGTGTTGTCATTGTCATTTGTTGTCATGATGTTTTTTATTTCTTTCTTGATCTCTTTGGTTACCCAGTCGTTGATAATAGCATACTGTTTAGTCTCCATGTGTTTGATTTCTTTCTATTGTTTTTATTATAGTTGATTTCTAGTTTTATGCCACTGTGGTCTGAGAAAATGCTTGATATGATTTCTATCTTCTTGAATTTGAAGAGACTACTCTTATGACCCAACATATGATCTATCTTTGAAAATGACCCATGTGCACTAGAGAAGAATGTATATTCTGTGGATTTGGGGTGAAATGTTCTGAAGATGTCAATTAATTCCATCTGGTCTAGTGAGTCATTTAGGATTGATGTTTCTTTCCTGATTTTTTGTTTAGAGGATTTGTCCAGTGGTGACAGTGGGGTATTAAACTCTCTACTATGATTGTATTGCTGTCAATCTCTCCCTTAATATCCTCCAGGAGTTTTTTTTATGTATTTAGGTGCTCCTATATTGGGTGCATATATGTTTACTAGAGTTATTTCTTCTTTTTAGATTGTTCCCTTTAGTATTATGAAGTGGCCTTCTTTATCTCTTGTTATGTCTCTCACTTTGAGATCCAATTTGTCAGATATAAGTATTGCAACCCCTGCTTTTTTTTCATTTCCATTTGCCTGAAATACTATCTTCCATCCCTTCATGCTCAATCTTTGTGCATCTCTTTTCCTGAGTTGGGTTTCTTGCAGACAGCAGATATATGGATCATGTTTTCTTATCCAATCAGTTACCCTATGTCTTTTGATTGCAGCATTTAATCCGTTTACATTTAAAGTTATTATTGATAAATACTTATTTGTCACCATTTTTAGTCTTTACCCCTGAGTTCCTTCTTCGCTTCCTATTTCTTTTTATTACAGCAGACACTTTAACATTTCTTGCATTGCTGGTTTGGTGGTAATATATCCCCTTAGTCCTTTTTTGTCTGTGAAGCTTCTGATTTCACCTTCAATTTTGATTGAAAGTCTAGCAGGGTACAGTATTCTTGGATTCAGACCCTTCCTTTGCATGACTTTGTATATTTAATTCCATTCTCTTCTGGCCTAATGAGTTTCTGTTGAGAAATCAGTAGCTAGTCTTATAGGGGTTCCTTTTTAGGTAACTTTCTGTTTCTCTCTGGCTGCTTTTAAGATTCTTACTTTGTCGTCAGTGTTTGCCAATTTAATTATAATGTGTCTTGGTGTCGATTTGTTGGGGTTCATTTTGTTTGGGATTCTGTGAGCTTCTTGGATTTGTGTGTGTTTTTTCTTTCCTATATTGGGGAAATTTTCTGTCATTATTTCTTCAAACAGGTTCTCTAATCCTTGCTCAGTTTCCACTCTTTCTGGAACTTCAATTATGCGGATGTTGTTTTCTTTCATGTTATCCCAAAGTTCCCTTAGGCTCTCCTCTTGCTTTTTAACTTTTTTTTCTAAAAGCTGCTGTACTTGAGTATTTTTTCCTACCATGTCTTCTAGCTCACTGATGTGGTCCTCTGCTTCTTCTAGTCTACTTTTGATGCTTTCTATTTAGTTCTTTATAGCAGTGATGTCATTTTTCATTTCTTCTTGATTATTCTGCATTTCTTCTTGCTTCCTCTGCATTTCTTCTTGCTTCTTCCTCATTTCCTCTTGGGTCTTCTTCATTTCCTCTTGGCTCTTACTCACATTGTTGATTTTGTCTTCGATTCTTTTCATCCACCTTATGATCATTTCTCTGAACTCTTTCTCTGGCAGGCTTATTTCTGCTTCTATTTTGTTTACTTCCTTTTCTGGTGAAATCTGCCTTTCTCTCTTATGTGGGCTGTTTCTTTTTCTGCCCATGGTCTTTCTTCTCTGGGTGTCTGGTTATGTAGTTCTCTCTCCTACATAGATTCAAAGGCACAAACTACAACATGACCAAGTACAATACACAAGGCACTGAATAGATATGTATTCAGGATGTTAATAATCACGAATAAGGTGACCACTAATGAAAGACAAATTAAGGGTACATAGAGAAAGAAGAAGAAGAAAATGAGTAAAAAAGGAAAGAAATGCCAAATTCAAATTGGGAGAGGGAGAATATATAAATAAATGAACAAAAAAATAAAATAAAATAAAAAGGAGAAAAAGAAGAAGAAAAAAGAAAGAGAGAAAAGTCAGAGAGAAAAGAAAGAGGATAAGAGAGAAAAGAGAAACAAAATATAGTTGTCAGGAGAAAACACCAATAGAACAGTCACTAATCCCAACAAATGCCGGCAACTAGTACCTGGAGATTAATTCAAACTCTAAATAACAACTGGTATTGAGGGAGGTGAGGGAAAAGTGAGGAAAAAAATCAAACCAAAACAAAGCAAACAGAAAGCAAAATAAAACAAGTAGAATAAGCTAAACAATCTCACCAAAAAAAGTACAAAAAATCGATATAATCACCTTTCAGGCAAACAGCAACAAAAGGACATAGAGAAAAACAACTTTTTATTTAGCAAAGACAAGAAGAGAGAGTTTTGTATGGACTTGGAGTAGGGGATTTGAAATTAGATATATAAGTGGGGTGAAATTTTAACTAGGTAAAGAGAAAGAATAGGGAGAATCTAAAGTGAGAAAAGGGAAAGTGAAAACAAGACAACAAAATGGGGAAAGTTAGGAGGACAGTGTTGACATAAAGGTAGAGTTGAGATAGAGTAAAATTATGCTAAAGGAAAGATGAAAATAGAATATAGAACTCTAATCCCAAAGTAAAATAAAGGGAAAACAAAATGACACTTGTTTTTTTCCAGAAAGGTAAAATAATAGTAGTAATAATAATACTAGTTGAAAACAAAAATGTAATAATTAAAAAGGTAAAATCAATTGAGGAGGAAACAATAAAATAGTTTTTTAATTAAAATATGCAAAAATGAAAAAATATAAAATAAAATTTAAAAATTAATAGAAAGAAAAAAAATAGAATGGTCATTTACTTCCACTATTTTTCTCCTTG
>JAAGEH010000041.1:22365149-22419130 GCA_011751065.1 Lasiurus cinereus | reverse complement strand
GGGTATTGAAGTTCCCTGTGTTCCACTGCAGAGTTGTGTTTTAATCTATTTATTCTTTTGTGGTTATGCGAGAGTCAATTTTTAAGTCATACACTGGGTGTCAGTGTTTTGGAATTGACCTCTGAGACTAAGTACAGGACCTCTCTAGGCTGTGCTCAGATCCTGCTACCCTGTGGTTCTCAAAACCGGTTTATGGGGATTTTGCAGCTGGGACACTGTAATAACTTTCAGGCTGTCCCTCTGCCTCAGGTCAAAATGAGTTGTTTTCCAGAGCTCCCCTCTGTCAACAGCTCTGAGAGTTTGCTTCCACACTTAGGGATCACACCCTGCCCCACATCCGCGGACCTCTCCAGAAGCAGCTTTGCCGCAGCCCGGTTTCCACAGTGTGCGTGTCTCTGTTCTGCGGGACAGGAGACCTCACCTTATCCCAGGCGAAATCTGACCTTTCTGTGTGCCGTATGGATCTCCTGTAAGTCTGCTTGTCTGCGCTGATTGGAGAGCGGTGTTCTGGGTCCCCAGCTGTTTGGTGGGTGCTTCAGCCACAGCTTTCAGACCGTGGCAGACATCCACCTCCCTCTGCAAGATGGCTTGGTCTCCGCAATCGCGCTGGTGGCTCTGACAGACAAAAACCCCGTGGCAGTGGGGCTTCCTGGCCAGGCGAGCCTGGTCCAGCAGACCCCCACCTTCTCCTGGAGGATAGCTGACTCTTGCCAACAAACACTCCCAGTGTGACTCAGCTGCTCTCTCTCCCTCTGCCCAGAGACAAATCTCCAGATGCGTCTGTCTACACCACCTCCATTTTTCCTCCTCTGGGTAACAAGTATTTTGATTTAAATGAACATAAAAAGAAAATAAGATGGACATTATGTCTATAAAATAAGTTCATATTAATTAATTTTCCACTCACAAATAATTGACTTTGTACTATAAGGATCTGCAAAGACATATCAGAGCTCATGATAGACTTGAGAAGAAAAAAAAAGTCCTTATATGTGGACTAATTTCAAGTAAGTTAGTAAAGATTTTATTTGTTAGAGTTTTTAAACTGAAGAAAATAGTTGGGTTAGTTACTAAATGTAACTAAGTATTGACAGATTTTGTGTATACTTGAAAATATAATCCTATAAAAAATTCTGATAGATGGAGAAAAAGACATCTGTAAACTCTCAGAAATGAGACCCTACAGTTAAAAATAATTTTTTAAATTATATTTACAGTTATAATTCACATTGATTTATTTTTATTAAATTTTAACTTTGCTTAGGTGTGCAAGCTTTATTTTAAATTTATAATTTTAATTAGAGCTATTGTTTACAATATATTTGTGATGAGTTTTTTTTTATTCTCTGAGTTTGCCAGACCACATGAAATCAAATCATCTCACATCAAGTGGTCAGTGATAAAGAATAAAAAATATGTCCCATAAATATCTAGAAACCAAATTGTATGTTTTAAAACCTCCAAGTGATACACTGATGGAAACAATACTACTTTCAAGTGCACCATTTATTGAAGTGTTACCAAATGCCAGGCATTGTGATGAGCATTCTCTATACATTACTTCATTTAATTATTACAACAATACTCTAATTTGCTGTATTGATAGTCACATTTTGAAGTTGAAATAAATGAAGGCAAAATTATCTCTTTTTTTCTTAAATCTGTAAGGCCATATTGAAGCAAAAATGTTCTGATTTCTTCTATCAACATGTGGGAAATATGATCTATTGAAAAACAACGGATTTACATAAGTGACTGCTGCTTAATATTAGGCCATCATGGAATAGAGTAGAGATTGCAGTGACCCTACCTCCCACCACTGTCACCATTGACATTATAGTAAAGATTTTCCAAGTATCTGTCAACCCCTCTAATAAGTAGAGACTCAGCCACATTTTTCCTTGTTTGTTAATGATTAATGGTGTTAAATGGAACAGCACTGAAAATCTTGTTAACATCAAGATATATTTAATCTATTGCTTCTCTTTGATCTCCAAAGACACTGTGACATATAAGGAAATTAGATTAATCTGACATGATTCATTCTTTATACAGTCTTATTTATTACTTCCAAGTACAAGGTAGTTGGTGTTCACCTAGCTGTTGCCAATTGATTTTTGATGATAAATTCTACCTTCTTCCTCTTCTTTTTTTTGGCACTAAAATTTAGCTAAAATGTATCACTACTTTGTGATCTATATTGTGGGTTGGGAAAGGGATACAAATATACTCAATGGCATAGATCTGTGTTAGCAATGATCTGCAAATTTAATTTCTTGATTCTCTAAGTTTAGAAACTAAAAAAAAGACGTGCCTCATAATTCAATTAATGTCTCAATTATCAGAGGTTGTTGATCACTAGGAACAAAATATAAATTCAATTCTAATTTTTGACTCATTTAAATTTACTTTCTTTTACTCTGGTTCAAGTGAAGTATTACTTTTCTTTTTCTACTTACAGTTTATGAAATAACTAGAGGCCCAGTACACAAAATCCGTACACTTTGGGGGGGGCATCCCTCAGTCCAGCCTGCCCCCTCTTCCAGTATGGGAACCCTTGGGGAGTGTCTGACTGCCAGCTTAAGTCCTGGAAGTGGGCTTAAGCTGACAGTTGGACATCCTTAGTGCTGCTACAGAGGTGTAAGAGGCTCCCACCACTGCTGCTGCACTCACCAGCCATGAGCCCTGCTTCTGGCTGAATGGCGCTCCCTGTGTGGGAGCGCAGTGACCACCAGGGGCAGCTCCTTCGTTGAGTGGGATTGGGCCAAAACTGGCTCTCCCTCATCCTCTGAGGGGTCCTGGATTGTGAGAGGGCACAGACTAGGTTGAGGGACCCCACCTATAAACGATCAGGGCAGGGGAGGGACACAGGAAGTTGGCCAGCAGGGGAGGGGCTGCAGGAGGGCTTGAGGGCATTTCCAGCCCATCTTGCTCAGTCCTGATTAGTCCTACCCCAGCAATGAGCTTATCTACTGGTTGAAGCGTCTCCCCCTGGTGGTCAGTGCAAGTCATAGAGACTGGTCGACTGGTTGACTGCCCCCGGGTGGTAAGTGCACATCATAGTGAGCAGTTGGGTGGCCTTAATATATCATTAGCATATTAGGCTTTGATTGGTTGAACAGATGACTGGACACTTAGCATATTAGGCTTTTATTATATAGGATAAACAAAAATAACATGCAAAAAGTTTTGCTTTTTGAATATTCTCACTATGAGTGGATATTTTATTTCTATTGGATTTCTAGCCACTTGGGCAACAGTATATGCCATCACTTTCATGTAGCCACTCTCTGGATATCAGCTAATTTTCTAGGAGAAGTTTCCTTACCAGAACTTATGGAAACAAAATTTCTTGAAGATCAAGCATTCTAGGAAGAAGAAAATATGACCTAAAATAATAGTGAATGATATTTAAGTATTTAAAAAGCAGAAAATGAAACAGAGAAGTGCAATTATATCTCAGGAGTGGAGTATGTAGGGGTTTGGGGACAGGTAATGAGGATGAACAGTACCTACATGTTTTGTTTTTTTTTAATATATTTTATTGATTTTTTACATAGAGGAAGGGAGATGGATAGAAAGTCAGAAACATCAATGAGAGAGAGACATCGATCAGCCACCTCCTGCACGCCCCTCACTGGAGATGTGCCCGCAACCAAGGTACATGCCCCCGACCGGAATCGAACCTGGGACCTTTCAGTCTGCAGGCCGACGCTCTATCCATTGAGCCAAACCGGTCTCAGCAGTACCTACATGTTTTGCCATCTCTCCTGCTCCCCACCAGAAACACATTCAGGATGTTGTTTCCAAGTTGCTTCTAAATGATTCATTGTTAATATATTCCTCAGGCTGCCTCCTGTCAGTCAGGACTGTTGATATAATACCTCCTAATTTAAATTAAATACTTTTTTTTGATATTTCACAACTTTAATAGACTTTTTTAACTATCCTGTACAAATTGAAAATGCCATTTTCAGGTATAAATGTACCTTAGATAAGTCTGAGCACTGTCCAGGCGAGGTCACAATATGGACAAGATGCCAGGGAATGCCAGGGACCACAGTCAAACACTCAGAAACCCCAGAGCCAGCAGGAACAGTTCACTTTGAAACCAGGGCTTTGAAGACACACATAAGGAGAGCTGTGACCCTTCCCAGTCCTCCCCACAGAGGGGTCCACAGGGTTCTGCTCACATCCCCACCTGGTGGAGGCTGAGAGATCCACAGTCAGGGCGTCCCTTCCATACAGGGGCAGCCTCCACCTCGTCCTGGTCAAGTTATTAGGTCTCCATCACAAACATGATTTCAGAAACTTGAGGATAGGCAGCAGCATGCATCACAAGTCTTCACAGCACAGAAGAACAAATAAATAGGAGGATGAAGCACATGAGCTCCATGGGTGCACAACCCCACCATCCCCTGGAAGAAAATAAACCAAAGAATGAACACTCTGGGAGGAGGGACCCTACTCTACAGCTCCTCTCAGACACACAAACCTGGCAGCTGGAAAGGAAGCATGTGGTGTCTTCAAAAGAAAGATCAGAGCAGACCCCAGCCAGATAGTGCAATTGATTAGAGCATCTTCCTCGCCAAGGTTAGGGCTCCAGCCTGGGTCAGGGCACATACAAGAATCAATCCACGAATAAGAATCAACTGATGAATGCATAAGAGGGGGAACAACAAATTGATGTCTCTCTCTCTCTCTCCCTTCCTCCCTCTCTATGTCTAAAATAAAAATAAAATAAATTTTAAAAAGAATGAAAGTAAAAGCTCCCAGATAACTGCTCTCCAGTGATCTTCTACCCCTACCCCAGGTCATCTATGTGCCCCCCTAGCCACCCCAAACATGGGCCTGGGAAGTTCTACAGAGTTGCATCCAAGGCTGCACCTGGGACCTAGTGGGTGCTGGAATTAAACCTCCTACTTCTGAAATGTATTTAAGTTGCCAATGAACAGGTTAATAGGGGGAAAAGGAAAAGTTAATAAGAAACGTGAAGGCCATGAAACAGGTTAGGCATGAGCACTGGCAGTAGGTGGTCCTTGGGGTATGAAATAGTGTAAATTGAAAGTGTTTGGTACAATACAGGTGAGGCAAAAATTGAGAGTTATGTGAAATACCGAGCTTATTCTTGTATTACTGGTTAGTAATTATTGTGTTATTTTCCATAGGAATAACTGTAAACCTACTTTTGCCCTTGCATTTGTTGAATATCAATATAGCATCCTAATGATATATTTTTTTAAATTCTTATTTATTCACAGATAAGAAAAAGCTAAAGGAGTTCATCAATACCAAACCAGATTATATGAAATGCTGAAAGGTACTCTTTAGGAAGAGGAAGAAAAAGGTAAAGATAAAAATTATGAACAACAAATACATATCTATCAACAAATGAATCTAAAAATCAAGTGAATTAAAAATCTGATGAACAGAATAAACTGGTGAATATAATAGACTCAGGGGCATAGAAAGGGAGTGGACTTACAATTCTCAGGGGAAAGGGGTGAGGGGGGTGCAGAGAGAGACTGGACAATAATTATATACCTAGGGATGAAGACAATGAGGGGGGAGGTAAGGATATAGGAAGGGTGGAGGGGAGTTATGGGGGGAAAAAAGAGAAACAAATGTAATAATTTGAACAATAAAGATTTATTAAATTAAAAAAATAAATTAATCTGAAAGCTTGAAAAAAATTCTTATTTCTTGTTTATATTTCTGATTATATCCTAATGTAATATTCTTTTCACTCCCTCATCTTTTAAAGAAAAAGCTCCTTTGTATCTATTTAGTTGTATACTGTTTCCTACACTTCTGACACATGGATTCCTGAGGGCTGGAATGTTTTCTCATCCAGCTATTGATAGTTTTTAAGGGTTGTCTGAGAATCTTTGATATCTCTCTGGATATCTCCTGTGATCTCCATTAGCCTCTGAAATTCACTTTCTATCACAGCACATTGAAAATGTCTAATAGTCTGTAAAGTGCACAGAATGACATCAAGTTGAAGCAACAAAGAGAAAGGAGCTCCATAATGAAAAACCCTGCTTCGGGAGTTCAAAGCCCTTTTATGCATTCAGCTGACTATTAATAGAGACGCTCTCTTCTACTAGAGTGTTAGAAGCAGCTTCTGAAGAATTTGCAGAGGTAGGCTCATTATTTCTAGCAAAAGGAGCTAGGCACATTGAAAAGACACACAAAGTGGTTTTATTATCACATGTTACAGTTTGTGCCCAATAACCATGGAAGAAAACACATAATCATTTCTTTGAGGTCAATGAAATCTTGGTGGTTAAAATGATGAAATAAATAAAACTATACCATACCCTGAATATTATTGTTTTTTGTAGCTTAGAAATATTAACTTTATTTTCTAACATACACACACAAAAGAAACATAAATGCCACTGATATGTATACTTTTTGGAAAAAAGAGGAAAAATTATATTACTTTATTAGATCTTACAACTCTAATATTTGCCATTTAAACTTGTTTTCTATAGCTTAGTAATTTTTTCTCAGTGTATTGATTTATATTTTCTCTTAATTTGGGTGATTATAATTTTAACCAATTTTATTATTTATTTTTCTGATTTCATAGTGACAAGTAAGGAATTGAACTTGTATGAAATTTCAAGAGTTTGAATTTAATGAAAGCTAACTAACCTAACATTAAATTTAGTTATATCTTTTCTTAAGTATTTTGTATTTTTCAGCAAGGTGTCAATAAGATTTAAGTGTAGGAAATAATAATATAAATAAATAGGGCAATGATTTTACTATTGATAGATGCAAAATTAATAAAAAATGTGAAGAGGAAATATGAATCATAAGTAGATTTCATTAGCAATTGTTTGGCCACATTCCAGTCATTGTTATAAACAGTAAGATAGTAGATAAAGGACTAGAGAGATAAATTATTAGTATTTCATGATATTTTTAGTTAAATATATTTACTTTTTTATAAATGTAAGAGAAGAAAATAAAGTTGACATAAAAATGTTGTAGAATTTAAGTTCTTCATCCTATCTAATAAAAGAGTAATATGAAAGTTGACCATCAGTCCAACACACAAAATGTCTACCCCCATGTGGTCAAAGATGGCTGCCCCCATGTGGACACAAGATGGCCACCACAAGATGGACAGCAGGGGAGAGCATTTGGGAGCGACCAGGCCTAAAAGGGAGGGCAGTTGGGGGTAATCAAGTCTTCAGGGGAGGACAGTTAGGGTCACCAGGTCAGCAGAGGAGGGAAGTTGGGGGTGAGTGGGTCTGCAGGGAAGGCTAGTTGAAGGGGGGGGAGGTTTGCCCGTTCTGCAGGGGAGAGCAGTTGGAGGGGACCAGGCCTACATTGGAGGGCAGTCAGGGGAGCAGTTAGGCATCAATCAGGCTGGCAGGAGAGTGGTTAAGGGTAATTTGGCTGGCAGGCGGAAGTGTTTAGGGACAATCAGGAAGACAGACAGGCGAGCATTTGGGAGCCAGCAGTCCTGAATTGTGACAGGGATGTCCAACTGCCCATTCAGGCCCGATTCCAGTAGGATTCAGGCCTGAATGGGCAGTCGGACATCCCTCGAACAGTCCCAGATTGGAGAGGGTGCAGGCTGGGCTGAGGGACACCCCCTCTCCCTTTGCACAAATTTCATGCACCGGGCTTCTACTGAAAAAATAATCCTTTAAAAATCATACCTCTGAAACTAAGGGCAAGGGATTCTGAAATATTGGAGTCATTGTACATTGTGTTGTAGCCAAACACTTCAAGCATTTCTAATATTTCCAACATTCTCAATATTAACTTCCTGCCATAAAAAAACAGAAAATTGATATATTAATATTTACTTCCCTTTTCCAAACTTATGATTTTGTATACTTAATATTTCTTATACTTTTAAGTTTTTTTTATAGCATAGTGATTCTATATTTGCATATATTGCAAAATGAACAGTACAAGTCTAATCCATCACCATACATACTTCTAAAAAAGGTTTTCCTTGTAATGACAACTTATAAGATATACTCTTAGGAACTTTCAAATATATAGTACAGTATTATGCACAATACTCATCATGCTGTATGTTATATCCCCATGTCTTATTTATTTGATAATGGGGAAGTTCATATTATCTTTAAAATCACTTCACCCATTTGCCTACCATCCCACCCCACGTCCCAGCCTCCACATTGGGCAACCACTAATCTAGTTGTCCATATTTATAAATTTGTGTGTTTTTAAAAATTTCACATATGTTAAATTTCAATTTGTTTTATATATGTTCTTTCTCTGTCTCACTTATTTCACTTGAATACCCTTAAGGTCCATTCATATTGTCACAAATGGCAGAATTTTCTTCTTTTTTATAGCTGAATAAATATGTCCATTGTGTGTGTGTATGTGTATGTATGTATATAAATATACCACAGCTTCTATATCCATTCATTTATAATGGACATATTTGTTTTTTTATGTCTTGACAATTAATTGTAAATAATGCCATTATGAATAGAGATGTATATATATTTTTGAATTATTTCTTTGGATAAATGCCCAGAAGTGAAATGATTAGATCATATGGTAGTTCCATTTTGAAATTTTTGAGGAAACTTTATACTGTTTTCCATACTAGCTCTCCCAGTTTATATGCCCACAAACAGCACATGAGGGTCTCCTTTTCTCTACATATTTGAAACACTTATTTTTTCTTATATTTTTAATAATAATCATTAAGGCCCGATGCATGAAGATTTGTGCAAAAATGGGACTTCCTTCCCCTGGCTGCCAGCATTGCCTTCACTCTGACCAGAGCTCCCTTTCCACCTTTGCTCCGGGTTCAGAGCCGCCTTTCTGCCTTCCCTCGCTGCTCAGAGGCCCAGAGCAGCTGGGGTAGTATGGACCACCCCAGTATGGCCACTCAGCACCTGTGTATGCAAATTAATCTGCCAGTTTTTGTTGGATTAATTTTCATACCTACTCCTGATTGGCTGATGGGTGTTGTGAAAGTATGGTCAATTTGCATCTTTCTCTTTTATTAGTGTAGATTCTGACAGGTGTAGGATGAAATCTTATTATGGTTTTGATTCTCTGTTGATTAACAACATTGAGCAATTTTTTATGTTTGTTCTCCATCAGTATGTCTATAAAAAAAAAGTCCATTCAGATCTTCTGCCAATTTTAATTGGATTGTTTGATATTGAGTTTTATGAATTCATTACATATTTTGGAATATTAGCAGCTTTGAAGCTATATTAGTTTGCAAATATCTTCTCCCATTCAGTAGGTTGCCTCTTCATTTGTTAATTGTTTCCTTTGCTGTGCAGGAGTTTTTTAAAATGTGATGGTTCCATTTGATTATTTTTACTTTAGTTGCTCTTGTCTTTGGAGTCAAGTCCCAAAAATTATTGTCAAGAATCTTACCACCTACATTTGCAACTGTTATCGTTTGCAAGTGTTATCGTTTTAGATATAACACTCATGTATTTAATACTTTTGAGTTTATTTTTGCACATGATTTAAGATAGGGGACCAGTTTCATTCATTTTCACGTGGCTGTCCAGTTCCCCCAACACCATTTATTGAAGAAACTAGAGGCCCTGTGCACAAAGTTTGTGCACAGAGGGAGAGGGGGAAGTAGTTGTGCCTCACCCCAGCCTGTACCCTCTCCAATCTGGAACCCCTCGAGGGATATCCAATTGCCCATTTAGGCCAATCTTACCGGAATGGGCCTAAACGGGTAGTCAAACATCCCTGTCACAATCCAGGACTGCTGGCTCCCAACTGCTCACCTGCCTACCTTCCTAATTGCCCCTAACTGCTTCTGCCTGTTAGCCTGATAACCCCTAATCACTCTTCTTCCAGCCTGATTGATGCCTAACTGCTCCCCTGCCAGACTATTTGCCCCTAATTGCCCTTCCCTGCAAGCCCAGGCACCCCTGACTTCCCTCTTTTGCCAGCCTGGTCACCCCTAACTGCCTTCCTGCAGGCTTGATTCCCCCAACTGACCTCCTTTGCAGGCCTGAGCCCCCACAAATGCCCTCCCCTTCTGGCTATCTAGTAGCGGTCATCTTGTATCCACATTGGGGCAGCTATCTTTGACCACATGGGGCAAACAGACAATTTGCTTATTACTCTTTTATTAAATAGGGTATATGCCTTTGATTGCTCTGTCTGTTTTTATGGCAATACTATAGTGTTTTTTATTTGTAACATCATTTGAAGTCAAGGAGCAGGATGCCTCCTATTGTTCTTTTTTCAGGTACACTTTGGATATCTGTGGTTTTTTAATTTCATACACATTTTAGGATTGCTTGTTTTAATTCTGTAAAAAGTGCCATTGGCATTTTGATAGGGATTACACTGAATCTGAAAGTTGCTTTGAGAAACCTGGACATTTTAACACTTAGTTCTTCCAATCTATGAGTACAAAATATATTTCCATTTATTTGTGTCTCATTCAATTTTTTTCATTAAAGTGTTACACTTTTTAATCTCTAGGTCTCTCATCTCCTTGGTTAAATTTATTCTTAAGTATTTTATTTATTTTGATGCAAATATAAGTGTGATTATTTTCTTAATCTGCTAGTTCATTGTTAATGTATAAAGATCCACCATATTTTTGTATATTGATTTTTGTATCCTACAACTTTACTAAGCTTATTTATTAGTTGTAACATACTTTTTTGCTTTTTGTTTTTATCTGTGTTACTTTGTCCTTAGGGTTTTGTATATATAAATTCATGTATTTTGCAAATAGTGACAGTTTTACATCTTTCTTTCTAATTTGATTTTTTTTTAATTTATTTTCTCTGCCTAATTACTCAGGCTAGGATTTCTAATACTTTGTTGAATAAAGTAGTGAGAGTGGGCAACTTGTTTTATTCCTGATCTTAAAGAGAAAACTTATAGCTTCTCATTTTCAAGCCTAATATTAGCTATGGTCTTGTTGTACATGTCCTTTACTACATTGAGATATATATGTTTATCCTACTTTCATTTTAGTATTTATTTCTTTTGCATAAACATTTTGCCAAATGTTTTTTCCTGCATCTATTGAGATAATTATATAATTTTTATTCTTCATTTGGTTAATGTGTTGTATTACATTGATTGATTTGCAGATGAAATAAATCTTGCTTTCTATTGGTGTATTATTCTTTTAAATTTGGTTTGCTAATATTTTTTTGAGAATTTTTGGATTTATGTTCATTAGGGGGTTATTTTTAAAGTATAATTTCCACAGTTATAGGTCATTACTTTGCCATTTAAGTGATTTATTTTTACTTTTTTCATCTCTATTTTGATATTCATGAATCTGTCATACACACACACACACACACACGTACTTTTTCTCCTTTCCTTTCCCTAATACAAAGTGATTTATTCCATTACGGATCAGCTTTCTTTTCTTACATTATTTTAAGCTGTGTTACTTTTTCAATTACTTCTCTGTAAGTCAGTTTTATAGATTATATAAACTATTGTTGGCATTTGTATCTTTGCAAATATATTATAATGAATCATTATAATTCTTTCTTCTCTGTGCCACATATAAGATTTGCATGTGCAACAAAAGCATAAATCATTGCTATGTATTTGTTATTCACATAAAATGCATTCCAAAAGGATGGGGGAGAAAAATCTAAATTGAGATTATTTAAAAAAGAGTTCACTTCCCTTTCAACATACCAGGAAAATTAAATGTAGTATAAAAATAACTGATGTTTTTTAGAGAAATATACGATCTAAACTATTTTCATCTTTGCAAGGTACATATTAATATGATTAGTAAACATTTGGAATTTACATTAAGCATGGTAAACTAAAGCATCATAAAAATAAGATACATTGCTGATCTTCATTTTAGAAATGAATAAAAGTAATAAAATAATGAAATATAGAAGGTTTTAGATGATGTATTTTTGCATAGTTTAGAATAATTTTATTTTAGAGCAATAATTTTGCAAGAGGAATTTCATCCACACAAAGGGACACCTCTTTTGACAATTATTTTGCCTCTCTATTTCAGTTTAATGACATGGATAATAACAAAGACTAGAAACATATATTCTAATTGCTTTTATCTTCTAAGAGCATGCAGACTTTTAGTAATAGTGATTTTACCATGTTTGATGTTTTTCATCTTTGCAATAACCACACAAAGCAAATAAATTATAGGAATTAGAATCACAACGATCACAATTTTTATTTTTAAAATACCAAATAAAAAGTTCCAGAATAATTTAGGACATAATCTAAAATTTTTATTTTTTGTTGGAGAGGCAGAATCATAGGGACAAGGCAGAGTATGAACAAAATCCATGGAAAAAGGAAAGAAAAAATATGCTCACACACTCATGTACACCAGACATTTTTAGGTTTTAATCTATAATGAAAACATAATATTTATATATTTTCCTAATATGTTATGTTAAATATGTTTAGACTGATCTGAATAACAAATTAAGTACATCACAATATATTTCACATATTTAAACTATCAAAAAGTCTTTGATAGATATTTAGCAATAATGATGTTACTTATAAATTTTCTTAACTGTTCATTCTTGGAAATTTTTAATACTTTGATGCTTTCAAAATTTTTGAATTTCTGCTACTATTTCTATAAAAGTTTTTTTCTGAAATTTTCCTATGTGAAAAAAAAATACCATTTTACATAAACATACAATGACAGCCATATTTGTTTTATTATATACTTGCCATTCATTGTGTATTAATAAAATAAAATAACATATGTGATAGAAAAAGTTTATAACTAAATATTATTCTGTCAGAAATGTATACAAATATTTTTAAAGTTGTAACTTTGGATAGAAAATCTGAAAGTTCTATTTTGTGAACAAATATGACTTTTATGCCTTTTCAAAGAGAATAAACTAATGTAAGGATATGTTTATTTCTTATATGTTAAACTGGTATAAAATACACTCTTTTCTAAGATAATTTTGTGCTGTTCGTTTAATGTAAATATTAAAGCTGTATGTAATGCCAAAACTTGCTTCCATAAATTTATATCATTGAGACATGCCTCTCTCTTGTTCCAGCTGGATATTAAGAAACATTTGATTAAAGAAAAGAATTCTACTTTTAATGTGATAGCCTTGAGTCAAAGTCACATGGAGAGCTAGCCCTGCTCTGGACAGGAATGTGGGAAGCTCCCACAGAAGCTACTGTCTGTCATGGATTGGGGATGCTGTAGAGCATATTTCCTGTTAAAGATGGTTTTAGATCAGCCAGGATTCCTTGGCATTTTCCCTATAAAAATATGATAAATAAAAAACAATGGAAGCTCAGCATAACCATGGCTCAATAGAAGTGACTCTTCTATTCATAATTGAGGAAAAACTCTTTGAGGTTTCTTTTTGTGTGGGCATTAAAGGAATTAGTGCTGTAACCAATCAAAAATGGAGGTTTGGCTCCATGGCTCCATGAGAGCCAAACTCAAAAGGCAGGTATAAAAGGAAAGAGGTTTATTCAGAAGCCCTCAACCTGAGAGAAAAACGAACTCCCACCTCAAAGACCAATCTTGCTTCCTACTCAAGACTACAGTTCTTATAGGGACAGGGAGGCCAGGGCTTTTTTTCTATCCATTTATATTGCTAGCTTTTGGCATGCTCAGGGTCTTATCCATTCATCTTCCTGGCTTTCAGTGTGCTGGGGTCCTTTCCATTCATATTTCTAGCTTTTAGCACCTTCAGTTTAAGATCCTCGGCCTGCAACCATCTCAGGGAATGGGGGAGATACCCCACCACTTTACGGTGACAGTGACACTTATATTTTTTTCATTTCCTCATCACCTTTCAAGTACCTGATATTAAAAAAACAACAACAACAAATGACATTTAACTGTGTGGTGAGTGTTGTAATTAAGCTCACCTAGAAACCATTCTGTAATCGATATCCTATTCAAGAGTTATCTATTACAAATATCAATATATATTATTTTAACTGAGCAGCAGTCCTTCCTTTGAAATATAAAATGTCTGTAATGAAAATGAATTTATGAGAATTAAAAAGCACATTTATTAACCAATACATCTGTAAGTGCCAACACAACATGATTAGCCTTTATAGAATTACTATAAGCAGTGTGATCTTTCTTGCTGCAAATACAAACATTTTATCTTTGTCCATCAAACACAGACATTATGAGTGTCCCATAAGTGTTTACATGTTGAGAAAATATACTGAAGTCATCTTATGTCCTACTATTTTACTTTTCCTATCCAAACACTCCTGGTTTTGTTAAATTTTAACCCAGAGCAGGCTACTCTGAAAGACCGAAAAACCTCATTCCACTCATGGGGTTCAGTTCCCCCCCCACCCCCTGTGTTTTCACAGCACTTTATAAAACACTCGGGCTTTCATTTCTGATATTCCAGCTATGTGCTCTAATGCCCATTTTTATATTATTGGCCCAATTCCTAGAGCCTCGGTTTCTTTGTTTGTTTGCTTTTTCTTATTCATTGTCAGATGAATCCTTGAAGCTGGTATAACAGATAGCTAATATTAGCTCTCAAACATATTTGAGCAATAGATAAATTAATTAATCTAACAAAATCCTGAGGTGTCTAACTAATATTTAAACAAGACACGTTCAAGCCAACATTGAAGAGCAAAGGAACTTATTTAACTAATTACTAAAATATGTGGCCCAGGACTCATTTACGTAACTCCAGTGATTTTCCTTCAGCAACAGTTGTAGACATCATTTTCTATGTCATTTCTCTGAGATTCCATCAGATATAAATTTCTAAAATAGAAGAGCAGGTGTAAAGATGCAGCCTACAGATAAACATGTGTTAGAGCTACAGACTAGTAAACATGCCTCCTCATAATTAATGCATCCATGTTATATTTTATCTCAGAGGCCTCTCCAAAACTCATGACTCAAATATTTTTGTTTTGCCTTTATGAGTATCTTCTAAAGGGAGGTGATTATGTCTTGTCTTAGTTCTCTTTTTCTCACATAATAAAGTTATATTTTACTATTGGCATTTTATTGTCCCCAAGGCAAATAATTGAAAATGGTAAAAGCATGTGAGACCAGAAAGCAGGTGAATTTCTTAGTGTCTGAGTTTTGAGTGCAACTTGACAGGAATTAAATACGCTTTATTCCCTATGAGGATTAAGGTTCTCTTGACAGTCACTTCCAACCAGAGGAGGGAACACTGCGTAACAATGGAAATTGGATTTTATTTTCACTTCCCTGAGAAATCTTGTCTCTCCAAGGGCAAAACACATTTCTGAGGAAACATTAAGGAGAATGTTGTACTTGGTGCCATGAACTTAAAGTAGATGTATTGATGTGGCTCTATTCTAAAATATTTCAATGTTTTCCAAAAGAAAATTTATTCAGATTTATTGATGCAGAAAGAAAATTGTATATTTTCAAGAGGTTTTATTTTGATTAGGTATCTTATTTTTACTATCTGTGAAATGGAATACCTCCCATATAAAACGTATGTGCAGGCTATATGAGATAATAAATCATATTTTTATTTTGCAGAGAGAGAATAAAAGGAAGAGATAGAGAGAGATAGAGAAAGAGAGACAGATAGAGAGAGATCCATTTTTGTTGTGCCACTTATTTATGCATTCATTGTTTGCTTCTTATATGTGTCCTGACTGGAGATTGAACCATAAACCTTAGTGTATTGGGATGACATTTTAACCAACTGAGTTACTGGGCATTTTTTACTTTCATTCAATTTTTATTTTTTTGTTTTTCTTTCCTTCCTTTGAGAAACTGAAAAAAAGAAAAGAAACTGCTCACCTGTAACTCATAAAGATGATGATTAACCTCTACAGTGTTAAACTGCCATGTGATGAGCTGGACACTGAGGACAATGAGTCAAACTGACAGTAACAATCCAGCCTTTTTCCACTTATTGTGCTAGTGTAATCTGGAGGCAAAAATAAGCTCCAGTTCCCTAGCATTTCCTTTTCCTCTGGAACAGCAATGGTCGAGGGTCAAGTGACATGCAGTTCAGGTGCAGGAAATTGTCCTGCCTAGATGCACTAAGAAAAAGGCTCCTGTTTTTTTATGAACCCAGCGTACCAGGGGTGGAGAGGAGAGGCTGGGGAAAGGGTAGGAATGGAAAAGGACTGAGTCAGAGTGAATCAACTCATCTCATCCAAGGAGGTCTCAGACCTGCACAAGGAGAGTAGACCTGCATATGAGCAGGACTGATGGGTAGATGTGAAATGAGGGGATGTATAGTGAGGGGTTCTTAACTACAACTATTTCCCTGAATGCTTCATTTCACTAGCTGGGCATGGAGTCTGGTATGGGGAGCGCAGGTTTGTCCTGTGAGATCTGCCAGCCAAACCTTTATTACAAATGGCCAGGCTTGAAAAATCACACATAAGGTTTGTGCTTGGAGTCAGACACCTTAGTTAATTTTGTAAATGTAAAATTAGAAAGCAACTCACCCACCTTAGATATAAAATTATATGCTAGAGAAAAAGTCTTGGCCATTCTAAGTGGCAAAGTAGACATAAATGACATCAGGAAAACATGAATGTGTCCAATGTTGGAACAACAGCCAAATAGATTGTGGTACATCTACATAATGATATGTTAGGTAGCAGCTATACTTGTATTTTCAAGAAATAGTTAAGGGTGTGAGAACATATTTGCAGTATAATGTGTAAAGAATATAGAACATCATTTTGATATAAAATGAGATACCCAAATATGTAGATGTAACCTTGAGAAAGCATATTATTAAAAGTGGGATTTACAGATAATTAAATTATGAAAAATAACCTTGTAACTTTATGATATTTGATAGATTCTCAATATGAACATGTATAACTTTTATAAGGATTAAATATGTAAGTAACTAGGCAAGTTTTTAAAAAAATGAAAATAGCAGTATGTTGTCTGAGCAAGGGTGAAAGGAGGTGCACTTGTCATGGTGCTCAGCACAGGTAGATGCTGCAGATGAAAGGAAAGAGGTCCCAGATGGCAAAAAAAAAAAAAATTCACTGGAACCGGCCTTTTCTGTGGAACTTAAGTTTGCTTCTTCATTGGACTTTTAGCTTTCTATGTGTGTGTGCACACGCATGTGTGTGCATGTGTGGGTGCATGCATGGGTATTTATGCATATAAATAATTATGTAGTAAACTTAATGTTTAATTAATTTATTTTTTAATATTTTTATTGATTTTTCTTTACAGAGAGGAAGGGAGAGGGATAGAGAATCAGAAACATCGATGAGAGAGAGACATCAATCAGCTGCCTCCTGCACACCTCCCACTGGGTATGTGCCTGCAATCAAGATATATGCCCTTGACCAGAATCGAACCTGGCACACCTCAGTCCGCAGGCCGATGCTCTATCCACTGAGCCAAACTGATTTTAGCCTAATGTTTAATTTATAGATACCAAATAAGTAATGATGTTTGTAAGGACCTTGAAGGAGCAATAATTTTTAAAATATATTTTTACTGATTTCAAAGAGAAAGGAAGAGGGAGATAGAAACATCAATGATGAGAGAGAATCATTGATTGGCTGCCTCCTGCAATCCCACAATAAGGATTGAACTCACAACCCAGGAATGTGCCCTGACCTGGAATTGAATCTGGTTCCTGGTTCATAGGTTGATCCTCAACCACTGAACCATGCTGGCCAGGTGAGAAAACAATTTTTGAGACAAGGGAATTCTTACCATTATTGATGAACCACTTCATTGCTCCCTCCTCACTTTCTCCCCAGGCCTCATACTGCCTTCATTCTTCAGCAGTGGGTGTCCAGCTGAGTGTCATCTCATTTCTCTGGGTGCATCCCTGAGCGGCTTGCTCATGTTGTCTCTGCAAATGTCACCTCTGCCATTTCCATTGTGATACATGCCTTGACAAGCAAAGGGAATTAAAGAAATCACTAGATTTTTTCTATTTTATATCATCTTGACAACTTAAAACCTCTACAAACAGCACAATCTTATAGAATTTTCAGTTACTTTTTGATTTCGTAGGGATTTGTTTTAGAGGATGAGGGACTTGTCACCTTGGCCTCACCTTTCCTAAGCACTGGTCTTGATCCTGACATTCAAACTTAATTTTCCTCAAGAAATTCAAAGCTTGAATTACTGCCATTTAGGAAAGCAAGAGGAGCAGGTTGTAAAATAACAAAGCAAATTATTCCCGAAATATGATGTAGAACTGATACCATTAATTATCATATTACTATTATGTCTTTTTTATGTTATTCTTTTTTGAGAGAAAGAGAGGAAGGTAGAGGGAGGAAGAGAGAAATATCAATGTGATAGAGAAACATCAGTTTGCCTCCCGTCTGCACCTTGACTAGGGTTCAAACCTAAGAATCATGAGACCCTTCAGTGAACAGAGCAAAGCTCCAACCATCTGAGCTACACAGGCCAGGATTGACATTGATTCTATTATTTCTTCCCAGGACTATTTTCTTCCTGCTCAAAATAACCCAAAGTAGAAGCAAGTAAGTTTTAGATTTACTGGAAAGCTCAGTCTATAATCACTGAACAAGTTAATCAAGAGAACATTTGTACCATGTGTGTCAATTTGAATATGAGTTTTTAATAAATTCTATGTATAATGAATATGGACAGCCCTAAGGCTTCTTACTGACAAAGGCCCTAAGGTTGAATAGTTTATGTTCTTCTTTTCACATTCAGATAGATACACAATAATGGAACTTTTAATATTTTAATAGCTTTGATTACATATCTCATTTCACTCAGCCAAGAGGAAAAATTGATGCCTATCTCTAAGGTATTATAAATGAGTAAGCCATCTCATAGATATAAAGAATTAAAAGGAAATCCAGGCTCTGAAGATAGGTGTGGATGAGGTGTCATGTTTTCAGTTAAAAGAATGAAGGATTTATACATAAACATGAAGTAGATAACCTGTGTTCCTTGATTTCTCTCTTAGATTTATCTCACACCCCATTACCTCCTGTAGACTGTGATTGTTACAGAGAACCAGAGCAATCAAGTTACATTTTATTCACCTCAGTGGGCTTAGAGAAAATGAATTCAAATTCAAATTCAAAGCCAAGCTACAAGCAGAACTTTCCTTTTTTATTAAGGAGCCAGCCTTATGTGCACTTAGTGGTTATCTTGCTGCTGGTCTTGAAAACAACATATTTGTATTCAATTAAAAATGCACCTGACATGACATTGAAACTATGGGCATATATGGTCTGGCCTATAAGGTTAGACAGTAAGGTTATCTTCCTTGTTATTCAAGCAGGCTAAAGCAAAATAATGGCTAAAGCAGAAAGCAAAGTGGGTTTTGTTGTTGTTGTTGTTGTTTTTTAGTATAAGAGGCTGTCTAAGAAAAACAGCAGGGAATTCCAAACAGTAGTTTTACAAAATAGGAGTTAGCCTTCTCATGATGTCTTATTTAGAATAATCCTCTATTGTGGGTGAGGCATTCCTGGCTTCTTCACACAGGATCAGGGTTTGAATAGTGAGACTTTTATCTGAAAAAATGTCTAAATCTCCTTCTTTCTGAAGCTAGAATATTGAGAATTTGGAGAGCATGTGTTTGATTAGTGAAAGGTACATTATTTTATTTAGGGTTTTCACATTTATTGTTAAGTAACAAGGCACATGTGTTTATTTTCTGCTACTGTAACACTAGTAAATTAATTTGACAAAATGAGAGGAGCAGCTATCTTTATTTTTCTACTTTCTTGAGCAAATTTTATGATAGAATTATATGTTCCTTGAAAGGAGGAGGTAAAATAACATTTAACTCTAGCACCATCTGGTTTTGGACTGGATTTCAAGGGGTTAACTGTTACAAAAGACCAAAGAAATAACAACCATGCTTCCTACAGAAAAGGAGGGAACCCCTTTATAATACTAGTGGACTCCAGGAATAATTGCCAAATCAGAGTGAATGCTTTTTTTTTTTTTCCATTTAGAAAAAAGTAACCATCTTTTCTAAATTTTTAAATCCATTTGTCTTTACTGTATTTTATCTTCATATTATTATAATATATCAGAATTATCATAGTAGTTTATTACTTTTAACCTGTTATAGTACAGTTTTTCTCTCCATTCTATATTGTTCATTTCTCAAAACCTTTCTAAAAGTATGTTTTGCTAGAATTTATAATTTTTTTTAGTTTTTCATAAAACACCTTTTAATTATCAATTCATTTTTTAAACTATTGACTTTCCTATTCTTATCCTTATTAATGATTCTTTATTATTTCCATATTTTTTGATCATTTGAATTTACTTTGTTGCTCTACTTATATTTTTTCTGAAGTTGCACAAGTATTTTTTTCAAAACATTAGATGTATACAATACTTTCTAAATTTAAATTATTTTATTCTTTAATGATTTCTTTAATGAATAATTAATATAATTTTTTCAACATGTAGAATTTGTAGCTATATATATTTTCTTTTATATTTGTTGATTTCTAATATTACTGCATTATGGGAAAATATATATGTAGGCTACATATGGCATATTTTTGTGGTTCTGAACATTTAATTTTTGAAAATGTTTCACCTTACTTTTATATTTCTGATAGTTTGATTAATTTAAATTTATTATACATAAACTTTCATTTATTGAGAGAATGTATTAAAATCTCTAAAATCTAATAGGTATTTATTTATTTACTTATTCTGCATTGTTTGGTTTGCCTACATTTAGATTTTTGGTAATCTCTTTGCTATTATTCTTTTATGCAGTACAGCACTCATTTATTTTTTAAATATTTTTCAGCTAAATTTACATTGTTCTAATATTAAAATTGTTATCATGACTGACTTGTATAAGCTGATACAATCAGAGGCTTTATTTTATACTAGTGGCTCAGTGCACAAAATTTGTGCTTGGGGGGGATTCAGGGGTGTCCTTCAGCCTGGCTGCACCCTTTCAAATCTGGGACCCCTCCGGGGATGTCTGACTGCCTGTTTAGGCCTGATACTTGTGGGCAGTCAGACATCCTTCTTGCAATCTGGCACTACTGGCTCCTAACTGCTCATCTGCCTGCCTGCCTGATTGCTTCTAACCACTCTGCATGCCAGCCTGCTCAACCCCACCTGCCCTCCCTGCCTATCTTCTTGCCCCCAATTGCACCCCTGATGGCCTGCTCACCCCCAACTGCCCCTCCGCTGGCCTGCTCTCCTCCAATTGGCCCCCACTGCTCACCCCCAGTGGACCACCCCACTGGCCTAATCATCCCCAACTGCTGTCTCATCCTGGCATAATCACCCACAACTGCTCTCCCCTCTTGGCCCCCAGCCGCCTCTGTCTTGGCCCTGTCACCATGGCTTTGTCCAGAAGAACACCCAGAAGGTCTCCTGGAAGGTGTCTCAGTCTAATTAGCATATTATGCTTTTATTAGTATAGAGGCCTGGTACATGGGTAGGGTTTGTCTGGTTTGCCCTGAAAGGTGTCCTGGATTAGGGTGGGGTTCTCTTGGGGGGTGAGGGGCCTGTGGTAGTTTGTAGGCTGTCCACACCCCCATGGGGTGAAGGTCCTCACTGGGGAGCATGGCCAGCTTGGGTGAGGGGGCCGAGGGCTGTTTTCAGGCTGTCCACACCCCTTCGGGTCGGGGGTTCCTGCTGGGGGGACTGGCCAGCCTGGGTGAGGGGCTGAGGGCTATTTGTAGGTCCTTCCTTCAGTGGCCAGCCTGGGCAACCCAAACCTGCCACACACTTAAGCCAGCTCTGTGTCTGCCGCCCACAGACTCCTTCTTCAGCGGCTAGCCCAGGCAGGCAGGAAGATTGGCTTCCTACATCACCAGGAGTGCACCAAGCCTCCCGCCCACTCCAGCTGGCTCCGTGACTGCCATCATCTTTGTCCTGATAATTTGTATATTCCCTCCTGATTGGCTGTAGGCATCAAGAAGTGATGTTCAATTACCATATTACTCTTTTATTAGGTAGGATTTTGTATTTAATCCTTTTACATTTATTATAATTACTGCTTTATTAAGTCATACTTCTGCTTTTGTTTAAAAGTTTTTTATATATCATATTTATTTCAGATTCTATACTACATGTTCTTACTTCTTTACTAACTGTTAAATAAGTTCACTTTTATTCTTCTGATTTGAAAATTTTCTCACTTAATTTTTACTCTTGGTGACACACACACACACAACTACTTATACATATACTAGAGGCCTGGTACATAGAATTTGTGGATTGAGGGCATGTCCCTTAGCCCAGCCTGTACCCTTTCCAGAGTGGGACCCCTTGGGAGATGTCTGACTGTCAGTTTAAGCCTGATCTCTGTGGGATCAGGCCTAAACCTGCAGTCAGACATCCCTCTCACAATCTAGGACTGATGGCTCCTAATCACTCACCTGCCTGCTTGCTTAATTGTCCCTAACTTCTTCTGCCTGACAGCCTGATCACCCCCAAACCACTCCCCTACTGTCCTAATTAACACCTAACTGCTCCCCTGCCAGCCTAATCGCCACCAACTGCACTTCTCTGCCTGCCTAATCTCACCCCCAATTGCTGTCCTCTGCCAGCCTGATCTTGCCCCCAACTGCCCTACCCTGCTGGCCTGATTTCATCCCCAATGGTTCTCCTCTACTAGCCAATTTGATTGTGATTGGTTGGTTTCTATGCCAGTCAGCATCAAAAGCTCCACCTTTAAGGCATCCATTGGCTCCTCACAATTGACACAGATTTGGTTCTGATTGGTCGGTTTCTATGCCAGTCAGCATCTCTGGGCATATCTCTGGGCCTGATCATAGAGGCAGGACTCATCAGCAGCCACCCCAGTCTCCTGGCAAGTGGCTGAACTGCTGACCTCTTGGAGAGAGAGAGAGAGAGGCTTGGCTGCTAGTGAAAGAGAGAGAAGTAAGTCTGATCACCTTGCTTCTCTCTCCCAGCCTTGCCAGCAACTCTGACATTGCTGATCAGCCCCACCTCTCTCTCTCTCCTAGAGGTCAACAATTCAGCCCACTCGCCTGCTGGGAGTGCAGCCTGGTGAATGGTGAAGCCTCTGGGTCATTGCGGATGTGACGGACCCAGGGATCTTATATATTAAGGTATGTATGCATTTCTTCCCATTTCTTTTTTAAGGACATCAATATCCATTTATTTCTCCTTTTTGTGCTCTGCCTGCTAATCCATCAACCCCAAGATGACCTTTTCTGCTCTTTTCTTAATTTGGCAACATTGTTTATTTAGAGCATTATAAAGCATTGTCAAATTATTTATTCAATGTTTTCTCCTATATCTTATTTCTTTCTGAATTTATTTCTATTTCTGTTTGAAACTTCTTCTAGACCTGTTTAAAAATATTGAATAGGAAATTTTATAAAGTCTCATTTGCTTAAGAATGATATTTTGCCCTCACATTTAAGTAATAGTTTACTGGATAAAAATATATTTTAAAATTTCTCTTCTGTGAACACACATATTCCATTACCTTCTGGCATGCATTGTGGCTGTTATGAAATCCAGTTTCAATTTGATGCTTGTAACTTTTGTAGATTAACTGCATTTTTCTCTTTGGAAGCTTTCAAAATATTCTCTGTATTGGGTTATCTCAAGTATTACAGTAATATATATAAGTGTGGGCTTTTACCTTTCTGTTTAATACTTTGCATGCAGCTTTAATCTCTTAGGTTGAAGACCTTTTTATTTGTAGTTTCTAATATTTCTTCATACATTTACATGTATTTTCTCTCCTTATATATGTATGCTATAGGTGGTAACAGTTCCACTTTTCTACTCTTTCTCTAGGTGTATCCCATATTTTGCCATCCTTTTAATCTCCCTATGTGTGTTCTACAAGATATTACTTAACATTATCCTTTTACTAATATTTTTATTTAGTCTTTTCCTAGTTCTTTATTTCATATTTTGTATTATAAACACCAGTATCTTCAACTGGCTCCTCTTTGTAAAACTAATGTTTCTGCTATCAATTCTATCCCTCATCTATAATAATAAAAGTGTAATATGCAAATTGACTGAACAGCTGACCAATAATATGCAAAATGACTGTACAGATGACCTTACAGATGACCTTCTGGCTGCAAGAGCCAAGGCAGCCAGGGTTACAAAGGCCTACTCTTGAATAGGGCCTCAAGTCTATATATATAAAAGGCTAAGTGACTGACCATATGTCTGTTCAACAGTCTGACCAATCAACTGGCCAGTACATGTGAAGCATACTGGTAATTTAAAAATAAATGTTGACTTGTGCATGTGTGATACATATAAAGCTCTTTCTGGCACCTATAGCACATGTGTTTTAATTTTATAATGCTATATTATATATACTACTTTGACATGTAATTTTTTACAGTAACATAATCTTTCTTCTAATTAATTTCCTTTCAATGTGCACTAATCCATGTACTAGATACAAGTCTGTAATAATATACATCTTGTGCTTGGTTTAAATTTATATTTTGCGTGGACCATTATTATCCTTTTCTGACAAATTGTTCATTCTTTTATTTTCTTTCATAGCTTTTGAGCTCTCAGTTTTTCCCTGTGATTTCTCTGTGATACCTTGGCATGTCAGTTATCTTGGCTTTAGTGTAAACTTGTAAAAATGGTAAAAGCCAGTCCTATGTTATGCCTGTTTCAAAGACTCTTTGGTATAAGACTCAGAGCCAAGAACTTCTGGTGTTCTCCTGGGCTCTTGACTCTATTTCCATCAGGTGATCTTGCCTATCAGAGAAAAGAAGAACCTTAATGTGATTGTCCAGGTGTTTCCTCCTTAGGCTGACATTATGTTCTTCAGTGGTTGAGTGATGGAGGAGGCACGACCATCCCTAACAGTCTGCCTGTTCTCCTTTCCCAGCTGGAATGCATGTTAACGCTGCCACGTCCATCTGGTATTCAGTTGGTGTTATTTTCCTGCCACACAGGAAAGCAAGGAACCTTTATGAAAGAAAGAGATGGACAGCACACCAGAAAGCTCTTTCGTAGCTGATTTTCTCCTTCAGTTCCACCTCTAGTACCATTTTTTTCACTATTAAGAACCCTACCAACTTCTAATCCTCACAGGCCTTTTGTAGTTTTGTCTATGTTCCAGATTTGGTCAATCATTTTCTATCTTCTGTGGTAGATTCATTAGCAATTTAAACAAAGTCATGATCTTGTTTCTTATCTATAATAATAAAAGCATAATATGTTAATTGGACTGGACAGGCGGACGACCTTCTGGATGTCATTCCAGACAAAGCCTCTGTGGCAGGGGCTGAGGCAGAGTCTGTTAGGGGTGATCAGGCAAGCATGTAAGCCGTTAGGGATGATCAGACAGACAGGCAAGCAGTTAGGGGCAACCAGGCAGGGAGGTGAGTGATTAGGGGCAATCAGAAAGGCAGGCAGAGTTGTCAGGGACCATCATGCAGGCAGGCAAGTTGTTAGGGGCAATCAGGCAGGCAAGCAGTTAGAAGCTAGTGTCCCCAGATTGCTAGAGGGATACCAAACTGCCAGTTTAGACCTGATCCCCTTAAGGGGTCCCAGATTGCAAGAGGGTGCAGGCCAGGCTAAGGACTTTCCCCACCCCCATGCATGATTTTCTAGTTTTATATAAAAATGCATAAATTGTGTCTGTACATGTATTGATAATAATTCCTAAGGTGCTGTATTCACCTCTTAGCAAGCTGAACATACATTAATGTAGACCAGGGACCTGGAATTAAATGAAAACCAATTTGATTTTATATGAGGTGCAGATTTATATCTGAAGCTGAATGATTCTCTGGTATCATTCAGTATTTTCTTTCTTTCTCTCTCTCTTTTTAAAACTTATTTTGATTGATTTCAGGGAGGAAAGGAAAGAGAGAGCTAGAAACATCAATGATGAGAGAGAATCAATGATTGGCTTCCTCTTGCATAGCCACACACTGGAGATCAAGCTCTGACAGTGCCTTGACAGGAAATCAAAACAGTGACCTCTAGGTCCATATGTCGATGCTTAACCACTGAGCTTACTAGCCAGTCTCTCTTTTTTAAATTTTATGAGTGCTTGGCAATTTGAAAGCTATTCAGGTGAAACTTCAGAGCTGTATTGAATTGTTGTTGGTAATTTTATTGATAATAGCTTTGCGATTGTGCCTGGTAGCACAGCAGAATATACTAAGAGACTATGACAGTCTAAAAATAACTAATATTTGTTTAGCATTTTGCAAAGCATTATTTTAGTGGCTGATAAACCAAAACTGTAAAACAAGCCTTATTATAATTCTCATTTTATGGGTGAGGAATTTAGGATTAAGAAAGCCTCTCTGACTTTTTCAAAATCACTCAGCCAAGAATGAAAGTCAGGTAAACAACATAAAGAAAATCACAAAACCTGGGATGCCCCAAATGTAGGAATAAGCAGGCACAAATAGCAAGTTTTCTAAATGGTAGGCCAAGCCAGCAAAAGGAATTAAAAAAAATAGATTTCTACTGTGGCTACAAAATCTGAAAGAGCTAAGTTGGTCTTACTCCAAAATTTAGTCCCAGCTATACCTCTATTATATATCCTATCTAATAAAAGAGTAATATGCAAATTGACCATACCTCAGCTACACCCACAAGCCATGCCCACCAGCCAATCAGGAGCAAGTATGCAAATTAACCAAACCTGTGGTTATGGCCACAGAGAGAGCAGGAGGGAGGCTTGGGTTGCCTTCAGCAATGGAAGAAGCCAAGCTTTCTGTACACCCCAGCCAGTCCAGACATCTGCTTAAGGCAACAAAGTTTCAGTTGTAGAAGATAAATAAATCCCAGATACCAGGGCCTCTACTTGGGTTGCCAGGGGGTGTGGCTGACCTGCAAACCAACACATGACCCTCGCCCAGGCAACCCCATGCCCCAAAGAAACACTCACCCTGATCTGGGACACCCTTCAGGGAAAGTCAGCTGGTCCCCACCTGTGTACCAAGCCTCTATCGTATCTAATAAAAGAGTAATATGCAGATTTACCATCATTCCAACACACAAGATGACTGCCCCCATGTGGTCAAAAGATCCTGCCCCCATGTGGACACAAGATGGCCACCACAAGATAGCCACAAGGGAGGGCAGTTGGGAGGGACCAGGCCTACAAGGGAGGGCAGTTGGGGTGATCAAGCCTGCAGAGAAGGGAGGTTGGAGGTGACTGGGCCTGCAGGGAAGGGCAGTTGGGGGGGGGGGGTTGGACCAGGCTTGCAGGGGAGGGCAGTTAGGGGAAAACAGGCTGGCATGAGAACAGTTAGACATCAATCAGGCTGGCAGAGGAGTAGTCAGGGGGTGATCAGGCTGGCAGGCAGAAGCGGTTAGGGGCAATCAGGAAGGCAGGCAGGCGAGCAGTTGAGAGCCAATCATGGATTGTGAGAGGGATGTCCGACTGCTCATTTAGGCCTGATCCTACCTGGACAGTCGGACATCTCTCAAGGAGTTTCAGATTGGAGAGGGAGCAGGCTGGACTGAAGGATACCTCTACCCCTCATGCACAAATTTTGTGTACCAGACTTCTAGTATGTATATATGTGAACTAGAAAAATTAAGACTAAGAACATTGTCCTAGTAGTGGGGAAGCAGTGAGTGAGAACAATTCAGGTGCTTTTCCACAACTTTGCAGTTGAGAATTTTTAGTTATTACACTTGTTTAACAATTATGTCAAAATAATGGTAGTTTCCTTCTCTCCACACTAACCTGTTTCTGCCTTTCTCTTTCTTGACTATTTCTTTCTTTGTACTTCTTGCCTTCTACCTTCATATTTCTCTATCCTACTAATTTCTATGTATAGATGCCTTTCCTGTTTGCCTCCAAGTTTCTATTCTTCTATTCTGTTTCTTCATAATTCATCATATGGATCAGAATTATTATGTAAAAATGTGTCATGACCACTGACTCTGCAATATTTATACCTAAAAAAAGGGAGACTTTCCAATATTTGGATATTTGAGTGTTTTTCTTTCTAGTATATAGATACTTTATTACACTCTAAATATTTCCTTATCTGAGAGATTCTGAATAAAAGTGGACATCTTTGTCTTCTCCCTGAGTTTAACAAAAGCAATTTATATTGGTTGATCTGGGTTTCTTATAAATATCTTAGGGATTGGCCTTCTGTCCTTACCTTAGTAAGTCTTTTGAATTTTGTTTTGTTTTTAATGTGTTTAAAATAATAAAACATATTTTTAAAAATAATTTAAAGTAATCGTCTTTTAAAAATTTTATTCTAGGCATAGTAACTAATAATAAACAAATGTTTTATTCTTGAAAACAAGATTTCCAGGTACTTTCTGTAAATATATTTAAATTTAGCTTCTATGTTCATTGTTTAAATTGACTCATGGATTTTATTTTATGTGCACTATTGATCAGGTTTGATTTTAGATTTGCTTCAGACTTGAAGAATAAGTTGAATATAAATATTTTTTTATTTCCATATTTTTCATTTTGTTTTTAATATTGATACTACCTCTCTCTTGAAGCTTTGGTAAAACTCAACTGCAAACTGTCTAAAACTGACATTCATTTAAAGATAGTTCTTTTGTATTTTTTAAATTCTATAATTTTTAGTTTTTTCAGCTATTTTAATTCTCCTTGGATTTTAATATAGCTTTGTTAATGTATATTATCTCAAATGTTAATTTAATTAAAAATTAGTGGCATAAATTTGTCTGTAATATTTTCTTAATTTTCATAACTATTTTAAATTTTATAACTACAATATTCTGTTTTAGTACTTACACCTTTATTCTTATTTCCAACTTTATTGTTGTTTGTTTCTTAGCTTGTTTTAGTTTTCTTCCTTTTGTAAAATCAGATTTCCTCAGGGCTTTCCTACTTTATTGATATAAAATACTTTGTTTAGCCAGGCCAGTGCAATCAGTGGTTGAGTTTTAACCCAGGAACCAATAGGGTACAAGTTCAATTCCCTAACAGAGTACATGCCAGGGTTGTGGGCTTAATCCCTAGTAGGGGGCATGCAGGAGGTAGCTGATCGATGATTCTCATTATTGATATTTCTATCTTCCTCTCCTTTCCTCTTTGAAATCAATGATAAAAAAATATTTTGTTTATATTTACCAAATAAACATCTTTTATATTATATATTTTTTCAGTGTTATAAGTATATTGTCTTTCTAATTTTAGATTTATTTTTTCTCTAAATTCTTAATTTGAAATATAGTTAATTTATTTTCAAGTTTTCTTATTTTCATATGTGTGTGTGTGTATGTGTGTGTGTGTGTGTGTGTGTGTGTGTGTGTGTGTGTATTAGAGTCCCAGTGCATGAATTTGTGCAGAGGTGGGGTTCCTCAGCCTGGCTGGCGATCAAGGCTTACTGAGGGGCTGGACAGCAAGAGGAAGAGACCAGGGGAGGTTGGCCACCACTTGGGGTGGGGCCAGCCAAGGGGAGGGGCCAAGGGTGATTTGCCAGCTGGCCCGCCTCCAATTGGAATTGACAGGATCAATTGGGGGTGGGACCGGCTGAGGGAAGAGGCCATTGGAGGTTGCGGGGGGGATCAATCGAGGCCCAGATTTAGCGGTTGGCAGTCACAGTGAGTGTCATAGCCACTGGTGAAACTCCCAATTGATCAAACTCTTAACTGAGGAAACAATTTGCATATTAGCTTTTTATTATATAGGATACAGACATACACACACACACACACACACACACACACACATATACACACACACACACACACACACATACACACACACACACACACACATTTTCTCTGATTGACATTGGACTCTAAAAGTTTAAATATGTAGTGATCTCATTGTCATTTATTTTAAATCACTTTCTAATTTTTATTTTATTTTTTTTCTAACCTTCCCCTCCACCCTCAATTTAGTGGCATGTGACTTATTTTGTATGTACAAAAAATTGGGGATAGGGGAAAATGTTAATCTTCAGTTGAAATTTTCCAAATTTTCTTATAATGTTCAGAAAAATATCCTACATGTTTTTTTCTTTGGAAAATATGTTGAGTTTCTTTAATGCATAATATATTATCTGGTTTATTAAATTTATTTGAATATGTCTATTTCCATATTTTTAAAATTTTTTAAATATATTTAATTGATTTTTTACAGAGAAGAAGGGAGAGGGATAGAGAGTTAGAAACATCAATGAGAGAGAGACATCAATCAGCCGCCTCCTGCACACCCCCTACTGGGGATGTGCCCGCAACCAGGATACATGCTCTTGACCGGAATTGAACCTGGGATCTTTCAGTCAGCAAGCTGATGCTCTATCCACTGAGCCAAACTGGTTTCGGCTTATTTCCATGTTTTTGTGTATTCAATTATATTTACCTGTCTAGAACCACAAGCTGGTAATTTGTTTTGTTAACATTTCTTTGTAAGTTTTATATGAGTTGTCTCTCAGTTTCAGAGAGAGTTGAATTTAAAAAACCTGACAACAATAGTGGATTTATCAATGAATTTATACAGCTATCAAAATTTTTTCAAATTATTACAACAATATTTATAAAGCTTAGATGGACTTATTACTCCATCTTGATAAGCTAAACTTTTAATGAACACTAAGTAATATCTAACATTTATTGAGTTTTCTATGCAGACACAGTGTCTAATTATTTTGAATCTCTATTAGGTCAATAGTATAATTATTATTATCATTCCGGTTTTATAGAAGAGACACCTGATGTAAAGAATGAACATTCAAAGTTACTACTATCAAGTAAAGAAAATGTCCTAAACCCAAAACCACACAGGTTGACTTTAGAGTCGGGGATTTCTAACTACCATTCTATGTGAATCATTATTAATATCATTCACAGTTTTGTCTTTTCTTTAAATTCTATTTTGTTCTCTTCTTTATATAGTGTTTATCAGACATATTTTCCCATTTTTTGTTTTGTTTTCAGCCACTTGGTACATTTTGTTTTATGTTCAATTCTTATTATTATCATACAACTGAATTTTTAAAAGCCAATTGATAGTCTTTCCTTTAATAAACAACCTCCTCCCCAGTCACAATTTTAATTATTCATATTTTGACTTATTTTATTTTCCTATTTAGTATATTCTTATTCATTCTTTATTTGATTTTTTCTTCTCCAACTTTTCTTTTCTAATTCTTTATTATTCACTCACCTCTTCTAATTTTCTTCATGGCTCTGTTTTATTGGGAGTCATGAATTCTTTCCAGTTGTCTAATGATTCACTTTAACATTTTATTGTGTAATTCTCTGAAAAGGCTAAAGGAAATCAGCTTTTATTTCTCCTTCTGGAACTATACAAAAAATTGAAAATGTCTACCCTTACCACCAGATGGTAGGGGAATTTTGTGCCAATATTATAAATTTTTAATATTGAGTATTATTAATAAATTATATTTAATTAAAATATTACATTCTGTTCATCAAAGTTTCTTCACATCAAAATTTTTTGGCTTTGTTTCTGTACTATTAGTTTAACAACTTGAATGATAGTATGCTAAAGTTTTTATCTTTAATTATGAAATTCACTTGCCTTTTTGTTTATATAATTGTTAGAGAATATTTTTACATTAAAATATCAATCTTTCACAAATTATGTTACTGTATAGCTCTAAAATACTAGAATGTCCAATATAATAACCTCCTTCAGAAAAATACAATTTGTTTTTCATTCTTTGATTACTATTTCTCTTCTCTCTGTAATGTTCTGATATTTCTATTACATGAATACTAGATTTCTTAAATCAGTCTGTCAAGTCTGTCATATTAAAGCATCATTTTCTTATCCTTGGTGATTTATATTTAATTCCAGATAAATAACATTAAACTGATCATGTAACATCTTAATTTCCAAATTGTTTTTTACTTCCTCCTTGAAACTTTTAATTTGTCTTTAATTGCTAAGTAATCCAATTTTTCTTTTATGACTTATGACTCTAGATCACAGATACACTTTTTATGTTATATAGACTTTTTAAGAGAATCATTCATCCAAGTAACCTCTTCTAACTTGCTATGTTTCACGCTTAACTTTTTTGACTTGTTTGTTTGCTTTCATTTTATGTCTTCTATATATTATTTACATATGTGATTTTATAATTATAAAGACTGAGCTGACTCTTCTCTTAGTGCAAAGATCCTGTCCAGATAGCACAGATGTTCTGAAAAAGTGAGGTTCTTAGTTGATGGCTGGGAATGAGAACTGAAAAGGCTATTCAGGGGAATTGTGGTAATATCTAAAGAGAATGCTGCTAATTCATCACCAACACACAAAACAGATCCCCACACAAAGAATAATCCAATCTAAAATGTCAATAATATGGAACTTGAGAAACTCTTGTTCATAGAAATGAAAAGGAAATTATGGTTGAGGAAAGGCAGACAACAAACTATTCAAAATAGCATCAGGAAAAGAGAAGAAAAAAGATCATTGCCACAAGAAGAATAAATATTCGAAATAGCATGTCAAAGCAATGTCCTCTTTTCATTTCCAAATAATATTTAACAAAAAATATGTATTGCTCAACTTACTTTGAGTGTTGCATTTTTTATATCTATTTGTTTTTCAAAAATGTGCTAAGAATAACTTCCCAGCAGGTGAAGCAGAGACTACCAATGAGTCTCTATAACATTGTTATTACATTTAAGATGACTGTTGTTTACTAAGCCATAACAGAAGTTTCCCAGTATGATAGGGCAAATGAACTAAATTTCCAAGTCTTAACACAAAATAAGTGAGTTGTCTTAAAATAAATTTATATATATATATTTTTTATTTTTGGCCAACACAAGTGTTACTGGCCAGCAAGCGGCTTTCCCTCCAGGATAATTTAGGCTCTTCAGGATCCATTTATTTTTAGTTGGACTACCGAAAGTCTTTTGCATCTAGTCAGCAGATAAAAGATGAAAGTGTGAAAAATAAATACATACTTCTCAAATACCCAGAACTGAGATACAGTATACTATTTTACATTTTATTAGAGACAACCAGTCACATGACCCCACTCAGATACCATAAACATGGAGAATGTAATTTTTTAAAAATATATTTTATTGATTTTTCACAGAGAGGAAGGGAGAGGGATAAAAAGTCAGAAACACCGATGAGAGAGAGTCATCGATCAGCTGCCTCCTGCACACCCCATACTGGAGATGTGCCCGCAAGCAAAGTACATGCCCCTGACTGGAATCGAACCCGGGACCTTTCAGTCCGCAGGCCGACACTCTATTCCCTGAGCCAAACTGGTCTCGGCAAGAATGTAATTCTTAACTGGGCAGACACTAACCAGTCATAACTCTATCCTATATAATAAAAGGTTAATATGCAAATAGACTAATTGGAGGAACAACCAGAACAACTGAACTGAACAACTGGTTGCTATGACATACACTGACCATCAGGAGGCGAGTGTAGAACCTGGTGGGCATTAGCCACAGCAGGATGGTAGAGCAGGTGAGCAAGGATGCCAGACCAAGATGAAACAGAGTTCGCTGTCTCAGTACGAGCCTCTGGTGCTTACTGAAAAATCTTTGTTCCTATATGCCGTGCTCCCACCTGCTGCTTGGGACTGGTGCCAGGCACTGGCAGCAGGTACAATCGCTAAGAACCATCAGTGGGTGTGTGCAGTGGCTGCATGCCCTGATCATCCCTAAGGGCTTCTTTATCTCCCCCCTGCTCCTGAGGAGCAATAGGGGCAGCAGCTTCTGCTCTCACCCACTTCTGGCACTGGCCCTAATCACTCTGCACCATCAGCGGGTGCAAAGGGGGTCAGTGCAGTCAGCACATGAGAGTGTCAGTGGCCAGCAGACGCTTGACCAGGGTCCATGGTGGGAGGAGCCAGGTGAGGATGTGGAGGATGGGCTGAGATCCTCTTCTGTGCCAACTGTAGCCTTGAGGCTCACAGTTCCTTTCAAGGTGCATGAATTCATGCGCTAGGATTCTAGTATGTTAAATAAAAAGCATGAATTTTGATTTTGTCTTTGAATTAGATTTTTTTAAATCTATTTTATTGATTTTTTAACAGAGAGGAAGGGAGAGGGATAGAGAGTTGGAATATCGATGAGAGGGAATCGTTGATCAGCTGCCTCCTGCCCACCTTCTATTGGGGATGTGCCCACAATAGAGGTACATGCCCTTGACCAGAACCGAACCTGGGACCCTTTAGTCCACAGGCCAATGTTCTATCCACTGAGACAAACTGATTTGGGCTGAATTAGATTTTTTTTAATATTAACTACTCTAGCTGGACACTTAAATGAGGAAATTCAGTTATCCTCTTATTGACACAACCTTTGGATTTATTAGGAGTAAAATATGTCAATATTTTTTCTTTTCTTAATATTCCCTCTTCTTATTAATAAGAGCATGGTCTAGGGCTCAAGAGAATTCTTTCCTTTATCAATTCAATTTCCCCTCTGAGTGGAAGAAGACAAAAAATTTCTACCTTTAGAGAGATTTTTTAATTCACTGTACAAATGTGCAATATATATCTAGAAGTTGTGAGGTTTTTTTTTTTTATCATGGCCTCAATATTATCTTATTTACATTATAATATGCAAAAACTCAACACATTTGGAATAGATTATATCTTTCTTTAGTTTCTATAAAATATAAACTTCAAATTGATATTCATCATTTCAATGAGGATTTGGAAGAACATGACATAAATGAATGCACTCAAAGGGTGTTCTGCTCACTGATAGCATTATTTCCTTTAACACCCAATTCTTGTCAGCCTCAGATATGAAACCCTTAAAGACTCGGCCATTAGTGCATGTGTTAGTATTACAATTCTGAAATAATACCTGGCAAGTTCTTGATTACAATAGGATATGTATTTATTTCCTTACTGAAATGAAATCAGTTTAGCTGTAACATTTATGAAAGGATGTAGTCCAGTTATGTGCATCAGTTTTAAGATGTTAGAGGACCAGCATCAATGGTTTACAGCAAGCAAGATATTTAAAGCAGTCTGACTTCTTTTGTAATTGCTGCTGAATGAATTCCAATAAAAGTGTTTTTCATAGGAAGAGCATGAAAAAAATAAGCATTATCACAAAAAGAAATTATCCAAAGAAAATAACAATTGCATGCCTTTTTAAAAATGTAGACCATTCTCTTGAATTAAAACCACTTTATTTAGATACCATTAGGTCATGCAGAAAACAGTCTAAGTACTTCAAATTTTTCTAGGGAGGACAAGGAGAGTAATTATACATCTACTAGCCATTACATCAACTTCCGGAACACAAAGCATGTAGGGCTGTCCAGGCCTACAAATTCGGCTAAGCACAGTTCTGAAATTTTATTAGTCTTAGCAAATATATATTAGATTTAGGTAAGTAACTGACAGAGGAATAAGCAGAAGTATAATTTTAAGGAGGAAATTAGAGGGCAGACTCAAAAATCATAAAGTTAGAAAACAACATTAACAAGCAAAATTGATTCATTTTAATAGTGAGTTTTTCTCTGGGTTATCTGCTCTCCTGACTTGAATTCTTTGTGCTCAACAGGAATAATTGCAGCCAAATAGAACTTAGATAACCATATTCATGATTGAGTAAGGGAAAGATAGGAAAATATATTTTATACGAACAAAACATAAATAGATCACAAGATTTATTGAGGACCATTATATCAAGCTTCTATTCATAGAATATATGTTTATTCAGTACCTATTTTGGCTAAGAATGTGGAAAAAATAACCCATAAGAATGTGCAAACTTCCAGAAATTTATAGACTAAAGTGGAGTAGATATGAGACCTATCCCAATAACTACACTCTAAGTGAAAATTATTGATTACTATAGCATAATGAAAAGATGACTAATTTTAGAAATTTAGGAAACAGGGACACTGCTTGCTTGTGTTGGGGGTGGTGTCAAAAAAGCATTATGGAAATAGGCATATTTGAAGAAAACATAATGTAAGGATGATATTTGGATATGTTGTAGTTGTATAAAAGCATTTTTGGTAGTGTCCACAAAAGATATGATACTTTGATAATATATACATCTGTTTGTATGTGAGATAAGTAACAGAGTAATAATTTTGGAGAACTGTACTTAGGGTATATTAACAGAGATCTTCACATGCTAGACTAAAGAGTTGCAACTTTATCGGGTACCCAATGACAATCAATTTTGCTATTCTATAAGGAATAGGGTGGTCGGCTTTAGGGAGGTACCTTTAGCAGCACTGCAGTGCAACCACAGGTAAACAGACTATGAAAATAAAAGGGCTGTTAGCTAGATATTGCAGCATGTATGGTGGTGACTGAAGTAGCTGTTAGAATGGATAAGAGGAGTGCGTGGTAGGGATGCAACAGACACTCAGCAAAACTTGCTCATCATTGCGGGTGAGTCCCAGAGAATGACATCACTGATGTTTCAAATCTGGATATTTGGAAGAATGGAATGTCTTCAGTTTTAAAATGGGATATGCATGGAAAAATATGGTTAGAAACAAATGTAATTATTAAATAAGCAATATAAATATTAAGCAAAATTATTTTAATACACACACACACACACACAAATTAACACAACTTTCTAAGGATGAAAACAATATAGCATTGACCAAATCATTTTTACAAAAGAAAATAAAGACTGATGGATGAAACTTCCAATTCTAGCCATTATCTAGTTCAGCACCTGCTAATGTTTAGATTAATTATCTCATTGCTGTATTCTTCATTTGAGAAAACTTATCCTTAAAAAGGTCAAAGGACTCTAGTTATGAGAATATTAATGGCTAAGTTGGCTTGTTAAATTATTTTTTGCAATGTTACCTTTGGCTTTTAATAACCATTAACAGTAAAAACAATGGTCATGCACTTTGCAGATTATATATAGAGTTTCTTATGACCTTCTCCTGGGGAACAGGAATAAAATGAACAGAGAGAAAAATAGCATATGTAATTAGAAGAACTTCTAGAGTGCAAAGGAAGAAGGTCATGTTGTTTATACCAGTTTGAAAACAAACTTTTCAACTAAAGAATCCTTAGTGCAGAGAGGAGTTACACATAGACTGGAGGAAAAAGGAAGTTGGAGCCAAAAGAAAATTGTTCCAAATCTTAACTGGCATTTTTTCCCTGTAAAAGTAACAAGCGGATCCTGAAGTAAATTTTCAAAATATAAAACAACAACAATAGAACACAAATGCACAAATAATCTCACCAGAATTTGCATTTCAGCCCATATCATTTCCATTTTTTCCAGGCACATAGTAACAGATATTTAAGTCATGCATTCATTATTAAGATCTAACTCTATTAATATATTGATTAGATCATTAAGTATCAACCTGGGTCAACTTTGCCCCCTCCCACCTCCACTCCTGAAGAGGACATTTGAAAATGTTTGGATACATTTTTGGTCATTATACTTTATAGTAAAATTGTTCCTGGCACCTACTGGGTAGAGGATAGGGATGCTGCTGAACATTCTAACATGCATAGTACTTTATTCACATCAAAGAATTATCCAGCCCCAAATGTCAGAGGTGCTAAGACTGAGAATTCCTGATCTAGATGGTGAGAATCCAGTTATTTATAAAACAAAGTCTCTGTTTTCATGGAGAGTTTCTCTATTTGTTGGAGTAACACACACACACATAAACAAAAAACACACACACAAAAACAAACAAACAAAAAAAAACAAAGCAAATATATAAAATCAAGACAAATTAATTCATAAAATGTATTAGAGAGTCAAAGTGTGGGAGTGGGCAGTTTGTATGAGACAGTCATGGAAGGTTAACTAAAATAAGTTATCTTAAAGCAAACATACATGATGCATGGGAATCAATCATATGGATATCTCAGCAAAAAATCCACTGAGCAAGGTAAGTAGGCACAAATACCCTGAGAAGAAAATGTGTCTAGTGCTCAAGATAGATCAAGGAAGCCAGTGTGTCTAGAGCACAGTGAGGAAGTGATTGGTAAAAAATGAGGTTAGATCAATGGTTGCCAAGTGGAATATCTTGTTAAACATGACAAAGTTTTGGGGCTTACACCCTGGATGAGAGTAAAAGTCATTAGGGATTATTAAACACAGGAGAGACAGAATCTAATTTGAATTTTTAAAAATCACTGTCTGCCATGTCAATAGACTAGAAGAGAGATTGGGTAGGTTATGGATATTGTTCAGACAAGAAATTATTTTGGTCTGGATCAAACTAACAGTAATGGAGATAGTAAAACATTATTAGATAGTGTATATATTTTGAAAGTAGAGCTGAATCATTTTGCCCTTGGAGACTGAGAAATCCAAATTGACTAAACTCAAGTTTGCCACAATGGGTGCAAAAATTGTGTATATTAGTGAAAGGAGACACTTCTACTCTATGACCCTTTTTCCTGGGTTTGTATATACTGGCTATAGAAGGAAAAGTACCATGCCAATATATATGACTCAGTAATATACAGCATTGGGCAAAAGTAGGTTTATATTTGTTCCTATAAAAAATAAAACAAGTAATAAATAATACAAGAATAAACTCTGTTTCATATACTCATAACTGTAAGCCTACTTTTGCCCCACCCTGTGTATATTCCATTATGTAAGCCCATTGTTTTCAGACTCAGTTAAACCTCCCAATAGAGTAAATTGTTTTATTTTTCATTAATCCAGCTGTTTTCTGGTGGTGAGAAATGTAATTATTCAGTTAATTCTATGCATATGAATCCACTGTTGCACTTTCTTTGTTGTAAAATGAGTTCTTTGTTTAGAAGCAATGTGATAAGGAATATTCTTTGAATCCACAGATTACAAATTATAGAAGCATTAGTGACAGTGAAGACAAATCCATTTACATAATGCATGTCTATGACAGTGAGGTTTAATCTCTACTCTATCATACTCTACCTACTACCAGATAGCTGGCCTCTTCATTCCAGGAAATGGAGCTATACCAGGAAGAGCTGATTTCTGCTACTGACAAATCAGGTAACTGACAGTAATATTAGCCAGGTTATCCTTGGTAAAGAGAAGTTCATATTGTTGACCTGAATGCATCACTTTTAATCTTGTCACCATGGCCACTTTGTTCATGAGCAAACTGTGGGGTGGCTAAATAAAGAGGCTGATTAATATGCACAGAGGGTATATGCCATTTTGTCTATCTGACTAGTAAGTCCTTCATGCATTGGGACACACATATCTTCCCAGTTGAAACCCATCTGAGAGGTCCATGAGCATACTTCTTCACCAGATTTTATTGAGGCACAGTGGCAATCTGAGCCTTTGGTTATTAGCATCAATTTAAAATCAGTAATGTCTAAAAAGTTTGGGTATTTCCTTTTCCCCAATGTATAATCATTCTAGTAAATAAGCTTTTAGAGAAAAAGGCTTGGAGAAAGATTTATGTAGTGGCTACTTTGTGCAAACGTTCCTCAAAGATACCTAGCCTTCCAGCCTTCAATAAAAGGGTCTGCGAATTGACTTAAGACAGGAAAATTATGAGAGGCTGGGACTCTCCACTGTAATTATTCAAGTCAGCTTTTTGCCTACTAGACTTACAGTTGTTTTTCCTGTTATATTGATCAAGCAGTACTCTAATGGGCTGCCCAACTATTTCATTGCTAAAGATTTCATATCAGATAGCCACAGCCAAGTATCTTTGAGGCCAAGTCTTACTGATTACTGGTACATCCCTGTTGCTTTTTTTCAGTATGCCTTCTTTGTGTTTATGGTTTAGTGCTGCCAGGTGGCCTTTGCTATGCTTAGATTTCATCAACTCCTTTGAAAGTAGGAAGCCCATCTCATACCTGATCATATGGTCTGAGACCTTGTGATCATACCTGACCTGCTGGAAATCCACACTTTAAGGTACCTGGGAAGCTGTTTGACATGGTTCATTCCTAACTACAGTGCATTGCAAGAGCCATGACAGAGAAGCAAATGGTGCCAGCAAAAAAACAAGTCTCTTCAAATGCCTCCTCAAATGCTCCTCTAATGCCCTCTACTGACAAGTTAACACTGTCCTGACTAACAAAGAAGAAATATTTACAAAATAAAAATCCTTGATCATAGAAGGGTAAATTTGAAGCTGGTGGGGGCAGGGCTGGGGGTCATACATTGATAAATAGCTCACCTTCTACTGTAAAGGTTCACGAATAAGAATTTGGGAGCTTATCTATAAATTCCACAGTTGGATAATTTGCACACATCACTTTTACATGCATGCTAATGCCCGAAGTTTAGTTACAGGGAGACAACTAGTTGTAAAGAAGGCTGGATTACATGGTCTTTTTCTGGGCTGCCTGTGGCCAGCTGAAATTCAGGGTTTAGCTACTATTGGAAAAAAGAAGAATGGATATTGGAAACCAGCTTTTTTACCACTGTTGAAGGAGGTCATCAAGAGGCCATAACTGCCAGTTGATCCTTGAAATGGACCCTGGAAATTGGAGGCTCCTTACTCCTTTCCCTTCCCTTAGAATGTATGTTCCTCGCCGCTCCTTCCTTGCCTCCCCACCCCCCATCCCAGCTCCCAGTTCTCATACAAGGAGCCTTTTTGAAGGATATAGCCTTAAGAAAAGAAGGTGTTTATTAAGAACACCTGGACTAAATATGTGACTGGACCCATCCTATATAATAAAAGGCTAATATGCAAATTGTCCCCTGGAACGGGAGTTTGACCAGGAAGTGGTATTGGCCAGCCAAGTCCCCATGTCCCTCCCCCTGGCTGACCTCATCCCTGCTCACCTTCCAACACCAATCTGGGGCAGAGCTGGCCGGCCAGACTCCACCTGTGCACAAATTTGTGCATTGGGCCTCTAGTAATTAAAGAAGTGGTGATACTAGTTGATCTTCCCTAGTTTCACAATATTAATAGAATTCCCATATTATTTCACCATTAAGCATGATAATGTTATAGGTTAAACCATTACCATTTGTCAGAAACCAAACATTGTTCTCACTAAATGGATGTAAACAGTAAACCAGAAGGCTGCTCAACCTTAATTGCTCTGAAAGGTCAGAGCTAATTATTCACTGTTTAGTTGAAAACATTGTTAGCTGAAGCAGCCTCCTGTTTGTTTCATGTTAATTTCTGTTTTGTTATTTCCTGCCTAAAGGCTAGGGGTGTGTCCCAAAGCCTTAATAAAAGGAGAGAAAAGCCAGAGCAAGGGTAGTCCTTTCCACTAGAGCAGTGGTTCTCAACCTTTCTAATGCCGCATCCCTTTAATACAGTTCCTCATTTTGTGGTGACCCCCAACCATAAAATTATTTTTGTTGCTACTTCATAACTGTAATTTTGCAACTGTTATGAATTGTATCTGTGTTTTCCAATGGTCTTAGGCGACCCCTGTGAAAGTGTTGTTCGACCCTCAAAGGGGTCGCTACCCACAGGTTGAGAACTGCTGCACTAGAGGAAGGCTCTCCCAATATCGCCAAATTAATGTTTTCTAGTCTCTCATTTCATTTGCGTGTGGCCTCCTTCAGAACCCAAACCCTGAACTGGGAACCCTGAACCACGCAGGACATAGAAAGGGGCTCCCACAACCATTCATCATAATTAAGAAGCATCTTTTGATTACCAATCTATCAAGATTCCATTGGCCAAACTTTTGTGTAGTTTCTCCTAATCAGAGCATAGTGTGAACAGTGCTTTGGCTAAGATCAGGCTGCATATATAACGAAGTCTACAAAAAGTTGTGAAGATGGTGGTATGAGTTAGCAAAGTTTATTGGTGAGTGGAGGGATTATAGATAATCCATTATCTGACCATTTGATTTGGGCTTTTAAGTTGAGACACTGACCTGACACAGTTATACTTTAAACACAGACATATTCTAACTAGGGGCATTGATAAAAATGAAAGTAGCCCTGAATTATAAGTCTAAAGAAAGCCAATGTCAACCACATGAAACAATTCAAGAAACTTCACTTTTCATAGTGTGTGTGTGTGTGTGTATGTGTGTGTATGTATATATACATATATATATATATATATATATATATATATAGAGAGAGAGAGAGAGAGAGAGAGAGAGAGAGAGAGAGGAAGTTATCTATTTTAACTCTAATATGTAAGTGAGAACTTTGCACATAGTAGGCATTCAAAAAACATAGCTGACTAAATTTGGAGATTATATTCTTAAAAATGTTCTAATACAAACACAAACTCATTTGCAACATTTATTAGAGTTGAGGAACCACGATTAAGCATGGTTCCTGAAAAATATGACCAGTAATTTCTGTCTTCAAACCAAAACAGAGTAGAATAAAAAAGCAAAATAAAGAAAACTCAAAGCAACATTAGTGTAGCCTTTTGTTTTCTGCACCTAGACCTAGGCTGTGTTTCAAATATGACTTATGACTTAGCTTTTTAACTCTTTAATTTTTGGTGTCATCACTAATTTTTTTATGAATGTTCTATGCTATAATTTTACTTTATTATGTATTAATTTTTTTGTCTGTAACAATTTTGGAGAAAATAAAATTCATAATTTTTAATGAATGTCTATGAAACACGAGCATTTTTTTTTTCTATTTTAAAGCCTTAAGCCCTTACAGATAAGTGATTGGCCCGGTTCAGGGCAATATTTAGACATAATATAACAAATATATATATTTATATTGTCTACCATAAAGCTCTCCACAGTCACCCTGGCTGACAGAGCATTGGTCCTTTGGAAACAGCCTTTCTGAGCATAGAGTCAAAAAGTTTGATGCTTCATAGGCATTTTGCTATCCCCACCATCAGATGATCCTCATCTGATATTAATGACTGTAACTAAAGAGAAACAGACTTCACATGCAAGCCACATCTTAACAGCGCTTAAATTATCTGAGCTAAATTTAGACACCTTAACATACCTAATGGGCCCAGTGAGCGATAATAAGTGGCTTCTTTATTGCTGGGTTAGTAGCTAAAGCTTGATGTCTGTATAAGTTCCAGATACTATAAAGGTATAAATGATTTCAGCTGTGATCATGGTCCAGGCCACAGTAGGAGAGCAGTGTAGAGAACATAATATATATGTTATTCATATTCAGGAAGAGACACATTTGTGGCAAACATGTGAACTATTTCTTTTATAAAAAGTATATATAAATGAACTTACTTCTAGTCTCAAATTTAATTAGTTTATAGCTTTATTTTATTTAAATAGTACATGCTTTTCAATATGAATGGTAAAAAGAAAAACAATAAACCAGGAAAAATGCTTAATAATATTTATGGAAGATGGCAAATTAATATTCTTACTATGCAAAATAAATTTTCAAATAAAAAACGAACAGCCCAAAAAGGAAAAATGACAAAACTGACTCACAAAGAAAGAAAATACAGATGGTTAATACTTCTTTTGGTGAGGAAATGCATTTAAAAAACACAAACATATTTTTATTGATTTCAGAAAGAAATGGAGAGGAAGAGAGAGATAGAAACATCAATGATGAGAGAGAACCATTTATTGGCTGCCTCTTGCATGCCCTACACTGGGAATTGAGCCCACAATCTGAGCATGGGCCCCAACCAGTACCACTGAGCCACATGGATGGGCACAAAATGCATTTTTTAAGATACCATTTTATATATAGCATATATTCTCTTCCAAATATTTTCAAATCCAGTTCATTGCTTAGTATAATTATCTTCATTAGTCTCAGGTCTTAGTATTATATCTTCCCTGTTTTCAATTTGTATGTGTGCATGTTTTAATTTATCCATTAGGTAAACTATTTTGTCAAAAATTGACACTCCAGAAAAGGTGGCATATTTTGTAGCCAACTTTTTGATTCAACAAATAACCCATAATATCTTTCTATTAAGTTTACATATAGAAGAGAGAGGGAGAGAGAAATATCATCGTGAGAGAGAAACACTGATCAGGTGCCTTCTGTGCCCTACTGGGGATCTAGCCAGAAACCTGGGAATATGCCCAACCAGGAATTAAACAGGCAATGTTTTGGTGCATGGGACCATACACACCAATTTGGCCACAGCAGCTAGGGGGCTTGAAAGTAGGAATTAATATTAAAATTTTAAAATGTTGCTCCTTTGTGTTTCAACATTTAGTATTTTGAAAATAAGACAATTAAATTTAAATTTCCTACATTTGAATATTATCTCTAGTTTTTCTACCTAAATAATTTAAATATCTGTGTCTTAATTTTTGAGCACAGGAAAAAAAGTTATAAAATATATCTAACACCAAGAGCTTCTAGGGAATAGATTCCATAGGCAAAAATCATAGTCATGGTGACTAAGGGAGTTGGGGTCCTGGGCTCCACGGATTGGTTGGGGCCACAGTAGGGAGTAGTAGATAATTGTTTTGGGGCTGGATGTCTGTCAGGGTATCTTTCTGTCTAGTTTCCTGAGGGTGTGATTGGTAAGGTGCTTTCACTTTAAGGGCCTGGGGTTCAGACACAATGGAGATCAAGATGTTATCTTTTGTTTGCAGAAACTCTGTTCCCTTGATCCACAGACCTGAGGCTTTTTCTTAAGACAGTTTGAAGCCAACCAGAACCTGATATCCTTAGGACTTAATGATTAAGGGAGTGGACATGCAGTAGGTGCAAAGATGGAAGGGTCTGGTTGAAGGAAGGAAAGTGAGTCATGGTATTATTAGGCTGACAAAGCTAGCTAGAATTAAGAAAAAAAGTCATATTAAAGAAATTAAGTTCCTGTGTAAATACATTAAGTATTTCTATTATTGCTGTTTATGTTTACTCTGTGTATTTTTTTCCCTTATGTACTTTATAATTTTGGATAGTTTGTTTATATTTGACTTCTTTTTCTTATTTTAGAATAGAGAAGGGGTTATTTAAGTGTTTTTGCAGAATAATTTTTATTGGTTTCTGCCAAAAAAATGTATATAATTGGCTCAATATCACTATTCATATTAATTTCTCAGATTGAAATTTCTGGGACCACTCAGGTAGCATAAACTGAAACACAAACTTGGGTAAATATAAGAAGTGGCTCTAGGGTCAAGCTTCCAGTTGACCTGTGGCAGGATCACAAACAAGTCCCAGCCTGGAGGACAGAACTCTCCTAGCACAATTAAGCCTGACCTTGTAGCCATCCCTAATTCCTTCCTAAGTAGCTGTGGGAGGTGCAGCAAATGTTGCCAAAACAAGAACATTTGTATACCTATTAATTTACTCTTATTTTAATCAAACTATAAAATAACATCTGCCCTAGCCAGTTTTGCTCAGTGGATAGAGCATCAGCCTGTGGACTCAAGAGTCCAAGGTTCGATTTCTGGTCTGGGCACATGCCTGGATGGTAGACTGGATCCCCAGTGGGGGGCATGGAGGAGGCAGCCAATCAATGATTCTCAGTCATCACTGATAGTTCTCTTTCTCCTGCTACCTTCCTCTCTGAAATCAATAAAAAAATATATTTTTAAAAATAAAAAATAAAACATCAGCTTGCAGGCTGGGTCTTTCATGTCCTCATCCAGGCACAAGAGGTCCACCAAGCCCCAGCTGTATTTTCTTGTCTGTCTGTCTTTTCTTCAATCCATCATTGCCCCTCCTCAGGTTCACCCTTGGCCATACTGGTATGGCACAGGTAAATTATATAGTAGTGGGTTTAAATTCTCAGGGTAAATTTTTTCATATCCAGAAGTGGATATGTTCTGGATATAGAATCTCAAGCAAAGATATACAACATTTTTGTTATCTTTAATAACTTTTTAAAAATGCAGATTTAATTATGAAAATGAACAGAAATTCTGGGTGTAGGCTCATTATCATTACTACAGAAATAATAACAAATTCCCCTTTTCTTTTGTTCTTTTTTCTTCTGAACTTGGGCACTGTAGGAGAGGGACCTTGAATCTGGAATCTGGGAGTTTTTATATAACAATTTGCAAAGGAGCCTCTCTCCCCTCAAAGAGAGGGAAAATACTTTATTTTGCTGTAAACAAATGCTTTGTAATGTAAATGTAGTCCCTGATGTAATCATTCTTTGAAATATAAACACATATGTTAAGGGAGATGAATCTCTGCTCCAGAAAAAACTAAATCATTTTTGTTTTTTCACTTATAAAACAAGTCCCTTAATCCAGATTTCAGGTGTCTTTGTTTAGAAAGCCCTCCTTTAATCCAGATTTCAGGTGTCTTTGTTTAGAAAGACCTAACTATGCAGAACCATCAAAATATTTTCTCAGTTGTCCCACAGTTTTTAATTATGAGTTAAGTGAATTTTTTTAATATTGCCTTTTCATGAAAGGCACATGTAGACTTTTGAAAAGTCCCTACCAAATGAGGCCTTCATCCCAATGTCACCCCTACCCAGTATGAAGGCATCATTTGCTTTACCTTCATGAAGGTTAAAATTCAGGCCTTAAATTGCTGTAATGAATAATCCCCTCAAATTCAACTCTAATGCTATTATTGTCATGTTTAATTCTTTATTTCTGGCACTTGAATATTTTTCTTTATTTCTTTCAAGATTTCCTATTCTTTATTTATTTTTAAAAATTACATACAGTTTTTATGTATTCATATCTGAAAGATATTCTGGTTATATTTGTCACATTGTCAGAAATGAGCAACTGATGATTGTATCTGTAATTATAATAATAGCTGGTCAATGAGGTGTCTGGATAAAACATAAATTCAACAGATGTACCATATGATAGCAATAATCATATAAAAAAATAGTGAGAGAAAATCACATTCAAAACAGAACACATATGCTCCAGATTACCCTGTGTTTTATAGAATAAAAATGGGGAAAGAGACAATCCTGATGGGAGAGTAATGGGACCATTAACAAAAAATTCTTAAACAACATATAATGATTTGAGAAAAATGCAAACTGCATAAGGTTAGGTTAAAAAACAAGAACACATGATTGCCTGGACGGTGTGCCTCAGTGGTTTAGCATCAACCTATAAACCAGGAGATCATGGTTATATTGCTGGCTCAATGCCCTGTAAGGAGCCTGTAGGAGGCAGCCAATCAATGATTCTCTCTCATCATTGATGTTTCTATCTCTTTCTCCCTCTTCCTTCATCTCTGAAATCAATAAAAATATATTTATAAATTAAATAAAATAAACATGAAGTGGGCTTTCTCAAAATAACTCTAATTTAAAAAATACATAATAAAAAATACATGATATCTCTAGCAAAAAGAGATGGAGGGTAAAATTATAACTGCCATCTGACATTTTACTGATACTGACATGAATTGTAAATAGAAGGGAATGTCTGTTCTCCCTTCATCCTGCTTTACTGTCTTCCTCTGATAAAGCTCCTAATGAGGCTAAGAGAACATCAGTGGTAAAGGGAACTGAAAATTGTAGTTTGCAGGTGTATGTGAGCATCTCAGATCCAATATGAAAGAGAAGACTTGAAGCTAAGATATAATAAGTAAGTTACCTGAACACACTTACATAAAAATGAACTTAAAATCACCTCAAGTGTGATTATTGTCTTTGGAGGACATACATATATTTATATCTATAAGTACATGTATATCGATCTATACTAGAATTTTGTATTTCATACTAATGTTGAAAGTGTAGCTATTAATCATTAATAGTACTACCTTTTTGTCAGTTACTCTTTACATATATTATCTCATTTATTTGTAATAAAAATCCTATATTCTATTATTTTAACTCATTTAATACATGTGAAAACTGAAGCTTTGTAACATACCCAACAGTGACTCTCAGGAAATGGAAGGCTGATATTGGAACTGAACAATTTTCCTCCAATGGCCAATGGGCAATAAGGGAAGTCTGAGGATGCATTCTTTTATCATCCCTCTCATACATAATATTTTGACTAAGTACTGCTTAAGAAAAAAAAGACAAACAAAAGATATAATGATTGAAGTAGTAACAAAGTTTTCTGGTAGGAATGTGACAAAGATTTGTGTAGTAACACACTAATTTTAACTTTTCTTATATAAGTTCTTAGAACATTTTGGGGCTCACATAGTCAAATCTATGAATATTGCATTTAAAGCAGTTTCTCCTGCCATTTTTATTTCTCATAATTTATGTATCTATCTATAATGTTAGAATCATTTTCCCCTGAACCATACAAGAAAATCATTTTGGAGATCATTAAAACTGGTTTTTATTATTATTTTTTTTCTGGTAGAGATTATGCATGTATCAATAAGGACAAAGGAGAATGTACTAAAATGTAAAAACAAATTTCCAAATACTATATGCCATTACTGAGTCTAGAAATGTGTGTAATTTTAGGACTATGTGTTTATGTGTAAAAGCTGGGAATCTGAAAGATAAAAGAATTGAGAAATGAGAGGGAATTACATTTAATTGCACTGCAACTATCTACCATGTGTTCTGAATATGCGTTTTCAATTAAGCAACAATATAAGCCTATGAGAAAAAATATTATCTCATCTTTGATAAGTGAGAAAACTGAGGTTCAGAAGGTAGGATGGGTCCTTCAGGCAAAGCCAGAGCCAGCTCTGCAGGCCAGTCTGACCCCACTGGCTATGTACAGTCCTCAAGAGTAGGAGGGATTGTGGCTATATTCATTTGGTTCAAGCTCATTCCTCATTCATCAATTGAATACAATTTTAAGAACCTAATATATTTGCTAGTCACTCTGCTGGTAACTAGACATGCTAAAAGTAGTGTCCCCAACAACAAAGAGCTCTGAAACAGGGGCCAAAGATCAGACATGAATTCAGACATTTGCATCTCAATAATTATTGACAAGAGGATCCTTGGGGTCCTGTAGAAAAGATAGGGAAAGGCCAGCTTTGCTTTGCATTTGGGGAGGTTTTCTTAAGGCATAGAGATTTAAGGCATAGCATGAGTTGCTTATTAGTAGATGAGGAAGGCTTCCTATCTGGAAGGTTCTTAAAGGCAGTTGAAAATTCTGACCATCCTCCTCTGTACCAAGCTCTTTTAAGGCTTACAGTGTTCCCCACATGAGAATAATGCAAATTAAACATACTATATTTGATTTTCAGAATCTCATATCTCTCTTGGAACTTTCACAATCACCATTATCCTTTATAACATCAAAGATTTGAAGAAATAAAAATATATATCTTATGTTTCTGATCTGATAAAAAACCCTATTGGTAATACTCTCATTTTGCCCTGATTTTTTTTTTTAACACTCAAAATGTAAGAATTTAGGTTGAAGCATCTATCATATAAAAACTGCTGTTTGAAATTTTACCCCTGCTATTTGGCTTCTGTAAATGTTTGCTTGCTTAAATAATAAGGAAAATGAGACTACTCTTATTTCAGAGGCCATTAAACCTTCCCCAGACAAAATTATCAGTGCTGGCACTAGGCCAGGTCTTTGGTTGAGTTCTCAAGGACCCAGCACTTAGGGGCTCTTTAAGAACTTGCAAAAGGGGCTGGAAACCACCCCATATTTGAGAGACAAAGAAGGTAAAAACATATAAATAGGAAAAATTTCTCCAAGTTGGGACCCAGAATTTGAGAGATATTTTCCTCTGGACCTGAGCGTAATAAATGCAACTCCAAACTCTCCGAGCATTGCTTGATTTATTCCGGTTCTCTGTAACAAGATAAGCACTGATTTTATTCATATAGAACAATTTTCAATTAGATGCCAAATAAGAAAATAGAACATTTCTCAAATTTATTTTTAAACTTCTAAGAACATACTAGTGTAACATCCATCTTAAATAAAAACTGCTATTTGAAATTTTAACCTTGCTATTTGGCTTCTGTAAATGTTTGCTTGTTTAAATAATAAGGAAAATGAGACTTTTCTCACCTCAAAGAGGACATTAAACCTTCCCTGGACAAAATTATCAGTACTGGCACCAGGCCAGGTTTTTGGTTAAAGTCTCAAGGCCTCAGCACATAGGGGCCCTTTAAGAACTTGCAAAGGGGCGGGAAACATCCCATATTTGGGATACAAAGAAGGTAAAAACATATAAATAAGGAAAATTTCTGCATGTCGTGGCCCAGAATTTGAGAAAAATTTTCCTCTGGACCCATGCATAATAAATGTAACTACAAACTCTCCCAGCATTGTTTGATTATTCTGGTTCTCTATAACACTAGGATAAGCCAGTTTATAGCATAGTCAGCTAGTATATGTTACTTAATCTCAAATACATGTTCCAAATGAAACAGAATTTTTTGACTAGAACCTGGATTCTTTGTCCATCAGAGTCAAAGAATGAATCCACAGACAGAAGATGGTATAGCAAAGGTTGAAATTTATTAAAGAACAAGTACTCTCATGTAGGAAGGAGGAAGAGTTCCACTGAACTGACTCCCACATGGGGAAGGGGAAAGGATCCTAATGAGTTCCTTTTCCCTAGAGCTTATTAAGGCTGTAGATCCTGGTGCTTTTATATCCCCTCTGACTGATCGCTATTCCCTTAGACTGGTTACTATAGTAATTCCCGGACTCAAAGGTTGAACTTCACATGGTGACATGTGAAGTTCTCCCCTCTCCTTCCTTATTGTTTTCCTATTCCCTTTGGGTTTTCTTCTTCTTCTGGATGAAGAGTTTTCTTCCCTTTATTTTGTAAATATAGACCTTCTGCTGTTCCCAGCTCCCTCATTCTATGGAAATGTACCTGTTGTAGCTTTTCAGCTTCCCTATTCTATGGAAATATATTTTCTGCTGTTCTGCAGCCCTTTGCTTTCTCTATGGTGTCCTTAATTTCCAAAATCTCTAAAATTTGCTAAAACTTGTTTATTTCACCCCTAAAATTTTCTGTTTCACAAATAAAGCCTAATGTTTTACACCCAAACTCATATGTGAACAAAACCACATTTAACTTCTTTTCTCATTTTGTACTCTAGGGCCTGTTTATTTGCATCAACATTTATTCAAGCCATAAATATGAAAGAATGCTAGAAACCTTCTTCAGTCACACCTAAAGGATCACCTTGTTCAGTCAATTGTATTTCCTCTTCTGCATTTCCATAATCATTATCATAGTTTGAGTTCCTATCATTTATATTATATTTACTAACAACTGCCTCACTAATATTATCCTACCTATCAATATGTTAGCTTAAATCCTCACTTGAATTTTTGTAAATATTTCCTAACTGGGCTTAATGTTTAATCTTACCTGTTACCAAAGCAAATCTAATCACATGATTTATCTACTGAAATGGTTCTACATGTAGTCCTTATTTATACAGTTTGCTGTCTGTGACTTAGCACAACTTGCAAAGTTCCCTATACTTTTATTGCACGTCCAACCTTTCCCAATACATTTTCCTTCCATGAACGTCACCACCATGCTTCCAAACTACAACCCATGTTGAACTTCCCCATTTTTGAAGGACCCCTCCTCTCTTATGTCCCTTCCCTGGCTGCTGGCTGCCAGCCAGGACTTTCCTTCATTTCATGCCGCCTTCTGGTGGTCAGTGTACGTCATAGTGAGAGATCAAACTCCTGGTCTCCTGGTAGAACGCCTGAGGGGATACTTTACATATCAGCCTTTTATATATATAAATGTCTTTTCCTTTTAACCTATACTTTCTCTGCTTGGAATTTGATTTCCATCCCTCAACTCTTGGGCACTTCAAATGTAACCTCCAGTATTTTATTCTCTAGTCACACCCTTCTACTTTCCCAGGTAAAGTCACATATTGTCCTTTGTGTGAGTTTTTTTTTAACTGTATTTGTTTATGTGAGTCCTGTTTATCCCAAACCACCGCCCCCCCCCCCAATAGCTCAGCATTTTAAACTGGGTCACATTGACAACAATTCCCACTTTTTGTTGTTGTTGTTCTCAACTTCTATTTCAGGCACTCCATCCTATTGCTGGCCTATTATTACTCTGGTTGTTCTCAGTTATGTCACATCAGCCTTGACAAATAAGGCTATTCAGCTCAAATATACTTAAAAAATAACAAACTTCTATGACCTGTGTGATTTATTGAGGTTGATAGCAGAGAAAAAACTATTGTTAGCTATTCACTCTACCTTTAGACAGCTGGGTCCACTGATGTTTTTTCATTCCAGCTTAGTACTACCTCAGTTTCCAAGTAAATCTTTACTCAAGTGGCTAGCATAAATACACATACAGGGGAGCTTAAAAATAAGCTCTCAAACCAGATGGGGATTTAGTTTTCCTAGCATGAATGTCAAACTCATTCATTGCTCCCGAGAGCTCCCTTGCTGCATAGTTAAAATTTAGACACTGTGTTCCCAGGAAAATCATATCCACACCCATTAAACAAACATCATTACATATCAGATGTGGGTCCATAATTTATTCTTTTAGATTAAAAAATAAGCCTGATAAATGTCTGTTAAAAATAAATTATGGCCGAAACTGGTTTGGCTCAGTGGATAGGGCATCAGCCTGAGGACTGAAAGGTCCCAGGTTGGTGCGATTCCAGTCAAGGGCATGTATGTTGGTTGCGGGCACATCCCCAGTAGGGGGAGTGCAATAGGCAGCTGATTAATGTCTCTCTCTCATCAATGTTTCTGACTTTCTATCCCTCTCCCTTCTTCTCTGAAAAAAAATCAATAAAATATATATATTAAAAAATAAATTATGGATATAGCAATCTGGACAGAGCAGTGCTATCTAGCCATATCAGTAAGATTAGCCTAACTTTTCTGATTTTTTCATTTATGAACAACTTGGCTGAGTCCCCAGGTTCTGATCATCCTCTGTCTCCTATTTTCAGATCTCTTCTCTGTCCATATTTATGGCATCTCTTATTAATTTCTGTATAATTATACTTCTAGCATCACAAATTGAGCTCACCATGTTCTTGCTGTGGGCTGATGTTGACCATTAACCTTCCTTCAGTTATCACTTTCAGCCCTCTCTGCCTATGTTTCAGATTACAGTAACTTAGAAAGAAAATGTATTGCAAAGGAAATCCTAAGTACATTGATTTATTAGTGGCAAACATAGTTTGCCATTATAAATATTTAGACAAGCTTATAGATCATCTGTTCTAATCTTAACTCATTACAAAACAACTATTCAACTCTGTTTTGGAAGCTACCTACCTAGATGTTTATAATTCAGTGGGGGGAAAAAATAAAATATTGTGAAAATTTACTTTTAGTTTACTAGGGGCCCAGTGCACAAATTTGTGCACTTTGAAAAGAACTGTGGGTTATCAGGCTGTGGTAGACACAGGGGTGTGTCTCAGCCTATCCTCTGCATCCTCTGTGCCCCTGCCTGGCCCTTCCCACTGCAATCCCCGGTCCTCTGTCTGCAAGCAGCCCCATTCCCATTGCCACGGCTCCCATGTGCTGACAGAGCTGACCCCACTCACACCTATTGATGGCTTGGAGTAATTGGGGCCTGTGCCAGCAGCAGATGCGAGTGGGCCATTACTGTCAGCAAGTGCTAGTGGAGGCTGCTCCCTGATTGCTCCTCTGGAGCAGGGGGAGGTGGAGAAGCTCTCAGAGCGATCAGTGCTGGCAGCTTCTGCTTACACCTGCTGATTGGGCCAAGTGATCTGTACTGATGCCAGGCACCAGCAGCCAGTGTGAGCAGTGACTCTGGTGCCAACCTCAGGTTCGAGAGAACCAGCACTGGCAGTCGGTGCAAGCAGCAGCTCCAGTGCTGGCAGTGGGTGTGAGTGCCAGGTGGAACCAAGGCATGCAGGAGCAAAGAATTGTTAGTAACTACCAGAGGCTCATCCTGATGACAGCGGCCTGTGCCCCACCTTGGTCTGGCATTCCTGCTCATCTGCTCCATCATCCTGCCATGGCCAACACCTGCCATGTTTTGCACACACCTACTGGTGGTCAGCACATGTCATAGTGACCAGTTCTTTGGTTGTTCAGTTGTTTTGCCATTTAAGCTATTTGCATATTAGCCTTTATATATATATATATATATATATATATATATATATATGATTGAATTTATATTATAAAACAAACTTTTTGTTCAGTTTTAACATTTTAGATGCAAATATAAAGACATATACTTTCATTAAAAAAATATTTTGAGCCCTGGCCAGTGTTTTTAGTGGTTAGAGCTTAAGCCTGCACACTTGAGGGTCTCAGGTTTGGTTCTTAGTCAAGGGAATATCCTCATCCCCCATGGGGACTCATGTGTGGGAGGCAACCATCCATGTGTCCCTGTCACATTGATCTCTATCTCTCTCTCTCTCTCTCTCTCTCTCTCTCTCTCTCTC